>JAILYB010000038.1:5611462-6242925 GCA_021437785.1 Rhodomyrtus psidioides
CTAGAAATATTAAATTGTCTATGAGTCGATTAAGTTCAGATAATTAGCATGTGTAGGTGGCCCTCTTTTCTATAACTAGTCTAATTGATGAACTAAGATAAAGTAAGGTGAAAGAGGTTGTTAAGGTCACGCATAGGATCGAGAAATCAGGACCACTTAACTTAGATAAATGAATTTTTAATATGAGGTCAAAACAAAGGCCGAAAAGCGAGGACAAACAAGACAGATCTCTTGAAGCTGAACAAGAGAAAAGAAGCGGGCTTATCTTGCCCCTAGCCAAGGCGTGAGGATAGACCTCATGTTGAGGTCTATATAGAGCAAGAATATTCTCCGACATCATCCGAAACCATGAGGTTTAGGGTTTTCCTGTGGTTGTCGTTTTGTTTGCCCATCATCAGCTCTCCGTTGTCGTTCTGTTGTTTGAATTTGAAGGTGGTACGAATCGAAACGACCTTTCCTCCTCATGTAACCTTGTGGGTCGAGAGGGTCACATGCCCCCGCCATGTGAGGTCCATGTTATTAGCAGCATCCCCATTTTCATGGCTTTATATGTCAGTGAGAGGGCCTCACAGTCAGTCGCAGAGTTGAGTCAACGAACGGAGAGAGAGAGAGAGAGAGAGGGAATGAGGATTTTTTGGTTAGACGTACGTAATTGATTTTCTCCGAGCAAATATAGAACTGAAATTGATGATTTTATGTCTACTGTCAATTCTCTCTAGAGGAGATTAGAACGGTAGTATTTCAAATGGGGACGACAAGGGCACCGGGACCGGATGGACTTAACGGACAATTCTACCAGCATCATTGAGAGTATATTCAGCAGGATGTCTTTCAAATGGTTGTCGCGACCCTCCCTCGCGGAGGGGGCAAAGGGGGTTAATGGGCCGCCCGATCGCTGCTTGATCGGACGCGGGCATCTCCCAAGGTCCATTACCCAAATCGTAACGGCTGGATATATATGGTCGACCTTCAGTGCGGTATGGTGACATGTGATATGTGTACATACCAAGGAGTTGCCACCAATCGTTTCGTGGAGGGTACGATCGGAACCCTATCGAATAGTTGGGAGCGATCTATTCGATTCTACGGAAATCAGAGAAATGGGTTCGGGGACTTAGTTACGCCAACTATCAGAGTTGACGCCCTTTCGGTACCTAAATTGAATGGTTTATCTGATCTTAGGATTTCATACAGGCGAGTGGGGCACATATCCTAAATCTAGGAGTTCATGCAGGTGGGAATGTCTACCATACCACTCACAGTCATTAAAACTAAAAGCACAAATCAAGGATCCATAACATGCGGATAAATCACATGAAACCAGCATGTCATCCCTAGTGAGGCCCTATTGGCCTAGAGAAGTATCAAACAAAGCTTAGGAATGATTTTGACATGATTCGCCCATGAGGGGCAAATTCGTAATTTTGAACAATTCAGGAACAATTCGCCTCGGAAGGGAAAATTTGTTATTTTAGATGAATTGTATGGCCAAAAGATGGGAGAAATAGGATTGGCAATCAATCCAATCTATTTCCTATTTTTTGGGAATTTCTAGGATTTTTCAGGAATTTAAAAGTGATTTTACCCTCGGAGGGGTAAAGTCTTCATTTTGGACAAAGATGAAAGCTGAAAATCTCGAATATTAGGGTTGGGCACCCACCTGACCCAAACCCTAACTTCGAGCAATTTTCAGGACTTGATTGGAATGGGAAAGACGATTTACCCTTTGAGGGGTAAAATCGTCATTTCAGGAAAAATGGTGAGATTCGAAAACCCCAGCAAAAGGATTCGCCACCTAATTGGTCCTATCCTAATCTAGGCATTTTCGACCTATCTCAAAATACAAAGCAGGGACGAATTACCCCTAAAGGGCATTGTCGTCAATTCTTGGAAGGACAAATGAGAAATCCCAAAAATAGGATTGACCAGTTGTCTGTGGTCAATCCTTAATTTTTGGGAATTTCTGGAGTGTCTAGGAATTTCCTACAATTTTCCTACCTTTTTTTTGGAATTTTTTGGGATTTTCTAGAAATTTTTTATGATTTTCTAGGATTTTTTTTTATTTTTTTATTTTTTAAAAAAATATTTTCTGAATTTTTTTTATTTAAAAAAATATTTTGGACCGGGTCAACCCGACCTGGACCCGGACTCGCGAGACCAGCTCCTTAAAACGACGTCGCATCGCGTGTTTTTTTATTTTCGATTTAATCGGATTTAATCCGACAGTCCCTAATGAACCGCGTGGCTAATCCACGGCCATCGGATGGTCTGACTCGAACCAACGGTCTAGATTAAAAGAAGACTCGCCCAGGACCGTCTGATTGACTTACTAAAATATACGACCACGATTAGAACCTAAGACTCAATCTAAACCGTCTATTCATACTAACCTCAACGACGTCGCCCACTAACTAACTCATACAGCGCCGTTTCAACCAATTTTTATTTTCTGATTAAAATCATTTTCGAATTATCCTAATTTCTAATCCGACGACCACCATTCATTAGACTTGATTAATCTCAGCCGTTGGATCTACCTATTCGAATAACAACCCCCAACGGCCGAGCTGACTGGACCGACACGTGGACCAATGACCTATTGCCACCTAAGCATTTTGACTCGTTGACTCGCCAGGTCAGCATCGTCTTCAACCTCTCGACCCCAGCGGAATGGATGATTGTGGAGCTCCGGCGCCGCTCTAACGGTGAAACCTTGATGAAATCGCGCGAAACCAACGCCAATCGACTCTATCCTAACATATCTAAGGATCGGAGCATATAATCCACATAATCAAGAACATCATGCGAATAGCCGAGTACGGCCATGGAAGTTCAATCACAAAGACCACGCGAGATCAGATCAATTCATTCACAGATTGACATGGCAGGAGGTGCAGAAGACTTACCTCAAGCTTGGATCGAGCTCGCACGGCCTAGATTGGGCTAGGCAAGTATGAACAGTGGTCGGCTATGGAGGCTAAGTTCGAAGACTCAATTCGAGGTATTCAGACAAAATCGATGCAAAAAGAAGATGCGATGATGGTCAGTGATGTTCAAGGAACGAAATGCACACATTAAATGCAAGAATCATTGCCAGAAATGAAGTTCGCCATTGAAACTCAGTTTAGAGTTCGAAGCTCTAACTCACCTGTTTTCGCGATCGTAGCTTGTGCGGTCGACGGCGATCGCTTCCTGGGTATCTAGGCAACCTCTCCGCTACACCCACCGGCTTTGGTTTGGCCTGGAAATGGCCTAACCCACACCTCACAGTTCAAACTCGAGCCCTCGACAATGGCGGTTGGAGGGCGAGCTCTCAGTCTTTCTTTCTCTCTTTCTTTCGATTCAGTTTCCTCTATGTGAACTGAATTTTCCCACCCCCTACTTCGCGAAGGTCTGTTGGCTTATATAGCATTTTCAGCTTTTGTCACGCCCCGACTCTCGAGCCCGCGACATCCCTTGCCAAATTGCCACGAGGTCATAGAGATAGCTTCCCAGGCACGCTATCGACCTATCACTTAACTACGCATGCGGAAACGTTCAAACTCCCTGACAGCATAAACAAACAGGGATAGCAAAGTAGGCAGTCACAATCGACATTCACAAAATGAAAATCCCAATTCATACATACCAGCAAACCAATCAAGACCTTATTCATACTAACGAAAGTACACAACCCCATACTTCGGGACGACTAGACAAAACCTCAAAAGGTCACTTGGTCAGGTGAGGTCAACTTCTCACTTACTTCAAAAGAACTAATCCAAAAGCAAATCCTTGGCGTCCACGAGGCTTCGTCACTTGGGACCTGAAATTTTATCCCACGACGGGGTGAGAATAAATCTTAGTGAATCAAGCCTAAGCTCGGTTAGGAAACTAATTCACCCAGGGTATCCTAACCGAAGCTCACAAATCACACATGCACATATAGCAACTATCCACAGTTAACAATATAACCATCATCCACATGCACACTTACCAGCTTCAGCCATACATAATGCAATGCTCGAAATGACTCAGCAGTCAACGTCAATCAGTCACTCAATCACAGCATTACATCCACCAGTATGCACAAGGCATTCACCAGGACAATGCACACGACACAATAATAACTCGAACACAAGTGAGTATGAACTTCCATCTTCCTACTCATTTCGTCCCATTCCAAACGTCGTAGTCGGGATACGTTCATACTTACCCATGTACGAAGTTACATTGCACTCAATTCTTTTATTAAAGATGATCGTGCCACCGGCACATGAGAGGATTTACGTGAAAGAGGGCGTGATTCGACTCTCACAAATAACACGATCTAACACCTCAGTGTGATCCAGCGTTCTACCAGTAAAACCGGGCTACGTTCCTTTACTCTCGGCAACGGCTACTACAAGCGGTGTATCCAGTGCAACCGTTGCACGGCACGCGCTGTATCCGTACGGGGCGTCGGTCCAACAGCCATTGCGACCGGCATCCGACCAACTCTGTATCCGTACTAGTTAACACCGAATCAGAGTTGTCGTGCTTCTGGCAAGTCGTATGGTTCCGTACAAATCATAGAACACGAGCTTGCCAGGAACATCATCGTTTTTCGTCATATGACCATACAATCCACATCCAGCAATCAACCCATTTCATTATCTTGGTTAAGGCCGAATGCTCACTCAGGCATGTAAAAATCTTGGCCAAATGCCATTTTCATGCCAAAATATGTATTTTGACTTCGCACACGGTCATATGCAAATGCAGACTAACCACTAGTCACCACTCACAGGGCGATTAACCCCAATCAACGATCGACGCCAAATAGTCATTCCAGCCAATCAATCACACCATCCAACGAGGCAATCAACACAAATACGAACAATCAGTCCGATTAGGCCACATAAAGGCTCGGATTCATACAATAATTATTTATTAGTCAATCCGACTTAAACGTCGTCGATCGCTCGCTCGTCTCTAGCCTATCGCTCGCTCGCGATCAAACAGCGGCAATCTATTGCCCAATCAATCAATCAATAATTCTCTAACAACAACTAGCCACAGACAATTTAATCAGTCCGGCTAACCAATTCGATCAGCCATTTATCCTAATCTCAATTTCTATTTAGACTGGCCCAGATCGTGTACCTAAATACCACAATTGGCTAAATGACTAATCCTAGGAGCAATTAGCGCCCTAACCAAGGATTATGGTCAACTCACAATCAAATTAAGCTCGGGCGGTCTCAACGGCCGACGACGGCGAACGGCGACGGCGGCGGCGGCCCAAAAACCTAAAATATCGGGAATGCCTTAGGGAAGTCTCGCGAGGTCAATGGGACAGGTAGCCGGCGACGGCAACGCTCCGGCGAGCGGCGCCGACAGCGACGCTTCGGCGAGTGGCGACGGCCTGAAAACAGAATCGGGCGGCGGTCAAAAATAGGGTTTCGGGGTGTTTTTCGGTGATTCACGGCCCCACGGGTCGGGACGAGGCCGGCCAAGGCCGAGGATCTTACCTAGGGGTCGAGGGCAACCTACGGGACCGGCCAAAGGCTGCGGACGGCGGCCGGGAGCGGCAGAGCAGCAGCCGAACAGAACCGGGCGCGAACAGGGTCTTCGCGCGGCAGAACAGGGGCGGCGGTTCGGGCGACTTTCCTGCCACCACGCACTGCGGCGAGTTCGGCCGAGCTGAGGGAAGGTGGAAGGGTGGTCGAGGAGCTTGTTGGCGGTGGCGGTGAGCGACGGCGGTGGCCGGTTCGGCCGGATATGGAGATAAACCGTACCGGGTACAAAAACAGGGCACGGTGGCTTCGGGGCCTGATCGCGGCGGGTCCGGCGGTCGATCGGCGGCGGGGTCAGGTCGAGGGTGTCGTGGAAAGGCTGGAGTACGCTGGAGTGGCGACGGCTGGGCTTGGGTGCGCCGGGAACGGCGGGAATCGACGGTGAAACCCACGGCCAGAACGGGCCGAAAACAGGGCAGGGCGTTGGCGGCGGTTTCGCGGACTTCCGGCGGCCAACGGCGGCCGGTCTTGGCCCTACGGGACGGCGGACGATCGGTGAACGTGGTGGTAGTCAGAAGTGGGGCGGTGGTCGGCGCAAATCCGACGGGAGGAGGAGGAAGAGGGGAGGTGGGCGTTCGGTCAGGGGGGAGGGGGTCGCGCGAGCAGAAGGAGAGAGAGAGAGAGAGAGAGAGAGAGAGAGAGAGAGAGAGAGAGACTGATGGGAGTTGGGGGTGGGGCCCTAGGAAAACTTTTGGGGCATTTTTGTCCTATGTGCAAATATCCGAGGGCAAAACGGTCTTTTGGGCGAATCGGGACTGAAACGAATTTTCAGTACAACGGACGAAGGGTATTTTGGTAATTTCCTAGGCTAGGCTCGGTCTGGATTAGACTTGGGTCGCGAGGATTGAAATCCTAATTTACGGCGACTAGGAATTTCGAACCTAATCTAAACCGACTGAATTTCAGAATTCGTCTAAACATCGACTCTTCAGTCATTTCGATCCAATATAATTTAACGACGGAAATTTCGATCTTAATCCATTTTATCGAATTCAGAAACTTCACCGAGGTCAGATTTCTAGGGCGTCACAACTCTCCCCCACTTAGGAAATTTCGTCCTCGAAATTGAAGTACTGCTACAATCCCTCAAACAAATAAAAATACTTAGTCCTCACTACTTCGGTTCTTAAAACTTCCTCAATCTTTCTATTAGTTCCTTCAGGTTTATGGTGTTACCCAATCACATTGACTAGCAGAAACGTCTTGTTCCATCTTACTCGCTCTTTCCTATTCATGATTCTGACTGGACTTTCCACATATGATGCTCACTCGTCTAGATCAATTTTCTCAACTCAGTACCTGAGCGGGTCCAATTCGCACTTTCTTAATATCGGCACGTGGAAGATGTTACACTTGAATAAGCTTCGGCGGCAGCACCAGATAGTACGCCAAATTCTCAATTCTTTTCAAAATCTCGAATGATCTGACATACCTTGGGTTTAATTTTCCTTTATTTCCAAAACGAGATGTCCGTCTTCATAGGCGACACCTTCTACAAGATATAATTGTCCATCTAGAATTCCATAGGTCTTCGCCTCTTAATGGCGTAACTTTTCCGATGACTCTGCACTGTTCTCTATCTGTTTCTGATAACCCCGATAGCGTCTAACGACTAATCTACTGATTCTGATTCAGTAACGTCTTTTCTTTTTCCAACTTCGTCCAAATAGATTAGCTTTCTACACACTCTACTACACGATGCCCCAAAAAACACTACTTTAATGCTTCACTACTGTCTGTTAGTTAGGCAACTCCAACAGGTACAACAGTTCCTCCCAATTACTCTTGAAATTCAACTCCAAGTTTTAAACCTGTACTACAAAGTCTGATTTGTCCTTACAAACTGACCATCTGTCTTCGGATGATAGGCCATATTGAACTACACTTTCATCACCCCAGCGTTCACACTACGCTTGCTTCAAATCAATCTTTATTTCCATTGAAAGAATCAAGACCATAATGCGACTAACGAATCCAAGTCAGATTCAAACTTACGATCCTCATTTATCAATAAGCCGCAATTCCATATCCACAATTCGTTTAAACACATTGGACCATCCGGCTCTAAGGATACAACTCAACCGTGACCATCTAACTTTACTGTCCCTTTCCACTGTCGGTTGTCCCAGTGGCCACAGTAATTAATCACTCTCACGAATCCATTAACTATTTCTTAACTTCCAATGAGAAGAATTTAACGTTGCTTCTCCTCTTGGTCCAAAGATATCAAACACGACTAATACTAATGGCATTTGGGCATTCTGTTTACATGAAGAAGGTCGACTAATGATTCGCCTTTTTATCCGTCAACTCATTGTGGTCTGAAGTTATCACTTGTCGATTCTAGAAACAACTGGCGAATTACCGAACTCGAGTTCCAAATCCAACTGAGGGTCAGGACATCCATTCTGTCGAACAGTATCAACTCACAAGCGACTGGCGAGTCGAGGACCACCTCAATATTCCGGTTTAGGGTTGGAATCACCCGTTCCTAAACCGGTGGTACAATCGAACACTATCGAGATTACCTCTCATGACCAACTCAAATTGATGCAGGATTGGTTCAACTCGACCCGCATTTTTCCAACAACACGTCACATGACTCAGGGTGATCAGCCCTTCGGCTAGTGCGTGGTTGGTACGGGGTTCTAGTACAAATCGTCCTTACTGGGTCCATGGCCATCCTGAATATCGATCAATGTCAGCTCGCAAATCATGTCACGAATCAATCCCTGGTCGACTTCAGGGTGATCCTATGGTTGACTTACAGCTGAGTCAGATCAATCCAAATCGTTCTGTGCTTGATTTCAGATCGTCACACAGTCGAACCTCAATCAGCACAGCCAACCAGTAAATTAGGCCATCATCCACGTCGAGGGCGACCTTTAAACTCTCGGTGGCTTCCTCAACCCTTGGTCGTTGTTTGCGAACAGTCCGAGTCTTAAGCTTGGGTAGGTTCTAGATCTTGGAGCATCACTTTTATACCAAACTGAATCTCTTCACACTGTTAAAATCTGCACATGTATCGTCAATCTGCTTACTGCACTCCAAACTGAGTCATTTATCCTTCGACTACTAGGAAGTTTCCTCACGAATCCATTGTGATCTTCTCCTACCTTTACCTTAGAATTCCCAATGACTGCAGTAATCCGCTAGGCTTGTAATGCTGCTCTTCGACTTACCGTTATGCTAGCTCTTCGCCATAAGCTTGGCCGTATCAATCTTTCTGCCAATCCCTTACTGACCTTATCTTTAAATCTTGGTGCCTCATCTAGCTATTCGGACCAACACTGAAACTACTATGGTGAGTTCCGATCGATTTCCTGTTTTACCAAAAGCAAGACCCTTATGATCATCACTCCGAGAAATCACACGGCCCTACAATGCTTCCAATGCCCCACTCTGATAACTAGTCAACCTTAATTGTCACATCTCGCAATCTTAATCTTAATCAGGGGTGTCGCCAATCTCCATAGTCTATGCAACCAACTGGCGACCTACCATGTCGTCTAACACCAGATTGTCCTTACGAACTTTCCTTGTTCGTATTTACCGTCCTTATTCTATACACATGTCTAAGGTTTCGTCAAGTATAGTCTTCAGGCAGTGTACACTTCCTCACGACCTTAATAAGTTGCTAGCCCACTGGACCATACGGGCCTCAAGTTATTTCAACAATGTCTTTGACATACTACAAAGCCCTCTCCGGTCAAGATTCGGAGGTATAATCCAACCTTCATAATTCTTTAAAGTACGTGTAGCGGAAGATTTTTCCCTGTTACTCATCACCCATTAGCTGCCTTCACATCGATCTTATCAATGGTACCTTCTGGCTATTTGGGAGCTCATTACACCTTAAAGATCAATGTCACCATTCACGTTCGCTCCTCTGCGAATTATCATCTAGTCATTAATTAGGATCCATAGAAAAACAACAGCTAAGACAATCCAAGCCAAACAACACTTCAAACTTATACAATCCACAAAATACTAAGTGCCTTAATACAAGTCCATATCCATAAGCCTTATCCACAAAAAGTCTTTTCCACCCAACCAGTCACGGCTAGTTCATAACTAGTACATCTTAGCTCAAAAGTTACTCTACTCCCAGTCGAGTCAATCCCGGTTGTCCTACTGAACAATTCCTCGAGTTTGTCCTTCTCGCGGCAGCGGTGCTTGCTCTGTCTTATTTCTCATCGGGCAGTCCTTCACTTGGTGTCCCAGCTGATAACATTTAAAGCATTCTCTACCTCTAAACGGGCAGGGACCAGACCCATGCCTTAGACGACACAGGCGACACTTCTCGCTTTGGCGGAACATTGGCTTCTTAATTGCACCCCTCCGGTTAGACGGAATATGATACTTGTTGGCAAACATCGGCCTCTTCTCTATCCGACGATTATCCCTAGAAGAAAGCGCGAATCGCGATCCAGATGCAATTGCTCTGTCAGTCATGCTCTTCTCAACAGATTGAGCCCTTTCATACAATTCTCTATAACTCCTTATGTCTAGCGACACCAGTCGATCCTTAATCTCAGGTTTCAATCCATCATAAAATCTTCTCATCCTATTCATAGGATCTCTAATCGTCCATGGTGCAAACTCAGACAGCTCGGCGAATTTCACTTCATATTGCTCTACTGTCAAATGGTCCTGACGAAGCTGTAGGAATTCAATCATCTTTTTCTCTCGCCTACAGTCCAAAAAGTACTTGCCATAGAAGGCTTCCACAAAGGCATCCCATACCGGTACCATACCTTCAGGGAAAATCTTTCCTTGTGTTACTTCCCGCCACGCATTAGCGTCACCTTGAAGTTGATAAACGGCTAACGTCACCTTGTCCTCTTTTGAGCATCTCAACAGGGCGAATGCCTTCTCTATTTCTAAAATCCACCAGATTGCAGCCTTTGGATCTCCTATCTCTTCAAACTTCGGCGGTCCTAGGTCTAGAAACCTTTCCATCAACTCAGGTATTGGTCGTATACCACTCTCATTTTCAATCAATGAGTCTTCATGCGAAACGGCAGTAACATTCGCTTGACTGCACCCTTGCTGTCCAGCTACAGCTCTCAAAGTTTCCAATGTCTGCAGGATCCCGTCCACTCTGGGACCTTCTTGAACTATCCTTCCACTAGACACCATCTCATTACGGTCGCCCATTATACAGGTAACTTACGGAGTCCTGTCCACCCCAGGCAACACGTAATGAGATAACCAATAAACAGTCAAAAACATAGATAACAAGCACATACAAAAGCTTATAATCCCACTAACTATCCCAAATCCCAACGCTCCTTATCACTCCAAGCCAATGACCAGATGAATCAGGCTGACCTTGCTCTGATACCACCTTGGGTGGGGATGTCACGCCCCGACTCTCGAGCCCACGACATCCCTTGCCAAATCGCCACGAGGTCATAGAGATAGCTTCCCAGGCACGCTATCGACCTATCACTTAACTACGCATGCGGAAACGTTCTAACTCCCTGACAGCATAAACAAATAGGGATAGAAAAGTAGGCAGTCACAATCGACATTCACAAAATGAAAATCCCAATTCATACATACCAGCAAACCAATCAAGACCTTATTAATACTAACGAAAGTACACAACCCCATACTTCGGGGCGACTAGACAAAACTTCAAAAGGTCACTTGGTCAGATGAGGTCAACTTCTCACTTACTTCAAAAGAACTAATCCAAAAGCAAATCCTTGGCGTCCACGAGGCTTCGTCACTTGGGACCTGAAATTTTATCCCACGACGGGGTGAGAATAAATCTCAGTGAATCAAACCTAAGCTCGGTTAGGAAACTGATTCGCCCAGGGCATCATAACCGAAGCTCACAAATCACACATGCACATATAGCAACTATCCACAGTTAACAATATAACCATCATCCACATGCACACTTACCAGCTTCAGCCATACATAATGCAATGCTCGACATGACTCAACAATCAACGTCAATCAGTCACTCAATCACAGCATTACATCCACCCGTATGCACATGACATTCCCCAGGACAATGCACACGACACAATAATAACTCGAACACAAGTGAGTATGAACTTTCGTCATCCTACTCTATTCGTCCCATTCCAAACGTCGTAGTCGGGATACGTTCATACTTACCCATGTACGAAGTTACATTGCACTCAATTCTTTTATTAACGATGATCGTGCCACCGGCACATGAGAGGATCTACGTGAAAGAGGGCGTGATTCAACTCTCACAAATAACGCGATCTAACACCTCAGTGTGAACCAGCGTTCTACCGGTAAAACCGGGCTACGTTCCTTTACTCTCGGCAACGGCTACTACAAGCGGTGTATCCAGTGCACCCGTTGCACGGCACGCGCTGCAGGCATCCCAATATGGGGCGTCGGTTCAACATCCATTGTGACAGGCATCCAACCAACTCTGTATCCGTACTAGTTAACACCGAATCAGAGTTGTCGTGCTTCTGGCAAGTCGTATGGTTCCGTACAAATCATAGAACACGAGCTTGCCGGGAACATCATCGTTTTTCGTAATATGACCATACAATCCACATCCAGCAATCAACCCATTTCATTATCTTGGTTAAGGCCGGATGCTCACTCAGGCATGAAAAATCTTGGCCAAATGCCATTTTTCATGCTAAAATATGTATTTTGACTTCGCACACGGTCATATGCAAATGCAGACTAACCACTAGTCACCACTCACAGGGCGATTAACCCCCAATCAACGATCGACGCCAAACAGTCATTCCAGCCAATCAATCACACCATCCAACGAGGCAATCAACACAAACACGAATAATCAATCCGATTAGGCCACATAAAGGCTCGGATTCATACAATAATTATTTATTAGTCAATCCGACTTAAATGTCGTCGATCGCTCGCTCGTCTCTAGCTTATCGCTCGCTCGCGATCAAACAGCGGCAATCCATTGCCCAATCAATCAATCAATAATTCTCTAACAACAACTAGCCACAGACAATTTAATCAGTCCGGCTAACCAATTCTATTGGCCATTTATCCTAATCCCAATTTCTATTTAGACCGGCCCCGATCGTGTACCTAAATACCCCAATTGGCTAAATGACTAATCCTAGGCGCAATTAGCGCCTTAACCAAGGATTAGGGTCAACTCACAATCAAATTAAGCTCGGGCGGTCTCAACGGCTTACGACAGCGAACGGCGGCGGCCCAAAAATCTAAAATCTCAGGAATGCCTCAGGGAAGTCTCGCGAGGTCAATGGGACAGGTGGCCGGCGACGGCGACGCTTCGGCGAGGGGCGGTGGCCTGAAAACAGAATCGGGCGGCGGTCAAAAATAGGGTTCCGGGCTATTTTCCGGCGATTCACGGCCCCACGAGCCGGGACGAGGCCGGCCAAGGCCGGGGATCTTACCTAGGGGTCGAGGGCAACCTACGGGACCGGCCAAAGGCGGCGGACGGCGGCTGGGAGCGGCAGAGCAACAGCCGAACAGAACCGGGCGCGAACAGGGTCTTCGCACGGCAGAACAGGGGCGGCGGTTCGGGCTGCTTTCCGGCCACCACGCGCTGCGGCGAGCTCGGCCGAGCTGAGGGAAGGTGGAAGGGTGGTCGGGGAGCCTGTTGGCGGTGGCGGTGAGCGACGGCGGCGGTCGGTTCGGCCGGATCTGAAGATAATCCGGACCGGGTACAAAAACAGGGCACGGTGGCTTCGGGGCCTGATCGCGGCGGGTCCGGCGTGCGATCGGTGGCGGGGTCGGGTCGAGGGTGTCGAGGAAAGGCTGGAGTACGCTGGAGTGGCGATGGTCGGGCCTGGGTGCATCGGGAACGACGGGAATCGACGGTGAAACCCACGGCCAGAACGGGCCGAAAACAGGGCAGGGCGTTGGCGGCGGTTTTGCTGACTTCCGGCGGCCAACGGCGGCCGGTCTTGGCCCTACGGGACGGCGGACGATCGGTGAAGATGGTGGTAGTCAGAAGTGGGGCGGTGGTCGGCGCAAATCCGACGGGAGGAGGAGGAAGATGGGAGGTGGACGTTCGGTCAAGGGGGAAGGGGGTCGCGCGAGCAGAAGGAAAGGGAGAGAGAGAGAGAGAGAGAGAGAGAGAGAGAGAGAGAGAGAGAGAGAGAGAGACTGATGGGAGTTGGGGGTGGGGCCCTAGGAAGACTTTTGGGGCATTTTTGTCCTATTTGCAAATATCCGAGGGCAAAACGGTCTTTTGGGCGAATCGGGACTGAAACGAATTTTCGGTACAACGGATGAAGGGTATTTTGGTGATTGTTGACTTTCAGAATTCGTCCAAACATCGACTCTTCAGTCCTTTCGATCCAATAAAATTTAACGACGGAAATTTCGATCTTAATCCATTTTATCGAATTCAGGAACTTCACCGAGGTCAGATTTCTAGGGCGTCACAGCTTTGGCGCCGAATCGGGAAGTTGGAATAGGTGACCTCCGCATGTGAAAACAAGTGCGAAATGGTCACCGATGGCCGGCAATTGACGGGCATTAAGCGGCTATTCTTTTCAGGACCTCCGGTGATCGCATTTGGCACGAATTTGACTTGCATTTGGTAATCGTTGACTTTCGCAGGTCCCGCGTCTTGACAGGCCGATTACTATCTTCTCCGGCGGTCGTTGATCACCATTCCGGTCTCGATCGACGGGGAATGGTCTAAGGAATTAAACGCCCAACAATGCCTCTCCGATTATAGTCGATTGGTCGGTCAATTTTGTTGTTGAAATTCAACTTTGTATTGTTCACTCGTGCGTAGACCTGAGGAAGACGATGACACTGTTCTGGACTAGTTTGACCGGTCCGACCGGCGGTCAGACCGGTCTGAACCGATCCCGACTTGTAATTTTCCAAATTAAACCAAAATTAATAGGAAATTTTTGCAATTGAACCTCAGAATCGAATCTAGGGCATGGATTTTATCTAAAAAATGTGGTTTTTCCAAAAGTTCATATCAATTTCAACAAAAACCCCGAATTTTCATATAATTGCAAATTGAGGATTTTGCAATTGAGGGTTTAAATGATCAAATTGGGTCAAACCACCTTTGCCAATCGATTCAAAATGATGAAAACCCTTGGACAGCACGTTTAATTTGCAATGATAGTCCTTGAATTGAAAGTAATTTCAATTATGCCCAATTTCAAGGACTAAAATGCAATTAAGTATGTAATTGAGCAATTTGTTCGAATAATTGGGCTAAATTGAAGTGGGGGACAATCACATTGAATGTCAAGGTCCTTAAAAATGCCAAAATTGCAAATAACAAGACTCAATTGATATTTTTTTCTCAAATTCAATCATATGTGTTACAAAGGAACACCTAAAATTAAATCTGATTTTGGGCTTTTTGTGAGGTCAAAAAGACAAGGGATTTAAAATAAAAATATTGGTTTTTTTTCTATTTTTTTGTGGCCTCAAATTCTATGTTTCTCGAATTTTCTAGTATTTTTCTATTTTCTAAAATACTAAAAAATGCGACAAATATGAAAAATTATTATTTTTTTGTCAAAAATGGTCCCTTAGACTTGGCCAAGGCCACCAAAGTTGATTTTGTAATTTTTTGACTTTTTATGGATTTTTTTATAATTTTTCAAAGAAATGACCAAAAAAGGCTGATCGAAAATTAGGTGTCAACAATGGTTTCTAATTTTTTCGATTCAGGTATACTTGACCCGGCCATCAACAGTACTCTCATTACTCTCATGCCCAAAGTCTCAAACCCGGAGTGTATTTCTCAGTTCATACCTATAAGTCTTTGTAACTTTAGTTATAAGATCATCTCTAAGATAATGGCTAACCGCCTTAAACCTTGGCTCCCTGATATAATTTCCAAGGAACAAGGCGCATTTGTTAGCGGTAGGCAAATTCAAGATAACATCTTTATAGTCCAAGAAGTCATACATCAATTGAGAATCCGGAAGAGGAAGAAAAAATTCTAGGCGTTACTGAAAGTGGACATGCAAAAGGCTTATGATCGCGTGGAGTGGGATTTCTTATGTGCAGCTATGACCAAGATGGGATTTTGTGAGAAATGGGTTTATCTGGTAAGGCAATGCATATCTATAGTTACTTTCAGTGTCAAAATGAATGGGGAGCCACTTCCATATTTTTAGCCAACTCGAGGTATAAGACAAGGAGATCCATTGTCCCCCTATTTGTTTATTATTCTAGCGAATGTCCTCTCATTTCTAATGCACCGAGCACTTGAGGATGGAGGTATAAAGGGGATCAAACTGAACCAACACTGCCCCACACTTTCTCATCTTTTATTTGTGGATGATGCAATATTCTTTCTAGATGGGACCGTTACAGAATGTCAAAACCTGGCCAATCAATTGAACCAGTACTGCTTTGCCTCAGGTCAAACCATTAATTTAAACAAATTGGGAGTCTATGTTAGCACTAGATGTCTTCAACTCTTAAAGAGTAATATGGCTATTGAGCTGAGAGTCCCTATAATTGAGAAGACTGGGAAGTACTTAGGCATCCCTTCGGATTGGGGGCAATGAAAGAAAGACATATTTGCATGGATTCTAGCGAGAGTCAACATGAAGCTTGAGGGATGGAAAGAAAAACTGTTATCAAAAGCTGGAAAGGAGATCTGGATAAAGATGGTGGTACAAGCTTTGCCCCAATATGCCATGTCTATTTTTAAAATCTCAGTATTGATTTGCAAAGCAATTGAAAAAAGAATCGCCTCGTTCTGGTGGAAACAAAATGCTTCTAAATCAGGAGTTCATTGGAAACAATGAGATAATTTAAAGACCAGGAAAGATAAAGGAGGTCTTGCCTTCAAAGACCTCATTTCCTTTAACCAAGCCATCCCGGGTAAACAGTGATCGTGAGCTATTTTAGCATATTTGTTAGGAAGTTTTATTGTATATATTTCTTCATAGTATAGAATCCTTCCTATTGTGTATCTCCTAATTAGGGTTGTTTGTTATCCTATATATATATGACAGGATTGAGTATTATACATATACAGAAAAAATATTCATTGAATAAAAAAGAGAGTTTTCTTTATCTTCATGGTATCAGAGCCCTAGGGTTTGATCCTTAGGTTACTGTACGTCAATCATCGACTACGGCGGTCCCGTTTTCGTCACGGCGCCGTCATCTTGTACTGGTCGACTTCGTCCTATCCGAGCGATTCATTCTGCGGACCTGATCTCATGGCCGACGATCAGCCAATTGTTGCAACTGACCAAGCGGATGCTAGTACCTCTGCTACTGCCATTCTGGCAAACCTGATCCCTGCGATGAAGCAGCTCTTGACCCAGCAGGCTGCACCGCCGCGCGTTGAACCTCTTGCTGCCAAGCTTGATAGCACAAATTATGGCGTATGGTCCTAGGTTATTGAGATGTATGTCTCGGGAAAAGACAAACTAAGCTATTTGAACGGTGATTCTCTTGAACCCTTTCCGACTGATCCATTTTTTTGGCAATGGAAGACCGATGATTTGACGATGAAAGGTTGGCTTATCAATTCTATGGACCCAGCCTTGATACCAAACTTTATTCGGTTTCCTACTGCCAAAGCCGTATGGGATGCTGTGGCAACGACCTTTTTTGATGGATCTGACATTTCCCAAATCTATGATCTTAAGAGGCAGGTTTCTCGATTAAAGCAAGGCGGTGGACCCATCGAGAAATATTACAATGATCTTCAAGGGCTCTGGCGTGAGATTGATTTTCGATGTCCTAATCCTATACAATTTCTTGTCGATATTCAGAGATACAATGCTATTGTCCATGAAGATCGAGTTTATACATTTTTGGACGGTCTTGATGATCGCCTGGACAATGTTAGTGCTGATGTTCTGAAGATGGATCCATTCCCCACTATTGAGCAAGCTTATGCCCGGGTCAGGCGAGAGGATATGCGCTAATCTGTCATGCTCTCCACTCCCATCGAGGTCACCTCTGATTCCTCCATGATGTCATAGCGGGGCAAGGGTGATTCGCATCTCCAGTTAGTGCCTTCTGCCCGAAGAGCTCGCCCTAGACCTGGTATGCAAATTCAATCCGAGGGGTTCTTTCACTGTGGGAATCCTAAACATACTGCAGCATCTTGTTTTAAACTACATGGTTATCTGGATTGGTGGAATGATTTTCAGACCAAGAAGAAGAAACCTGGCTCACAAAAGGGGCGGAATGGAGGACATGCCTCCTTAGTGACTAGCGGCTTGTCATTAATTCCTATGGAGCTTGAATCTACTAATGCCGAATCTCCTGAAGGTAATTGTGGGTTTGTCTTTGCTAACGGACATGATGATGGTCATCATAGGTGGATAATCGATTTTGACGCTCCTGATCATATGACTCCGGAATCTGGTGACCTTCTTACATCTACTATCCCACGTCGAGATCATATTTACAATTCCAACGGGCATAGCTTTCCTGTGACGGCTGCGGGGCGTGTGTCTATCACGCCTTCTCTCTCTATCTCATACTTTACTTTGTTCCTACATTGTCTAATCGTCTGTTATCAGTTGGACAGCTTATCAGCGAGTTAAACTGTGTTGTACTTATGTACCCTGATTTTTGATTATTTCAGGATATTCTCACAAAGGAGATTATTGGGCGTGGTACTAAGAGGGATGGGCTGTATTTCGTGGATGACACTACTTCTGGACGGACCTATCATTCTTGTGGACAGTTAGCTCAAGAGAAGGAACTTTGGTTATGGCACCGTCGTTTAGGTCACCCATCATTTGGGTATTTACGGCATTTGTTTCCCAAGTTATTTCATGGTCTATCGAACTCTAGTTTTCAGTGTGATACTTGTATTTTGGCAAAGAGCCATCGCACCTGTTTTCCTCCCAGTTTGAATATCAGCTAAGGAATATCAAAGTTGTCTATACTCCAAGAGAAGCAAACTGTTGTGCGGACTGGATAGCAAAGGCCCATAGAGTAGGTCATCTCCCTCCTAATTGGCTTTCCAAGCCCCCCTAACCCCTTTGGGATTTACTTTGTCAAGATGTAAGCTCTGTTTGTTTTTTCCGTACTGAAAGTTAAATGATAGTAGATTTTTTTTTTCGACCAAAAAAAAAATCTTCTTCTTGAAGTATGTCCCATCATTCGAGATTGCGAATTTCATCGTCACAACCTCTTCATTTGTCAACAGCCGAAATAGGGAAAAGTACACTTGGAGTGCCTTAACTTTCGTACGGTGTGCACTTAAGTGCCTTAACTTTCAAAATGTGCACTAAAGTGCATTAACTTTAAAAAAGTGTTCACTTAAGTGCCTATGTTGACGTGACCGCCGGAAAAGGTGAGGTGGCCGCCGGAAATGCTGACGTTGCGCCGGTGAACAGTATTTTTTATTAATATTTAATGTACACGTGGATTTTATTAAAATTTCAGAAACTATTAAAAAATACAAAGAAAATCTACGTGTACACTGTTCGCCGGAGTTAGCACTCAACTGCACACTTTTATTCCGATTAGGCACTTACGTGCACACTTTGAAAGTTAAGGCACTTAAGTGCATATCGTACGAAAGTTAAGGCACTCCAGGTGTACTTTTCCCGCCGGAATAAAATCTCTCCATGCGATATAGCAGCTTAAAACATGGAGCTAGGATATCAAAGTTATGGGCGTATTGACGTAAGAAGAAAAGATATGATTACGAATAAACATTTCGCTCCTGATTTGTCAAATAAAAGTTCATACGGTTGTAGTAGATACACGACTGTGATTCCTGACAAATACGAGAGATAGGTGCATCATAAAATAATGCAGCGCAATCAACGTTATTGATCATAAGTTAAATTAAGGACCCAATATATCTTATCATCTCATTATATTTCCATGTCCCAAACCCGAACTTTTACACAGTGCTGAGTGTTCTAGTTGATGCTAAAATGTAATTTCACGAGCGAGGACAGACCTTCTGACACGTATAAAAATGGAATGGATACCAAATTAGAAAAAAAACGTACACTCATCAAATCACTTCATCTTGTTAATTGGGTTATTTGTTTTTTAATCTCAGTAGCTCTGTACTATGGCCATCATGACGAAATTGGCCTTAACCATCTCTTAATAATTTTTATATGGACCTCCATCAATAATCAAGTCCGCTCATAAGCCTGAAAATGTTTATTGGATAACCTGCACAGGCCCAAAAGACCTAAAATTTCCTGGAGAGCTCCCAGACCATCCGTGACCCTCAATTTCACTCTTGACTCGGCCAATTCAGCCCGCTATAGCACAACAATTATTTGCGTTTTTCTTTTCCGAGAATGAAATGAGAAGTTTGTATAGCTTAGGTTTTCATGTTTCGGGTTGGAGACATTTTCCATCCATGCCGAACTTATCGCTTCGGAAAAATCTGAACCCAACGTCTCAAACCGGACACAACTTCGGTCCGGTTCAATTTCAAACCATCAATATGAAGTCGGCACACAAATAAAATTATGAGTGTTATTTAACAAATTAGCATAACCAGTAATAGCTTAAAAGGCAACATAAAAGCCATAACCATTTAAAAGAAGAAGAAGAAGAAGAAGCTAGTACAAAATTATCGAGGTCGACATTGCTTAAGTTTTTGGTAAAATAGGAAGAGAAGCATATCTCAATATATACAAAGGAGAAAAAAAAAACATTCTTCTAGATTCATGATCCTTGGAGAAGTACCCACTTCAATATGCTTTTAGCATCAAACAGGAGAAAAACGATGTACTTATGAATTATTTGGTTTGGTTCGTCTACGACTTTAGGTCTAATTAAATGAAGAAATTATTGGGTATAGACATGGGTTTAGGTTAGGAGGGAGCAAAAAAAATCAAGATCCACCAAAACCAGACCTGACCGTACCCAACCGACTCGTTTTCGGCAGTTCCCACCAGGTATTGGTCTGATTCCTGGTTCAACTGGAACCGGCGAGTATGGGTTTGATTCCCGATTTCAAGTGGGAACTACACATCCAGACCAATCGAACCTATTTATATAGTATTTTTTTTTTCTAATTCTAGCTATTTCTCTCAATTACGTGACTCCCTAGGTCGTGAGATCATTATGCAGGATAGAGGTCTTTTTTGTCTTCTCACTTCAAAATATAGGTGTTTTTTCAATGAATTTGTCGAACAAATCAGCAAGTGCACCATCGACGCTCATGCATCTTTTTATCCCAAGGGAATGGTTTTATTGGTTCACTCGCATATAGTCTTTTTTAATTGATGTTGGTGCTCAGTATTCAGTAGGACCGGTTCCATGGACCCACTCAGGAACCGGATCAAACCGACAGTTCGGTTCTCGGGTAGTTTACGGTTCTCATTTTGCAAAATCAATCCCTAGCGGATGATTGTCGATTTTAGGATGGGAATCACCCACCCAGGAACTAATCACCCCTAATTTAGGTGCAGTGGGTGTTAAGACTTGAAATATAGATTGAGATGCTCACTATCTAATTCAAGCGTACATCGCATAAGTCTCATGTGAGATTACTAAATCCAAAAGATTGGATGAACATGCATTGCGTTCATTTTATGATGTTTCAATTTAAATTTTTGTTTTGACCAAAGAAATTTAAAATTTTTGTTTCGACCCAAATAAAACAAAAAAAAAATTGTTGAAAGAAGACATCTTTGATCAGAAAACTGTTGAAAGAAGACATCGCTCCTTTTCCGTTTAAAAGGACAGAAGTTTTAGCATGATCGAGACAAAATAAAGCACGATTATTAACATCTTTCATCTAATTATTACAAAATTTTTCCAAGAATCGTGCACCAATTGGAATTGCAGAACGACCAAAGCTCTAGTAATACAAGCACATCTAATACTATCAAACAATTTTTTCTCTCAATTTACGAGCTGAAGAAACCCTTAAGATAGAATACAATGAGAAATACACAGCTTCTACAAACAAGAACAAAACAAAGACAGAATATTCGGAGCATTAGACTAATTTTGCATTGAGTTTCTTGCCATTAAGACTCTTGCTTTTGATATTCTCCAGTCCGCTTTGTGCGGATTCTTGACCTCGAAAGGAGTTGCTAGGCATTAATTTGACGTCTAGGAAACTGGCTCTTCACATTCTACTCGCTAGTCCAAGCTTTAGCGATGTCTTCGTTCCACAACTTGTTCACCTTCTACTGATGTACTTCCAACTTTAAACACCTTCTATATGCAATACATTGTTCACCCACAGAAGAGCCAGAGCTCTATCAACCTTTGGACGATCCAGTTAGATTCTAGCTGCATGTTAACTTGTGCATGGTCTTTAAGCTTTGTTATCAATACAAGGGAATAAACTACCGCGCAGAATTGAGGCATCCAAGCCGCCGAAGTAAGAGTGGGAAACATGATCCTGTCAATTTCAAGATATATAAAAACTGCTAATATGGTCATTTCGATCGTGTTGAAAAATCAGAAAGCTTCCGTCTTGAGATAATCTTCTCACAGATGATGAAATGGCACTTTTACTGCATGGAGCCAACATTATGTATAAACCAGAACCTCAGAATGCCGATTTTGGTTCTTTCATCCTAATCGAAAAATTCAACCCCAAAATTCTTGAAACATAAAATGAATCTGGGTGTGAAATTTACACGCAATGATACTCACACACCGAGTAATAAAAGCTCCAAATCAGTTCCACGAAAAAATGCAGATTCCGGAACACCCTATTGATTCACATATTCTAGCTGCACACTTGAATGTCCAAATTCCTCACCAAATAGTTCAAATCATTGCCTGAAGCTTGCATAATATCACCACTATGACATGCAAAACATTAACCTCAGATCAATTTCTGAATTGCACAACTTTGGAACATCATATGCCGCAACTTATGAGCCATCAACTCTGGACACAGTTCATAAATTTTCTTCTAGATTTGGCATCAACTACGATACTAAATCTACATGCATATGCTTGGACATGATAAGTCGAAAAATCATTGATCTGATTCTCATATAAAATATTTAGAATACTTATATTTGAACTCAAAATACAACCTTGTTCAACCGATCTTCGCCTTTGTATTGATTGACATAGATGGAGCCACATGAATTCAAGACTCAGTCTTCCTCAACGTCTCCTTTCCTAGACAGGTCTTCATAGATAAACCTATTTATAGTATGCCTTTAACATGCCCATGAGTCAAAAGCACTGCCATTCACTTCCTGCCCATCTACTAGGCGATCCAAATTTGTCTAATGTATTTTATTTATTTTATAGGAGTCTGTTTTTCAAACTAAAATGGAATGAAATTAATGTTAAGATATTGAAATGCCTTAGGATTTGGAGAAACTAAAGAGCAAGCTTTATGAATTAGAAGATTGACAGTGGAACCCTTTATCAGCCAATAAAAAGAAAGGGGAAATCATTTGATCAGAGAAAATCCTCTAACCACAACGACTATCTGGTGTGAAAATCCTCTGCAAAAGCCCACAAGGAAGAGACAAATATACAGACCTCAGGTGGTTGGAGCACTCAAACTCCTCTGCAAAAGCTCAGGGACCCAACTCAAACATCACACGAATTGCAAAGAAATGGTCACAAATAGCAAAGCTCCACATGGGACATCGTCATATGGGTCGTGGCCACGAGCGTGACTCTCGACCCAAACACGAAAGTACAAACAGAAATGAAGTAGTACAGCAACTAAAAGATTTATGTTCTTTCGAAGCAGCAGCATCAAGAAAATGTTCTCTTCATGGGCTCATGTGTGTTATGGGTGGGATTCAAAAGAGACGTCCATATATAATGTGAGATATGAGCACCATTTATGAGTTGAAGAACCAACTTTTACCTCCATGGATAATCTCCTGATGCTTCCTGCTACTCGGTCGGGGTCTGTGAACGTGCGTTCCTTTAAGGTTTGAAATTTAGTACAGATAAGCCAAATATTGCCGCTGCAGCATCATCAAGATTCCCAGTTCATCAAAGACGCTTTTTCTTGAGAGGGGAGAAAGAGTGCCTTGTAAAAAGGCCATTAATCTCTCAACCTTAACCCCACTAATTACCTCTCCTGAAACGAGAAAAAGGAAAAGAGAGATCTGTGAATCTTGATGATGATGCAGCAGCAAACAGTGACTGGTGCCGGTGCTTGAGCTGGGCCACCGATCAATCCATGCAAAAGAGAAAAACCAAAAGGCGAAAAGAAAAGAATGGAATTCGAGGCATTAACCCTAACCCTAACTCTCTCTCTCCCCCCCTCCTCATTCCATGAGGTCAAGAGTAAAGTGAAACAGAGGACACAGGAGAAATTGTCCTTTCATTATAGGAAAAAAAAATTGTTCGTCGAGATATTTGAGAAAAAGGAGAATGACCCAACCGTGAAGAGGGCAAAAGGAAGTTCACTGCTGATTTGTCTTTTACATGCACCCCACAAATGAAAAACATCAAAACGTCACCGAGAGAAACCACCACCGTCGCCTCCATTTTTGAGTTAAAAAAACCAGAGAGAGAGAGAGAGAGAGAGAGAGGGTTTTAGAACTGTGGTTGTGTGAGAATACCTGGAAGGGTTCAATTTATAGAACGAGAACAAGGGTTTAGTTGAGAAACGAACGGGGATATGGAGAGGATTCAGTGCTTGCGCAAAGAGAGAGAGAGAGAGAGAGAGAGAGAGAGAGAGAGCACCCACAACAGTTACACATCGTAATCCAAGGCACCAAATTTCGCCAACAGCTTTTAACCCAATCTGATCCCCCGCAGGACGCGAATGAGGGAATGATCTTCCTTTTCTTTCTTTCTTCCCCTCTGAGCAAGAAAGTGAAAACCCTAACCAGTAGTGGTGGCAATTTTAGGTTATCTGGTTGGAGGAAGATGGCTCCGTCTGGTACAAGCATTGATGGGGGCCGCTTCATTGGTCCCTCCTCCCACATAGCTTTAGCTGTCTCCCAGGTGATCATGTCATAGCTATGGTTGCTTGTGTTGGTCCCTCAATTGCCATTTTTGGTGCCCCTCTGAGCTGCCATCCCCGAGTCCCAGAGTCTTTTACGGGTCATGTCCATGTTTCAGAACGTGGTCTAATTAAGGTTGTGTGGTAATAACTAATAAGTGGAATGTCGACGAGGACGAGGACGAGGACGAGGACGAGGAGGGCTCTTCTCTATTTACTTTTCTCACGCTTTCTGATGTAAAAAGTGTCCATTGATAATTGCTAGTGAGCCAAATGTGATGATGATTGCCAATCTACTCTTCTTTAAATTAAAATGGATAGTAAATGTGGAAACTCGCTCGTCTAAAGTGAAAAAAGGTATAAAAAAAGAAGAAGAAGAAAAACCATAGAGAACCACTTGGTCCGCTTCTAATTATTGGAATCTATCTCTACAATGGTAAAATTCTAAGTTGTCTATCTTGTTACATTTAGATTTGATAGAGGCCAAAAAGGTGAAGCTAAACATGTTGTGTCATTAGCAGCTCTGAATTTGTTGAGCAAACTTACAAATGTTCGAGGATGCAAATAAATCAAAATAAAGCTGGGTATACGACATTTCGTGACAAAGCAGAAAGGGTTCCATTATAAGTTTTGAAATTCTGCGACAATCCACCTGACTTATATGTACTAGCTACTACATAAATATGAAGGGGGTGTTTATCCCTCTCGTTTGACCAAATCAAATAATCTACTCTCAATATCTCTTCACTCTCTCCTCAGACCAATATCTCTCTAATCTCTCTCCACAGTTCTCTCTAATATGAACTCACCTCCGACCAATCAAATAGTAATCTCTCTAATATCTCTCTCCTCTGACCAATTAAATAACCTTTTTTTTTCTCTCTTTTAGCCAAAACCTTTAGGCAATTGAAGAGCCTTTACCTATTACCCAAATAGCCTTCTCTCTTAGAGTTCATTGCAAAAATAACAAAATGATAATATTAATAATCGCCATCTATCGGTTCAGATAAAAAATAGTAGAGATAATCTAATGTAATAGATAGATTAGATTGACATACCTTATTTTGAAATGCCGATTTTAATGTTTGCGTTACATGCTTATTTAATTTGAGTATTCTGATTTCTAATTAGAATGAAATGTTTAGTTAAAATATGAGGGGTTGACCCATTGCTATCAATATGGACGCCTCCGTGAGTCCCACTTGTATAAAATGAACGTGTGTTTCCAACAGAGAGGGTGTTTCCAACTTTGCTTTATTACCCAAAATATCCATCTTCTGGACCAATCAAATTGCATTTTCTATAAATCTCTCTCCTCTTAATAATCTCTCTTTAATATCTCTTCATCCTGACCAATCAAAATGAGTTTTTATCTAATATCTCTCTCGTCTGACCAATCTAGTAACCCTCTCTCTTTCGCTGTCAACTAAAATATCTCTTTTCTTTGGCTATTAAATAGCCTTTAATAGCCTTCTCTCTTAGAGATGATTGTAAAGCGCCACCTATTTTTTTAAATAAAAACAGAAGAGATGATCAAACAAATTTGTTAATGTTATGAAATACATGAATGAATATTCATGTATCATGGTACATTTGTATCTTACATTCTATGTACATCTCCCTATCCAATGTATATTTATCTCCCTATCCAACGTATGTATTAATAATAAGTACATCATTGTTCTCCTATAAATAGGAGTTTAGTTTTGGTCATTTTTATGAAGTTGAAATAAGAGATTTCTCCTCTGGCTTTCTCTACCTTATCTCTCTCTATTCTCTCTATTATATACTGGCAACACAATATTTTACAACACGTTATCTGCACGAGGATCAACCAACTGAGTAAATAACTTTTGCAAGCCAATTTGAAATCTAAAAGTATCTTTCTGCTCTTGAAGTGGCGGTGGATATTTGGAAATCCTTCTAATTAATTTAAGAATTCATTCTGGTACCGAATTATGGCAAATATTGAAAAGCCCAAATTCCGCATCTTGAAAGTGAGTGGAAAAAATTATTTGTCCTGGTGTCTTGACATGTAAATGCACCTTCAAGAGCAAGGTCTTGCTAATGCAATTACAAAAGACAAAACCTCAAATGCAAAAGATAAAGCAAATGCACTAATTTTTATCCGTCTTCATTTGCATGAGAGCTTGCAGACTCAATATTTATCCGTTCGAGACCCTCAGACCTTGTGGAAGAGGTTGAAGGATAGGTATGACCATACCAAGACTATTATCCTCCTTCAAGCACAATATGACTGGCAGAATCTTAGACTGCAAGATTTTAAATCAGTGTCTGGCTATATCTCCGCTTTATTTGATCTTGTTTCTCAGCTTGAGTTATGTGGTGTCAAGCTTAGTGATGCGGAACTGTTAGAAAAAACTTTCTCCACCTTCCATGCTTCGAATATTGTATTGCAACAGCAATACTGGTAGCGTCAATTTGCCACATACTCTGAATTAATTTCTGTGCTTCTCACTGCTGAGCAAACTAATGAATTACTGCTAAAAAATCATGATCTTAGACCTGTTGGCTCAAAAGCATTGCCTGAAGCACATGCTAACTTTCAGAAAACTACTGGTCATTTGAAGGGCTATAAGCGCAGGTAAGAACATAGTCCTCGAAGGGGTGGCAAGAAATTTAACCACCCTAGGAAATCTAACTTTGGACCGAATCATGACAAAGAAAAGAAGCCAAAGAAGGTGACTAATGAAAGTATTTGCCATCGTTGTGGCATGACTGGACACTGGTCACGTACTTGTCGTACGCCAAAGCATTTTGTTGATCTATACCATGCATCTTTAAAAAATATGGGCAAGCATGGTGAATTTCACACTATTGAAATTAATCCTACTGCTAAACCACCTTTTGAGATCAACAATATTTCAATTGATGGGACTTCTCTTACTCCTGAAGCAGCAAATGCATCCTTAGACGACTCTGATTTCTTTGAGGACTTCTGACTGTTTTGATGAGGCATCGGATTGGTGGATGACAACTTAGCCTACGAATTTTATGATTCTAATATTTTCTTTTCTATTTATTTTTTCTTTAAATGTATTACCTTTTATTGTTCTCTAACATGATTATGTAATGAAATGTTTATGAAGCTTATATAATATTTATTATTTTGAAATTTTATTTGATCCTATAACTAATATGCAAATTTTATGATACTTGACACCTGAAGTTGACAATATAAATGTAAATGGAAAATATCGAGAAAAAGGAAGATATTTGTTCGCTTGATAGTGCATCAACACATACAATATTTCGTAGTAGACACTTTTTCTCGAGTATGACATTGCGTAAGGCACATGTCCATACAATATCAGGTTTTATTCAGATTATTGATGGTTTCAAAAATGCCACAATTGTTTTGCCAAATGGCACTGTCCTGTATATTGTGGATGCGTTTCTAAGCAGTAGATCGAAAGGGAATCTGCTTAGTTTCAAAGATGTACGCCGTAATTGGTACCATATTGAGACTATTCATGAGCAAAATAAGAAATATATTGGCATTATATTTTATAAGATGGGCCTGAAGACCATCTATAAGAAGCTAGAAGCTTCTCCTATGGGTTTGTATTGTGTCATGATTAAGGCCGTTAAAACCTACGCTACCATGTCTTGGAAATTCGTAAATCCTGATTAATTTGGACTATGACATGATCGCCTTTGTCACCTTGGCTCTTCAATGATGCGAAGAAAAATTCAGAATACAAAGGACACCCTTTAAAGGATACAAAGGTATTGTTGTCCAAAAATTATAATTGTGAAGCTTGTTCACAAGGAAAACTCATTACCAATCTTGAATCCCCTTTATTTTTGCAAATAATTCAAAGGTGATATTTGTGGACCAATACAACCATCAAGTGGAACGTTTCGATATTTTATGGTACTAGTGGACACATCCTGTAAAAGGTCTCATGTTTGCCTATTATCTGCGCGCAATGTCACCTTTGCATGTTGTTCCCTAAGGACAGGCTAAAATGGATCAAAATCCACCACACTTAAAGCGTGGTAGACCAATAGGATCAAAAGATACTGTTCTTCGAAAACGAAGGGGAAAGAATTAGGAATCTACTCCAGAAGAGCCTAGTGTTCTGCTTGCTCCCCAAGAGCTTATTGTCCCTGAAGAGACACAAACCCATGAAAAGATCACCAACCTTAAGAATACTGAGAATTCCATTACTTATTGTAATGACATTTTGGATCGGAATGAAATCATCATTGATAATATTTTTACATTATCAGTTGTTCATAAAATTATGGATGATGATTGTGAGCCACAATCTATTATTGAATGTCGTCAAAGGCCAGATTGGCCGAAGTGTGAGGAAGCAAATAAGGCTGAATTAGCTTCCCTATCTAAACGAGAGGTTTTGTGGACCCGTAACTCGAATCCCCGATAATGTAAAGCCCGTTGGATATAAATTGGTATTTATCCGGAAACGAAATGAGAAAAACGATGTTGTTAGGTATAAAGCCCGACTCGTTGCCCAAGGATTCTCCCAGCGATTTGGGATTGATTATGATGAGACATATTCACATGTGATAGATATAATTACATTTTGTTTTCTAATTAGCCTAGTAGTCTCTGAAAGATTGAAAATGCGTCTTATGGACGTTGTGACGGCATATCTATATGGCTCATTAGACTTTGATATTTATATGAAAATTCCCGAGAGATTCAAAATGCCTGATGCATGCATTCCCCGCAACTTATTCTCAATAAAGTTGCAAAGATCTTTGTACGGGTTAAAGCAATCTTGTCACGCCCCGAACTCGGCGAGCACGCGAACATCCCACGAGGCCTTTTCCATTTCAATAGTCTCCTAGGATCTTTCGGCCCACAACTCATCAAGTCCATATACATGGGAAAGCGACAAGCATCTCCATTCATCAGTACAAATGAAATGACTTAGGACGGAACACGAGTACACTTGCCAAATCTATATAATACACCTCAGAGATTACAATAGTAAAAAACCCACGGTTCAATTCTAAATCCACAAAACAAAGTATTATCCCTAAGGCCACAAAAGGTTTTACATCCGTTCAACCAATTACTTTTTCAAATACTCATCCTCGTCAAGCTTGTGTTTCCATCGTCAAAGACCTGGAAATATTCATCCCACGACGGGGTGAGATATAAATCTCAGCAAGCTCACCCTAAACCTACACTAGGCCATCAGTCCTCCTAGACTGCATTATAAAGAAACATGTTCAAGGACTCATCGAGAAAAAGGCACATGACATTCAAGCACCACAATACATAATTAGAATTTGGCATCACAAGTCTCAATTCATAAGGCACACATGGCAATATGAGACCAATCTTCATACTTAGAGCAACAATAAGTTCACAGGCCGTTTCTCATCATTCGAGGGCTCACTAGCCAATTACGATGCATAAGGGCTCACTAGCCAATTACGATGCATCAGGGCTCACTAGCCAATTACGATGCATAAGGGCTCACTGGCCAATTACAAAGCATCAGGGCACACTAGCCAATTACGATGCATAAGGGCTCACTGGCCAATAACAAAGCATCAGGGCTCACTAGCCAATTACGATGCATAATGGCTCACTGGTCATTTCATTCACATAAGGGCTCTCTGGCCATTTCATTCACATAAGGGTTCTATGGCCAAGAAAAGCACAATTGCCAATCACAATTCAATTGTCACATGATCATGTCAATCCTTATCACAACCAAAATCACACTATGCCATTTAAATCATGGAATTCACCAATCAAGCAATTCATCAATTCAATCTAGTAGTGTCCTAACGTCCTAGTAAAAGTTTAAGGGTCACTTACCCTTCAATTGAATTAGTAATAACCGCCAAAAGCTCCTCTCCAAGCCCAGTTCTTCTATGTCCAAAACAGGGCAGTAATGCGTCCTAGAGAAAAATTCACCAATTCGCCAATTAAACTCTTCAAATCTCGATTCCATCTAGCACACACTTTGATAATACGTCAATTTACATCCTAAGATGCCTTAACGATAATTTTTATGCAAGGCGACACCTCCACGAACCCTTGAAAGGTTCGGTTCACTCCTATGGTGCAGGGGACATAATCGGTTCTAGGAGATTTACACATAACAGCCCTTGATTCAACCTCTAAACTCCAATTCATCACAAAACCAACTTGTCAATACTTCCATTTACAAGTCTAAGAGGCTCACCGTGATTTTGGAAGCAAAATAGCACTTCGAGGGACCTCCAATCAGCTCGGTTCCACTAGCTCCTCAGTCGACCAAAAACTGTCTCACAGAATTCACCTTATTTCAACCGTGTAAACCCATTCAATCCCAAAGAAATTTATAACCCTAACGTAGCCAACATTAGTACTATGAGTCCAGAAGATCGCATCGAACGTTTGAGGCCAAATGAAGCCGTGAAGCCCAAAAAAACGGACCCTCTCCATAACCGGGTCAGATTCTGACCAGCCTGATCTTTTTCCATTCAAATTGACCTACGGGAAAAACGGTTGGGCAAAATTGAGCTTGTAATATGTCCCTAGAACCACAAGACGATAAGCTTTTTAATGACTGTGGAATTACCTCAATCGGATGTCGGACAAAGAAGTTATGGCCTGAACAGTGACCGGCATCGGGTCTGGACACGAGCTGCGTGTGAGGGAGAGAGAGAGCTCCGAGAGAGAAAAGGCAAGAGAGAGAGATGGCAGGCCAAAATGAGAGGGGAGAGAGAGAAAAGTCTTCTTCAATTCCCCAATTGGTCAAGGTTGAATGGTAGGTGGGATTAGACAAGAATTAATGCAAAGTGGATGAAGCCCTTCTTGTAATGACACTTGGCTTTTGTCAATAATATCAAGAGACCAATTACTCCTCTACCCCCATGATTTTCGGCCACCAAGGGGAGATCACCAAAAGACCAAAATACCCTTAGTTCATTCTTAAGGCAAGGTTAATCCTCGAGGGGCAAAATGGTAGTTTCACACTCTCCGTCCAAAATTTCACTTTTCAAGTCTAAATTACCTTCGATGAGGCGACGTCCAATTCCTATTAAACGTTGGAATTCTTCATTGTCCTATATCTGATTTTGAGACCCCATTCCATATCATTAACCTCGAAGATGGTTGAAATTAGAAATGTCACAAATCCGGTCGCATGTGGTATCAACGCCTAAGTGAATACCTAATTAAGGAAGGGTACAAGAATGATCCTATCTGCCCGTGCGTGTTTTAAAAAAAATTAGAAATCGGATTTGCTATCGTAGCAGTTTATGTCAACGATATGAATTTAATTAGAACTCCAGAAGATTTATCTAAAACTGCTGAGTATTTGAAAAGGGAGTTTGAAGTTAAAGGCTTAGGTAAAATAAATGGAATAATTGTCCATTAATCAGCATATATTGAACGATTACTTAAACGCTTTAACATGGACAATGCTCACCCGTTGAACACCCCTATGGTTGTAAGGTCTCTAGATCCCCAAAAGGATCCGTTCCGTCCAAGAGAATCTAATGAAGAGATACTTGATCCCGAAGTACCATATCTCAATGCAATTGGGGCTTTGATATACTTGGCACAATGTATGAGACCAGATGCCGTTTTTACAGTAAATTTATTGGCACGTTTTAGTTCTGAGCCAACTTAGAGACACTAGAATGGAGTTAAACATATTTTCGTTATCTCCAAGGAACCATAGATTTGAGATTATTTTATTCAAAGGATTCCACTACCTCTAGTTTAGTTGGATATGCTGGTGCTGGATATAGATCTAATCCACATAAGGCTCGCTCTCAAACCCGTTATTTATTTTGTTATAATGGCACCGCCATTTCTTGGTGGTCTACGAAGCAATCGCTAGTCGCTACTGTCGCGACCCGTCCGAAGGCGGACGCGGCTAATGGATTACCGATCGCGGGCCTTCCCCAGCACAAGGGTGCGGATAGCGGGCTTTGGATCGGCGCGGGCCCTCCCAGACCCATACCAAATCGCGGAGGGAGTATTTTTCAGAGGGATTCGACGATAACAGTCGATCGCTTTCGACCTTAGTGTGGTCGTGGTGGCATGTGCAACTTGTGCATGCATTTGGAGTCGCCACCGGTCTTTCTTGGAGGGTAGACCGGAAACCTTATTGACCGATTGGGAGAGATCGATCAATTCTGCGGAACCAGAGATTTTGAGTTCGGGGACTTGGTTACGTTGATGTCATTACCAACGCCCTTTCGGTACCTAACGCGAGTGATTTTCCCTAACTAGGATTTCATGCAGGCGCAATTTTGGGTGAGGTAAGTCTGACTTTGCACATTAACCAGTTTAACATGCTCACGTAATCATAATAAATAAATAGATGCCAATCACATAAACATCTATCCTACGTGGTGATCATGGAATTATGATTTAATGGGTCTCGAGCCAATGAGACCACATTTAATCATTTTAATATTTTAATAACGGAGAGCCGCTCTTCGCTTCTTCTCGGTTTCTTGAACTCTTCAAGAATCGGGCCCCAAAGAGCTCGCCGACTTAAAAGGCTCCTCCACGTAATCCTCGTAGCATTTACATCAACAATTGACTATGCTAAAAATAAAGATTACATGAAAAATAAAAGGAGTACGCAGCCTTCATTTAATAATTACAACCCCAAATATATGAATAATCACCATACATTCATACATACATCAATCACATTGATTAGGGATTTTTCCATGATCACCACCCTTCCACGTAAGTAATAAATTCACAATTTAAAACTTAGGAAGGCACAATAAAAATTCTACGTTGAATCATATTCAGAATTTTTACGTAAAATAAGATAACCATAAATTTTCGATTCAAAATTGATTTAGTCTCAATTTTTGCTACGTTGATTAATTTATCATATAAAATAATCAACCTCCATTAGCCATGTAAGACGAACAATTCGTTAATACATATTGGCCATAGTATTGCAAAAATTGCAAAAAATCAATTAAATGCACGAAAACACCTAAGGATCGGCTCTGATACCACTGTTGGGATCCACGTAACACGTAGCGGAAATAAATAACAACCCATACATGTATCTCCAGAGGCGTACTTCGTGCATTTCAATCGAAAAAAATCACAAAGCCTCAAAGGGAGTAAATAGATTACCTCTCATAGCGTGCTTGAACGGAGGTGTCGGTTCGATGTTCTTCGATCTCAGCCTCCACAAGTGTTAGGCATCTAGTTCGGACGCACCACCAATTGACGAACGGGGAGACGACTAATAACTCCACAACAATTGTGCTAGCAATATGCGGAATCAATATTCCGAACTTAGTATATTTTGCTCACTCAAGGTTATGAGAATATAGAGAGTGTTTGTGTTCTTCTCTCTAAGCTCTCAAAAATTTGCACACTCTACAAAATGTCTCTCCCCTTCAACCTCAAAACTCTTGCCATCCTTTTATAGCCAAAAATACCTTCCAATAAATTGTATTTAAAAATAGCACTAACAATTATAAATTCTATCTAAAAATAGCACTCACAAATAAATGACATTTAAAAATAGCACTAACAATAGCACTCACAATTTATAATACAAAAATGCTATTTAAAAATAGCACTAACAATAGCACTCACAATTTATAATACAAAAATGCTATTTAAAAATAGCACTAACAATTATAAATTCTATCTAATAATAGCACTCACAATTTATGATAAATAAATGCCATTTAAAAATAGCACTAACAATAGCACTCACAATTTATGATAAATAAATGTCATTTAAAAATAGCACTAACAATAGCACTCACAATTTATAATACAAAAATGCTATTTAAAAATAGCACTAGCAATAGCACTCACAATACAAAAATGCTAAAAAAAGGCACTAACAAAGGTGTTAAAAATAATAACCATTATTATTATTACAAGAGTTAAAGAGGTTACCAAATAATACAAATACACATAATGTATAAATACGTATGACGTATAAATACGTAGAGCATATGTATACATCCGTGAAACCGGGGACTAATTGAAAGAAAAATGTGCAATTAAGCCCTTTTGGTAAAAATTGATTACATTGGAGGGCAAATTGACCTAATTGCACTTTAAGATTTTAGAATCCAATGTCATAGCTTATAAAAAGTGAGAATTGAAAACTAAAAGACTCGAAAAGGATTTTGTTTTTTTTTTTAGGCTCGGTTCGGGTTTATGTTTGTGAAGGAACATAGTGACCCGAGCCGAATTTTTGAGATTTAAAGTGACACACTTGAAGAGGAAATTAAAACAAAATTATTGAATATTTTTGGGTATTTTTCTGACCACGAATGGTATTTTTCTGATTTTTTGGGTATTTTTATAATTAAATAAACTCGAAAAATATTAAAAATACCGAAAAATATTTTTTGTTCAAAATTGGTTCCTAAGGATAAACCAAGGCTTCCAAAGTTGATTTTGTGATTTTATGACCTTTTTTGATATTTTTAATTAATTTTAAAGAATAAAAATCACAATAATAAATGGTAAAAAATCAGGTGTCAACAGCTGCCCCTCTTTGAGAGGAATCTCGTTAGAGGTTTCTCTCAAAGATAAGGTGGCACCTGATTCCTAATCGACTCAACTGGGAAAATGAGCGAAGAAATGTTATGACATCGGATCCTTAAGGCTATTGATAAAAGCTCAAATCAATCCCCGGTTTGCTCTAATAATTTGAACATGGGCCGGAGTGAGAGAGGCTTACCTGAAGCTCACCTGTCGGATGCTGCCGGTTGCGACGACTTTCAAGAAGATACCTAGGACTCGTTTCAGAAAATCCTAGGGAGATTAAGTTCTGACCTATATGGTAGGTCATACCATTATGGAATTCCTAACTGGTAGGAACCTAAGGAAGGCGCATCCCACACTTTAGGATTTGCCAAGGATTTTGATCCGTATGGTGGATCGGACCTTTGTGTTGATTCTTACGGCGGTACTTACCAATGAGTTGACCCTTATGGCAGTTTCTACCATGAGTTGACCCTTCAGGCGGTTTCTACCTTGGTTTGACCCTTCAGGCGGTATCTACCTTGGTTTGACCCTTCAGGCGGTATCTACCGTTGAGTTTAGTTTGACCCTTATGGCGGTTTCTACCAATGAGTTGACCCTTATGGCGGTATCTACCAATGAGTTGACCCTTATAGCGGTATCTACCATTAATTTGACCTTTCAGGCGGTTTCTACCTTGAGTTGACCCTTCAGGCGGTTTCTACCATAAGCTGACCCTTCAGGCGGTTTCTACCATGAGTTGACCCTTCAGGCGATATCTACCTTTGATTGACCCTTCAGGCGGTTTCTACCATAAGTTGACCCTTCAGGCGGTTTCTACCTTTAATTTGACCCTTCAGGCGGTTTCTACCTTGAGTTGACCCTTCAGGCGGTTTCTACCATAAGCTGACCCTTCAGGCGGTTTCTACCATGAGTTGACCCTTCAGGCGGTATCTACCGTTGATTGACCCTTCAGGCAGTTTCTACCATAAGTTGACCCTTCAGGCGGTATCTACCATTGATTTGACCCATCAGGCGGTTTCTACCTTGAGTTGACCCTTCAGGCGGTATCTACCATGAGTTGACCCTTCAGGCGGTATCTACCATGGTTTTGACCCTTCAGGCGATTTCTACCTTGATTTGACCCTTCAGGCGGTTTCTACCTTGAATTGACCCTTCAGGCGGTTTCTACCATGGGTTGACCCTTCAGGCGGTATCTACCATTGAGTTTGCTTTGAAAAGGGGGTCTCATGACGAGGGTTCTCTACGTCTGCTGGGATTGCTTGATTTTTGAAAAAGGGTCCCGGGATGAGGGTTCTCCACGTCTGACAGGGCCGCTTGATTTTGAAAAAGGGGTCTCATGACGAGGGTTCTCCAAGTCCGATGAGACTGCCTAAATTTTGAAAAAGGGTCCCGGGACGAGGGTTCTCCACGTCTGCTGGGATTGCTTGATTTTTTTTCGAAAAGGGGTCCTAGGACGAGGGTTCTCCACGTCATGCTAGGACTGTTTGATATTTTGAAAATGGGTCTTGGGACGAGGGTTCTCCACGTCTGATTGGACTTTTTCTTTTAAAAGGGTTTTTCTTCCCCCCTCCTTTTTCTTAGAGATCCCGAAGTTTGTCGGGAATTTGGTTTTTTTGAAGCAGTGAAAGATTTTATTTTGACAAAACTTCACTTGAGTCTGTTGAGGCGACATTCTGGGAGCTGGGTTCTCCAGGTATCATGCAGAGGTTTGAGCCTGAAAGATTTTTCTTCACCAAGAAAACGTTAGTAATCTTTGGGAAGACCACGGCTGTCCATTTGACAAAAACCGTATGACTTAAGCTTTAATCGTGAAATGTGCATTTTGATGCTGGAGGTTATCCAAAGCATTCTTGCAACATGAAAATGTGATCACAAATCCCTTGCACGGAAAATCTGGATCAACAGTTTGAAAATTCCAAAAAGAGTTTGTTCAAAACATCAATTGGAATATTTCTCGACAAGGAGGTCTTCTCACCTGTTTTGCGATAGTGGTTTTTTTATAGGGGACGCACTCAATTCCCTACTAACCTGTGCCTAGGTTTTAGGCTCATTCGCAGCGTATACATTTTGATCGGTCAGGAGGTCTTCCACGGGACCGTAATGTTGGGCTTGGATATTGGTTTTCAAGGGGGACCCGCTTTTGGAGTCAAGGCCATTGTATGAAAGTCTTCACCATCTGTTCCGGGTTTACAAGTCGAGAACCCTGCAAAATGAGAAAGAAATAGTCTTGCTCGTACCTCTTCGAGCTAAGCTATATGTTAACCCAAGTGTCTTAGTCAGAGAAGACTGTTTCAGGGTTATGATGTTGGTAGGATTGGGGACCGAAAAAGGCTTATTTTTGGCCCAAAATTTATGAGGGGATTGACATTGGTGATCATTGCAAATTCGTCACCTGTCTTTTCCATTCTGCATATTCAGTTTTTGAGGTGTGCAACTGCTTTTGAGGTGTGCACAAGTCCTTTAGAGAGCATCTCTTGTTGCATTAAGAAGGTTGACAACTCTGTCTGCGTCTTTCCTTCGCGCCTGACATCATTTGGAGAACAGTCTTTTTTATCTGACTCATTTAGGAATTTTCTCTTTTCCCATCCAAGTTTCACTAGGGATCAAGCAAACAGCTTGCACGAGTATCGACCTTGCTTTTACTAGGCACTTTGCTTTTTCTTGATGCCGGGGATTTTTTCTCATTTTCATTTTTGAAATCCCACTTTTTCTCATCTTCATGGGATCGTGTTAGACATATAGTCTAAACATGCTTTAAATATCAGTCCGGAAATTCTCTTCGTAACCCCTGAGTCTTGAACTCTTCCATTTTTGAAGTGGTGCGGCATCCGTCTTGAAATGATCACCAATGGGTTCATGAAATGAATTTGCAGGCTCAAGTTGGCTGTGCAAAGGATTCGGTGTGTGGGATAGAAAAATGAATGCTTCTCGTCATCCTATGGCACTTGGATTACCATATAAACAACACACAAAGATTAATGTTAGCCCGAACAAGAAAATTTCTAACCATTTTCTCCTGATGCTGCTGGACTCATCTCCATTTTGCCCCGATGTGGGGTGGTTCTTGACAGGGTTAAGAATGAAAACCGTCGTTCAAAAGGGTTATCAACGGTCACCTGTAGTGTTTGGGGGATATGAAACGAATGCCTCCGTCGTCCCAACCCATGTAATCGCTGCGAATGGTCCCTACTTCCGTAGGTCCAGATTTTGCTGTCTTATCCGCTCCACTTCTTAAGTGTGTATAGGACGTGTTTGGACTAGGCTTTGCCTCTCGTCTTTTGAGAAAACGTCATTTTGAAAGTTTTGAACAACTTTTGATTGGAAAAATCTCTTTCTTTTTCTCCAAAAATTTTATCCATCAATGGGATTTTATGATGCACCATGCACGTTCTTATTCATGTTCAGACAACCTCATGTTTCAAAACATGAATGCCAATGAAATTTGAATTCTGTCTTTTCTAGACATTAGATTCTGAAAGCTTTTCTTTTCTTCTCTATTTTTTATTCAACATCTTCAATGGGTTGAGGAAAGGGATATTTACCCGTCCTCCGCGGCTGGAGATCCCTGAAAATGCGGAAGAAACATGTTATTGTACGTTCACGAATTTTTCAAAAATTAGAACGATACAATTTACCCTTGGTCATGTATTCTAACGGGTAATACATGGGATGTGAAAACCCGCTTTGCCTTGATGGCGAGCCCCTGTCAAAAACAAACAATAAGTGTCAGTTTACGTTCCAAAATTCAAGACAAATTGGAACGATACCGCCTTGTTCTTGCTTAGTGTTTTCATTTGAACACAAACGCGCGGCTTGCAGAAATTGGCCATCTATATTGTGGCCACGATTCCTCCGTTTGGTTGGCGATGAATCATTCTCGAGGATTTGCCCCAGAGGAGATCTATTTGTGTTTTTGGGCGCATTCCAGCATCACTCTTCATAGTTCTTTTTTATTCAAGAAAAAAGGAAATTGTTATCGGAATGCGTGTCAAAGCATGAAGTGTGGAAGCGATACTTTTACCCTCCACTTGATCTTATAATCAAAGATCATTCCTTGGAGTGCTGACTCCCAAGGTTAATAATTTTATTCGCCTCCTCGTTGGCGCGCTCTTTTCATTTGAGGCTTTCAGCGCCAACGACTTCTTGTAAAATGAGTAAAAACTCATGTTAGGCATGTGGTCTTCGAAGACCAAATTGGAACGATACAAGGTTACCGTTCACCCAAATTCGTATCTTGGGGTTTGATTCTGATGCGGACGACTCTATTATTGCGTCCATTGACTTTGCCAGAGGAGAAACATCCGGCGTACAAATGATTCACTTGCCCCAGTTAGGCATGGTTTTGCTGTTTGTCATCTCTGGATTCGATGACCCTGGTCTGATGAGCTTTCATGGGGGATCATGAGAGTTTGCCCCCGGTTTGGCTCCTCAAAGAAAATGGGGGGAACCTGCTCCCATTGATTTTTGCAGATTTTGATCATCCATCTCGATTGTCAGAGTCCTTGATCAATTTTATCTGTCTCAAGACAGCTTGATATTTTTGGGATTCGTCATGTGGCGGTTTAGTGATTCTCTCGATCACAGTCGCCATTTGAGGTATTTGATGTTCCCTGTTTGTTATTTGAAAGCATTACATCCTGCGTCCTCTACTCTTGATCATCATCTGAGAGGAAAAAGAAAGGAAGCATTATTCCCATATCAAGAAAATAATCATTTTGGAACGATACGTCCTTTTACACTTGATTTGCATTCCGTTTTGATGTTGCATATTGATATGAACAACATCTATCAAATTCCTCCATCCGTGTTTGAAGGTATTTGCAACGCCTACGGTTCATTTGCCCCAGCTGGGCGACGTCTGTTTTGTCATTTGAATGCATGAGCTTTTGGGTGCATTGTCTCTTTTATCACATGAGATAAAAAAAAATGGAGAAAAACTTATCCCCAAATCTGATTAAAAATCAATTAGGAACGATACGTCCTTTCACCAAACGAGTGGCTCTGCGGCCAAATGTATTTTGTACTGAAGGGACGAATTCCACTATGCTCCACGGGTTTGGGGAATTTGCCCCCATTTTCGATAGAAATGAGCCTTATCAAGATGTATACAATACAAATAGATCCCTAATACAATCAATCTAAGGGACGAGATAGAGAGGATCTCAGCAAAATTAATCTTATACAAGAGAACTAAGAATGTCAAATCAATCAAAGGAATATGGTCCGAACACTTGGAGATGCCCCAGTTCCAGTCTTCGAGATGTGACTCCAGGATCACCGAATTTTTTTTTAGGTGGTTTTAGATATACCATCCATCTAAAGACATGCACATGAGACAAGTGAGGATAAAACTTCTAAAAATCAAAGGATTTGGCACCTAAGGTCAAGGTTCCCACCTCGAGTTCTAGAAAGAGCCGATTCCATTGCATAACTATCGTTGCATTGGGACTCGATCCATAGTTCGAAGTGAGCGGAATTGAAAAGTGGATTACCCCATGTTTTTCCTCACGGAGATTCCATTTTCAATTCATTCTATTGTTTTCCTAAAGAAGGCGCCCGAGGTTTTAGGCGCGGTTGTGTGTCCATGTGTCGTGATCACCACAATGCGAGTCATGCACAACAGTTTATCAATCGGCGCTTCAAATCATCCATACAACATACATTCCTACGCCAACCTGCATAAAACAATGTTAATCACGGACTACACCCCTTATTTCTCCAATCTGCAAAAACATATAACACCTTACCATGAGCGGACTTACCTCACCTTCAAGAGCGCCTGCAGGGTTAGAAAAATCACTCAGCGTTTTAATTATGGCCTAAGTCCACTTGAGGTCTAGAACCATAGGTTCTAGAACAAAGTCCCCAGTGGAGTCGCCAGCTGTCGCGACCCGTCCGAAGGCGGACGCGGCTAATGGATTACCGATCGCGGGCCTTCCCCAGCACAAGGGTGCGGATAGCGGGCTTTGGATCGGCGCGGGCCCTCCCAGACCCATACCAAATCGCGGCGGGAGTATTTTTCAGAGGGATTCGACGATAACAGTCGATCGCTTTCGACCTTAGTGTGGTCGTGGTGGCATGTGCAACTTGTGCATGCATTTGGAGTCGCCACCGGTCTTTCTTGGAGGGTAGACCGGAAACCTTATTGACCGATTGGGAGAGATCGATCAATTCTGCGGAACCAGAGATTTTGAGTTCGGGGACTTGGTTACGTTGATGTCATTACCAACGCCCTTTCGGTACCTAACGCGAGTGATTTTCCCTAACTAGGATTTCATGCAGGCGCAATTTTGGGTGAGGTAAGTCTGACTTTGCACATTAACCAGTTTAACATGCTCACGTAATCATAATAAATAAATAGATGCCAATCACATAAACATCTATCTTACGTGGTGATCATGGAATTATGATTTAATGGGTCTCGAGCCAATGAGACCACATTTAATCATTTTAATATTTTAATAACGGAGAGCCGCTCTTCGCTTCTTCTCGGTTTCTTGAACTCTTCAAGAATCGGGCCCCAAAGAGCTCGCCGACTTAAAAGGCTCCTCCACGTAATCCTCGTAGCATTTACATCAACAATTGACTATGCTAAAAATAAAGATTACATGAAAAATAAAAGGAGTACGCAGCCTTCATTTAATAATTACAACCCCAAATATATGAATAATCACCATACATTCATACATACATCAATCACATTGATTAGGGATTTTTCCATGATCACCACCCTTCCACGTAAGTAATAAATTCACAATTTAAAACTTAGGAAGGCACAATAAAAATTCTACGTTGAATCATATTCAGAATTTTTACGTAAAATAAGATAACCATAAATTTTCGATTCAAAATTGATTTAGTCTCAATTTTTGCTACGTTGATTAATTTATCATATAAAATAATCAACCTCCATTAGCCATGTAAGACGAACAATTCGTTAATACATATTGGCCATAGTATTGCAAAAATTGCAAAAAATCAATTAAATGCACGAAAACACCTAAGGATCGGCTCTGATACCACTGTTGGGATCCACGTAACACGTAGCGGAAATAAATAACAACCCATACATGTATCTCCAGAGGCGTACTTCGTGCATTTCAATCGAAAAAAATCACAAAGCCTCAAAGGGAGTAAATAGATTACCTCTCATAGCGTGCTTGAACGGAGGTGTCGGTTCGATGTTCTTCGATCTCAGCCTCCACAAGTGTTAGGCATCTAGTTCGGACGCACCACCAATTGACGAACGGGGAGACGACTAATAACTCCACAACAATTGTGCTAGCAATATGCGGAATCAATATTCCGAACTTAGTATATTTTGCTCACTCAAGGTTATGAGAATATAGAGAGTGTTTGTGTTCTTCTCTCTAAGCTCTCAAAAATTTGCACACTCTACAAAATGTCTCTCCCCTTCAACCTCAAAACTCTTGCCATCCTTTTATAGCCAAAAATACCTTCCAATAAATTGTATTTAAAAATAGCACTAACAATTATAAATTCTATCTAAAAATAGCACTCACAAATAAATGACATTTAAAAATAGCACTAACAATAGCACTCACAATTTATAATACAAAAATGCTATTTAAAAATAGCACTAACAATAGCACTCACAATTTATAATACAAAAATGCTATTTAAAAATAGCACTAACAATTATAAATTCTATCTAATAATAGCACTCACAATTTATGATAAATAAATGCCATTTAAAAATAGCACTAACAATAGCACTCACAATTTATGATAAATAAATGTCATTTAAAAATAGCACTAACAATAGCACTCACAATTTATAATACAAAAATGCTATTTAAAAATAGCACTAGCAATAGCACTCACAATACAAAAATGCTAAAAAAAGGCACTAACAAAGGTGTTAAAAATAATAACCATTATTATTATTACAAGAGTTAAAGAGGTTACCAAATAATATAAATACACATAATGTATAAATACGTATGACGTATAAATACGTAGAGCATATGTATACATCCGTGAAACCGGGGACTAATTGAAAGAAAAATGTGCAATTAAGCCCTTTTGGTAAAAATTGATTAAATTGGAGGGCAAATTGACCTAATTGCACTTTAAGATTTTAGAATCCAATGTCATAGCTTATAAAAAGTGAGAATTGAAAACTAAAAGACTCGAAAAGGATTTTGTTTTTTTTTTTAGGCTCGGTTCGGGTTTATGTTTGTGAAGGAACATAGTGACCCGAGCCGAATTTTTGAGATTTAAAGTGACACACTTGAAGAGGAAATTAAAACAAAATTATTGAATATTTTTGGGTATTTTTCTGACCACGAATGGTATTTTTCTGATTTTTTGGGTATTTTTATAATTAAATAAACTCGAAAAATATTAAAAATACCGAAAAATATTTTTTGTTCAAAATTGGTTCCTAAGGCTAAACCAAGGCTTCCAAAGTTGATTTTGTGATTTTATGACCTTTTTTGATATTTTTAATTAATTTTAAAGAATAAAAATCACAATAATAAATGGTAAAAAATCAGGTGTCAACAGCTACATCTTCTAACAGCTATGAGATTATTGCTTTATATGAAGTTGGAAGAGAGTGTGTTTGGTTAATATCCGTTATAATGCATATTCACAATTCTTGTTGCTTAACACTAGTTACAAATTCTCCCACTATAGTTTATGAAGATAATGCTGCTTGTATTGCATAAGTTAGGGAAGGATACATAAAAGGAGATAGGACCAAGCATAACTCGTCGAAATTTTTATATACTCATGAACTCCAAGAAAGTCGACAAATCGATGTTAAACAGATTCAATCCATAAATATTCTTGCATATCTTTTTACCAAATCATTGCCAACGTCAACTTTTGAGAAATTAGTATATGGCATTGGTATGCAGCGAGTTCATAAGATGCAAGATTGAATAGCCCCAACAATGGCTATATGTGTAATGCCTCGTACCCTTCTTGGGCCCGCTAACATCCTGCCATGGCCGTTTCCATTGAGTAGTTCATAGGATCAACGGCGAACGACTTAAGCGCAATACCAAATGCACATGCGGAAGCGACGAACAATCTCCTTTACAAAAATTTTCTTCCGAACACAATGACTCGGGATGAAAAAGAGAGATTTAAAACTTACTTCATGCATTCCTTAAAAGCGTCAAATACACAGCAGGGTTACAACTTGCCACTTCTCAAAATTCAACTTCCTTTAATAAAACAACTGTAGATGAAGTTTAACCCTACAGAGCTATATAGACGTGTACAACCCAAAATAAGAAAACAGCTCCCTAAGACTTTAAAAATAAATACTGTCAGGTAAGGTTAACGGTTCATCTACTTCAAAAGGGTATCTTCAAAAGTCGATCCATAGTATTCAAAGGATCTCGTCATTCGGGACCTGAAAATGTTGTCCCACAATGGGGTGAGAATAAATCTCAGCAAGTCATTCCTAACCCTAAACTAGGCCATTAGTACCTCCTAACACCTGAAAATAAACAATTCTAATAGAAAGCATAATCATGGCATTTAAGACAATAAATAAAAGTACAACAAATAGACACTCAATTCGATCCAATTCAAGATGCGATTTCACGATTTAAGCTAAGCTTCGTACTTTAGGCATTTAAACAATCAACTACTCGAATAAGGCATTCCATCAATAACTCGATTCTAGCTATTCAGCCCTCGCCGTAGCACCCGGGACATAGCTTAATAATCACATTGTATTAGGCAGGACCCTCGTCGTAACGCCTAGGTCTAATAAATTCATCTGCCCGGACCCCCCGTAAAAACGGCTCTTAGGTCATACTTGCATTTGGTAAACGCCCACATCGTAACGTCCAGGCTATTATATGTTTACCAGGACTCCCCATAAAAACGGCTCTAGAGTCATGCTTTAACCTTAAAAGGTTAATATGTGATTTAATACTTATACATCTCATTCCAAAGGCCAATTGCACTCAAGATCACTCAATCAAGTAGTTAACCATCAAGGCATATAGCCACGATCATAGGTCATCCATGAGCATTCGATTTTTACACTTTCCATTCAAAATCCAGTTTAGTCTATTAAACCACTTCACTTGCTCAAATTAAGTTAGAATGACTTCAACACATACTCAAGACCCTAAGATCATTCATGACCAGAATAGGACTTCATCATTTAAACTCAATTTCGCCATTTTTAATCCAAGAAACGACCAAGTGCGGTTCATCCATTTCATGGCAGGTTCGATTTTTCCATGATCAGGCTTACTCTCGAAAAAACTGACATACATCTGTTTACTTTTTTGAGCAATCTAACTTTAGAACCTTGTTCCTCATGATCTTTCGGTCGTGTGGGAGAAAACGGAGCTCAATTTGGCCTCCGGACAACTTAGAACGACCCATTTTATTTTCGACGCGCGTTGAAAATGGGATTATACGGGCTTCGGGTATTAACATTTTTCTCACAAAAACAGCCCTTAAAACTCTACCAATCCAACCGTAAAATATATATTAGTAACCTAACATCCTAATAAAGGGTTAGGGATAACTTACCGAAGGGTTGAGCAAGCAAAAATCCTCCGACAAGGGCTGCAAGTCTACAGCCAACTCTGGACAACAGGGTCTCGATTTCTAATCCATGAAACCAACTCGTTCTTAGCCATTATAATCTACTAAAACTCAACCTTAACCTCATAAACATGTTTCTAAACATCCTAACTAGGCTTAAGAGGTGTCTTACCAAAAGAACAATGTGAAACAAGCTCCAAAACTAGTTCAGGAGCTCCTCGAGTCAGGCTGGTCAAAACAGCGACCACTTCGGCTTCCGGTGGCTTTACGGATCAATGGCGACAGTGAGATGGGGGTCTGAGGTGGTAAGGCCGACGGCAAGAGAGTGTGGGATGTGGTGGTGTTCGGCGCGGTGGCATGCGGTCTCCGATGGCCGGCGACGATGAGAGCGAATGAGAGAGAGCGGGCGGCGTCGAGAGAGAAGAGAGGGAGAGTTGAGAGAAAAAAATAGAGTTTGCAAGAAATAGAGAGAGAAGAGGAAGATAGGAGTCAAGCTCTTCAAAACTTGTCTAAAGCTTCCTCAAGAAGCTAGCTTGCAAGTTGGGGACAAGAAGTGACTAGGCGATGGAGTGACATGAGTGACAAGTTGAATGACATTTGTTTTTTGGGGTTTTGACTTTGGTGGCCACTCTTGTCTTCTTCCCCATCAATAATGCAAGACCACAAATGACAAGAATGTCCTTCTAATTTTCTAGAGGCATGAGCATTTCTTCAGGGGTAAAAGGGAAATTTCCAATCCTCATTCCAAATTTCGCTTTTCTGATCATTCTAGGGCGAACCATGATCTTAATTGCTCTCGATGAGGCGGCGTCCAATTTATTTATATTGGAATCCTTGAATGTCCGACCTCCAGTCTCGAAGTCCAATTCATGGCCAAACTCAGTCAATTGGCATTCCAATGTATCTCAGACTAACGGGTAGCTCTTACGAGTTACGCGTATCGACCTGTGATTAAAGTCACGTTTAAGAGTTATTCGAGCCATGGCGACCTCGGTTGTCATGTAATTGCAAGGGTCAATCACTAGTTCCGGAGGACGCGATCATCAGGAATCAGTTTAAGTTAATTTGCAAATCATATCATGGTCATACGGAATCATCCGTGAACCAATCGCATAATGCTAGCAAATCGTTCTAGAACCATTCTTAAATCGGCCTCTAATGGCCCAAAATATTTTATCAGCAATCTTTATGGTCAAAGTACCAATCCATGATTGAGTTCTTTAGTCAACGTACTTAAATCTGAGCTAGCCTTTCCCTTTAGGTTAGACGACTCAAGAGGGATCAATTCTGAGTGAGATTTAACTGAAATACATCAATAGGCATTCATTCATTCATAAGCTTCGAGATAGGGTCGGAATTCAGAATATCACAATAAGGCTAAATTGAGTGGGAGATATTATGAACTATGCATTGCACTCTTTTTTCCTTCTGACCGGTTTTTTCCCATAGGATTTTTCCGGCTTAAGGTTTTTAACAAGGAAATTAATGCATCCATAAAAGGGAGAGATCATAAGATTTGTGCTCTGTACTCTTTTTCCCTTTTGTTCGATTTTTGTCCCACTAGGTTTTTCCGGCTTAAGGTTTTTAATGAGCTAGTATCATTCAAAAAACATTCATAATATAATGAATACAATGAATATTCAAGGGAAGTGTTATGAAATATATGAATGAATATTCATTATATTCATGTATCTATTATGGTCCATTTGTATCTTATATTCTATGTACATCTCCCTACCCAATGTATGTTCATCTCCTTATCCAACGTATGTATTAATGATAAGTACATCATTGTTCTCTTATAAATAGGAGTTTAGTTTTGGTCATTTTTATGAAGTTGAAATAAGAGATTTCTCCTCTAGCTTTCTCTACCTTATCTCTATCTATGCTCTCTATTATATATACTTGCAACGCAATATTTTACAACAGTTAATAAAGATGTTAAATTGACGTGTCCTATTTTAAATGCATATTTCAATGCTTATGTTTTCTTACATCATGCTTTTTAAGTTGACTGTCATAGTTATAATGAAACATGGAATTTAGATATTATGAGTTACCCGCTAGATTTGGAAGGATCGACACTCTCCTGGGGCATTCATGTTGTGTCCGACACTCTTCTAACACTATCTGACATGCATTTCACACGTGATCAGAGCTCCAGACCTGCCAGTGACAAGCGAGTCTAGCATACTGTCGCGACCCGTCCTAAAGCGGACGCGGCTAATGGATTACCGATCGCGGGTCTCGGATCGGCGCGGGCCCTCCCAGGCCCATACCAAATCGCGGTGGGAGTATTTTTTTAAAGGATCCGACGATAAGAGTCGATCGCTTTCGACCTTCAGTGTAGTCGTGGTGGCATGTACAAATTGTGCATGCATTTGGAGTCGCCACCGGTCTTTCTTGGAGGGTAGACCGGAAACCTTACTGACCGATTGGGAGAGGTCGATCAGTTCTGCGGAACCAGAGATTTTGGGTTCGGGGACTTGGTTACGTCGGTGTCATTACCAACGCCCTTTCGGTACCTAACGCGAGTGATTTTCCTAATTAAGATTTCATGCAGGCGCAAGTTTGGGTGAGGTAGGTTTGATTCAGGGTTTCATGCAGATTGGAATACTATTCCTATCAATCACAATCAATTTAAATGAAAGCGCAATCAAATGCATAAATAAACCTCATCGATGCACATCAATCCAAATCAATGGCTTCCTAATATAGCCATAAGGGCTTAGGGAAGGTGTGATTTCGGACCGGGGTAAAATGGGAGGATTTGGAGGCGATTTAGGCCCGAAGGGCAAAATCGTCAATTTTTGGAAGATTTGGATGCCGAATTACCCAAAATATTCCATGGCTAGTTGATTGTAGTCATTTCCCATTCTTGAGAATTTTTTTGGAATTTCTTGATTTTTCTTCAATTTTTGGGAGACGATTCGCCCAAAGGGCGAAATCGTCATTTTTAAGAAGGAATGAGTTCAAAACACCCGGGATGAGCCTTGGCCAGTTGATTGTGGCCATTTCCTAGTTTTTGGGATTTTTCTAGAATTTTTAGATTTTTTTTTGGAAGACGGTTTGCCGGAAGGGCAAAACCGTCATTTTTGGAAAGATCGGGGGTCAAAAGACCCAAAACAGGTCGTGGCCAGTTGAATGTGGCCATTTCCTATTTTCTGGAATTTTTTTATAATTTTTCTGAATTTTTCGAATTTTTTTGAATTTTTTATGATTTTCTATTTTTTATTGATTTTTGAATTTTTTATTATTATATTATTATTATTATTATTTAAAAATAATAATAATGTATATAACAATTATCCGGACCGGGTCGGATGACCCGACCCACATCCCAGACCCGGATCGGCCAAAACGACGACGTTTTTGATGTTTTGAAGGTTTTTCTATTTTTTTATCATTTTTTTATTATATCCGAAAATCCTACAGATCGGACGGTCCACATGATGCCACGTGGCCATTGCTGGTACGTCCGATCTTGGATAAGATCGGACGATCCACAGAAAGCCACTCGGCACCATCTCAGCCGTTTGATCGATTATCCGAAAATCATTTATTAATTTTCTAAAAATTCACGATCGCGACACGTGTCGCGATCAGGACCGTTCAAACCAACTCACCTCGGCACGGCCCCCACCCGGCTGACGTGGCTGCTGATGTGGCACGCCACGTCAGCCATTGACCTTTGACCACCGGCGAAGTCGCCGGAGAAGACAATGAACAGTGGAAATTCCGGCGACTTCGCCGGAATTCTCGCCGGAGACCCTCGAAACCGAGCCGAATCTTGGCATTTTTCGCCCGTTCTCACGGCGCTCGACTCCCTACCGGCTCGGCTTCAATATTCAACAAAAACATGCCCCCATGCACGTCCGAAAATTGGCGAATCGAACCTCCCCGAGCCGGCGCCGGCGAACCAATTTTCAGAAAATTTTTTATCGACGAAAGCTTGTTCTATCCATTCAAGAAGCATCTAAATAAGGTTTAGGGACTTACCTTAGGTCGCATAGGGCTCGGCGACCACCGGTTTCGCCGGTACGGGTTCTCGGCTCGGTCCGAGCATGTGGAGCTCCGGCTACCACTTCCGGCGCGGTTTCAATGCCAAAGAACAGGTAAGTCGAGCTTATGGGGGTTCTAGCGAAGGTTTAAGGCAAGAATGACACTAAATATGGCTCGAGACAGCCCGGCCAAGACTCGAAAATTACAAAGCCCATTTGGGCATTTCATCAAACATCTTGTGTGCACAAAGAGGAACGGAAGTCAGAGGAAATATCGACCTGTTTCGGGGCTGTCGGCGACGGCCTGAGCTTCGACAATGGTCGGTAAGTCGTCTGGGCAGTCAGGGATCATCGGCTCCTTCTCCGTTTTCGCTCGAATCTCTCAACTCCACCAACTCTCTCTTGCCTCTCTCCCCGGCCCGTGCTTTTTCTATTAACCGAGCTTCCCCCCTTTTTTTATTATTTCCCGACCGGCCTTCGTGCCCATCCACTACCAAAAGCCATCATCCAATTCATGCTTTTGTCGGCCCTTGGTTCCTTTTCTTTGTTTATTCTGCTCCGTCCCCCCCATCCTCCGTTTGCTCTGCTTTCGGCGACGTGGGTCTGCAACAAAGTTGCAGACCCGGTCGGACCGGGTCGGGTCGGGTCTGACCCGACCGGCCCGGTTCGACCAAATTGGTCCAAATAGGCCCCAAATCGACCCATTTTTATAAAATTGATGGCAAAATCGGATTCCCCAACATGTTTTCTATCGAAAATGGGTATTTTCATGAATAAATTGATTGAAATTTAATGAAAACCCCAAATTGCCCTTAGGATCCGAAATTGCTTTTTGCTTAATTGACGATCCCAATGATCGAATTAGCCCAAATTGAGGCCACCAATGGATTTGGCATGATGAAAACTATAGGGTAGGGATGTTTAATTTGAATGGGTATGCCCACATGAAGTTTAATTTCAAAAATTGAGAAATCGGGGACTAAATTGAAAGATTTTTATGCAATTAAGCCCTTTTGGTTAAAATTGATCAAATTAGAGGGCCAATTGACCCAATTGCATTTCGAGACTTTAGAATTCAATGTCATAGCTTATAAAAAGAGAGAATTGAAAATTAAAAGACTCGAAAAGGAATTTTTTTGCTCGGTTCGGGTTTATGTTTGTGAAGAAACATAGTAACCCGAGCCGAATTTTCAAGATTTAAGGTGACACACTTGAAGAGAAATTTAAAACAAAATTATTGAATATTGTTTTGTATTTTTCTGACCACGAATGGTATTTTTCTGATTTTTTGGGTATTTTTATAATTAAATAAATTCGAAAAATATTAAAAAAAATACCAAAAAATATTTTTTGTTCAAAATTGGTTCCTGAAGCTAGGCTAAGGCTTCCAAAGTTAATTTTGTGATTTTATGACCATTTGTTATATTTTTAATTAATTTTAAAGAATAAAAATCACAATAATACATTGTCAAAAATCAGGTGTCAACAGCTGCCCCTCTTTGAGAGGAATCTCGTCAGAGGTTTCTCTCAAAGATAAGGTGGCACCTGATTCCTAACCGACTCGACTAGGAAAATGAGAGAAGAAATGCTACGACATTGAATCTTTAAGGCTCATGATAAAAATTCAAATTAATCCCTGGATTGCTCTAACCATTTGAACATGGGCTGGAGTGAGAGAGGCTTACCTGAAGCTCACCTGTCGGATGCTGCCGGTTGCGACGACTTTCCAGAAGATGCCTAGGACTCGTCATTTAGAATATCCTAGGGAGATTAAGCTCTGACCTGTATGGTAGGTCATACCATTATGGGATTCCTAACTGGTAGGAACCTAAGGAAGGCGCATCCCACACTTTGGGATTTTGCCAAGGATTTTGATCCGTATGGTGGATTAGACCATAAGCGGTTCGCCTACAGTAAGGCTTACCTAGGAAAAGAACTTCTTCAACATTTGGAATTAGTCAAAGTTTTGATCCGTATGGGGGATCGGACCATTGGGTTGATCCTTATGGCGGTATTTACCAATGAGTTGACCCTTATGGCGGTTTCTACCATGAGTTGACCCTTCAGGCGGTATCTACCTTTGATTTGACCCTTCAGGCGGTTTCTACCATGAGTTGACCCTTCAGGCGGTATCTACCTTTGATTTGACCCTTCAGGCGGTTTCTACCATGGGTTGACCCTTTAGGCGGTATCTACCATGAGCTGACCCTTCAGGCGGTATCTACCTTGAGTTGACCCTTCAGGTGGTATCTACCTTGAATTGACCCTTCAGGCGGTTTCTACCTTTGATTTGACCCTTCAGGCGGTATCTACCTTTGATTTGACCCTTCAGGCGGTTTCTACCTTTGTTTTGACCCTTCAGGCGATTTCTACCTTGAGTTGACCCTTCAGGCGGTATCTACCTTGGTTTGACCCTTCAGGCGGTTTCTACCTTGAGTTGACCCTTCAGGCGGTATCTACCTTGGTTTGACCCTTCAGGCGGTATCTACCTTTGTTTGACCCTTCAGGCGGTATCTACCTTTGATTGACCCTTCAGGCGGTATCTACCTTTGATTTGCTTTGAAAATGGGTCTCATGACGAGGGTTCTCCACGTCCGATGAGACTGCCTCAATTTTGAGAATGGGTCTCATGACGAGGGTTCTCCACGTCCGATGAGACTACTTGATTTTTGAAAAAGGGGTCTCATGACGAGGGTTCTCCACGTCCGATGAGACTGCTTGATTTTTGAAAAGGGGTCCTAGGACGAGGGTTCTCCACGTCATGCTAGGACTGTTTGATATTTTTGAAAATGGGTCCTAGGACGAGGGTTCTCCACGTCATGCTAGGACTTGGGTCTGTTGAGGCGACATTCTGGGAGCTGGGTTCTCCAGGTATCCTGCAGAAAGTTCAAACCTGAAAGATTTTTCTTCACCGAGAAAATGTTAATAATCTTTGGGAAGACCACGGCTGTCCATTTTGACAAAAACCGTATGACTTAAGTTTTAATTGTGAAATGTGCATTTTGATGTTGGAGGTTATCCAAAGCATTCTTGTAACACACAGATGTGATCACATATTCCTTGTGCGGCAAATCTGGATCAAACAATTTGAAATTTCCAAAAAGAGTTTGTTCAAAACATCTATTGGAATATTTTTCGACGAGGAGGTCTTTTCACCTGTTTTGAGATAGTGGTCTTTATAGGGGATGCACTCAATTCCCTACTAACCTGTGCCTAGGTTTTAGGCTCATTCGCAGCGCATACATTTTGATCGGTCGGGAGGTCTTCCACGGGACCGTAATGTTGAGCTTGGATATTGGTTTTCAAGGGGGACCCGCTTTGGAGTCAAAGCCATTGAATGAAAGTTTTCGCCATCTGCTCCGGGTTTACAAGTCAAGAACCCTGCAAAATGAGAAAGAAATAGTCTTGCTCGTACTTCTTCGAGCTAAGCTATATGTTAACCCAAGTGTCTTAGTCAGAGAAGACTGTTTCAGGGTTATGATGTCGGCAGGATTGGGGACCGAAAAAGGCTTGTTTTTGGCCCAGAATTCATGACAGGTTTGACATTGGTGATCATTGCTGATTTACCACCTGTCCTTTCCTTTCTGCATCTTTAGTTTTTGAGGTGTACAACCGATTTTGAGGTGTGCACCAGCTCTTTAGAGAGCGTCTCTTGTTGCATTCCGAGACCGACTCTCTCCATTTCTTTGTTCTGTGCTTGGCAGCATTAGGGGAGCAGATTTTTTTATTTGGTTCCTTCAGGGATTTCCTCTTTTCCCATTCAGGCTTCATTGTGGATCAATCAAAGAACTTACATGAGCATCGGCCTTGCTCTTACCAGGCACTTTGCTTTTTCTTGATGCTAGGGATTATTATTTTTTCTTTGAAATCCCGGTTCTTCTCATCCTCGATGGGATCATGTCAGACGTATGTCTGAAAGTCTAAACACGCCTTAAATATCAGCCCCGGAATCCTCTTCGTAATCCCTGAGTCTTGAACTCCTCCATTTTGAGGTGGTGCTGCATCCGTCTTGGAATGATCACCAATGGGTTCATGAAATGAATTTGCAGGCTTAAGTTGGCTGTGCAAAGGATTCAGTGTGTGGGATAGAGAAATGAATGCTTCTCGTCATCCTATGGCACTTGGATTACCATATAAACAACACACAAAGATTGATGTTAGTCCGAGTGTTGACACCTGAATTTTGACCATCTGTTATTGCGATTTTTTATTTTTTTTATTTTTATTTTTTATTATTATTATTATTTTAAATTAATTAAAAATATAAAAAAAATGTCATAAAATCACAAAATCAACTTCGGAAGCCTTGGCCTAGCCTCAGGGACCAATTTTGAACAAAAAATATTTTTTGGTATTTTGTAATATTTTTTGAATTTATTTAATTATTAAAAATACCCAAAAAATCAGAAAAATACCGTTAGTGGTCAGAAAAATACCCAAAAATATTAAATAATTTTTTTTTAATTTCCTCTTCAAGTGTGTCACTTTAAATCTTGAAAATTCGACTCGGGTCACTATGACCCTTAAACATAAACCCGAACCGAGCCAAAAAAAAAGTGTCATTCGAGTCTTTTAATTTACAGTTTTCACATTTTTGGAACTTAGACATTCAATTTGATTGCCTACTTTTCAAATCGGTCCAATTGTGCACTGATTTTTTTTTTAATTTTGGCATTAAGGACCTAATTCTAGTTGATTAAAGTCACATAGAAGCCTTCACACAAGCTCTTCCTCGCGCACAGGCAATTCGTAAAGCCATCGGCGCCGCTCTAAAAAAAAAAGAGAGTAAAAAAATGGCATGGTTGGCCAACCAAAAGAAGATTTTATATGATGGGAAAGAAGGTGGACGGAGTCAGAGAGTGTTGAAAAATAAAAAAGAGAGGCCACCAACGATTAAAAAAAAGGAAGATGGTGGGAGGATGTTGGATGGGGAAGACCTGATCGTGAGGAAACACCACCAAGAAGAAAAAGAATAAAAAAAAAGGGGAAGCATTGTAGAATAAAAAAAAAAGAGAGGACCACCAGCAAAGGAGAAAGGGAAGAGAAAGGTACGAGCACTGAGAGGGGGATGTCCCCTGGGTGTCCGGTTTTTTTTTTTAAAAATAATAATAATAAAATAAAATAAAATAAAATAAATAAATAAATAAAGAAAAGAAGAATACAGAAGAAAAGGGGAGCTTCGTTCTGGTGAGGGGGAAGGGGAAGAAGGTTTTAAAACCAAAACCCAGGAGGCGTCAGGGAGAGAGACACGAAGAACCTTTAAAAAAAAAAACCGAACGCTCATCTTCCTTCTTCCTCTCTCCTTCGGCGATCATCCATGCGGCGTCCATCAACGACAACCACCACCACCGGACCTCCTCCATTTTTCTACCACCTCGTCACCACCGTTTCGGCCGTCGCGCGCCGCCAGAGGACCTAGAATCAGCCCGAGGACGCTCTCTGCTCTGTTTTGGCGCCGGGAGTTGCTTGGGCTCCGACAGCCTTCGAGGCCGCTTCCGATCGCCACCAGCTCATCACCAGACCTTCACCACATCCTCTTCTGTCCGTCGAAGGTCACCACCACCGTCGCCGCCGTCCGGAGCCACCGGAAAAGCAGTTGAAAGCTGCTCGGGTGTCCTTGCTCTGTTTCGGGCCGGGACTGCAACTACTTATGTTCAGCTGCTCCGTGCCTCCTCAGCCCCCACAACCACCTTCTACCGTCACCACACCATCCTCAAGAACCCTCTGACGTCTCTTCACGGTCGCACGCCGCCACAAGCCGTCGGAGAACCTCGAGCAACCAGGAAATCGAGACCTGCTCTGTTTTCTGCGACTACTTTGTTCCAGTCGATTCTTCCACGTCTCTGCCGCCTCCAGCTCGTTCCCTCCGGCCACCATGGACCACCACCGACCACCTGCGACCTCCCTTGACGTTCCCTGAGATCCCACTAATCGTCAACGTCTAGCCCTACCCCTGCTCCCCCGCCAACTTCGCCGCCTACACCGCCGTCTTCCAACCCCACGACCGCATCATGGGCCTCGACCTCCCCTCCGACGGACACCTCATCCACGGCTACTACACCTCCGGCGGCAAGAAGATCTCCGCCACCTCCACCAGCTCTGAGAGCCTTCCAAGCCGCATGAACAGCCTTGCTCCCCTGCCTTGCATGTCCGCCCAATTCTGGCCCGAGTGCCCTGTTTGGGCCTGGATCATGGGCCAACGAGCTGGCTCGTTTCCTGGGCCGTGTCCTGCGAGGTTGGCCCAGCGACTGGGCCATTGTGCCAGAATCCGTAGGCCACGTGGGCCGGGAGATTGGGCCGATTATCCGAGTTTTGCCCCGTGATCCGATCAAGTTCGAGGGAGAATAGCGCATATCGGGGCTTGGCAATTAAAGATCGATGTCCAATCAGGTATATTTTGCGTACCCGATTCGTATATTATGGTTATTTTTCTAAAATATTGTCATTATATATTTGATTTGCAAGTACTTATTCCTATCTAGAGGTCGGCTTGTTTAGTCGGTTAAGTGTTGTATGTTGTCGTATAAAATATTTTTCCAAAAATGATAAAAAAAAATAATAAAAAAAAATTCAAAAATCAATAAAAAATAGAAAATCATAAAAAATTCAAAAAAATTCGAAAAATTCAGAAAAATTCCAAAAAATTCTCAAAAATGGGAAATGGCCACAAACAACTGGCCATGGAATATTTTGGGTAATTCGGTACCCAAATCTTCCAAAAATTGACGATTTTGCCCTTCGGGCTAATCGTTCCCAAATCTTCCCATTTTGCCCCTGGTCCTAAATCACTCCTTCCCTAAGCCCTTATGGCTATACTAGGAGGCCTTTGACTTGAATTGATGTGCATTGATGTGATTTATTTATGCACTTGATTGAGCTTTTCATTAAAATTGATTGGGATTGATAGGAATATTCTTCCAATCTGCATGAAACCCTGAATCAAACCTACCCCACCCAAACTTGCGCCTGCATGAACTCTTAGTCAGGAAAACCACTCGCGTTAGGTACCGAAAGGGCGTTGGTAATGACACCAGCGTAACCAAGTCCCCGAACCCAAAATCTCTGGTTCCGCAGAACTGATCGATCTCTCCCAATCGGTCAGTAAGGTTTCCGGTCTACCCTCAAAGAAAGACCGGTGGCGACTCCAAATGCATGCACAATTTGCACATGCCACCACGACCACACTGAAGGCCGAAAGCGATCGACTCTTATCGTCGAAGAATACTCCCGCCGCGATTTGGTATGGGCCTGGGAGGGCCCGCGCCGATCCAAGACGCCCGATCGGTAATCCATTAGCCGCGTCCGCCTTCTGGACGGGTCGCGACAGCTGGCGACTCCACTGGGGAATTTGTTCTAGAACCTATGGTTCTAGACCTCAAGTGGACTTAGGCCGTAAAACGCTGAGTGATTTTTCTAACCATGCAGGCGCTTTCAAAGGTGAGGTAAGTCCGCTTATGATAGGTGTTATATGTTTTTGCAGATTGGAGTAATAAGGGGGGTAGTCTGTGATTAACTTTGTTTTATGCAGGTTGGGCGTAGGAATGTATGTTTGTGTGGATGATTTGAAGTGCTGATTGATAAACTGTTGTGCATGACTTGCATTGTGATGATCACGACACATGGACACACACAACCGCGCCTAAAACCCCAGGCGCCGCCTTTAGGAACACAATAGAAGGAATTGAAAATGGAATCTCCGTGAGGAAAAACACGGGGTAATCCACTTTTCAATTCCGCTCGCTTCGAACTATGGATCGAGTCCCAATGCAACGATAGCTGTGTAATGGAATCGGCTCTTTCTAGAACTCGAAGTGGGAACCTTAACCTTAGGTGCCAAACCCTCTGATTTTTAGAAGTTTACCATCACTTGTCTCATGCGCATGTCTTTGGGCGGTTGGTACACCTAAAACCGCACATAAGTCGACGAGTTTGGTTGGTAAGACTCTCTATCCCTCAAATCTATTACAGTTCATATAAATATAGGCATTTCATTCATTGCATTCTGGTGATTAGATTAAATGCCATTTCAAGGATAGATATGTGTGTTTTTCCCAAACGTCCTTGATAGAAGACGAGGAGGATGATATCCCATGGCGAACACCGAGTGAGCAACAAAGGAGCCTACTATGGACATTATTGAGATATCGTCCAATGAAGATGACGAGTTGGGGCAAGTGATCCGGAAGTCACAGATCGAGCTTGGGGCATCCTTGAACGTTAGGATCACATTCCTTTGTTTTATTTTCCATTACTAATCCTCTTGTATAGGGTTTATTTTTATCGAAGTTTTCTCTATCTCACCCCTTAGAGTGATTGTATTAGGGATCTATTGGTGTATACATTCAGATGGAGCTTGGTTGTATTTCTTTTGACGGGTCATGGGAATGTGATAGTGGCATTTTCTCTAATCATCCGAATACTCCCAAGTCAAGTTTATAATTCCTTTAGAGGAAATTAAAATTGGAAGTCTTGCACGACCTTTTGGTCGTATAGGGTAATCCAACCCCAATTTCGCTAGAAGGAATTATACACTTGAATCGGTTCATGCATGTGTTACGCCGCTGGTAATCCACGATAATTGATCAAGAGTACCGGCATTGTTTCGAATTTAATGACGAGATAGATGTCCAAATTGCCCTCGTTCTTAACAAAACGGCTTTGATTTGGATGCCTTCAATTAAATTTAAAACGCGTCGTTGGTCAAAAGCGATTATCGTGAATTACATTCCTTTCAATAGTATGCTTTCCTTCGAGGAATATTGATAAAAACTTTTCGCACAAGATTATCCTTGTAAAAGTTTTTGTCTTTATTAATCACGAGCAAGCATAAGATTGAAAGGGGTTTATGCTTTCTTTTTCAAATTATTCCTTCTGATTCGGTCGTTTCATTTGCAGGTAAAAAAATAGGTAATAGAGAGAAATCTTTTCCTGGATAAGTCTGAGGCTATTCTTTCATCTGATCATGAGCGAGTTAGAAAATCAGAACACATCTACTCGACTTATTATGGATCAGCTCATCCAAGTCTAAGATGTTCGGATGCTCGAAGAAATGGATCATATAAGAGCTAAAACAAACACGGGGGCTTTCATTCATTCTTGCCCAAACCAGATCATACAATTCATTGGGGTGGAAAAGTAAAGAAGAAGTGAGCCCTAATCAACGACACAAAGGAGCCCAGCTGGCCCTCCAGGTTATGGATGCTTTGTTTATACGCACCACTCCGCGTATCATGGTCCGCAAGCCTGAGGTGAAGGCGTTTGCGTTCATCATTGACTGCAACAACCTGAGTCTCGTGATCTTCGGCGACTGCTTCCAAGTCCCGAACAAGTCCATTCTCACGAGTTATATCCTCATTTATGCCGTTGAGCCTTTCTTCCAGCCACTCGCTTCGGTTCCTTAGCAGGGCGTTACGTCGATCGCGCTCATAGGTAGCCAGAGATAGGGCTAAGTCCTCCACCAGATTCCTCCTCTCGCGTAGCAATGTCGAAACCCGCTCTTTGGCGAACTCAACAGCCTTTTTGTGATTATCGGTCAGGTAGTCAGCCAACGCTAGGCGGTCGGACTGATCCTCATAACGGGCTCGCAGGACACGAGCCACGGTAAGTCCCCGGTGAGCAGCGCGGTAGACCTCCAAAGAGTTTGTAAAGAGCGTTGGAAAAATTCTATATTCCCTCCCCAGCGTAGTACCCTCGAGGGAGGTGATGTCCAGGTCCCCGAACATGACTCGGATTTCATCCTCGGTTTCGGGATGATCAGCTATGTGAGTGTAGCCTCGACCCAAGAGGTTATAGAACTCTTCCCATCGAGCCAAAGCTTCGGCTGGGAAAGTGGGAACATGGGAAGAGGCCATTTTCGACGGAGAGGTGTGTAATGGAGCGATTTGAAGATGGAAGCAAATTATATGAGAGCGTTAATCCCCCAAACACCAACTCCGCATTTTATAGCGTCTCGAGAGTGGAGAAAAGTTGCAGTAATAATGCTTGTGGAGCCGGGTTAATTAATGTAAAGTGAGGGCTGCTCCTCCCGTGAATCATCAGACATGTCCTGGTCCGCAATTTCAGGCCTGACAAATTCGGTCTCGCCATTATTAAAGCTGGGAGGGAGGCGAGCGCAACTATCGAAGAAGCCGCGAAAGGGTTGTGTTGTTCCATCACGCATAAAGCTGGGCGGCGAGTGAACAGCTCGACCACTTAAAAAGAGAAGACAGTGCTGAACAGGCATGACTATTGAGGAAAAGTGAAAGGCGAGCACAACTATCGAAGAAGCCGCGAAAGGGTTGTGTTGTTCCATCACGCATAAAGCTGGGCGGCGAGTGAACAGCTCTGCCACTTAAAAAGAGAAGACAGTGCTGAACATGCATGACTATCGAGGAAAAGTGAAAGGCGAGCGCTACTATCGAAGAAGCCGCGGAAGGATTTGGTTACCCCTTCGTGTCGGAAAGCTGAGCAAGAGGCAAACAGTTCCGTCGTTTCAAAAACAGAACGCTGAACAGACCTAGCTTTCGAGGAAAAGGAGGCAACAAATCGAAAGAGCGAGTATACAAAAGAGAACAGAGAACCCCGAGTGACGAGTTCGTTGAAAGACCTCAAATTCTCTAGAATCAAATTCGACATCAAAGCCATGGAACTCAACATTGCCCGTGACGAACATCAAGATCGCAGTGGTGACGACGGCAGTGGCCACGACACTCAACCCCGAAAAAGAAAAAGTCGCCAGCGCTACGCTCGGAAAGAAATCCAGGAGCTTGAAGCTTTCTTCGATGAATGCCCTTGCCCAAGCGAGGAACAAAAGATTGAATTGGGCCGGAAGCTGGGAATGAATCCTATGAGAATCCATTTTTGGTTTCAGAATAGACGTTTCAGACTAGGTGTCCAACACAGGCGTAAGGAGATCACGGCCCTAAAAGAGCAGAACCAAAACCTTCAAATGGAAAACATGTGGTATGAGAAAATCCTCAGTACTATTACCTGCCCTGACTGCGGTGGCCCTACCTCCCTCAGTAAATTGTTCCCCGGTAAGCCTTCTACGAAGATGGAAGGTGCTCATTTATCCCCCTGCTCCCTTGAGCCATCTCCGGTACAATCAGATCCTGCTAATGGCGCGCATGAGCAGATCGATCCTACAAAAATTATACCAGTGTCTTCGGAGGAAGAAGATACGTGTCGTTATGATCGGAGTCACCTCATCGAAGCCCATGAATCTCCTCCACAACAGCTTCCGGTAAGATCAGATACGGTTCAAGAGGAGTTAGAGGTTAGTCGGCAGGCTATCAACGCCACTCTAGACGACGAGAAGAAGAAATTCACTTGGCCCCCGGAGCTTCATCTCAAGTTCTTGGACGCAGTTCGACAGATAGGACTCGACTTCATAGGTCCGACAAGCATACTTAGGGTCATGAACGTACCGGGACTTACCAAGCAATTAGTCGCGAATCACCTTGGTTGCTACAGAAGGGCGTTAGGACAGCGTTATGCAGAACTGAATCCGAGCAATAGACTCGGCTGCGAACCCAGCACCCTTATGACAAATGAGGCCCGGTCGAATCTGGACGACTATTGGGGATTTGATCAGGATATCCTCGCGAGTCATTTCAATATTCCTCAAGAACACGCATCACAAGTGCAACGAGTAAGCACTCCTCCGTCCGAGCAGCAACTAGTCAGTGTTCATCCTGTCGCAGATCAGCCCACCACGCCCAGTGCTCAAGGGTTTGCCCAATCAGAGCATGTGGCTTCAGATGATCTAATGGGAGAATGCTTGGAGCATTCTTATTTCCCTAATCCCCAAGTGGGAGATGCTTGTGGTAGTCAATCGATCAAATCTCCTCTTATAATCCCAGACAAAGATGGAGGTTCCAGTTCGAAGAACCCGTCGGGCGATGCAGCTCAACCTACACATCAATCGTTCGAGGGGTCGGGTGATTTCTTCGATGAAGGACTTGATACCTGGTTCGATCAGTTGGAAGCTATTAAAGGTTGGCAACCATGATCTGCAGTTGGTAATGGCACACCTAAGCTGAGGCCAGATTGGTTAGTCATTGGACATGCCCAAAGAAAGAAGGGGATGTACGCGAGAAGGATGTATCTCCTATTGTAAAGTTCTCATCGGTGCATGCGTTTGTTTCTTCAATAGCTAGAGTTGATTCTGCATAATGTTTTTCGCAAACGTCATCTCGTGTGTATACGGTAATTCCTTGTTGTTAAGTTCAAGGTAAAATCAGCCCCGACGCGTGAAGGCAGAATTGATAGCATGAGTTACTAGCAGAATGGGATCGAGCTCGAAAGTGAAAGATTACTAGCGGCCCCAAACGCAATGGCCGTAAAATCAGGGGCAATCTTTAAGTTTCGAGCAACTACAAATCTATTTCTCACGAGGCATTCAAGTCAATCAAATATAAAGCGTCGGGCTATGAGAATGATGCGTAGTCAATCTGTTGACACAGGCGAAAAAGGAGTCGCGTAGATCCGAAAGCAAAAACCTTTCTTGGCTAGTCAACAATGCAGAATGAAAGAGCATATATAAACAAACTCGCATTTATTTCATTCAGCAGGAAAGTTTACAAGTGGATCACTGAGGGGGAGCAGTAAACCCAAAATGAGTTCTGACAAGCATCACAAAAAAGCTTAACTGACTCTCCATGCTATCCATGCCTTGCTTACAACCCACACTCCGGGAATCGAGGTCTACAAGCTTGAAGAAAAGGAGACGACATTTCTCCTTAAGTTCGTTCACCTTGGTGTCATAGTACTCGAACTCAAGCTCTAAGTCATGAGCCAGCACCCTCCCGCGAGCTATATCCATGCTCAGGTCTTCAATCCTTTCCTCCAACCAGGCACACTGGAACCTCAGCACGAAGTTGTGCTGGTCTTGCTCAAAGGCGGTGTCAAAAAGAGCCAGACGCTCCACCAAGTTGTCCCTCTCACGGACCAGCATCGAAACCTAGGCGTGGGCGTATTCAACAGCCCTTTTATGGTTATCGGCCGTCAGCATGGCCAACATCAGGGACTCAGCTCGGTCCTGATAACGGGCTCGCACGATACCAGCCAAAGTGACCTCCCGACTAGCAACTTCATAAGCCTGCAGGAAATTGTTGAAGAGAGTTGGGAAGATCACAAACTCCCTTTGCAGTTTCGTACCTTCAATACACACAGTATCCAGGGCCGGAATCAGAGTACGAACTTCAACCGCAGCTTCAGGATGATTGTTTATGTAGCCATAACCTCTACCCAAGAGATGGTAAAATCTCTCCTATTGGGTCGAAGTTTCAGCTAAGGCAGCAGGCACAGATGAGGAATCCATATGCGATGGAATGACGGAGAGGAGAGTGAGAATGTGAAGAGTGTTTGAGAGGCTGAGTCTGATAAGGCTAAAGTGTTAATCTTCTTGACATCAATCTATCACCTTATAAATGCTCGAGTAAACAGGGAGAAGTGGTAATAATATTTTATGTGCAGTAGAGCCAAGCGGGTTTCGTTAATGCATCCCCGATGAGTCACGAATCCACCACCGTCCTGTGATCTCGGGTTTTATGAAACATAATGGCGCCGAAAGGTGGGCAGGCTTGTTACTCTAGAGACTGGGCCAGGGGGACAAGCGTAGTGCTCGACAAAGCGAAATCAACGCAAGAGATCTTCAGGCTCCGTTCACGTAGAAAAGAGCAAAAAAGGACAAAGTGGGAATTACGAAGCCTTGAGAAGAACGCTCGTCCGGTGGCCATCACAAAAGACGAAGTGGGAATTACGAAGCCTTGAGAAGAGCGCTCGTCAGGTAGCCATCACAAAAGGACGAAGTGGGAATCTCGAAACATTGAGAAGAGCGCTCGTCGGGTAGCCATCACCTTTGATCAAAGAACGGTGATCCGGCTCCTTTAACCTTTCAGAATTTGCAGAGAAAGTGAGGATCCGAGGAGGAACAAAGAAAGCTGAGTTAACGGAAAATCAAGCAGTGATATTCCGGTCAAAATGTTCAAGGGATTCTGTCATTTACTGGAAGCGCCAGACTTGGAGGTCTCCGAGCTTGAGCTGCTGGAAGAGTTTGAAGATCTCAGGACCGAACCTGACACGAGGGCCATGGAGACCGATCCTTCTAATGATGAAACCCGCGGCTTGGTTAACGAGAACAGTACCCGCGACGGTGATCAGCGTCAGAAAGGGGAATGTCTCCAACGCAACATTTCAGGTCAAGTCCATAAACTCGAATTGTTTTTCAGGGAATACCCCTATCCGGACATGGAACAGAAAATCAAAATGGGCCAGGAGATAGGGTGGGAGCCTCGGAAGGTCAAGTGTTGGTTTGAAAACAAACGAACCCGGCTGAAGCAGCAACACGATCGGCACGAGTTAGCGATTGTGAGGGAGGAAAATGAAAAGCTTCAAATAAAAAACATTCAGTACAAAAAAGCTCTAAGCATCGCTATTTGCCTTGAGTGCGGTAACCCTGTTCCCACGGACGGAGTATTCGCTGAAGGGCCAGATCTGGGGGTTTATAATGCTCATTTGTTGCAATGCCCTTCGCAGCATCTTTCGGAACAGGCGGGTACCGCCGAGGATCTACAAGAGGAAACTAGTGCTATAAGGTCAAAGTCTACGCCCATTGTGGAAGGGAACATGCGTCATGACAAGTCGGGTCCGCTCAATGATGAACTCACCATCATGACCAGCCGATCTGAGACCACTAAATCCCCTCCAGAGCAACCTCCAACACGACCAGATTCCGAGAAGAGTAACCGCCAAGTTGCTGACACCACTTCGGCTAGCAAGAAAATAAGATTTCGTTGGACCCCGGAGTTTCATAGCAAATTTGTTGTTGCGGTTCAACAGTTGGGGATCAGTTTTGCTTGCCCATCGCGCATACTCGAAATCATGAACGTGCCGGGACTGACTAAAAATATGGTCAAGAATCACCTTTGGCGCTACAAGAAACTACTGAGAGATGGACGAGCGTCGCTAGACCAAGATAGAGGCGGTTCAACACGACCAGATTCCGCGAAGAGTAGCCGCCGAGTTGCCAACCCTACTTCGGCTAGCAAGAAAACAAGGTTTTATTGGACCTCGGAGCTTCATAGCAAATTTGTTGATGCAGTTCAACAGTTAGGGATCAGTTTGGCTCGCCCATCGCGCATACTCAAGATCATGAACATGCCGGAACTGGATAGAAATAAAGTCAGGAACCACCTTTGGTGCTACAAAAGACTACTGAGAGATGGACGAGTGGCACTAGACCAAGATAGAGGCAGTTCAAGTTTAAACGATGAGCATGGCTGTGATCGCAATCCTCATGCAACAGGAAGCATCCAATCACCTCTTAACACCGATGGGACTGACAATTACACGGTCGATTGTTCAGGCATCAATCAGAGTACTCCCCTGGGTTATCCTAGTACTCCTCAGGAGTATGTACCGCAATTTCAGCAAATCGGGACTCCCCAGTCTGAGCACCGACAGGCCGTTAATGCTAGTCCTACAGCGGATCTAACATTGGCAGGAGATGCACGTACAATCTTGCGAGACGATTACGGAGATTCCGGCTCGAAGAATCAGGTGGTCCATGACGAAAATGGCGAAAAGATTCCTTCTCCAGTAGTCGACAATACTCAACCTGAGTGTCAGTCGCTCGATGGTTCAGACGATCTCCTTGAAAACATCTATTCTTGGTTCGATCGGCTAAATTCCCCCCTGAGTTACCCTGGTACTCCTCAAGAGTATATACAACAATTTCAGCAGGTATGGACTCCCCAATTTGAGCACCAACCGATCGTTAGTGTTATTCCTACGGCGAATCCAGCATTGGGTACAAACCTACTGGACAACGATGAAAGTACCAACTCGAGAAGTGAGGTTGTTCATGTCGAAAGTAGTGTGAGGAACCCATCGCCAACGGTTGAGGATGCCCGACTTGGGCGTCAATGGCTTGAAATTTCAAGCGAGTCCCTCAGTGAGCAACTCGGCGTGTGGATCACGCATAAACCGAGGAACCAGGTTGTTCATGCCGAAAATGGGAGAAGTCTGTCACCAGCAATTAAGGATGCTCAACTTGGACGACTCGAGCGGTCGGACGATCTCCTGAATGAGCAACTCAGCCTATGGGTCAAGCATTTTGGAACAAGTGCATCTTCGCAGTCGTGACCGGTACCGGCGACCGGACATCTGGTTCGAAGCTCGTGTGCTAAATCATTAGAAGGCTCAGGAGAGTGAGAGGTGAATACATCGAATGAATGTGTTACGGATCTCGTTGTAAAGTTCCCGCGGGAACATTTTAATTAACGCTGAAAACTAACCGCTCTGAGTGTCAACATTACCCTTTGAACGTCTTCGAGCCAAGGGCCATGGATTAATCATTTAATCCGTGGAGCAAATTCCATGAACGATGACTATCACCCGCGGAGCATAATGGGATCTACCCCCATTCAGCACGAAATACGTTTGGTCACGAAGCCTCCCATTTGGTAAAACGATGTATCGTTCCTAAACGATCTTCAACCGAATACCAAAGTAATGTCTCATTTCTTTCCCTTCTCAGGTGATAAACGTGGATAAATCACTCAAGGAGCCATCTGTTCAAATAACAAAACAGACGTTGCCCAACCAGGGGCAGCTGAACCATTGATATTGCAAATATTCCAAGCATGGATAAGCGGATTTGATAGACGTGGTTCATATCAATACGCGACGTCAGAACGGGATGAGAACCAAGAGTAAAGTTGTATCGTCCCAATTTGTCTTCAATTTGGGAATATGAGTTAACACTTGTTATTTATCCTTGATAGGGACTCGCCATCAAGGAGGACAGATTTTCACAACCTGTGTGCACTCGTAGGGGCACACGACCAAGGGTAAGGTGTATCGTTCTAATTTTTTGAAAAATGCGTGAACGTACAATAACATGTTTCTTCCATATTTTCAGGGATCTCCAGCCGCGGGGGACAGGTAAGTATCCCTTTCCCCGATCCATTAAAGATGTTGAATAAAAACTGAGAAGGAAAGAAAAGCTTTCAGAATCTAATGTCTAGAAAAGACATAGAATTCAAAATTCATTGGCTTTCATGTTTTTAAAACAGGAGGTTGTCTGAACATGAATAAGAACATGCATGGTGCATCATAAAATCCCCTTGACGGGTAAAATTTTTGGAGAAAATGAAAGAGATTTTTTCCAATCAAAAGTTCAAAACTTTCAAAAGGACGTTTTCTCAAAAGACAAGAGGCAAAGCCTAGTCCAAACACGTCCTACACACACTGGAGAGAAGTGGAGCGGATTAGATAGCAAAATCTGGACCTACGGAAGTAAGGATTATTCGCAACAATTACATGGATTGGGATGACAGAGGCATTCGTTTCATATCCCCAAATACTACAGGTGACCATTGACAACCCCTTCGAACGGCGGTTTTCATTCTCAACCCTGTCAAGAACCACCCCCACATTGGGGCAAAATGGAGGTGAGTCCAGCAACATCAGGAGAAAATGGTTAGAAATTTTCTTGCTCGGACTAACATCAATCTTTGTGTGTTGTTTATATGGTAATCCAAATGCCATAGGATGATGAGAAGCATTCATTTCTCTATCCCACACACCATATCCTTTGCATAGCCAAGTTGAGCCTGCAAATTCATTTCATAAACCCATTGGTGATCATTGCAAGTTCCAAAACAAAGGCAAATCACTTCAAGAACGGAGAAGTTCAAGACTTAGGGTTTACGAAGAAACTACTAAGTTGATACTCAAGCGTGCTAAGAGCCAAGTCATATATCTAGCACAATTGCCAAGCATCCCACTTGCGACAAGGGATTAAAGAGATCCCAGGCATTAAGAAAAAACAAAGTGCCTGGTAAAAGCGAGGCCGATGCTCGGGTAAACAATTTGATCGATCCCTGAAGAAACCTGGTAGGGAAAAGAAGAGGGAAAAACCCCTAATGGAGTCAGATCAAGAAGACTGCTCCCCAAATGATGTCAGTCGTGGAGCAAAAACACAGAAAGAGTTGTCAACCTCTTAATACCACAAGAGACGCTCTCTAAAGAGTTTGTGCACACCTCAAAAGCGATTGCACGCTTCAAAAATTGAAGATGCAGAATGGAAAAGACAGGTGACAAGCTTGCAACGATCACCAACGTCAATCCCCTCATGAATTCTGGGCCAAGAACAAGCCTGTTCCGGTCCCCAATCCTACCAACATCATAACCCTGAAACAGTCTTCTCTGACTAAGACACTTGGGTTAACATATAGCTTAGCTCGAAGAAGTACGAGCAAGACTATTTCTTTCTCATTTTGCAGGGTTCTTGACTTGTAAACCCGAAGCAGATGGTGAAAATATTCATTCAATGGCCCTGACTCAAAAGTAAGTCCCCCTTGAAGATAAAAAACCAAGCCCAACATTACGGTCCCGTGGAAGACCTCCCGACCGATCAAAATGTATGCGCTGCGAATGAGCCTAAAACCTAGGCACAGGTTATTAGGGAATTGAATGCATCCCCTATAAAAAACCACTATATCAAAACAGGTGAGAAGACCTCATTGTCGAGAAATATTCCAATTGATTGTTTTGAACAAACTCTTTTTGGAACTTTCAAACTGTTGATCCAGATTTTCCACGCAAGGAATTTGTGATCACATTTGCATGTTGTAAGAATGCTTTGGATAACCTCCATCATCAAAATGCACATTTCATGACTAAAACTTAAGTCATAAAATTTTGTCAATTGGACAATTATTGTCTTCCCAAAGATTATTAACATTTTCTTGGTGAAGAAAAATCTTTCAGGTTTGAACTTTCTGCAGGATACCTGGAGAACCCAGCTCCCAGAATGTCGCCTCAACAGAATCAAATGAAGCTTTGTCTAAATAAAATCTTTCTCTGCTTCCGAAACTGAATTCTCGACAAATTTCGGGATCTTTCAAAAGAAGGGGTGAGGATAGAAGCCTTTTTCAATATATCAAACAGTCCTAGCATGACGTGGAGAACCCTCGTCCTAGGACCCCTTTTCAAAAATATCAAACAGTCCTAGCATGACGTGGAGAACCCTCGTCCTAGGACCCCTTTTCAAAAATATCAAACAGTCCTAGCATGACGTGGAGAACCCTCGTCCTAGGACCCCCTTTCAAAAATATCAAACAGTCTCATCGGACGTGGAGAACCCTCGTCATGAGATCCCTTTTCAAATTCAGGCAGTCTCATCGGACGTGGAGAACCCTCGTCATGAGACCCCTTTTCAAAGCAAAATCAAGGTAGAGACCGCCTGAAGGGTCAACTCATGGTAGAAACCGCCTGAAGGGTCAAACCAAGGTAGAAACCGCCTGAAGGGTCAACCAAAGGTAGAAACCGCCTGAAGGGTCAATCCAAAGGTAGAAACCGCCTGAAGGGTCAACACAAAGGTAGAAACCGCCTGAAGGGTCATCTTAAGGTAGAAACCGCCATAAGGATCAACTCATGGTAGAAACCGCCTGAAGGGTCAAACCAAGGTAGAAACCGCCTGAAGGGTCAATCCAAAGGTAGAAACCGCCTGAAGGGTCAACACAAAGGTAGAAACCGCCTGAAGGGTCATCTTAAGGTAGAAACCGCCATAAGGATCAGCTCATTGGTAGAAACCGCCATAAGGGTCAAACTAAACTCAACGGTAGAAACCGCCATAAGGGTCAACACAAAGGTCCGGTCCACCATACGGATTAAAATCCTTGGCAAATCCCAAAGCGTGGGATACGTCCTCTTTAGGAATCCCATAATGGTTCGACCTACCATACAGGTCAGAGCTTAATCTCCCTAGGATAAAATGATGAGTCCTAGGTATCTTCTTGAAACTCGTCGCCACCGGCGGCATCCAACAGGTGAGCTTCAGGTAAGCCTCTCTCACTCCGGCCCATGTTCAAATTGTTAGAGCAAACCGAGGGTTAATTTGAGCTTTCAGCAAAAAGTCTTAAGGATTCAATGTCATAGCATTTCTTCTTCCCTTTTCCCAGTTGAGTCGGTTAGGAATCAGGTGTCATTTTGTCTTTAAAAGCAACCTCTGACGAGCTCACTCTCAAAGAGGGGCAGCTGTTGACACTTGAATTTTGACCATCTGTTATTGCGATTTTTTATTTTTTTATTTTTATTTTTTTTTATTATTATTATTTTAAATTAATTAAAAATATAAAAAAAATGTCATAAAATCACAAAATTAACTTCGGAAGCCTTGGCCTAGCCTCAGGGACCAATTTTGAACAAAAAATATTTTTTGGTATTTTGTAATATTTTTCGAATTTATTTAATTATTAAAAATACCCAAAAAATCAGAAAAATACCGTTAGTGGTCAGAAAAATACCCAAAAATATTAAATAATTTTGTTTTAATTTCCTCTTCAAGTGTGTCACTTTAAATCTTGAAAATTCGACTCGGGTCACTATGTCCCTTAAACATAAACCCGAACCGAGCCAAAAAAAAAGTGTCATTCGAGTCTTTTAATTTACAGTTTTCACATTTTTGGAACTTAGACATTCAATTTGATTGCCTACTTTTCAAATCGGTCCAATTGTGCACTGATTTTTTTTAATTTTGGCATTAAGGACCTAATTCTAGTTGATTAAAGTCACATAGAAGCCTTCACACAAGCTCTTCCTCGCGCACAGGCAATTCGTAAAGCCATCGGCGCCGCTCTAAAAAAAAAGAGAGTAAAAAAATGGCATGGTTGGCCAACCAAAAGAAGATTTTATATGATGGGAAAGAAGGTGGACAGAGTCAGAGAGTGTTGAAAAATAAAAAAGAGAGGCCACCAACGATTAAAAAAAAGGAAGATGGTGGGAGGATGTTGGATGGGGAAGACCTGATCGTGAGGAAACACCACCAAGAAGAAAAAGAATAAAAAAAAAGGGGAAGCATTGTAGAATAAAAAAAAAAAAGAGGACCACCAGCAAAGGAGAAAGGGAAGAGAAAGGTACGAGCACTGAGAGGGGGATGTCCCCTGGGTGTCCGGTTTTTTTTTTTAAAAAATAATAATAATAAAATAAAATAAAATAAAATAAATAAATAAATAAAGAAAAGAAGAATACAGAAGAAAAGGGGAGCTTCGTTCTGGTGAGGGGGAAGGGGAAGAAGGTTTTAAAACCAAAACCCAGGAGGCGTCAGGGAGAGAGACACGAAGAACCTTTAAAAAAAAAACCGAACGCTCATCTTCCTTCTTCCTCTCTCCTTCGGCGATCATCCATGCGGCGTCCATCAACGACAACCACCACCACCGGACCTCCTCCATTTTTCTACCACCTCGTCACCACCGTTTCGGCCGTCGCGCGCCGCCAGAGGACCTAGAATCAGCCCGAGGACGCTCTCTGCTCTGTTTTGGCGCCGGGAGTTGCTTGGGCTCCGACAGCCTTCGAGGCCGCTTCCGATCGCCACCAGCTCATCACCAGACCTTCACCACATCCTCTTCTGTCCGTCGAAGGTCACCACCACCGTCGCCGCCGTCCGGAGCCACCAGAAAAGCAGTTGAAAGCTGCTCGGGTGTCCTTGCTCTGTTTCGGGCCGGGACTGCAACTACTTATGTTCAGCTGCTCCGTGCCTCCTCAGCCCCCACAACCACCTTCTACCGTCACCACACCATCCTCAAGAACCCTCTGACGTCTCTTCACGGTCGCACGCCGCCACAAGCCGTCGGAGAACCTCGAGCAACCAGGAAATCGAGACCTGCTCTGTTTTCTGCGACTACTTTGTTCCAGTCGATTCTTCCACGTCTCTGCCGCCTCCAGCTCGTTCCCTCCGGCCACCATGGACCACCACCGACCACCTGCGACCTCCCTTGACGTTCCCTGAGATCCCACTAATCGTCAACGTCTAGCCCTACCCCTGCTCCCCTGCCAACTTCGCCGCCTACACCGCCGTCTTCCAACCCCACGACCGCATCATGGGCCTCGACCTCCCCTCCGACGGACACCTCATCCACGGCTACTACACCTCCGGCGGCAAGAAGATCTCCGCCACCTCCACCAGCTCTGAGAGCCTCCCAAGCCGCATGAACAGTCTTGCTCCCCTGCCTTGCATGTCCGCCCAATTCTGGCCCGAGTGCCCTGTTTGGGCCTGGATCATGGGCCAACGAGCTGGCTCGTTTCCTGGGCCGTGTCCTGCGAGGTTGGCCCAGCGACTGGGCCATTGTGCCAGAATCCGTAGGCCACGTGGGCCGGGAGATTGGGCCGATTATCCGAGTTTTGCCCCGTGATCCGATCAAGTTCGAGGGAGAATAGCGCATATCGGGGCTTGGCAATTAAAGATCGATGTCCAATCAGGTATATTTTGCGTACCCGATTCGTATATTATGGTTATTTTTCTAAAATATTGTCATTATATATTTGATTTGCAAGTACTTATTCCTATCTAGAGGTCGGCTTGTTTAGTCGGTTAAGTGTTGTATGTTGTCGTATAAAATATTTTCCAAAAATGATAAAAAAAAATAATAAAAAAATAATAATAAAAAATACAAAAATCAATAAAAAATAGAAAATCATAAAAAATTCAAAAAAATTCGAAAAATTCAGAAAAATTCCAAAAAATTCTCAAAAATGGGAAATGGCCACAAACAACTGGCCATGGAATATTTTGGGTAATTCGGTACCCAAATCTTCCAAAAATTGACGATTTTGCCCTTCGGGCTAATCGTTCCCAAATCTTCCCATTTTGCCCCTGGTCCTAAATCACTCCTTCCCTAAGCCCTTATGGCTATACTAGGAGGCCTTTGACTTGAATTGATGTGCATTGATGTGATTTATTTATGCACTTGATTGAGCTTTTCATTAAAATTGATTGGGATTGATAGGAATATTCTTCCAATCTGCATGAAACCCTGAATCAAACCTACCCCACCCAAACTTGCGCCTGCATGAACTCTTAGTCAGGAAAACCACTCGCGTTAGGTACCGAAAGGGCGTTGGTAATGACACCAGCGTAACCAAGTCCCCGAACCCAAAATCTCTGGTTCCGCAGAACTGATTGATCTCTCCCAATCGGTCAGTAAGGTTTCCGGTCTACCCTCCAAGAAAGACCGGTGGCGACTCCAAATGCATGCACAATTTGCACATGCCACCACGACCACACTGAAGGTCGAAAGCGATCGACTCTTATCGTCGAAGAATACTCCCGCCGCGATTTGGTATGGGCCTGGGAGGGCCCGCGCCGATCCAAGACGCCCGATCGGTAATCCATTAGCCGCGTCCGCCTTCCGGACGGGTCGCGACACCGAGCAGGAAAATTTCTAACCATTTTCTCCTGATGCTGCTGGACTCACCTCCATTTTGCCCCGATGTAGGGTGGTTCTTGACAGGGTTGAGAATGAAAACCGCCGTTTAAAGGGGTTGTCAATGGTCACCTGTAGTGTTTGGGGATATGAAACGAATGCCTCCGTCATCCCAATCTATGTAATTGCTGCGAATAATCCCTACTTCCGTAGGTCCAGATTTTGCTATCTGATCCGCTCCACTTCTCTCTCAAGTGTGTATAGGACGTGTTTGGATTAGGCTTTGCCTCTCGTCTTTTGAGAAAACGTCCTTTTGAAAGTTTTGAACAACTTTTGATTGGAAAAATCTCTTTCTATTTTCTCCGAAAAATTTCCTCCCAATGGGGCTTTATGATGCACATGCATGTTTCATTCATGTTCAGACAACCTCCTGTTTCAAAACATGAATGCCAATGAAATTTGAATTCTATGCCTTTTCTAGACATTAGATTCTGAAAGCTCTTCTTTTTCTCTCTGTTTTTTATTTAACATCTTCAATGGATTAGGGAAAGGGATACTTACCTGTCCCCCGCGGCTGGAGATCCCTGAAAATGCGGAAGAAACATGTTATTGTACGTTCACGAATTTCTCAAAAAATTAGAACGATACAATTTACCCTTGGTCATGTATTCCAACGGGTAATACATAGGATGTGAAAACCCGTTTTGCCTTGATGGCGAGTCCTTGTAAAAAACAAACAATAAGTGTCAGTTCGCGTTCCAAAATTCAAGCCAAATTGGAATGATACCGCCTTGTTCTTGCTTGGCGTTTTCATTTGAACACAAACGCGCGGCTTGCAGAAATTGGCCAACTATATTGTGGCCACGATCCCTCCGTTTGGTTGGCGATGAATCATTCTCGAGGATTTGCCCCAGATGAGATCCATTTGTGTTTTTGGGCGCATTCCAGCGCCATTCTTCAAAGTTCCTTTTATTCAAGGAAAAAGGAAATTGTTATCGGAATGCATGTCAAAGCATGATGTGTGGAAGTGATACTTTTTACCCTCCACTCGATCTTATAATCAAAGACCATTTCTTGGAGTGCATGACTTCCAAGGCCGATAATTTTGTTCGCTCCCCAATTAGTGAGTTCTTTTCTTTTGTGGCTTTCGGCGCCAACGCCTTCCTGCTAAATGAGGAAAAACTCATGTTACATGTGGGATCTTTGGAGATCAAATTGGAACGATACAAGGTTACCGTTCACCCAAATTCGCATCTTGGGATTTGATTCTGATGCGGACGACTCTGTTATTGCGTCCATTGACTTTGCCAAAGGAGAAACGTCCGGCGTACAAATGATTCACTTGCCCTAGTTAGGCATGGTTTTGCTGTTTGTCATCTCTGGATTCGATGACCCTGGTCTGATGCGCTTTCATGGGGGATCATGAGAGTTTGCCCCCGGTTTGGCTCCTCAAAGCAAATGGGGGGAACCTACTCCCATTGATTTTTGTAGATTCTGATCATCCATCTCGATTGTCAGAGTCCTTGATCAATTTAATCTGTCTCAAGACAGCTTGATATTATTGGGATTCGTCATGTGGCGGTTTGGTGATTCTCTCGATCACAGTCGCCATTTGAGGTATTTGATGTTTCATGTTTGTTATTTGAAAGCATTACATCCTGCGTCCTCTGCTCTTGATTATCACCTGAGAGGAAAAAGAAAGGAAGCATTATTCCCATATCAAGAACATAATCATTTTGGAACGATACGTCCTTTTACACTTGATTTGCATTCCGTTTTGATGTTGCATATTGATATGCACAACATCTATGAAATTCCTCCATCCGTGCTTGAAGGTATTTGCAACGCCTACGGTTCATTTGCCCCAGCTGGGCGACGTCTGTTTTGTCATTTGAATGCATGAGTTTTTGGGTGCATTGTCTCTTTTATCACTTGAGATAAAGAAAAATGGAGAAAAACTTATCCCCAGATCTGATTAAAAATCAATTAGGAACGATACGTCCTTTCACCAAACGAGTGGCTCTGCTGCCAAATGTATTTCGCACTGAAGGGATGAATTCCACTATGCTCCACGGGTTTGGGGAATTTGCCCCCATTTTCGATAGAAATGAGCCTTATCAAGATGTATACAATACAAATAGATCCCTAATACAATCAATCTAAGGGACGAGATAGAGAGGATCTCAGCAAAGTTAATCATATACAAGAGAACTAAGAATGTCAAATCAATCAAAGGAATGTGGTCCGAACACTTGGAGATGCCCCAGTTCCAGTCTTCGAGATGTGACTCCAGGATCACCGATTTTTTTTTTAGGTGGTTTTAGATATACCAACCATCTAAAGACATGCATATGAGACAAGTGAGGATAAAACTTCTAAAAATCCAAGGATTTGGCACCTAAGGTCAAGGTTCCCACCTCGAGTTCTAGAAAGAGCCGATTCCATTGCACAACTATCGTTGCATTGGGACTCGATCCATAGTTCGAAGTGAGCGGAATTGAAAAGTGGATTACCCCATGTTTTTCCTCACGGAGATTCAATTTTCAATTCCTTCTATTTTTTTCCTAAAGAGGGCGCCCGAGGTTTTAGGCGTGGTTGTGTGTATTTTTGGTGTCGTTCTAAAGCTATAAACATGCATCTTATTTAACAATCACCGCTTCAATATAAAACATACACACAATCATTCATTCCTACGCCAACCTGCATAAGACAATGTTAATCACAGACTACCCCCCCTTATCACTCCAATCTGCAAAAACATATAACACCTAACATGAGCGGACTTACCTCACCTTCAAGAGCGCCTGCAGGGTTAGAAAAATCACTCAGCGTTTTAATTACGGCCTAAGTCCACTTGAGGTCTAGAATCATATGTTCTAGAGCAAAGTCCCCAGCGGAGTCGCCAGCTGTCGCGACCCGTCCGAAAGCGGACGCGGCTAATGGATTACCGATCGTGGGTCTCGGATCGGCGCGGACCCTCCCAGGCCCACACCAAATCGCGGCGGGAGTATTTTTTTAAAGGATCCGACGATAAGAGTCGATCGCTTTCGACCTTCAGTGTAGTCGTGGTGGCATGTGCAAATTGTGCATGCATTTGGAGTCGCCACCGGTCTTTCTTGGAGGGTAGACCGGAAACCTTACTGACCGATTAGGAGAGGTCGATCAGTTCTGCGGAACCAGAGATTTTGGGTTCGGGGACTTGGTTACGTCGGTGTCATTACCAACGCCCTTTCGGTACCTAACGCGAGTGATTTTCCTAATTAAGATTTCATGCAGGCGCAAGTTTGGGTGAGGTAGGTTTGATTCAGGGTTTCATGCAGATTGGAATACTATTCCTATCAATCACAATCAATTTAAATGAAAGCGCAATCAAATGCATAAATAAACCTCATCGATGCACATCAATCCAAATCAATGGCTTCCTAATATAGCCATAAGGGCTTAGGGAAGGTGTGATTTCGGACCAGGGTAAAATGGGAGGATTTGGAGGCGATTTAGCCCGAAGGACAAAATAGTCAATTTTTGGAAGATTTGGATGCCGAATTACCCAAAATATTCCATGGCTAGTTGATTGTAGTCATTTCCCATTCTTGAGAATTTTTTTGGAATTTCTTGATTTTTCTTCAATTTTTGGGAGACGATTCGTCCAAAGGGCGAAATCGTCATTTTTAAGAAGGAATGGGTTCAAAACACCCGGGATGAGCCTTGGCCAGTTGATTGTGGCCATTTCCTATTTTTTGGGATTTTTCTAGAATTTTTAGAATTTTTTTTGGAAGACGGTTTGCCGGAAGGGCAAAACCGTCATTTTTTGAAAGATCGGGGGTCAAAAGACCCAAAACAGGTCGTGGCCAGTTGAATGTGGCAATTTCCTATTTTCTGGAATTTGTTTAGAATTTTTCTGAATTTTTCGAATTTTTTTGAATTTTTTATGATTTTCTATTTTTTATTGATTTTTGAATTTTTTATTATTATATTTTTATTATTATTATTTTAAAAAAATAATAATGTATATAACAATTATCCGGACCGGGTCGGATGACCCGACCCACAACCCAGACCCGGATCGGCCAAAACGACGACGTTTTTGATGTTTTGAAGGTTTTTCTATTTTTTTATCATTTTTTTATTATATCCGAAAATCCTACAGATCGGACGGTCCACATGATGCCACGTGGCCATTCCTGGTACGTCCGATCTTGGATAAGATCGGACGATCCACAGAAAGCCACTCGGCACCATCTCAGCCGTTTAATCGATTATCCGAAAATCATTTATTAATTTTCTAAAAATTCACGATCGCGACACGTGTCGCGATCAGGACCGTTCAAACCAACTCACCTCGGCACGGCCCCCACCCGGCTGACGTGGCTGCTGATGTGGCACGCCACGTCAGCCATTGACCTTTGACCACCGGCGAAGTCGCCGGAGAAGACAATGAACAGTGGAAATTCCGGTGACTTCGCCGGAATTCTCGCCGGAGACCCTCGAAACCGAGCCGAATCTTGGCATTTTTCGCCCGTTCTCACGGCGCTCGACTCCCTACCGGCTCGGCTTCAATATTCAACAAAAACATGCCCCCATGCACGTCCGAAAATTGGCGAATCGAACCTCCCCGAGCCGGCGCCGGCGAACCAATTTTCAGAAAATTTTTTATCGACGAAAGCTTGTTCTATCCATTCAAGAAGCATCTAAATAAGGTTTAGGGACTTACCTTAGGTCGCATAGGGCTCGGCGACCACCGGTTTCGCCGGTACGGGTTCTCGGCTCGGTCCGAGCACGTGGAGCTCCGGCTACCACTTCCGGCGCGGTTTCAATGCCAAAGAACAGGTAAGTCGAGCTTAGGGGGGTTCTAGCGAAGGTTTAAGGCAAAAATGACACTAAATATGGCTCGAGACAGCCCGGCCAAGACTCGAAAATTACAAAGCCCATTTGGGCATTTCATCAAACATCTTGTGTGCACAAAGAGGAACGGAAGTCAGAGGAAATATCGACCTGTTTCGGGGCTGTCGGCGACGGCCTGAGCTTCGGCAATGGTCGGTAAGTCGTCTGGGCAGTCAGGGATCATCGGCTCCTTCTCCGTTTTCGCTCGAATCTCTCAACTCCACCAAATCTCTCTTGCCTCTCTCCCCGGCCCGTGCTTTTTCTATTAACCGAGCTTCCCCCCTTTTTTTTTATTTCCCGACCGGCCTTCGTGCCCATCCACTACCAAAAGCCAGCATCCAATTCATGCTTTTGTCGGCCCTTGGTTCCTTTTCTTTGTTTATTCTGCTCCGTCCCCCCCCATCCTCCGTTTGCTCTGCTTTCGGCGACGTGGGTCTGCAACAAAGTTGCAGACCCGGTCGGACCGGGTCGGGTCGGGTCTGACCCGACCGGCCCGGTTCGACCAAATCGGTCAAAATAGGCCCCAAATCGACCCATTTTTATAAAATTGATGGCAAAATCGGATTCCCCAACATGTTTTCTATCGAAAATGGGTATTTTCATGAATCAATTGATTGAAATTTAATGAAAACCCCAAATTGCCCTTAGGATCCGAAATTGCTTTTTGCTTAATTGACGATCCCAATGATCGAATTAGCCCAAATTGAGGCCACCAATGGATTTGGCATGATGAAAACTATAGGGTAGGGATGTTTAATTTGAATGGGTATGCCCACATGAAGTTTAATTTCAAAAATTGAGAAACCGGGGACTAAATTGAAAGATTTTTATGCAATTAAGCCCTTTTGGTTAAAATTGATCAAATTAGAGGGCCAATTGACCCAATTGCATTTCGAGACTTTAGAATTCAATGTCATAGCTTATAAAAAGAGAGAATTGAAAATTAAAAGACTCGAAAAGGAATTTTCTTGCTCGGTTCGGGTTTATGTTTGTGAAGAAACATAGTAACCCGAGCCGAATTTTCAAGATTTAAGGTGACACACTTGAAGAGGAATTTAAAACAAAATTATTGAATATTTGTTTGTATTTTTCTGACCACGAATGGTATTTGTCTGATTTTTTGGGTATTTTTATAATTAAATAAATTCGAAAAATATTAAAAAATACCAAAAAATATTTTTTGTTCAAAATTGGTTCCTGAAGCTAGGCTAAGGCTTCCAAAGTTGATTTTGTGATTTTATGACCCTTTTTTATATTTTTAATTAATTTTAAAGAATAAAAATCACAATAATACATTGTCAAAAATCAGGTGTCAACACATACCCCATGTCATTTCGACACATACGGAGTCAATTTTAAGTATCTTTAATAAATTAGGGGTTAAAATATAGATTTATCAAAAATATATATACTTAAGTCTATATCCAGCCACCTCAAGATTAATATACCCTGCTAGCAAAAAAAAAAAAACCAATTGTGAATCCTCAATAGAAGAAGAAAAAAAACTTACTGTTGTATTTATCATGTATATATAAAAATATACATTTAATTTATAAAGTGTTCCAACATGTCGAAAATTCTATATGTTTTGAGAAATGACGTGTCGGCGTGTTGTGTCGCATCATGTTGTGTCTTGCGTGTCGGTGTGGGTGCTACTTAGGTTATAGCAAATAAAGGAAAGAATCCTATCTAATATGTGAGGTTTGTTGATGAAGAGAAGAGGAAAAAATAAAAATAAAAATAAAAATAGTGGGAGTTTTTTTTTTTTATCGACAAAATAGAGGGAGTTGAAAGGGGGGGGGGCAGAAAAATCGCTATCTTTGATCAATTAAAGTCAATTTTTTTTTACAACGAGCTTAACACAGAATTATATAGCCAAATATTCTGCATGAAATTTGCAACTATTTTTTTAAAGATAAAGTGGCAGAAGGTAATTCAATGAACTTATGAATAAAAGAGTAAAATAACAACTCTCATTGTTATTGTACATTTTAGTTTTTATGTTGTCTTACAAAAATTCTTAACTTGACTTTTATAAATACACATAAAATTGAAACATGGAATATGATTTCGGTATTCACATTATTTATTCATCAAGGTGTGCTAAGTACATTTTGTGAGATACATTTTGTGAGGTTATGTTAGAAATCAAACCAAATTCATAGATATTATCGATGAGTTGTCGATTCAGTTGAAAAGTTGTCGATGTCGATTCACGATTACCAATTGGTTCTCGATGTCAATGTCAACAACTGTTCGGCTTTTAAATCCAGTGCAAGAACTAAAGTCTTTATTGTAGTCGAGAGTCATGATCACATGTATTTCTCAAGAGTCTATTCATGTTTCTATGTTTAATATTTTGTGAGTTCCTAGGAATCTATCTTCTTGAAATGCTAGATGCATTTATGAGTCATTTAAGAGGAAGATCAAGAGTTCAAGTCTTGTAATAATTTTCGATATGGGTGAATAAAAGTGAAATAAAGAGAAATACAAAAGGTCCACCATCTGCCACTTCTTCTTGAGTTGTGAGTGTTTCACCTTCAAATTATTCTCACAAATTGGTATCAGAGTGACCCAACCACTCTCACATCATTGAGTTGTGAGTATTTCACCTTCAAATTATTCTCATCAAATTGACAACTAGATTGATTTTAACCAAAGTCACTAACATAGGTTATCATGCGAGTGTGTAATCAATTAAATTAAACATCCAAAAATCAAGATAATTGCAAGGGAGCATGCACCAAACAATTTGTTCTCTCTTTTATTATTTTTTCTTTAATTATATGCAATGCATGAATTCTATTCTGAAATGCAATTACCAGAATAGATGCAAGCTAACCTAAGCTAATGCATATGAACTTGATTTAATCTAGATGACATGCAATTTAATTAAACTAATGTACAAAATATGTTGCGGTCTAATTAAATCAACTGCATGACGTGCAAATTAATTAATGACCTAAACATACAATTCTATATGTATGTAAACCTAATATGCAATATATATGACATCACAAGAGTGTCAGTCCTTGAGTAGTGCATGGCTGGTATGAGGTCCTATTATGAATCGACCTTCATCGAATCCAGGGCCAGTTTTGATGTCACTTAATGCTAGCTTGCAAATCGTTCCACGGATCAATTCCCTAGTTGACTACGGGATGATCCTATGGTCGTTTTGCATCTAGACAAGATCAATCACCATCGATCCATGCTTGATTCAAGGTCGCCACACAGTCGACTCTGAATCAATAGCATAGCTTATTGATATACTAAGCCATAATTCCTGTCGAAGGCAACCTCTCTTCTTTGGTGACTCATTCCAACCCTTGGCTACTATCTGTAAATAGTCCGAGTCTTAAGCTTGGTTTGGTCCTAAGTTTTGGGGTGTCTTAACTCCCCCCTTATAAAATTTCGTCCTCAAAATTTAAGACATACCTAGTGGTCAAAACAGATGAGGGTATTGACTTTCGATCAATTCTTCTCTCTTCCATGTGGCTTCCTCTGTCCCGTGGTATTGCCATAGGACCTTGACAAGGGGAAACGTCTTATTTCATAGGACTTGCTCTTTTCTATCCACGATCCGCACTGGCCTTTCCACTTATGTTGTTCTGTCATCTATTTCTATCATCTCGTAATCGAGCATATGTGACGGATCGGGTTCATATTTTCTTAACATTTAGACGTGAAATACGTCATGGATGTTAGCAAGTCATGGCTGTAAGGCCAACCTTCATGCCAATTCTCCAATCCTCTCTAGGATCTCAAACAGTCCGACGTACCTTGGGTTTAACTTTCCTTTCTTTCCGAAACGTGATACGCTTTTCATAGGCGATACTTTTAAGAATGCAAAATCCCCAACTTGAAACTCTAATGGTTTCCTTCGTCCATCGACATAACTTTTCTGTCTAATTTGTGTTGTACGTAGGCAATTTCTTATGGTCTGTAAGTTCTCTGTAGTCATCTGTACTATCTCGGGGCCTGTAAGCTTTCTTTCCCCTACTTTTCTGTAAGTCCTCGTTGATGCTCGCACACAAGTTTTCTTCAAAGGTGTGGTTGAATCTACATAAGTGATATTCCACTTAGCATGGATGACATAATTCAACTCCTCTAGAAATAAATATGCAATGACCTTGTATTGAGTCTGAACACCAATCGAGATCAATATAAGCTCCTCCATTCATGTGTAATACCTGAGATAAAAGACTTAGAGTATTTACTAGATTCTATAAGATATAGGACAGTTTTGTCAAAACCAAAACATCTTGAGGGAGGTTTTCTCAATAGAAACTACCAATGAGATTCACCTTGTATGTTTTCTTGCAAATTGTGAGCCAAAAGAGAACTCGAAAAAGCAAGTAGCGACATCAACGAGCTGTCGTGAAAAGGAACTGCAAGAGATGTAGGAGATGATTAAGAAGTTGAAAATCAAGAAGGAAAATATGGAGAATATGTTGAAGAAGAGGGAGAAGATACTGAGGCAGAAGGACATGGAGCTTGAGATAAAAGAAAGAAAACACGAGAAGCTTCGATATGAGTTTAAGAAATTGCAAAAGCTCAAGGAGAAAAAGAACTATTGGCCCGAGGAAAAGTGGCCATCTCCAAGGTGCAAGGGTCATTGGAATAAAATTGAGAAGGATTTGAAAGCAAAGATTAAAGAGACTTCAAATAGTTTGAAGGGGAAATAGAAGATAATTTGGTTTCAGGGATGGTGTTAACAATTAAACCATTCATAAATGTTGTCGACGAGTTTTCAATTCAGTTCAAAAGTTGTCAATGTAGATTCATGAATGTCAATCGGTTATGTTGATGTCTGTTCGAGTTCCAAGATTGGTGCAAGAATTAAGAGTTTTGTGGTAGTTAAGAGTTATGATTAGGGATATTTCTCAAAAGTTTGTTCGTGTTTATATGTTTGATATCTTGTGGTTTCCAAGAATCTATTTTCTCGGAACGCTAGATGCATTAAAGAATCGTTTCAAAGGAAGATTAAGAGTCATATGAAAAACTCTTAACCAAAAAAAAAAAGAGTCACATGACAAACTTATATAAAGATAAGTCTTGTGATCGTTTTCGCTATGGATAGATTAAGGTGAAAAAAGAGAAATATAAAAGGCCCATCGTCTCCCTCTCCTTAAGTTGCGTGAGTTGTGAGTGTTTCATCTTCAAATTATCTCATCAGTTTCGCAAAGCTAATAGACTGGTCGTTCACGATCTACTCACAAGAAGAAAAGGCACGCGAGACAAGATTTTAGCATGCCAACTGGAGATTATTTTCTTCTTGTTTCTGTTTTTGTCTGATCAGAGACCGATTAGCACATAGCCATCTTGTGAAACATAAAATTCACACAATAAATAATACTGCGTACCTTGTAACCTCGATATTCATGGCCATTTGCTAGTTTGTATCCACCGGTATGGACTGAATAATACCTTATAGAGTATTCTTAAATCTGATAAAGGATTGCAAAGTTCAACCCCAGTTATAATTTGGAATAGCTTAAAAGTCCCTAGAGCGTGACGCATCTGGGGGCAAGTTTTTCCACTACAAAAAAACACGCAATTAGTCACGACATTAGCGACGAGAATTTCGCAAAAATTCGTCCCTAAATTGATTTGGCGACGAATTTTGGACGAGAAAAAATTTGTAGCTAATTCGGCATCGCTAAATTTAGCGACGAAAAATTGGTCCGTTCGTCGCTAAAATTAGCGACGAACGGACATTCGTCGTCATATTCGTCGCTGTTCGCATATGAAATTAGAGACGAAAAGCTCCGTTCGTCGCTAAAATTAGCTATGAACGGATTGGTTCGTAGCTAATTTTAGCGACGAACAGCAATATCTGTCGCTAGATTTAACGGAACTTTTAGCCAATTAACGAAAAATTAGCTACGAACAGTCGCTGTTCGTAGCAAAAATTAGCTGTGAACAGCGACTGTTCGTAGCTAATTTTAGCTACGAGCAGCCGCTGTTCGTAGCTAACATTAGCTACGAACAACGACTGTTCGTAGCTAAAATTAGTGACGAACAATTGCTGTTCTTAGCTAATTTTAGCTACGAACAGTCGCTGCTCGTAGCTAATTCTACGTCCAGCTTCTGAAATGCTCCGCCTCGTTCCTCAGCGACCGGAGCCTCGAAATGTGCACGGAGTCACAAGGAATCGAGACCGGCAGCGATGTAGGCGTTGGCGAGGCCCTGCTCCTCTCGCTCGGAGGAGGTGTCATCGATTGCCGCCCGGAAATCGACCACGGTGGAGCCGGAGCAGGCCGTTTCCGCCGCAGCTGACGTCGGTGGGTGGCTCCACGGGTCCAGGTGCAGTCCCGCCCGGAGGGGGGAGGCTAGTGGTGGAGGCAGTGGCGGCGTCTTCCGGCCGCATCATCTTTAACGTGGAGCGGAGCCACGGCCGTCTCGGAGGAGGCGAAGTTTAAGGAGACGAGGAGAGAGTGAAGAGGAGGAGGAGACAGAGAGCTTAGGGAGGAGGTAGAAGAAGAAGGGGCGCGAGGGAGCAATATATAGGAGCGGGAAGCGGGTTCGAAGCCAAAATTTTAGCGCCGAGTTTTTGGAGGAGCAGGAAAGTCAAATTCAGCGACGACCTTCGAAGGTCGTCGCTGAATTGGCAACGATCAACAAATGTCATCGTTAATTTAACGATGAAAAGAGATGTTCGTCACTAAAAAAAAATTAAAATTAAAATTAAAAATAAATAATTTACTAAATTAATTAGATACGTCAAAATAAACCCTAGCCGCAGCATAAATAGAGCACAAAAAAATTCTCGGGGGCTTCGCCCCCGGCCCAACTCTCCGCGTCACGAACCAAATCTCATTTTTTTCTCTACTTTTGGGTGATGAACCAGACCGAGTGCATAAAATTTAATACATTTTTAACAAAATTTTAAAGCTTCTTAAAATTAGCAAGAAAATATATCCTATATAATTCAAAAGAATTCGTTAAATTAGCAACGAAACAAAATGAATAAGATGAAACAAGCTGAGAATGGAACCCACGATCTATATAAACAGTGAATGATATAAACAAGCTGAGACGTGACCTTAATTTGGACATAAAAACTCTATGGATCCCTTCCTCCCTACAAAAGATAAGGTATAATGAGTCTAGCATAGAAATGTTGAAAATTTAAATAAATAAAAAAGAGGGGATAAAGTACAATGATCAAATGATGTGGTATAATGTGTAATAATGATTACACATAAATAATGAAACAGAACGAATGCTTTCTAATTCAGGAATAAGGATAACAGAAATAAGCCTCAATTCCAAGAAATTATATCTTCTTTAAAGCATTCACTGAAGAAGCAGAAATCCTTTTCAAAGAAGATATCTAGGACCAAAAGGAATGCTTTCTAATTCAGGAACAAGGATAATAAAAATAAATAAATTGATCGCTCTTCATTTATGCTTATTAATGTAATCTTTACTTAATTAATAATATATTCATTTTTAAATTTCAAAAAAATATTCTCTCTATTTTCATTTTCTTTTAAAATGAATTAATGTAGATTAATATAAAATAATATAACCTAAAAAAGAACATAAATAAACTAAGCTAAACGATGTGTCATAAGCGTTTCTTATTTATATCATTCATTCTTTGAAGAGATAAAGGATTCCAAATAATCGATCTTTCTTTTAGTTATATATTGAACCTTTCTTTGGTTGATTAACGTGTGATATTATAAATCCACATTATTAATATTGAACGAAACTATATCTTATAAAATCACATTTGAATATTTGATGATACATTCCGTACCTTGCTAAAAAAACTGATCATTCTAATGTTTTTGAAATCTTTATTAATTGATTTACAACATCTCTTATTCGCTTATAGTATCTTATCTATCTTATTCGTGGATAACACAATTACAATATATATTTTTGGTAATCAAATATTATGCAAAGTAAATCATTTTCGAATAGATCCTTACTCTACTCTATTTAGTATCTCTCATCAAAGACGAATTTTTTTTTCTAAGTTATATTTTATCAAAAGAATTGATCTCCATTTTTTGTTTGTTCACAACTTTATATATGTAATAAATATAAAAAGGGTCCTAATACACCTTGAAAAAATATAAATTAAGGATAGCAATTAGCGACGAATTAACAATTATTTTCGTCGCTATTGAAAAATTACATAATAAATAAATAAATAAAAAGGGTTTTCGTCGCTTTTGTATTTAGTTTTTTATTTGTTTTTTTACCAAAAAAACAAATAAAAAACTAAATACAAAAGAAACATTAAATTAGCGACGAACAAAGGGTTTCGTCGCTAATCAGTTCTTTTTATTTTATTTTTCGTCAAATTAGCTACGAAAAATACTGTTCGTCGCTAATTTGACCAAAAAACCAAATAATTAAATAATTAAATAAAATTTAGCGACGAACGCTAATTTTCGTCGCTAAATGGACCAAAAACCAAATAACAATTTAAATTAAAAAAATAATTTTTAGTCACGAATAACATTGTTTGTGACAATTTAGCGACGAACAATGATCCTCGTCGCTAAATTATTTCTTTCTTTTTCACTTTTTGGTCATTTAGCGACGGAATTGTACATTCGTCACTAAATTAGCGACGGAATGTTCTTTCGTCGCTAAGTTCATCGCAATTTAGTGACGAAAGTAATTTTTCGTCGCTAATTTAGCTACAAATTACTTGTTCATCGCTAATTTCGTCACTAATTAGCTACAAATATTTGTTCGTCGCAAAATTCATCGCAAAATTTGTGAGGGATTTTTTCGTCACTATTTTCGTCGTAAATAGCGACGAACTTCCTTGTCGTCGCTATTTTTGTCACAAATTAGCGACGAAAATTATCTCGTCGCTAAATGCTCGTGGCTAAATCGCTGTTTTTTTTGTAGTGTTCCTTAAAAGGCGAAATCTTTTACATTCATTCTAAAAGAAACCTCGAACATTTGAGTTTCGTTAAGACTGACTTGGAAAAGTTTAAAAACATTGATCGAACTTTAGGTTAAACGATTGGCTTGTAAGACAGAATTGAGCCATGTCTAAGTCCACTTAAAGGCAATCTAACATATAATTTTATCATCTTAGTTTGGACAAACATGTAAAGGAAATTCGTCATCGCTTTCATTCAACAGAGAAATCCAAACCTACGTAACAGCAACAGCAGAAAAGATCACTTCTAGGATAGTTTCAGTATAAAAATATCAACCACATACATCAAAAGATAACAAAGAATCTTGGGTAATCGAACAAGTTACGAACCTGCTTCGTCGCCAAGTAGTATTGGTTTGGGGATAAGCCACAAGCCTAAGAGACTCCTCGAAACTTGAGAACGGAAGCTCCACTCCCATGCTCAGAAGGTGAATTAGGGTCATTTCTCATGCAGTTAAATAACGAGTATTTGGTGATCCTTGCTCCATCTAATATGCATCAAAGTGTGTATATTAACATAGTTCATGGAAGGCAAGCTAGAGACAGGTAAGTTTATACATTCATAAGATGATTAAGCCTCATAATACAGGAAATCGAATGACTAGTGGCAATTCCAAGCTCAGGCTGTTGGTTTTGGCTGACTCTTTCAAGGGCAATAAGACAGCAATACTGATTCAAAACCGTCATTTACTAGTAAACCTTCGATATCCGCGGCATATCTCATTCATTTAATCACTTTTATAAATCAAACAAAATTCAACTCATGCATTTCAAAGCATCACTGTTGACACCTGATTTTTGACCATTAATTAAAAATATAAAAAAGGGTCATAAAATCACAAAATCAACTTTGGAAGCCTTGGCCTAGCCTTAGGAACCAATTTTGAACCAAAAGATATATATATATATATATATATATATATATATATATTTATTTATAATTTTTAATAATTTTTTTTAATTATTAAAAATACCCAAAAAAAATTAGAAAAAAGTAGCATTCGAGGTCACAAAAATACATAAAAGTAGTCAATATTTTTATTTTTATTTTATCTATTTTTGACATCATAAATAGTAAAATTCAGGTCCAATTTTAGGTGTTCCTTGATCATCATAAAATTGAATTTGGGCAAAAATATTAATAATAATAAAGAGAAAAAAAAATAAAAAAAATAATAAAAGAAAAAGAAAAAAGGGAAAAACATAATCATCTAAAAGAAAAGCAAAAGGAGAGGGATCTTGACCAAATAGTTTTGGCTTTGCCTTTTTATTGTTGCTTTTTATTGTTTTTATTTTATCTTATTATTATTATTTTCTATTTTTTTTTTATCTCTCTATCGCTCCTAGCGGTCCGGCATCAGTATTAAAAAGGTTTTCCTCGCACCTCTCTGAGGCGGTCTCTGGCAGTCCCTCTCTTCTTCTTCAACACTCTCTCACGCATGACCCTTTCTTTTGCTCGCGCTTCTCTTGGTTGGCTGTGGATCCCGCCACAACCCTTCGACCAACGTGGCGGCCTTGCGCTGCTCCGCCGTTCTGATCCGAACGTCGCCACTGGTCCTGCTTGATTTCCTTTGCCCAACGGCGTCGCTGTCCCGCTCGCTCGCTACCGCCAACTCGCTCGCCGATCCCCCGGAGATTGTCGTTGCTGCTGTTTTGCCCTCGCAACTGCTGTTCGCTGCAACCGCGTGTTGCCAACGCCACTGTCCGGCGTGTTTCTCGCGAGAACCAACCTCGTTTAAGCCCTGCCAACCAAGCTCTAACGTGTCTGGCCGGCTATCCGCCTGAAGCTCGCTTAATCAAATCTCGTCACCATTACCAAGCTGTTGTTCAGACTGTCTTAACGGCAGATTAGTTTTCTCTGCTTTCATCATTTGAAGTCTAACGTGGTCCCTTATCTATGTTAGAATTTCAGTGGATTTGAGGATAGCATCAGCCGTAAATCCGGACTAAACAGAGGTTGTTCCGGTGCGATTCATCCTGTTGCGCGATTTCAATTAGCGAGGTTGACACTCGATCCAAGGCAGAGGAAGAGGAGAGAGGTTACATCCAGCTCTTCGGTGGCAACAATCTTGCTCTTCACGGAGACGGCAAAGCAGTCCATCTCTCTCTAGACGAACGCGCAGAGTCTGGGTTTGCGTCTCAGGATCTTTATCCGCATGGCTTCTTCAGTGCTTCCATCAAGTTGCCTCCTGATTACACTGGGAAAGATTGGAGGATCCAGACTAATATCTATGGCAACGGAAGCACGGGTATTGGCAGGGAAGAGAGATATGGCCTCTGGTTCGATCCTGCCGATGACTTTCATCAGTATGGCATCCTGTGGGCCGACCCACAGATTATGCTCTCTCTGGCTGGCTGTTATTCACGTTTGTTGAGCGAGCGACGTCCAGGAGCTCACGACGAGACTTGGACGACGTCCTCTTCTGTCCATCTAAGGTTGCCATCATCGCCACTGAAGTCCGGAACCGCCAGAAAAGCAATCGGAAGCTATTCGGGTGTGCCTACCCTTTTTAGCGCCGGGACCGCAACTACTTCTGTTCAGCCGCTCCGTTTCCCCCTCAGCCACTACCACCTCCTTCCAATCGTCGCCACACCATCCCCACAAGCCCTCTGACGTCTCTCCACCGTCGCACGCCACCACAGGACCGCCAGGGAACACCAAACAGCCAGAACCAAACAATGCCCTGTTTCTGCACCCGGTTCTTCCCGAGCTGAGCTCCGCCACTTCGCCGCCTTCCTTCGCCCATATATGACCCCTACAGACCTCCATGCACCTCTACCAACCACTCCAAGAAGACCCGACGTCGTTAGACCCGAGGACAACCGTGAATCAACCCCGACAACCCTGCTCTGTTCGGGTTCCCTGTCCCGGCGTTTGTTATAGCTTCTGGTTGAGGCTGTTCCGCCTCCCGCCGGCCACCACGAGCCACCCACAACTCCCTCCGACCGCCATGTCCTTGTGCCTTCATCAGCCTACCACCTCTTGCCGCAGCTCCGTCGCTCACCGACCCTCACCCGTATCCAACGAAGGAGCCAAGAACAACCTCGGCCAATCCTGTTTTCCTCTATTTTGAGCCTGGGCAGGTTCTGTTAGGCCCATTTTTGTGGCCTGCCAAGTTGGGCCGTGGCACAAGTTGGATTGGGCCGTGCGTTAGTAAATTGGACCAAGAGTTTGGGCCTTATCATGGACCCATGGGCCAAGCTATTTGAAGATTTAGGCCCGTGGTTCGAGAATTAAAGTTCACGGTGACACACATGGAGAATAGCGCACATCGGGGCTTGGCGATTAAAGACCGGCGTCCAATCAGGTATATTTTGTGTACTCGATTCGTATATCAGAGTTATTTTCCTAAAATATTGCCATTATAGACTTGATTCGTATGTATTTGTTCCAGTCTAGTGTTTAGCTTATTTATCTGGTTGAGTGTTATCTATTGTCAAAACATGCTTTTTTTTTCTTTTTTTAATAATAATAAAAATAATAAAAAATTCAAAAAATCAATAAAAAATAGAAAATCATAAAAAATTCAAAAAAATTCAGAAAAATCCAGAAAAATCCCAAAAATAGGAAATGGCCACAATCAACTGGCTACGGAGTGTTTTGGGTAATTCGGTATCCAAACCTTCCAAAAATGACGATTTTGCCCTTCGGGCTAATCGTCCCCAAATCTCCCCATTTCACCCCTGGTCCGAAATCACATCTTCCCTAAACCCTCATGGCTATACTAGGGAAACCATTGATTTGAATTGATATGCATTGATGTGATTTATTTACGTATTTGATTGCGCTTTCATTTAAATTGATTGTGATTGATAGGAATAGTCTTCCAATCTGCATGAATCCCTGAATCAAGCCTATCTCGCCTAAAATTGCGCTTGCATGAAATCCTAGTTAGGGAAAATCACTCGCGTTAGGTACCGAAAGGGCGTTGGTAATGACATCAACGTAACCAAGTCCCCGAACTCAAAATCTCTTGTTCCGTAGAACTGATCGATCTCTCCCAATCGATCAGTAAGGTTTCCGGTCTACCCTCCAAGAAAGACCGGTGGCGACTCCAAATGCATGCACAAGTTGCACATGCCACCACGACCACACTAAGGTCGAAAGCGATCGACTCTTATCGTCGAATCCTTCTGAAAAATACTCCCGCCGCGATTTGGTATGGGCCTGGGAGGGCTCGCGCCGACCCAAGACCCGTGATCGGTAATCCATTAGCCGCGTCCGCTTTCGGACGGGTCGCGACAGCTGGCGACTCCGCTGGGGACTTGTTCTAGAAACTATGGTTCTAGACCTCAAGTGGACTTAGGCCGTAATAAAAATTGAGTGATTTTTCTAACCCTACAGGCGCTCTTGAAGGTGAGGTAAGTCCGCTCACGATAGGTGTTATATGTTTTTGCAGATTGGAGTAATAAGGGGTGTAGTCTGTGATTAACTTTATTTTACGCAGGTGTGGCGTAGGAATGTATGTTGTGTGGATGATTTGAAGTGCTGATTGATAAATTGTTGTGCATGACTTGCATTGTGATGATCACGACACATGGACACACACAACCGCGCCTAAAACCCCAGGCGCCGCCTTTAGGAACACAATAGAAGGAATTGAAAATGGAATCTCCGTGAGGAAAAACACGGGGTAATCCACTTCTCAATTCCGCTCGCTTCGAACTATGGATTGAGTCCCAATGCAACGATAGTTGTGCAATGGAATCGGCTCTTTCTAGAACTCGAGGTGGGAACCTTAACCTTAGGTGCCAGACCCTCTGATTTTTAGAAGTTCACCATCACTTGTCTCATGCGCATGTCTTTGGGCGGTTGGTACACCTAAAATCGCACAAAAGTCGACGAGTTGGGTTGGTGAAAAACAAGTAGCATAAAGAAATCTTTTCTTGGATAAGTCTGAGGCTATTCTTTCATCTGACCATGAGTGAGTTAGAAAATCAGAACACATCTACTCGACTTATTATGGATCGGCTCATCTAAGTCTAAGATGTCCGGATGCTCGAAGAAATGGATCATATAAAAGCTAAAACAAACACAGGGGCTTTCATTCATTCTTGCCCAAACCAGATCATACAATTCATTGGGGTGGAAAAGTAAAGCAGAAGTGAGCCCTAATCAACGACACAAAGGAGCCCAGCTGGCCCTCCAGGTTATGGATGCTTTGTTTATACGCACCACTCCGCGTATCATGGTCCGCAAGCCTGAGGTGGAGGCGTTTGCGTTCATCATTGACTGCAACAACCTGAGTCTCGTGATCTTCGGCGACTGCTTCCAAGTCCCGAACAAGTCCATTCTCACGAGTTATATCCTCGTTTATGCCGTTGAGCCTTTCTTCCAACCACTCGCTCTGATTCCTTAGCAGGGCATTACGTCGATCGCGCTCATAGGTAGCCAGAGATAGAGCTAAGTCCTCCACCAGATTCCTCCTCTCGCGTAGCAATGTCGAAACCCGCTCTTTGGCGAACTCAACAGCCTTTTTGTGACTATCGGCCAGGTAGTCAGCCAACGCTAGGCGGTCGGACTAATCCTCATAACGGGCTCGCAAGACACGAGCCACGGTAACTCCCCGATGAGCAGCGCGGTAGACCTCCAAGGAGTTCGTAAAGAGCGTTGGAAAAATATTGTATTCCCTCCCCAACGCGGTACCCTCGAGGGAGGTGATGTCCAGGTCCCCGAACATGACTCTGATCTCATCCTCGGTTTCGGGATGATCGGCTATGTGAGCGTAGCCTCGACCCAAGAGGTTATAGAACTCTTTCCATCGAGTCAAAGCTTCGGCTGAGAAAGTGTGAACTTGGGAAGAAGCCATTTTCGACGGAGATGTGTGTAGTGGAGCGATTAGAGGATGGAAGCAAATTATATGAGAGCGTTAATCTCCCAAACACCAACTCCGCATTTTATAGCGTCTCGAGAGTGGAGAAAAGTTGCAGCAATAATGCTTGTGGAGCCGGGTTAATTAATGTAAAGCGAGGGCTGCTCCTCCCGTGAATCATCAGACATGTCCTGATCCGCAATTTCAGGCCTGACAAATTCGGTCTCGCCATTATTAAAGCTGGGAGGGAGGCGAGCGCAACTATCGAAGAAGCCGCGAAAGGATTGTGTTGTTCCATCACGCATGAAGCTGGGCGGCGAGTGAACAGCTCTGCCACTTAAAAAGAGAAGACAGTGCTGAACAGGCATGACTATTGAGGAAAAGTGAAAGGCGAGCGCAACTATCGAAGAAGCCGCGAAAGGATTGTGTTGTTCCATCACGCATAAAGCTGGGCGGCGAGTGAACAGCTCTGCCACTTAAAAAGAGAAGACAGTGCTGAACAGGCATGACTATCGAGGAAAAGTGAAAGGCGAGCGCTACTATCGAAGAAGCCGCGGAAGGATTTGGTTACCCCTTCGTGTCGGAAAGCTGAGCAGGAGGTAAACAGTTCCGTCGTTTCAAAAACAGAACGCTGAACAGACCTAGCTTTCGAGGAAAAGGAGGCAACAAATCGAAAGAGCGAGTATACAAAAGAGAAAAGAGAACAGAGAACCCCGAGTGACGAGTTCGTTGAAAGACCTCAAATTCTCTAGAATCAGATTCGACATCGAAGCCATGGAACTCAACATCGCCGGTGACGAACATCAAGATCGCAGTGGTGACGACGGCAGTGGCCACGACGCTCAACCCCGGAAAAGAAAAAGTCGCCAGCGCTACGCTCGGAAAGAAATCCAGGAGCTTGAAGCTTTCTTCGATGAATGCCCTTGCCCAAACGAGGAACAAAAGATTGAATTGGGCCAGAAGCTGGGAATGAATCCTATGAGAATCCATTTTTGGTTTCAGAATAGACGTTTCAGACTAGGTGTCCAACACAGGCGTAAGGAGATCACGGCCCTAAAAGAGCAGAACCAAAACCTTCAAATGGAAAACATGTGGTATGAGAAAATTCTCAGTACTATTACCTGCCCTGACTGCGGTGGCCCTACCACCCTCAGTAAATTGTTCCCCAGTAAGCCTTCTACGAAGATGGAAGGTGCTCATTTATCCCCCTGCTCCCTTGAGCCATCTCCGGTACAATCAGATCCTGCTAATGGCGCGCATGAGCAGATCGATCCTACAGAAATTATACCAGTGTCTTCGGAGGAAGAAGATACGTGTCGTTATGATCGGAGTCACCTCATCGAAGCCCATGAATCTCCTCCACAACAGCTTCCGGTAAGATCAGATACGGTTCAAGAGGAGTTAGAGGTTAGTCGGCAGGCTATCTACGCCACTCTGGACGACGAGAAGAAGAAATTCACTTGGCCCCCGGAGCTTCATCTCAAGTTCTTGGACGCAGTTCGACAGATAGGACTCGACTTCATAGGTCCGACAAGCATACTTAGGGTCATGAACGTACCGGGACTTACCAAGCAATTAGTCGCGAATCACCTTGGTTGCTACAGAAGGGCGTTAGGACAGCGTTATGCAGAACTGAATCCGAGCAATGGGCTCGGCTGCGAACCCAGCACCCTTATGACAAATGAGGCCCGGTCGAATCTGGACGACTATTGGGGATTTGATCAGGATATCCTCGCGAGTCATTTCAATATTCCTCAAGAACACGCATCACAAGTGCAACGAGTAAGCACTCCTCCGTCCGAGCAGCAGCTAGTCAGTGTTCATCCTGTCGCAGATCAGCCCACCACGCCCAGTGCTCAAGGGTTTGCCCAATCAGAGCATATGGCTTCAGATGATCTAATGGGAGAAAGCTTGGAGCACTCTTATTTCCCTAATCCCCAAGTGGGAGATGCTTGTGGTAGTCAATCGATCAAATCTCCTCTTATAATCCCAGACAAAGATGGAGGTTCCAGTTCGAAGAACTCGTCGGGCGATGCAGCTCAACCTACACATCAATCGTTCGAGGGGTCGGGTGATTTCTTCGATGAAGGACTTGATACCTGGTTCGATCAGTTGGAAGCTATTAAAGGTTGGCAACCATGATCTGCAGTTGGTAATGGCACACCTAAGCTGAGGCCAGACTGGTTAGTCATTGGACATGCCCAAAGAAAGAAGGGGATGTACGCGAGAAGGATGTATCTCCTATTGTAAAGTTCTCATCGGTGCATGCGTTTGTTTCTTCAATAGCTAGAGTTGATTCTGCATAATGTTTTTCGCAAACGTCATCTCGTGTGTATACGGTAATTCCTTGTTATTAAGTTCAAGGTAAAATCAGCCCCGACGCGTGAAGGCAGAATTGATAGCATGAGTTACTAGCAGAATGTGATCGAGCTCGAAAGTGAAAGATTACTAGCGGCCCCAAACGCAATGACCGCAAAATCAGGGGCAATCTTTAAGTTTCGAGCAACTACAAATCTATTTCTCACGAGGCATTCAGGTCAATCAAATATAAAGCGTCGGGCTGTGAGAATGATGCGTAGTCAATCTGTTGACACAGGCGAAAAAGGAGTCGCGTAGATCCGAAAGCAAAAACCTTTCTTGGCTAGTCAACAATGCAGAATGAAAGAGCATATATAAACAAACTCGCATTTATTTCATTCAGCAGGAAAGTTTACAAGTGGATCACTGAGGGGGAGCAGTAAACCCAAAATGAGTTCTGACAAGCATCACAAAAAAGCTTAACTGACTCTCCATGCTATCCATGCCTTGCTTACAACCCACACTCCGGGAATCGAGGTCTACAAGCTTGAAGAAAAGGAGACGACATTTCTCCTTAAGTTCGTTCACCTTGGTGTCATAGTACTCGAACTCAAGCTCTAAGTCATGAGCCAGCACCCTCCCGCGAGCTATATCCATGCTCAGGTCTTCAAGCCTTTCCTCCAACCAGGCACACTGGAACCTCAGCACGAAGTTGTGCTGGTCTTGCTCAAAGGCGGTGTCAAAAAGAGCCAGACGCTCCACCAAGTTGTCCCTCTCACGGACCAGCATCGAAACCTGGGCGTGGGCGTATTCAACAGCCCTTTTATGGTTATCGGCCGTCAGCATGGCCAACATCAGGGACTCAGTTCGGTCCTGATAACGGGCTCGCACGATACCAGCCAAAGTGACCTCCCGGCTAGCAACTTCGTAAGCCTGCATGAAATTGTTAAAGAGAGTTGGGAAGATCACAAACTCCCTTTGCAGTTTCGTACCTTCAATACACGCAGTATCCAGGGCCGGAATCAGAGTACGAACTTCAACCTCAGCTTCAGGATGATTGTTTATGTAGCCATAACCCCTACCCAAGAGGTGGTAAAATCTCTCCCATTGGGTCGAAGCTTCAGGAAAGGCAACAGGCATAGAGGAGGAATCCATATGCGATGGAATGACGGAGAAGAGAGTGAGAATGTGAAGAGTGTTTGAGAGGCTGAGTCTGATAAGGCTAAAGTATTAATCTTCTTGACATCAATCTATCACCTTATAAATGCTCGAGTACAGGGAGAAGTGGTAATAATATTTTATGTGCAGTAGAGCCAAGCGGGTTTCGTTAATGCATCCCCGATGAGTCACGAATCCACCACCGTCCTGTGATCTCGGGTTTTACGAAACATAATGGCGCCGAAAGGTGGGCAGGCTTGTTACTCTAGAGACTGGGCCAGGGGGACAAGCGTAGTGCTCGACAAAGAGAAATCAACGCAAGAGATCTTCAGGCTCCGTTCACGTAGAAAAGAGCAAAAAAGGACAAAGTGGGAATTACGAAGTCTTGAGAAAAACGCTCGTCAAGTAGCCATCACAAAAGACGAAGCGGGAATTACGAAGCCTTGAGAAGAGCGCTCGTCAGGTAGCCATCACAAAAGGGACGAAGTGGGAATCTCGAAACATTGAGAAGAGCGCTCGTCGGGTAGCCATCACCTTTGATCGAAGAACGGTGATCCGGCTCCTTTAACCTCTCAGAATTTGCAGAGAAAGTGAAGATCCAAGGAGGAACAAAGAAAGCTGAGTTAACGAAAAATCAAACAGTGATATCCCGGTCAAAATGTTCAAGGGATTCTGTCATTTACTGGAAGCGCCAGACTTGGAGGTCTCCGAGCTTGAGCTGCTGGAAGAGTTTGAAGATCTCAGGACCGAACCTGACACGAGGGCCATGGAGACCGATCCTTCTAATGATGAAACCCGCGGCTTGGTTAACGAGAACAGTACCCGCGACGGTTATCAGCGTCAGAAAGGGGAATATCTCAAACGCAACACTTCAGGTCAAGTCCATAAACTCGAATTGTTTTTCAGGGAATACCCCTATCCGGACATGGAACAGAAAATCAAAATGGGCCAGGAGATAGGGTGGGAGCCTCGGAAGGTCAAGTGCTGGTTTGAAAACAAACGAACCCGGCTGAAGCAGCAACGCGATCGGCACGAGTTAGCGGTTGTAAGGGAGGAAAATGAAAAGCTTCGAATAAAAAACACTCAGTACAAAAAAGCTCTAAGCATCGCTATTTGCCTGGAGTGCGGTAACCCTGTTCCCACGGACGGAGTATTCACTGAAGAGCCAGATCTGGGGGTTTATAATGCTCATTTGTTGCAATGCCCTTCGCAACATCTTTCGGAACAGGCGGGTACCGCCGAGGATCTACAAGAGGAAACTAGTGCTATAAGGTCAAAGTCGACGCCCATTGTGGAAGGGAACATGCGTCATGACAAGTCGGGTCCGCTCGATGATGAACTCACCATCATGACCAGCCGATCTGAGACCACTAAATCCCCTCCAGAGCAACCTCCAACACGACCAGATTCCGAGAAGAGTAACCGCCAAGTTGCTAACACCACTTCGGCTAGCAAGAAAATAAGATTTCGTTGGACCCCGGAGTTTCATAGCAAATTTGTTGATGCAGTTCAACAGTTGGGGATCAGTTTTGCTTGCCCATTGCGCATACTCGAAATCATGAACGTGCCGGGACTGACTAAAAATATGGTCAAGAATCACCTTTGGCGCTACAAGAAACTACTGAGAGATGGACGAGCGTCGCTAGACCAAGATAGAGGCGGTTCAACACGACCAGATTCCACGAAGAGTAGCCGCCGAGTTGCCAACCCTACTTCGGCTAGCAAGAAAACAAGGTTTTATTGGACCTCGGAGCTTCATAGCAAATTTGTTGATGCAGTTCAACAGTTAGGGATCAGTTTGGCTCGCCCATCGCGCATACTCAAGATCATGAACATGCCAGAATTGGATAGAAATAAAGTCAGGAACCACCTTTGGTGCTACAAAAGACTACTGAGAGATGGACGAGTGGCGCTAGACCAAGATAGAGGCAGTTCAAGTTTAAACGATGAGCATGGCTGTGATCGCAATCCTCATGAAGCAGGAAGCATCCAATCACCTCTTAACACCGATGGGACTGACAATTACACGGTCGATTGTTCAGGCATCAATCAGGGTACTCCCATGGGTTATCCTAGCACTCCTCAGGAGTATGTACCGCAATTTCAGCAAATCGGGACTCCCCAGTCTGAGCACCGACTGGCCGTTAATACTAGTCCTACAACGGATCTAACACTGGCAGGAGATGCACATACAATCTTGCGAGACGATTACGGAGATTCCGGCTCGAAGAATCAGGTGATCCATGACGAAAATGGCGAAAAGATTCCTTCTCCAGTAGTCGACAATACTCAACCTGAGTGTCAGTCGCTCGATGGTTCAGACGATCTCCTTGAAAACATCTATTCTTGGTTCGATCGGCTGAATTCCCCCCTGAGTTACCCTAGTACTCCCCAAGAGTATGTACAACAATTTCAGCAGGTATGGACTCCCCAATTTGAGCACCAACCGATCGTTAGTGTTATTCCTACGGCGAATCCAGCATCGGGTACAAACCTACTGGACAACGATGAAAATACCAACTCGAGAAGTGAGGTTGTTCATGTCGAAAGTAGTGTGAGGAACCCATCGCCAACGGTTGAGGATGCCCGACTTGGGCGTCAATGGCTTGAAATTTCAAGCGAGTCCCTCAGTGAGCAACTCGGCGTGTGGATCACGCATAAACCGAGAAACCAGGTTGTTCATGCCGAAAATGGGAGAAGTCCGTCACCAGCAATTAAGGATGCTCAACTTGGACGACTCGAGCGGTCGGACGATCTCCTGAATGAGCAACTCAGCCTATGGGTCAAGCATTTTGGAACAAGTGCATCTTCGCAGTCGTGACCGGTACCGGCGACCGGACATCTGGTTCGAAGCTCGTGTGCTAAATCATTAGAAGGCTCAGGAGAGTGAGAGGTGAATACATCGAATGAATGTGTTACGGATTTCGTTGTAAAGTTCCCGCGGGAACATTGTAATTAACGCTGAAAACTAACCGCTCTGAGTGTCAACATTACCCTTTGAACGTCTTCGAGCCAAGGGCCATGGATTAATCACTTAATCCGTGGAGCAAATTCCATGAACGATGACTATCACCCGCGGAGCATAATGGGATCTACCCCCATTCAGCACAAAATACGTTTGGTCACGAAGCCTCCCATTTGGTAAAACGATGTATCGTTCCTAAACGATCTTCAACCGAATACCAAAGTAATGTCTCATTTCTTTCCCTTCTCAGGTGTTAAACGTGGATAAATCACCCAAGGAGCCATCTGTTCAAATAACAAAACAGACGTTGCCCAACCGGGGGCAGCTAAACCATTGATATTGCAAATATTCCAAGCATGGATAAGCGGATTTGATAGACGTGGTTCATATCAATACGCGACGTCAGAACGGGATGAGAACCAAGAGTAAAGTTGTATTGTCCCAATTTGTCTTCAATTTGGGAATATGAGTTAACACTTGCTATTTATCCTTGATAGGGACTCACCATCAAGGAGGACAGATTTTGACAACCTGTGTGCACTCGCAGGGGCACACGACCGAGGGTAAGATGTATCGTTCTAATTTTTTGAAAAATTCATGAACGAACAATAACATGTTTCTTCCGCATTTTCAGGGATCTCCAGCCGCGGGGGACAGGTAAGTATCCCTTTCCCCAATCCATTGAAAATGTTGAATAAAAACTAAGAAGAAAAGAAAAGCTTTCAGAATCTAATGTCTAGAAAAGACATAGAATTCAAAATTCATTGGCTTTCATGTTTTTAAAACAGGAGGTTGTCTGAACATGAATAAGAACATGCATTGGGCATCATAAAATCCCATTGACGGGTAAAATTTTTGGAGAAAACGAAAGAGATTTTTCCAATCAAAAGTTGTTCAAAACTTCCAAAAGGACGTTTTCTCAAAAGACGAGAGGCAAAGCCTAAATCCAAACACGTCCTATACACACTTGAGAGAGAAGTGGAGCGGATCAGATAGCAAAATCTGGACCTACGGAAGTAGGGATTATTCGCAGCGATTACATGGATTGGGACGACAGAGGCATTCGTTTCATATCCCCGAACACTACAGGTGACCATTGACAACCCCTTTGAACGGCGGTTTTCATTCTTAACTCTGTCAAGAACCACCCCCACATCGGGGCAAAATGGAGGTGAGTCCGGCAGCATCAGGAGAAAATGGTTAGAAATTTTCTTGCTCGGACTAACATTAATCTTTGTGTGTTGCTTATATGGTAATCCAAATGCCATAGGATGACGAGAAGCATTCATTTCTCTATCCCACACACCATATCCTTTGCGCAGCCAACTTGAGCCTGCAAAATCGTTTCATGAACCCGTTGGTGATCATTGCACATTTCAAGATGGATGCAGCATCACTTTAGAAACGGAAGAGCTCAAGACAAAGGGATTACAAAGAAATTCATGGGTTTATGATAAAAGCATGTTTATACTTTCGATCATATGTCTCAAGTGATCTCCTGAAGATGAGAAAAATGGGATTTCAAAAGAAAAAAAAGAGATGAGAAAAAAAAAATAAAAATAAAAAAATAATAAAATAAAAAAATAATCCCCAGCATCAAGAAAAAGCAAAATGCATGGTAAAAGCAAGGCTGATGCCCGTGCAAGCTGTTTGATTGACCCACAATAAAGCCTAGATGGGAAAAGAGGAAATCCCTAATGGAGTCAGATCAAAAAGACTACTCCTCCAAATGATGTCAGGCGTGGAAGACGCAGACAGAGTTGTCAAAAGCGGTTGCATGCCTCAAAAATTGAAGATGCAAAATGGAAAAGGCATGTGACAAGTTTGCAATGATCACCAATGTCAATCCCCTCATAAATTCTGGGCCAAAAACAAGCCTTTTTCTGTCCCCAATCCTACCAATATCATAACCCTGAAACAGTCTTCTCTGACTAAGACACTTGGGTTAACATATAGCTTAGCTCGAAGAAGTACGAGCAAGACTATTTCTTTCTCATTTTGCAGGGTTCTTGACTTGTAAACCCGGAGCAGATGGTGAAGACTTTCATACAATGACCTCGACTCCAAAGCGGGTCCCCCCCTTTTGAAAAACCAATATCCAAGCCCAACATTACGGTCCCGTGGAAGACCTCCCGACCGATCCAAATGTATGCGCTGCGAATGAGCCTAAAACCTAGGCACAGGTTAGTACGGAATTGAGTGCATCCCCTATAAAAATCACTATCTCAAAACAGGTGAGAAGACCTCCTTGTCGAGAAATATTCCAATTGATGTTTTGAGCAAACTCTTTTTGGAATTTTCAAACTGTTGATCCAGATTTTCCGTGCAAGGGATTTGTTATCACATTTGCATATTGCAAGAATGCTTTGGATAACCTCCAGCATCAAAATGCACATTTCATGACTAAAACTTAAGTCATAAAATTTTGTCAATTGGACAATTATTGTCTTCCCAAAGATTATTAACATTTTCTTGATGAAGAAAAATCTTTCAGGTTTGAACTTTCTGCAGGATACCTGGAGAACCCAGCTCCCAGAATGTCGCCTCAACAGAATCAAACGAAGCTTTGTCAAAATAAAATCTTTCACTGCTTCGAAACTGAATTCCCGACGAATTTCGGGATCTTTCAAAAGAAAGGATGAGGATAACACCCTTTTTCAAAAGAAGTCGGCAAACAGTCCCAGCAGACGTGGAGAACCCTCGTCATGAGACCCCTTTTCAAATCAACATGGAGGTAGATACCGCCTGAAGGGTCAACCAAAGGTAGAAACCGCCTGAAGGGTCAAACAAAGGTAGAAACCGCCTGAAGGGTCAACTCACGGTAGAAACCGCCCGAAGGGTCAACACAATGGTAGAAACCGCCTGAAGGGTCAACTCAAGGTAGAAACCGCCTGAAGGGTCAAAACTCACGGTAGAAACCGCCTGAAGGGTCAACTCATTGGTAAATACCACCGTGAGGGTCAGCACAAAGGTCTGATCCACCATACGGATCAATTTCCTTGGCAAATCCCAAAGTGTGGGATGCGCCTTCCTTAGGTTCCTACAAGTTAGGAATCCCATAATGGTATGACTTACCATACATGTCAGAGCTAAATCTCCCTAGGATATCCTAAATAATGAGTCCTAGGTATCTTCTTGAAAGTCGTCGCAACCGGCAGCATCCGACAGGTGAGCTTCATGTAAGCTTCCCTCACTCCGGCCCATATTCAAATTGTTAGAGCAAACCGGGGATTAATTCGAGCTTTCATCAAAGAGCCATTTTTTCTTCTTCTTCTTTTTTCTCTCTCTCATTTTCTCAGTTGAGTCGGTTAGGAATCAGGTGCCACCTTATCTTTGAGAGAAACCTCTAACGAGATTCCTCTCAAAGAGGGGCAGCTGTTGACACCTGATTTTTGACCATTAATTAAAAATATAAAAAAGGGTCATAAAATCACAAAATCAACTTTGGAAGCCTTGGCCTAGCCTTAGGAACCAATTTTGAACCAAAAGATATATATATATATATATATATTTATTTATATATATATATTTATTTATAATTTTTAATAATTTTTTTTAATTATTAAAAATACCCAAAAAATTAGAAAAAAGTAGCATTCGAGGTCACAAAAATACATAAAAGTAGTCAATATTTTTATTTTTATTTTATCTATTTTTGACATCATAAATAGTAAAATTCAGGTCCAATTTTAGGTGTTCCTTGATCATCATAAAATTGAATTTGGGCAAAAATATTAATAATAATAAAGAGAAAAAAAAATAAAAAAATAATAAAAGAAAAAGAAAAAAGGGAAAAACATAATCATCTAAAAGAAAAGCAAAAGGAGAGGGATCTTGACCAAATAGTTTTGGCTTTGCCTTTTTATTGTTGCTTTTTATTGTTTTTATTTTATCTTATTATTATTATTTTCTATTTTTTTTTTATCTCTCTATCGCTCCTAGCGGTCCGGCATCAGTATTAAAAAGGTTTTCCTCGCACCTCTCTGAGGCGGTCTCTGGCAGTCCCTCTCTTCTTCTTCAACACTCTCTCACGCATGACCCTTTCTTTTGCTCGCGCTTCTCTTGGTTGGCTGTGGATCCCGCCACAACCCTTCGACCAACGTGGCGGCCTTGCGCTGCTCCGCCGTTCTGATCCGAACGTCGCCACTGGTCCTGCTTGATTTCCTTTGCCCAACGGCGTCGCTGTCCCGCTCGCTCGCTACCGCCAACTCGCTCGCCGATCCCCCGGAGATTGTCGTTGCTGCTGTTTTGCCCTCGCAACTGCTGTTCGCTGCAACCGCGTGTTGCCAACGCCACTGTCCGGCGTGTTTCTCGCGAGAACCAACCTCGTTTAAGCCCTGCCAACCAAGCTCTAACGTGTCTGGCCGGCTATCCGCCTGAAGCTCGCTTAATCAAATCTCGTCACCATTACCAAGCTGCTGTTCAGACTGTCTTAACGGCAGATTAGTTTTCTCTGCTTTCATCATTTGAAGTCTAACGTGGTCCCTTATCTATGTTAGAATTTCAGTGGATTTGAGGATAGCATCAGCCGTAAATCCGGACTAAACAGAGGTTGTTCCGGTGCGATTCATCCTGTTGCGCGATTTCAATTAGCGAGGTTGACACTCGATCCAAGGCAGAGGAAGAGGAGAGAGGTTACATCCAGCTCTTCGGTGGCAACAATCTTGCTCTTCACGGAGACGGCAAAGCAGTCCATCTCTCTCTAGACGAACGCGCAGAGTCTGGGTTTGCGTCTCAGGATCTTTATCCGCATGGCTTCTTCAGTGCTTCCATCAAGTTGCCTCCTGATTACACTGGGAAAGATTGGAGGATCCAGACTAATATCTATGGCAACGGAAGCACGGGTATTGGCAGGGAAGAGAGATATGGCCTCTGGTTCGATCCTGCCGATGACTTTCATCAGTATGGCATCCTGTGGGCCGACCCACAGATTATGCTCTCTCTGGCTGGCTGTTATTCACGTTTGTTGAGCGAGCGACGTCCAGGAGCTCACGACGAGACTTGGACGACGTCCTCTTCTGTCCATCTAAGGTTGCCATCATCGCCACTGAAGTCCGGAACCGCCAGAAAAGCAATCGGAAGCTATTCGGGTGTGCCTACCCTTTTTAGCGCCGGGACCGCAACTGCTTCTGTTCAGCCGCTCCGTTTCCCCCTCAGCCACTACCACCTCCTTCCAATCGTCGCCACACCATCCCCATAAGCCCTCTGACGTCTCTCCACCGTCGCACGCCACCACAGGACCGCCAGGGAACACCAAACAGCCAGAACCAAACAATGCCCTGTTTCTGCACCCGGTTCTGCCCGAGCTGAGCTCCGCCACTTCGCCGCCTTCCTTCGCCCATATATGACCCCTACAGACCTCCATGCACCTCTACCAACCACTCCAAGAAGACCCGACGTCGTTAGACCCGAGGACAACCGTGAATCAACCCCGACAACCCTGCTCTGTTCGGGTTCCCTGTCCCGGCGTTTGTTATAGCTTCTGGTTGAGGCTGTTCCGCCTCCCGCCGGCCACCACGAGCCACCCACAACTCCCTCCGACCGCCATGTCCTTGTGCCTTCATCAGCCTACCACCTCTTGCCGCAGCTCCGTCGCTCACCGACCCTCACCCGTATCCAACGAAGGAGCCAAGAACAACCTCGGCCAATCCTGTTTTCCTCTATTTTGAGCCTGGGCAGGTTCTGTTAGGCCCATTTTTGTGGCCTGCCAAGTTGGGCCGTGGCACAAGTTGGATTGGGCCGTGCGTTAGTAAATTGGACCAAGAGTTTGGGCCTTATCATGGACCCATGGGCCAAGCTATTTGAAGATTTAGGCCCGTGGTTCGAGAATTAAAGTTCACGGTGACACACATGGAGAATAGCGCACATCGGGGCTTGGCGATTAAAGACCGGCGTCCAATCAGGTATATTTTGTGTACTCGATTCGTATATCAGAGTTATTTTCCTAAAATATTGCCATTATAGACTTGATTCGTATGTATTTGTTCCAGTCTAGTGTTTAGCTTATTTATCTGGTTGAGTGTTATCTATTGTCAAAACATGCTTTTTTTTTCTTTTTTTAATAATAATAAAAATAATAAAAAATTCAAAAAATCAATAAAAAATAGAAAATCATAAAAAATTCAAAAAAATTCAGAAAAATCCAGAAAAATCCCAAAAATAGGAAATGGCCACAATCAACTGGCTACGGAGTGTTTTGGGTAATTCGGTATCCAAACCTTCCAAAAATGACGATTTTGCCCTTCGGGCTAATCGTCCCCAAATCTCCCCATTTCACCCCTGGTCCGAATTCACATCTTCCCTAAACCCTCATGGCTATACTAGGGAAACCATTGATTTGAATTGATATGCATTGATGTGATTTATTTACGTATTTGATTGCGCTTTCATTTAAATTGATTGTGATTGATAGGAATAGTCTTCCAATCTGCATGAATCCCTGAATCAAGCCTATCTCGCCTAAAATTGCGCTTGCATGAAATCCTAGTTAGGGAAAATCACTCGCGTTAGGTACCGAAAGGGCGTTGGTAATGACATCAACGTAACCAAGTCCCCGAACTCAAAATCTCTTGTTCCGTAGAACTGATCGATCTCTCCCAATCGATCAGTAAGGTTTCCGGTCTACCCTCCAAGAAAGACCGGTGGCGACTCCAAATGCATGCACAAGTTGCACATGCCACCACGACCACACTAAGGTCGAAAGCGATCGACTCTTATCGTCGAATCCTTCTGAAAAATACTCCCGCCGCGATTTGGTATGGGCCTGGGAGGGCTCGCGCCGACCCAAGACCCGTGATCGGTAATCCATTAGCCGCGTCCGCTTTCGGACGGGTCGCGACAATCACGCCCAGGGAAATTTATGCCAAACACATGTAAACTCATTGAGACTCCCTACATGCTTAAATCACCTCATTTGGCTCGAAATAGGGACTCATTGAATAAGATGTATATACATATTCAAATTTGCATTAGAACAAGCGTGGCTATGCATGTACGCTTCAAGCCTAAAATAATTCAATTAACTCAGACAGAACCTATAGCAATGCAAGAATCATGGCTTTGTTCCATTTCAAACTCGTTACATTCATCATATAACATATGAATGAGGGCAAAAGGACACATCAAGTGTTAATATTTATGTACGGTGCTCACTTTGATGCCAATAATTTTTTGGATCATTTAAGTGCCAAGTCGAAGAAAAAATGATCACTTAAGTGCCGACGACGAGAAATTCCGGCCAAACAGTCCACTTGGCCTTTTTTTATTAATTTTTTAATTGTACGTGGATTTTTCTTTTGAAAAAGGCATGTAAACTGCGATTTTAATCCGTATGCAGCGACTCAAAAATCGCACGTATAAATACACGAATCACAGATTCATAAAGTTAAAGAATTGACGCACCTTGTAAGTGGAACCGCCGTTCTTGATGCGGAACCTGCGACGATTCGATGCTCAAGAGCTTCTCCTTTATGAACCCTCTTTATCGCTGGATTCAATGAGACGGCCCCTCAAGTATTGTTATGACGACTCCTTATATGAGGATATGCGGACATCAAGGTTTAGATGAGGGACTTGAGCTCTATCTATAGAGATTGAAACATATCCCCTTATTAAAGATATGGTTTATCTCATCCCACACTATCCAACACCATATTAGACTAAATAGGAAACTGTATATAACTTTCTTTATTAGATCAATTAATATTTACAATAATAATTAATAAAGCCCACTTTGAATATGAAAAATATATTCTAACATTCTCCCACTTGAGCAAGATTAATTGAAATCGTACTATATATGCGCATCTTTATATTGGCCTAGAGATAATTCCCAATAGTTAATCCGATTCCATAAAGTCTTAAGCACCGAATCATGCTAGTACCTGCATCAAAAGACACAGAGCCATCCATGGTCACAAATGTTCTTAACTTTACTGTTATAGATTTAATATGGTAGTGTGGCAAATGGATAACATCTCAAATAACAAAGACACCTTATATGTTATCATCATTGTCAATCACTATTCTCTTACTTTATGAGTCACAAAACTGGATGTACCACTAGAGAATTTCCTTATGGTTCCATTGAACCTACATATGTCTTACCTTTATAGTTAACTATACTTTACGTGTAATAAGACATATGCTTTTTGCTAAAAATAAATGCCCCAGCCATTACTCAAGGTTTACACAATGCCTTGAGATTTTCAACTGATATATGTATTCAACATCACCTTAACCATAAATGCTTTATTGCATGCAATGGAGTTGATACATATCTAGATGTTATAAAATGTAACAAACACAGATGTGAACTTTATTAGAGCAAACATAAAACAGCTCCCACTAAACAACAGCATCTCATGATGCTACTTAGCCCATCAATTAACATGTCATAATAGCATCCCATGATACTTTTATGTTTGTGACATGTCGTTCAAATATGCAAGGGCAAAGACTTTTAGTTAGTGAGTCTGCAGACCATATCATCTGGATAATAAGCTCTATTGTAGTGTCACCATTTTCATCTGTTACCTTCATGGTCAAAAACTTGACCGACAAATGTTCAGACTCCTTGGGATCTCTGTTATTGTTAATGAACAATAATGCAGAGTTATTGTCACAATACAAATGTATGGGTCTATGCACAAAATTAAGTACGGCCAACTCTTTAATGAAATTTCGGAGCCCAATAACTTGAATAGCAGCCAAAAAGCATACTACAAACTCTTCTTTCTTGATAGAGGATGACATAGATTTCTATTTACCATTTTCTATAATACTGCACTTCTCTTTAGACATACAAATATATGTAGTTGTCTACTTGACATCATCTTGATAGCTAGCAAAGTCTTAACCCGAGTGCCCTACTAGTTGCAGGTCCTGAATATGTCTGTAAATTAGCATATAGTCTTTTGTCCTATTTAAGTACCTCAAAACTTTCTTAGCAATGACCCAGTGAACGTGTCTTGGATTTAACTAATATCTGCTTAGAAGTCTCGTTGCAAAAGCAACATATGGTTTAGTGCAAGCTTGAGCATACATGATGCTTTTAAGTGTGTTGTGACTAGCGTTATCACCTAGAGGGAGGTGAATATGTGATTATAGTACAATTTCAATGTTTTTCGTGGAATATAAATTGCACATGCGTTTATATAACATCTCAGATGATGGCAACACAGTATATCACTATATACGATTCATATGCAGTTCTACTATCACAAAAATATATGATATGATCAGAGTATGGATAGAGAAGACTGCACATAGAGTTTATAGTGGTTCGGTTTTGGTTAAGCTTACGTCCACTTCTTTGGCTATTAGCCAATCGGTTGGATTCCACTAGTAAACTACTCAAGAGGTTACAGCTTATGTCACGCCCCGAGCTCGGCGGGCACGCGAGTATCCCACCTTCGTCGTTACCTTTGATGATCTCCCAGGATCCAACGGCTAGTAACTTAAAACTTCTAATGATAAATGCATGCGGAAGCGAGAAAGACATCCCATACAGAAATATACAAGATGACTTAGGATAAAAGGGTACACCTTTTATAAAGGTCAATCATACATCAGAGGTTATAATTCTAAATCCACAAATTCATCATTACAACCCTAAGGTCACAAAAGGATTCATATCCATTTCTTCCAATGACTTCATCGAATGTCAATCTATGGTGAGCTCGGGTTTCCATTATCTGGAACCTGAAAATATTATCTCACGACGGGGTGAGATATAAATCTCAGTAAGCTAAACCTAACCCTAAACTAGGCTGTCAGTACCTCCAAACACTTTTGAAAAATGGGTATTTTGGGATAAAATCTTTGGCATGGCAAAAACAAGGTATCGTTTAAAACTCGGCCTTTCAGTCTTTCATAAACGACTCAATCCAGTTACACAAATTTCATGAGAAAAATCGAGCTTCGTACTATGGCAGGGTTTTTCAGTCACAAGGATACACTCAAGGCAAACTTTTCAATTCAAGAGGTATTTTCAAACTTGTGAGGCAACTTTCATTCTTAAGGTAAATTCAATTTCTCAAAAACCATTCTTTGATTTTTTCAGGAAACATATCTTTTCAATATCTGCCTATCCTGGGCCTCCCACTTTGGGGCTGCGAGATGATTCGGTCTCCATATGACCCGTCGGTCCATATGAGACTCTCGTGTTCGGATTTAGAGATGATTCGGTCTCCATACGACTCTCGACGCCCATTTTCAATCGAGATGAATCGTGTCGGTATGGGACTCTCTAGCCGCACGACCTCGTTAGGTCAAATGGGAGTAACTCCCTCCCAATACATTGGCCGAATTCATAAGTCATTAGGAATCCCACACGCCTTTAGCGATCCCACACGCCAGTACACATATAATTTTTCTTGGCGATCCCACAAGCATGTGCACTTATAATTTCCATCGGCGATCCCACACGCCATTTACTCATAAAAATTCAGTCATAAAATGCCTCAGTTTTCACTCGAAAATAAATTCATGCCTCAATTTTCCATCAAAAACATATTCATGAAATTCATTGCCAAAACAAGGCATTCATTTCAAACGTCCATCAATTGGACAAAATATAATTCACGTTACAAAATTCTCAATCAAGCATAAGCATCACTCGGCCATTAAAACATATACTTGCCACACCTTAAACCATTTAACAATCGATTATACATTCGAGCGCTAGAGCCCTTAATTGAACCAATTTAATCTACGCATGCCTAGTCTCACGCACGGTGCTTCATCACCGGCAAATCATAGCTTTAATTTAACAAATCCTAGGCATGTTAACATGATATTCCATCAAAATCAAGTCGGCAAATCAACTTCCTCAAACCGCATAGTTTCAGTTTTAATCATTTCAAGCCAAATCAGTCCATAAACCCCACGAATCATGCTCAAACTCTGTCCCTTAGTAACCCAACTTTGTAATAGAGGGTTAGGGATAACTTACCGGCAATTTAAACTAGAGATGTCCACGAAATAGGCGACACAAGCTCTTGTTCCAAATCTGTCCAGAACCGGTCCCTAGAGATTTCACAAAATCTCAGCCAATAAACTCCCTTAATCCACTTCCAAATTCAACCACAAGCTAACCTAGCATGTCAAGCAAGGTCCTAAGAGGTTTACCAAGGATTTGTGCCACGGAATGTGGCCAAGGAATTCACACAGAGCTCACGGTTCAAGCTGGAACTTCAGCAGACAGATTCTGTCCATGTAAGGCACAAGCCACGGTTTAGCTATGGTACCACTTCTAAACTACATCAAACTCAACCACAAGCTAAATAACACGTAGGTCCAAGTTCTAGGATGGCTAACAAACGATTTCCAAGAAAGACAATGCCTCGACAAACCTCGGAGAGTCAGGGTTCCAAACCTGGTCGGCGGGGACATATTCTGTCCTTCGAAAACCACCAAGCTTTTACCATCATAATCCTTCAATAATCCAACCAAACTTCAAATACATGTTGCTACATGTCTTAACTAGGTTCAAGGAGTGTCTTACCGAAGATTCAAGCCAAAACCAACTCCCAAATTGCTTATGATGCTTCTCAGGTTCATACTGGTCCGAGCAGCGACCTTTGCTGCTTCAAACGGACCTACGGGACAAACGGATGGGCCAAATGGGGCTCATCATACCTTGTTGGAACGGCAAGAGAAATAGATTTCTAATGGTGGATGGATCATCTCCATCGGATAATGGACGAAGAAGTTATGGCCGGAACAGTGGAAGGCGACGGGACTGGGAGGCGAGAGAGAAAAATCCGAGATAGTGTTTTTGAGAGGGAGAGTGGTTCCCTTGTGAGATGCTCGGCGAAATGAGAGGAAGGAGAGAGGGAAAGCTTTCTCAACAAGCCAAAGAAGAGAGAGAGTGTGTGAGATGACAAGTTAGCCTTTTTAGGCTCAATAGATTAGGCTTTTAGGTGAGGATTTGACTAATACGTTTAATGGTTTTGTCTTTTCCTCATAAAAATCAAGGGCCAAAATGACCATCTTGCCCTCATATTTTCGGCCACTATAGGGAGGAAAGAAATGACAAAATTGCTCTTTTCTTGTTTCAAAAGAAAGGATATTCATCGAGGGGGCAAATGGGTAATTTCACACTTATCGTCCAAAATTTCACTTTTCAAATCTTACGAGGCGAATCGTGATCTTAATTACCCTCGATGAGGCGGCATCCAATTCTTTTCAAATGTTGAAATTCCTTAATGTCCGATACCCACTTCCCAGACCAAATTCATGTTAAGCCATCGTCGACTGTAATTCCAGTTTATCTCTTACTGACGGGCGACTCTTGCAGGCAATACGCGTATCAACCTTAGGATTTCCCAAATCGTGACGACTTTGGTTGTCATGTGATTGCGAGGGTTTATCGCTAGTTCCTGCGGTCCTGATCATCGGAATCTGATTTAGGAAATTCTCGCAAATTACACATTGGTTAGGCAAAATCACCCGCGTCCCAACGTATAATGCTAGCAAGGCATTCCATGATCGTCCCTAGATCGATCTCTGCTGGCCTAAAACATCCCCTCGACAATCCTTATGGTCAAAGTGCCGTTTCTTACTAGAATTTCTCAAGTCCACGTACCCGACTCTGCGTTAATCTTTCTCTTTCGGCCAGTTAACTCAAGAGTGGCCTGCTCCGAGTGAGACACAACTGAAATACCTCGATCGATATCTTTCCATTCAATAGCCTCAAAAGGGGTCGAAATTTAGAATGTCACAACTCTTCCCCCTTAAAGAAATTTCGTCCTCGAAATTTACAAGCTTCCAAATCATCCAATCTTATGGGGTATTGACGCCTCATCGCTTCTTCACTTTCTCAAGTATCTCCTTTCGTATCATCGAGGACGCACAAGTCCCATTAGCTTAACCTTGATTGTCCAAATCGAACCATAACCTTCTCGACTTCTGAGGCAAATTCATGATTGAGTCCTTAGTAGTTCGTCCTCGATTCCATTCAAGATTCTCCAATGACCATTTATTCCACCAACTTACAACGGTTACGCTTTTCCTCGTTGGCACGTTTCAACTTCCAGCCACATGCTTGATTTCCTTCGCTTCCATTCCATCCATTCCTAGTACCAATTTAAGTCTTGGCACTCCTTTGTGCCATTCTACTAGGTGCCATGGTTCTCCCTATGAACTTCCCATAAGATCATCTCCTCAAATTTTCCTCCCATTCGTGGGCATGTTTACTCGTCCTTGAACTTTAAGGTTTACACCCTCAATTTCAATGTTCCTTCTCCAAGTACTCTTAAGTCTGGATTCTCTCCCTGTTGTAATCACTTCTATCATCCTTTGGATATCAAGGCCCGTTCATTGCAACGTCATAGTCACTTCTTGACCTTCAGATTCAATGCTTAAGGCATTCACCCAACTAACCAGTCAGCATACTTCCAATTTAGAAGTTGAATCTCTTATTTGGATATCAGGGCCCGTTCATTGCAACGTCATAGTCGCTTCTTAACCTTCAAATTCAATGCTTAAGGCATTCACCCAACTAACCAGTCAGCATACTTCCAATTTAGAAGTTGAATCTCTTATTTCCTTGAGCGAAGTCCATCTTTTATCTGCCAACTATGCGATGCTCAATTTCTTACTACACACATCCGCTACCTTATTCGCCTATCCAAAGCGATATATGATATCTTCCTTATTCCTTAAGCAACTCCATTCATCCACATTGTTCCTCTTTCAATTCTCTTAGGCAAACAAATACTTCGAGTTCTCATGGTTCGTGAAATCTTGAAACTTTTCTCCATGCAAGTAGTGTTTCCTTAACTTCGTCGCAAGGAGATTGGCAAGCTAACTCCAGTCCTGCGTTAGGCATTCTAACTCATAGGGTCTTACTGTCGTGACATACACGCAATGTCCACTTCAGATTGCCTTGTTACGCCTCATATTTCCTTGCTATGACACGTCATTACGATTCTCATGATCCTTTCAATTCCAAATGGAAATGTCATAATCGGCGTGGTCACCAACTTGACTTAAGTCCTTAAAACTCCTTTCATGTTCATTCATCCATTCGTGCTTCAACTCGTCTTTAGTCCATTTCCTTAATGGGATGGCTCTTGTGGGGAATCCTCCCACAATTCGTCAATAACACTCCATCCAGTTTAGGGAAAACTTCAAATTTCAGTAACTCGCATCGTCCTCAGTCTATCCATTGTTTATTCCAATCCTCAAGGGGTCCACAGGGATTCCATCTCCCAAAATTCAAACGGCCAAGGAATTTCACCTTATCAAGCCGAAACCCGCATCCATTACTCTTAGCATACAGCGAGCGTTTCTTTAGAGTTCACATGATACTTTTCAAAGGTTGTTCATGTCCCTTATGACTTCCTTAATAAATCCGACCATCGTCTCTCGAGACGGTAACAATCAATCCACTTGAGAGTTCATGACTTGGCTTTCTGCTCCCTTAGATCTCCAATTAGACCATGCATCATTTTGTTCATTTTTGTTGCTCTTTCCTTAGGAAGCATTCGTGTCTTAACTGCTGGATTTCATAACTAGCCAATGCTACTTTATCTTAATTTCATTCATTCAACTGAAAATCGACATCATCTTGGAATTCGACGTTGTCTACAAGACAGCTTCTCGGACTTCATTCTATAAATCATTCAAGTTCTGCGTCTTCATCCTTAGTCCAGACGCTCAACCCTAACACCAAGATGATTAGAACTTTCTCTTCCTTCCACACTAGGGTCTCCTTCCGTATGAAAAAGTCCACGCACTTCAGTGGCATCCTCTTACTTCGAATCCACCTTGTCTTTCTTGTCCCATAGGACGTTAATCTCGGAGTCTACGCCACAGTAGTACCTTTACTCCAGGATTCAAATGCCACCATACCCGACATTCTTTTCCCAATAACTCGATCACTTCAGTGACGAGGTTCCATGGAACGAGGTTCCCCCTCGATTTCCACAAATCCACACCTAGGATATTCAAGTCGATTAAATCGATCATCTTGCGGCTATAAACCAAGTAGCCTTTTTGCTTGCTCATCCATTCATTAGAATTATTAACGGCTCTGACTACCAAGTCCAATCACTTTCCTTTCCATTGATGACCATCTCATGGTCCAATCATCCTTAAGAACAACGCCCTATCCCTTAGGGGACCGTAATTTATAACTCCAGTTTGATGATTCAGTTCAATCTCAACCAATCCCATAGAATTGGTAAACTCAGGTAGACTTGTATGCCGATTTTCCTTAACAGTTTCCATGATAGGAGAGATGGGCTATCGTTTCCTCTCCATGGGCCTTACGCCCATGAAACATCCATTCCTTACAGGTGCATTTCACCATTCATAAGTAGAAATTTTCTTACTTATATCTCTCTCGACCATCCGATCCTTTCATTAAGACTCATTACGGTTTCGTAAGTTTAGGAATATCAACTAACTACGAAGTTTAGACTTCAATCCATTCCTAGATCTCCTCGTCCTGACTAGTAGGTCCTTGACCACCTTTGCTATACTTAGGCGACCTTGAGATCTTTGTCTCACACTAGTCGATCGACCTCAGATTCTTGCAAGCTGATATAACTCAACAATTTTTGCTCTCGAGTAACGTCAGAGTGGTACTTTCCATTAAACAACTCGACGAAAGTAATCCGATTAGATTCACGCCTTTAAGGAAAATTCTTCCTTTTATGGCCTTTCACCAATCATCAACAGCCTCTTAAGGCTAGTAACTGCCAAGGCCACTTTCCTTCTTCAATGTACCCAAAACCTCTAAGGTTTCTTTTCAAATTCTCATTACAGAGAAAGGCAGTTTTGGAATCATCTTCTCCATCGAACCCTAGTCGATCTCAACCTTATGATCCATTTCACAAGCTATGGTCGCGACCTAAAATTAAAAATTCTAGGTTAACAGATTATCAGGTTAATTAAATTAACTAACCTAACTCGGACTCTCCCAAGTTCTACCGAATCGCAACTTAAGGTCATTTAAAAATGTATCAAATTGGAGTCGCCACTAATCGTTCTTGGTAGGTCGATTAGAAACCTAACTAAAATAGCGGGAGTACTATTTTTTTTCTACGAAGCAGAGATTAAGTGTTCGGGGATTTTATTACATTAAATTTTCAATTAATGCCTTTTCGGTACCAATTTTCATGAAAAATTCTTGATTTGATGATTTAATGTTTTCTCTTGGTAAATGCAATGCTAATGTAATCTAATTATATGACATGCAAGATGTAATGATGTGGCAAAATGCATGACATGGCATAATGACGTGGCAAAAATGTGTGACATGGTATAATGACGTGGCAAAAAAACGTTGGCGACTCGGGGGCTGAGCACTGGGCAGAAGGTGGCAGCGTCTTGGTTGATGACGAACGACGAGACGACGTCGCGAGATGAGCTGCGGGAGAGATGCTCGACCAAAGCTTGCTTGGATCGAACCCCCCTTTTTTTTCTCTCTAAGCTCACGTATGTTTTTTCAATTTTTCTCTATCCTCGTACCCCTTTCTTACGTTTTCTCTCTCTCTTCCCCGTTCTCTCTTCTTCTTCTTTTTTCACTATACATGCCCCCGATTGTCAACCTCTCCCAACGTCTGTGAATCTTTCTCTTTATAAGTGAAAAAGGTCTCACTTGTTAAGGGAGGAAAACAGATTTCATTCCCTCTCGTGGCCCCCTTTTTGGCCATATCCACGCATGAGAATCCCTTTTTAAAAAGGTATATATCCTTTCTTTATTCCTTTTGATGACATGTCTAGCTCTCCTGATCAATTTTTGCCTATTTTGATCAAAATTGTCGCTGAATCACAACGTTTTTTTTTTTTTCAAATTCTGCTTGATCAGTGTTCCCTTCATTTAGCTGAGTAAAATTTCTGGAGACCCTATCTCATGAGCTGGACGACCCCTTTGAAAACAGCAAAGAATTCCCAGGGTTCCTCCATTGTCTTTTATCCTTCCATAAGTGTGCGCATAAAAGTGGACAATCATCTCACAATTCAATTTTTTCCTTTTTTTTTTTTTTTTGCTTTCTGTCCACATTCACTAGTTGGCTCATTCTACTCCATGGATTCCCCTCAATCATATCCGAAGAACCACAACTCATGCATCCATGTTTTTTTTTACTATTATATTTGTCCCTCCCTGATTTGCAGCTGCAAGCATTTTTTATTCCGCGAATTCAATCTTTTACAAATCAAGACCATCCTATGTGTACTACACAACATTTCAATTATCAACTTACTCAAAGGGTTAAATCAAGAATCATTGTCTTGTAGGCTTGCTCTGATTAGCTTCATAACCTTTCGATTTGAGTTATCTGCCGCCAGTCCAATTAAACTTAATGTTATGAATGCAGATACAAAAAATAAATAAATAAATAAATAAATTTTTTTGCTAGGGACCAAAGTCGATCTCTAATTTTTTTTTTTATGCAATGACAATATCGTCAAAATTTAGGTGTCAATAGCTATTCAAAACTCTCGTGGTTCTTTTCCACATTCTCCATTTAGAAATGAGTAGTCTCAGAGTCACCTTTCTCATGACTTCCATCACTTAATTTATCAGCACTAGCATCAATAACCTCAGTGACTTAGGCAACGATGGCAGCTCCTTCTTTAGTATGCTTACACCTTTTAGATTCATATTTCCATTCAAAGTTCTCACAACCCCTTCAACTCTTAGGTCTCACGTAATTCATAAACTTAAGCCAAATGCTCGACTAACGACCACTCTCTGGTCGTTCAACCTTATTAGGTTCTCATGGCACTTGAGCCATCACAATTCCCCTCCAAGAATCAAAGACTAAAATCATCCATCCAAAACTAGCAGTCTTAGGCTGCTCGGCGTCATAGCTATCTTAGGCAAACAGCCAATCATCCAGAGATTCTAAGTAATCTTTAATTAACAATCACTTGTCAAGCCAATCTCAACTAGGCAATTTCTCAACTAATCGCCAATTACTAGGTAAGCCTCAACTAGGCAAAATTCATCTAAGCCAACATCAGACAACCACTCAAAGCACCATTTCAACGGGTTAATTGATCGTTCCTTAAGTCCAGACGCATCTGCGACTTAATATTAACACAACAGGCTTTCTCATATTCAAAAGACATCAGTCAAATGGCACTCAATGCCAAAACTCGCCAAATAGGCCAAACACACGCGTCAATTTCTCTTTTTCAAAAGACACCAACTGCCAAGGACAAAGCTCCTAACCATGCCAATCACATGCGCCATTTCAAATGCCATGTAATTTTGAAAATTCCCTTGAGGATCAACTTTAATGCAATAAGTCTTTTAACAAAAATCAAGCTTAGCCCGATACCTAGACCCGTCCCGTTCAATGTATGATTTAGGCTATTCCTGCCTCCTTACTGTCTTAGAAGTCTGCTAGGAGCCGCTCCTTGCCCGAATCTCTTTGTCCCAGCGTACACTCCCCGCCCTCATCAGACCTTGTCATTGCAGGCTATCCCAAGTCATACATCTACGAAGAGAGTCCCATTCCACACATCCCATAACATTATTCATTACGGTTTGTAGGTATCCCGTCAGCTTGTCCCATACCAAGCGACGGTTTATCAAGTCCGGTGATGATATGCCCATGCATGCACATTCCTCATCTTACATTTCAATGCCATGGACACATGCACTGCATGATCGTTCTCACTACTCGTCATATCACATTCACTTCCAGATCAATTCTTATCAACAGAAGATTTCTAGTTCCACAAATGACCATCTCACAGATCAATTATCTAGGATCAACCACGATCATAAAATCCAATCGATCCTTTAGCCATAAGCAACCCTCTATTAACCTCTATTGACACCTAATTTCGGATCAGTCTTTTCTAGCTTATTCTTAGAAAATTCATAAAAAAATCCATAAAAAGTCAAAAAAATTTACAAAACCAACTTTGGTGGCCTTAGCCAAGCCTAAGGAACCATTTTTGACCAAAAAATAATTTGTCATATTTTTAACATTTTTTAGTATTTTTAGAAAATAGGAAAATACTCAAAAATTCAAGAAAAATAGCATTCGAGGTCACAAAAATATGGAAAAATAGTCAATATTTTTCTTTTAAATCCTTTGTCTTTCTGACCTCATAAAAAGTCCAAATTAAAATTCAATTTTATGTGTTCCTTTGTTACGCATATAATTGAATTTGGCAAAAAAATATCAATTGAGTCTTTTAATTTGTAATTTTGGCATTTTTTAGGATCTTGACATTCAATCTATGTGTCCCTCATTGCAATTTAGCCCAATTGTCTGCAAAAATTGTTCAATTGCATGAATTGGGCAAAATTGCATACTTAATTGCATTTTAGTCCTTCAATTTGGGCATATTTGAAATTACTTTCAATTCAGGGACCACCATTGCAAATTGAAGTCACTACCCAATGTTTTTTTATCATTATAAATCGCTTTTCATAGGTAGTTTTGTCCAATTTGACCATTTGAGCATTCAATTTCACAAATTCCCGAATTGCATTTAAAGATAAATTTGGGGTTTTTATAAAAATTGACATGAACTTTTAGGCAAAATCACATTTTTAGATAGAATTCATGCCCTAAACACGATTCTGATGTTTAATTGCAAAAATTCCAGGTCAATTTGGGATTAATTTTGAAAATCGAGTCAGAACCGATTCTGACCGGTCAGACTGGTCGAACCGGTTCAAACAATGTCTTCTTCCCTAAAGCTTCCTGCGCCTATTGCAGATTTGGAAGGTGAACTTTGATCGAGAAATTGGCCTTCCAACCGAGCACGATTTGTAAAATTGATCGAGGGGTTTTAATCCTTGGAATTCCCTCTGTCGATTGAAACTGGTCCGACGACTTGGGTCCGTCGGAGCAGCGCCGACGAAGGTCAAATGTCCAGCGGTCATTTTCGAACCAAATGCAGGTGGAATTCAAGCGAAATTAGCGTTACCGGATGACCAGAATTAGTGGCCAATTCGTCCCGGACGTTTACCGGTGTCCGGTGACCATTTCGCACGTGATTGCACGTACAAAAGTCACCGACTCACCCCTCCTCCCCCCTCCCCCCCCGAACGGCCAAATTTTGGAAGATGATCAATAAAAGAGAAACAGACTGATTCTTGAAAGAGAGGTCCACTCTGTTGAGGAAGGAGAACAGAATGGAGAGAGAGAGAGAGAGAGAGAGAGAGAGAGAGAGAGAGAACGAGAGAAAGAGAGCTCACCCTCCATCGCCATTGTCGAGGGTTGAAGGGCGCTGGTTAGGCCGTCTCCGGCCAAACCGAAGCCAAAGAAGATTGCCACAAGCTCGCCTGAAGCTCCAGGAAGCAATCGCCGTCCGCCGTGCCACGCGAAATCGCGAAAATATGTGAGACGCAGTTCTGAGCTCTTTACTGTGCATCAATGGCGACTCACCTGTTTTACGTTTGTTCTTGCAATTAGTGTGTGCGTTTTATTCCCTAGATATCACTGACCATCATCGCACTTTCATTTTGCAATGGCCGTGTCTAAATACTTCGAATTGAGTTTCCAAATTCAACCGCCATTGCCTAGTCCTGTTCACTTCTGCCAAGCCAAATCTAGGCCGTGCGAGCTCGAGATAAGTGTTCTGAACCGCCTTTCGTGTTAATCTGTGAATGAATCGCCCTGATTTTGCGTAGTTCGCGTGATTGAACTTCAATGGCCGTACTCGGTATCTTGCATGATGATCGTGATTTTGTGGGTGAAATGCCGCGATTCTTAGATATGTTAAACTAGAGGTCATTACGAGTCGATTGGCGCTAGTCTCGTGTCAATCGATCTAGGTTTGGCCGTTCATCGGTGCCGAAGAATTCTCAGCCGTCCATTCCGTCGGGATCGAGAGGTTGAAGACGAAGCTGACGTGGAAGGTCAACGAGTCAGCGTCTTAGGTGGCGAAGTGTGGTTGGTCCACGTGGATGAAAAGTCAGCTCGACCGTTAGTTTGTTAGGTTGAATTGGATTAGATCGGACGGTCTAGATTAATCGAGTCCAATTTTTAATGACCGTCTGATTAGTAATTAGGAATATCCGAAAATGTTTTTATAATCAGAAAACAAAAAAGTGCAGAAATGCTGACGTTTAGGTTAGTGGTCGAGCGGCGTCATTTAGGATAGTAAAGATGGACGACCCAAATCGAGTCTAGCCTTCTAATCCTGATCGTAGATCTTGGTAAGTCAATCAGACGGCCCTGGTCGAGTCTTCGTTTAATCTAGACCGTAGGCTTTAGTAAGCTGAACCAGTGGTCGTGCAATAGCCACGTGGTTCAATCGGAACCGTCAGATTAAATCCAAAAAAAAAAAAAAAAACGCTGGGCGGAGTGATTTTGAAGGATGGGTCCGTGCGGGCCGGGCCGGGTCTGGGCCAAGCTCCGACCCGAGTTGGTCGGGTCGACCCGGTCCGAATCACATTTTATAAATAAAAAAATCGAAAATGATTTTAAAAATAAAAAAAATCGAAAGAATTCTAGAAAATTCTAAAAAATGCTAGAAAATTCTAGAAAATCCCTAAAAAATATGAGAAAATTGTGGGAAATTCTTAGATACTCCAGAAATCCCCAAAAATTGAGGATTGACCACAGACAACTGGTTAATCCTATTTTTGGGATTTCTTGTCCGTTCTTCTGAAAATTGACGACTTTACCCTTTAGGGGTAAATTACCTCAGCCTTGTAATCAAGATGGGTCGAGGACGCCAAGATAGCATTAGTGTCAGTTAGGTGACCGATCCTTCTGCTTGGGTTCTAGAGTTTCGTCTTTTCTTCAAAATGACGATTTTACCCCTCAAAAGGGTAAATCGTCTTTTCTATTCTAATCGAGTCTTGAAAATTGCTTAAAATTAGGGTTTGGGTCAGGTGGTCGACCAATCCTTGTGTTTGAGATTTTCACTTCTCGTCTTCACCCAAAATGACGATTTTACCCCTCAAAGGGTAAAATCACTTCTAAATTCTAGAAAAATTCTGGAAATTCCCAAAAAATAGGAAATGGAAGGGTTTGATCGCCAATCCCTTTTCCATCATCTTTGGACTACTCATTTCATCTGAAATGACAATTTTACCCTTCTGGAGCAAATTATCCCCAAATTTCTCAAAATTACGATTTTGCCCATCACGGGCGAATCATGTCAAAATCACTCATAAGCCTTGACTGATACTTCTCTATGCTGATAAGGCATTATTAGGGATACCATGTTGCTTTCATGTGAATTATCCGCATGTTTTGAATCCTTGATTTGCGCATTTATTTTTACTTATTGTGAGTGATAGGGTGGCCACCTTTTTTTTTTGGTAAAAGTAAGATATGTATTAACAGAGCGCTAAAATGTACAAACCTCCGCCGCACACCACCAAAGTGTCGCCTAAAGCGTAAGGGCAGCTCGGGTAAAATCAAGGAATCAAAAGGCCACATAATGTGGCATCTAAAACACAAAAGCTATCCTGCATTTAGGTTCGTACCCCCACTCATCTGTATAAAATCATAGGATTAGATAAATCATTCAACTTAGGTGCCGAAAGGGCGTCAACTCTGACAGTTGGCAAAACAAAGTCCCCGATCCCACTTCTGTGGTTTTCGCAGAATCGAATAGATCGCTCCCAACTATTCGATAGGGTTTCCGATCGTACCCTCCATGAAACGATTGATGGTCACTCCTTGGCATGTATACATATCACATGTCACCAGACCGCACCGAAGGTCGACCACGTATTTCCAGCCGTTGCGATTTGAGTAATGGACCTTGGGAGAGGCCCACGTCCGATCAGGCGACATCGGGCAGCCCATTAGCCCTCGAGAGCCGCCTCGACATGCCACTCGAGAGGGTCGCGATAGACTGGCGACTCCACTGGGGAACGAACCCAGAATCTCTGGTTAGGAATTTTAGAGGACTTGAGCCGATTTAAAAGTTGATTGGTTTATCTGACCTTATTTTTTGGAGATGCTCTCGAAGGTGAGGTACGTACGCTAATCATTATGTTAGATGTTCTTGCAGGTTGGAGAAATAAGGGGAGAAGTGATTGTTAACATTTTTCCTGCAGGTTAGAGTTGGGATTATATGTTTATTGTTTAGCACATATTGAAGCGGTGTTTGATATAAACTGATGTACATGACTTGCATTGTGATGATCACGCCACATCGCACACACTGACGGTCAAACCCCAACTGCAACCACCTCTAGGTTACCTTAGATAGGGAAAGGGTGCGAAATGATCTTGTATTTGATGGCACTTGAGACTTTCGTGTTCGTTTCCGCTCACAATCCAAATTGGTAATACTAGCCCTCTTGGGTGGGTACTCTTGGGGAGGAATCTGCCTTATTTGGATCGTGAGAGCCTGAGCCATAGGTTCCTCACCTGATTTTCGATTTCTAGAGTATACCCACTTGTCTCATGCGCATGTCTATGGAAGGTTGGTATACCTAAAACCACCCATTATTACAGGGAAATATTTCACATTTCCCAGATTTTGGTTGGTAAGGCATTTACTTTCAATGTACTTCACTATTCTTTGTTTCATAGTTTAATTCATGCATTATATACTTCCATGTGCATTGCATACATCATGAAATCACTCAAGTGACTAATTGAAATAACGATGACAAGGGGGTAGGATGTCGCTGTTTCCTAGAAATTCGACAGAGTTGGTAACCTTCGAATACCTAAGGAAAGTCACTCGTCCTGGACCGAATACAAGGTTGCACTTTACCAGATTTGTGCATGGCCGAGAGCTAACCTGACGCAAGTTGGGATACGTCGAAGATTGTCAAACCCGCTACTTTGTCGATAACCTCAGGTTCAAGCGACAAGGAGACGAAATGTTCAAAGATTACATGGAGATGAAAAGACAACATCGCAACCACTTATCTAGAGATGCGTATGCCCGCCGAAAGGCTGAACGTCAAGCTAATGAAGACATACCCATGATCACTCTTTGGGGAAAGAGAAGACGCCCTGCAACCAAGACAAAACAAAAGCGCATCGCACTTAAAAAGGCGAAGCTCGAGAAGACCCCTGAAATCATTATACCATAGGCCAGAGAATGGCCAAAGGAGCTGAGACGCCTCGACCGATCCGTTAAAGATAATTTCTTACATTTGAACGAACACTCAACTATGGGGGAGGTCCCAACTACCGAATCATATCCTGAAAGGGAGACAGATGAAGATGTCCTTGAGAAGGAACTCCCGACTGACTGCCATTCTGAAGAAGATTAAGCTTTTGGGGAGGGTTAACTTAGATCCCAACATTCCTTGGGCCTTTTATGGCTTTCTTGTTTGCAGAAAATCTCTCTAACTGTTCTTTCACTAGGCGTCCTAATTGTAATAAGGGGCTTACTCCGCTCCACTCCCATCTGATGAATTGACCAATGGAATGTGACGTTGTTATTTCCTTTAGTCGCGGGAGTGAATCTGATTAAATTGCACAATTCACTTGCTTGAAATTCAAATTAGACTTTAAGTCAGGTCTTCCATACCTGAAAAAAGCTCTAATTTCCATTTCTCCAATTGAGCTATGCAATTAAATCAGCCCGTGCATAGTTCATGGCATTTGCATAGTCACATGTTTAAAGTAATTTTTGGCGATTGACTTTTCAAAATCATTTGCATATTTTAGACTTGATGGGAAAGAATGATATTCAAGTATTCAAAGTCCCCCGGTCGCGGCTGGGGTATCTATTGGAATTGCTAAAGATTGAGTGTCCACCCGCCTTTATCCAAGCCATGGCGGTCTATTGGGATCCTACCACCGCTACGTTCTGCATGGAAGGATTAGAAGTTACCCCTACTCTTGAAGAGTATAGCGCCGCCATTGGAGTTGAGTTTACTCACTTACTAGTCGAACCTCTTAGAGGGTTTGAGCATTTAAGTCAACTAGTTGAATTCCTTGATACAAACGTCAACGAAGTCAAAGCAAATGCCAAAAGTACTTCTGAACGAATTTTCCTATCTTTCCTTCTAGATAGATTTCCTAACCTCTCTGCTACTAAAGGAACTAAATCTGGTAGAGCCTTTATCTTGGCTTTCTTTAGCTTTGTGCTATTCCCGATCTCGTCTGTTACTTTCGACCCTATTATGGCTATAGTGGTCAGACAAGTTTGTTGTGGGTGGGATTACTCGAACGTTATCCTTGCTGAAACTTTCCTTTCCCTAAACCGCTTAAAAAAATAAGAAATGAATCTTTAGAGCCTCTAGTGATCTTTTATATCTATGGTTCACACCTCATATTAGACAATTTCATATCCGCATGGGTTTCACTGAGATTAGCTCCGATGTCCATCCCCTCAAAACTTTCATCAGAACCCATACACGCATTCCTAAGTTCAACTTTAGAGAATGGAAGAAATTTCTTGGAACTCTAAGACCAGAACAGCTCCGATGGCGGCTTAGATTGCCAACACTAAGTAAAGTCAAGCTCGCGTGTAATGACGAAGACCCAGTCCCTTTATTAGGATTCACAGACGCTACTGCATATTATCCAATGAGGGTTATCCGACAGTTTGGAGCATTGCAGGAGATCCCTTCATCACCGCGACCAAGTATCTTCTCATTTGACATGTTGAATGAGACCCTCACAAGAGAAAAGAAGAAACAATTTGAAGTCAAGGTGAAATTTATTATACGCTCTTTGAAGAAATCTCGGGCTGAAGACGTAAGATGGCCAGAAGATATGACCCGTGAGGAGAATATTCACAGGGCTACTACAGAATACATTCAACACTTTGAGGCGGCCAGACGCAGCTTTGTCGAGCCTTATGTGCCTAAATATATCGTACCATACGTGCTTGGAATAGAACCGTATATACCCGAAGACATGGGATCGCCATCATATTCAGAAGATGAAGAATTCCAGACTGAAGGAATTGATCTCTACTACGACGAGGAGGATACCTTAGATCTTAAAAGCTCTAGACTTGAATGGACTATTTTGTCAAGTGTAAAATGTGTGAACATTATGATGCCTTTTCAGCATACTCATTTGTATTGAATGCTACTTTAGACACATATGAATGAATGAGGACATGTTTTATAGATGTATAAAAACTATCGCCAAAGATTACGCTTCTTTTAATTTCATGAATTCTTTTTGGGGAATAATTAAAAGAATTGCTTGCGTGAGACTAAGGCTCACAAGGTAGTCATTTTTCTCATTCCTCAATAGAAAACATGCAATTAGAAGAATCCAGCACTTTTTCTACCAATCCTGAAGAAATACTTACTTGTTATTTTTAAATAAACAGGTGCACTCTAATCACGGAACTACCAAAGCATCATTTTCGTACTCGACTTAAGACGAGAATGGAACAACATGAGCTGACCCCACGAGTAGGCTTGTTGGAAACCTAGATAACTACTATGGCAACTATGATGGCTGACATTAAGACAATGTTGGAAGCCTCCCAAGCCAGACAGACAGCGGTACCTAACTTGAATGACTCAGTTCAATCCTCAATACCCACTACAGCTGACAAAGGAACAGCAGAAGATGCCCAAAATACCGTGGAAGGCACCCGTATGCCGAACGTCCAGTCATAGCCAAAGGTACCCCATGTTGTCATCAACCTCGAAAAGGAGGAAAAAGGAAAACAGACCGTGAAAACTGAAGCCGAGACTAAGAGAATAGCCAAAATCGAAGAGTGTTTGAGCAGCCAGGGTTATGAGCTGGCCCGTTTTGACAAGATATTCCATTTCGCCAAGGTGGAGACCCCTCCTCATTACAAAGAGCCAGACTTCGTGAGGAAGTATAATGGGACAGGCTGTCCCCACGCTCACCTCAAATATTACCTACGTAAGATGGCGCAATATTCGGACTACGTTCCATTGTTGATGAATACGTTCCAAGAGAGTTTGGCTGGCGCCGCTCTGGCCTGGTTCATTAAGTTAGACCTGGATGACTATAATGGGTGGGAGGATCGTGCGGAAGACTTCCTAAGGCAACATAAGTTTAATACAGCTACGACCCCGACGAGGGAAGACCTGTTACGAACTCTGAAAGCGATGGGTGAAACAATCAGGACATATGCCTAGAGATGGCGAGTTTTGGCGACCCAAGTAAAACCGCCAATCCCTAAGGAGGAGTTGATCGACTTGTTCTTAAAAGCGCTTTCGTACGAATACTTTGACAGATTGAATACTTCAGGATGTCAAACTTTTACACACTTGATAAAGGTGGCCGAGAGACTCGAATGGGCCTTAAGAGAGAGGAGGCCGCATGAAACTTCTGCGAGAAAGCAATATCCTCCAAAAAAAAGAAAAGAAAGAGAGACTAGGCTCGACATAGCCTTTATACCAGATCCTCATAAGCCTAAAGTGTTCAATAACTCCAATCAGACCAAGGGAGGATCATCATGGTCAATGCCAAAATGGCAAGACCCTAGGAAGAGGCACCCCCAAAAGTAATTTTCTCAGCTCCCGAGACCCTTATCCAGACTGCTCCCGATGCTGCAAGAACAACACTTGGTGGCAAAAGAACCCCTAGAGCAAATCCCGTTAAATATCCTGATTTTGATAAGAGCCAGACCTGTGTCTATCACATGGGTGAAAGAGGACACAACGTGGATAATTGTTATATCCTTAAGCTGAAGGTGCAAGCTTTGATCGACAGTCAGATTTTCAAGTTCGATGATATGACTCCGAACGTGCAAGAGAATCCGCTTCTTGATCACTAAACAGTAGGGGTAATATTCACTATACCTGAATCGTTGCTTGACCAGATGATAGACGACAAGTTTAATGCAGAGCAATACGTCAGGCGGCCAAGCTCAGTTGAACCATTCAAGGGAATGAGAAAGTACCCGAAATTTGTAGTGACAGCAGAACCAAGTAATATTAACGGGCGTCGTCAACTGGAATACGAGATTATCACAAAAGATCTTGGCAACACTGTGTCAATGATTGAAGCCGTTACGACTGTGGTAATCAAACTAGAAGAACTTGATAGCTTGAGTCAGGAAGGGGATTGTCCAATTAAACCTGTTGTGATTCGACTGCCGAGAGATGAAGCAAACGATAGAGCTGAACCAAAGGCATCTTGCCTGATGACAATAACTATAAAGGTCCCTCCGGTAGAAGACTACGACCCTAAGGCAGTCCACTGAGACTATGGGACGAAAGAAGTAGATGCTGTAATGAGGTCTGGACGATTTTACGCCCCTAGGGAAGGCGAATTCAAAAAGAAAGAAGTTTCAAAGAAAGACGCAGAAAAACTCATGTCCATCGTTAAAACTAGTGAGTTTGAAGTGATAGAGTAACTAAGGAAGATGCCGGCCCAAATATCTCTGATAGATTTGTTCATCAACTCAGATAAGCACAAAGACGCGCTGCTGAAGATACTAAATCAGGTGCATGTCCTTGAAACTATTAATGATGTGCAGTTATGGGACTTTGTGGGAGCGATCCCTCTAAAGGACCAATTAAGCTTCTCAGATGAAGACTTCCCCATGAAAGGGAGAGGGTACAACAAGGCTTTATACATTACGGCACAATGCAACGGAAAGAGAATAGCGTATGTGCTAATCGACAACATATTCGCTTTTAATATCTGCCCTTTAGCTACATTGAGGAGTTTGGGCATCAAAGAGAAGATGATTAAAACCTCTAAAACAGCCATTAGAGCTTTTGATGGAATGAAGAATGCAGTGGTAGGAGAGATCGAGCTGGATGTGTTCATCGGCCCAACTAAATTCTCCATAAACTTCCAAGTGATAGGTTTGCCGAGCGCGTTCGGGTTTCTATTAGGAAGGCCTTGGATCCATGTTGTTGGGGCCGTACCTTCATGCCTGCATCAGAAAGTACGATTCGTAGTGGATGGGAAGGTGGTTACCGTACATGGAGAGATTGATCTCCTAGCATATCAGAATAGCGCTATTCCTTACGTCGAGCCAGAGGTTAAGCTGGAAGCAAGCTACCATTTCCTAGAACTGGTGGCAGTAGTACACACTCCCGTGGGGGCAAGACTAAAAGCTCATTTTATCTCTAAAGCCAACCTTTTACCAGCTAAAATGCCACTGGCGTATGGGTACAAGCAAGGGGAAGGTCTGGGCAAGTATGGTCAAGGAATCAGCACTCCTTTATAGTTAAAATCCAACGAGCACAAGATGGGCTTGGGATATCAGAAGATCCGCAGTGGAGAGTCTACCTCTTAGATAGCAGGCCGAGGCCAAGGCCGAGGTAAGAGCCAGGGACGCCATGGAAGCCAGAAAAACCAGAAAGATTCCTTCATTGGTTCTCCAGCCTGGAAAGGCAAGTCTAAGATGTTCAGCAGCCTTTTAAACAACTGTTTCAGCAAAGACTCTAGATGGTTGTCAGAAGAAGATGTAATCCCAGCAGCAGAATTAGATTTGGCAAACCCATTTCTGGAAGACAACTTCATGAATGTCATCATAGAGTGGTTGGGTGATGAAGCCACTACTTCTGAGTAAAGAAGCATCTTCCCTGCTTTTAGTACTGCATTTAAATTTCCTGCATTTTGTTACACTTTTAATTTTTGTTATTTGAAATAAATGTAGGAAAACGTCTTTGGATCTCCGACCGTTGGTCCAAACAGCATAACCTGTAATGCGGCCCATTTTGCATTCAATAAAATCACACTAGTTTTGTTAAGGACATATGGAACCACAAATCAGCCCAATAATGATATTAGTCTTCCATACGGAAGCTTGAGGCCTGGTTTTCCATATGATTCCTGATTTCCAAAAGATTTCTGAGGAACAATGATGTCCTAGGATATGAGGACTAGTTCCATTTACGCCCGTACTTATTTTGAAATCTTCTTCGAAAAGATTTTTCACACTCATGCATGGCATTTTTATATGAAATGTAGACTAACCACACTCATGACATTTGAGGCATATCATATCAAACATACATACATACTAAGTTGTTATGCGATTCGGATCACCAGGTTGATTGTTCCTACAACATTGAGGAGGATGAGGGTTATACATCTATCCGTAGAGAATGGAGTTCCTTCGAAGAGTCAATGCCTCCCACTTCAGAAGAACAAGTTGTTATTAACTTGGGTGACTCTGCAGATATCAAGGAAATCAAGATCGGTGGGCATTTATCCCGAGATGAAAGGTTTAGGTTTACAGAATTACTGAAGGAATATCAGGATATTTTTGCATGGTCATATGATGAATGCCGAGTTTGGATCCCAAAATTATGGAACATGCATTACCCACAGATCCCAGTGTTAAACCTGTCAAACAAGGCAGCAGACAGATGAAAGCCGAGTTAGAAGTCAAAATTAAGGAAGAAGTGATGAAACTTCTTAGGGTAGGCTTTATTGAAGCTATCCCGTATTCGGATTGGATTGCAAACATAGTTCCCGTCATGAAAAAGGATGGCAAAGTTCGGATCTGTGTGAATTATCGAGACTTGAATAGAGCAAGCCCAAAAGATGATTTTTCACTTCCTCACATTGACGTGCTGGTAGATAGTACTGCAGGGTATGAATTATTCTCATTCATGGATGGATTCTCCGGATATAACCAGATCCTCATGAAGCAAGAAGACAAACCGAAAACTGCATTTACCACGCCTTAGGGAAACTTTTGCTATAAGGTTATACCCTTCGGATTGAAGAACGCCGGGGCCACCTATCAGAAGGCTATGATCACACTATTTCATGACATGATCCATAAGGAAATTGATGTATATGTCGATGACATGATCGCTAAGTCCAAGAAGGGACAGGATCACATTCAGGTGCTAAGAAAGCTGTTTGAGCGACTACGCAAATACAAGTTAAGATTGAACCCTAACAAATGTGTGTTTGGGACAAAATCTGGAAAACTTCTAAGATTTATGGTCAGTAAAGGGGCATTGAGATTGACCCTTTGAAGATTCAAGCTATTCATGACCTAGCAACTCCCTCAACAGTGAAGGAGGTAAGCAGTTTTTTAGGGAGATTAAACTATATTGCCAAGTTCATCAATCAGTTATCAAATGTGGCTAAATCGATTTTTAGATTGCTCAAGAAGGGTGCAAAAGTGACTTGGGATACAAAAGGCAGCCAGGCATTCCAGAAGATCAAGATCTATCTAGTCACTCCACCAGTACTTGTGCCGCCCATCATAGGTCACCCCTTGACCTTGTATTTGACTATACAGCAAGAATCTTTGGGAGCCTTACTCACTCAGACAAGCCCAGTTGATGGTAAGGAAAGAGCCATCTACTACTTAAGCAAGAAATTCACCTTGTCTGAAACAAATTACGTACCTGTCGAAAGGGCTTGCGAAGCGACAATATGGGTAGTTCGCAGGTTGAGGCAGTATACCCTACATCACCATATTCAACTGGTGATAGAAAATGATCCTATCAAATATCTCTTGGAGAAACCCGCTCTGATTGGGAAATTAGGAAAAATGGCAAGTGATGTTGTCCGAATTTGACATCAGGAGTTCTCCACAAAAATCTGTAAAACGAGAGCCATAGCCAATATGTTGGCAGAGAATTCGCAAATTTGCACATCTTCTGGAAAGACAGAGGTAGAAGATCAAGTTCTGAACCTAGTAGAGGATAAGTGGGTCATGTATTTCGACGGTGCTGTTAATCTGTCGGGAGCTGGCACAGGGGCAGTACTGATATCCCTTGATGGTCAACATTATCATGTTGAATCAAAAATGACTTTCCCTTGCACCAACAATATCTCAGAATACGAGGCATGTATTCTAAGCCTACGATTGGCCATCTCCATGGAAGTACCTAGGCTACAAGTTTATGGAGATTCCATGCTCATTATTTTACAGACGCAGGGGGAGTGGAAAACAAAGGACACAAAACCTATCCATTATCATGAATATCTTGAAGAATTGACACTTAAGTTCGAAGAGGTGTCATTTGAGTACCTGCCAAGATCTCATAACCAATTTACAGACGCATTGGCCACATTGGCCTCGATGTTGCAAATAACTGATGGGTTAGAAATAGAATCACTAAGTATCGGCATAGTTGAAAAACCGGCCTACTGTATGATGATCGAAGAAGAATTTAACGGAGAGTCATGGTACCATGATATCAAGAATTATCTCTTAAAAAGGAAGTTTCCTAAAGGGTGTCAGGCGGGAGATCAGAGATACATGGCCAGGATGGCTAGCAAATTCTTCATCAGTGGGCAAGTTTTGTACAAAAGGTCATTTGACTCCACTCTGTTAAGATGCGTAGATGCTAAAGAGGCAAATACTCTCATGAAAGAGATCTATGAAGGTGTATGCGAGCCGCACATGAATGGTCATCTTCTCGCTAGGAAGATCATGCGGATTGGCTATTATTGGATGACCATCGAATCAGACTGTTGTCAGCATGTCAGGTCATGCCACCAATGCCAAGTATATGGCGATATGATTAATGCACCCCCGAACGAACTTCATCAGATGTCAGAAGCTTGGCCTTTTTTCTATGTGAGGGATAGACATGATAGGGCCAATCAATCAAACGACTTCGAATGGTCATCGCTTCATTTTGGTGGCGATTGATTACTTCACGAAGTGGATAGAAGCCAGTTCTTACAAGAATGTCACTGCAAGAAATGTGGCAAGGTTTATTAAGAGAGACATAATTTTTCGATATGGTACCCCTCGAGCGATCATCACAAACAATGGGTCCAACTTGAACAACAAGATTGTCGACGATCTGCTGAATCACTTTGGTATTCGACATCTTAATTCTTCCCCTTACCGCCCACAAATGAATGGAGCAGTAGAAGCGACTAACAAAAATATCAAAAAGATCCTGGCTAAGACTGTAGAGAATTATGGGGATTAGCATGAAAGGCTACCTTTTGCCTTAATGGCATATCGAACTTCGATCAGAACTTCTACAAGGGCAACTCCTTATGCTCTGGTGTATGGGATGGAAGCTGTCCTTCCCGTAGAAGTTAAAGTTCCTTCTTTGAGAATCTTATCAGAGGCTAAACTCTCCGAGGCAGAGTATTTCAAACACAGATGTGAACAGCTGAATTTGATAGACGAGAAACATCTTAGAACAATCTGTCATGGCCAGGGTTACCAAAAGAGGGTGGCCAAGTCATTTAATCGGAAAGTTAGAACCATAAGTTTTGAGGTAGATGACCTGGTGGTAAAGAAGACTCTGCCAAATGTTGTCCATTCGGGAGGCAAGTTTACCCCGAATTACGAAGGCCCTTATATTGTCAGGAAAATTCTCACGGGAAGAGCATTAATTCTTGTAAATTTCGAAGGAGACGAATTGGGATATCCTGTAAATTCAGATGCTGTGAAGAAGTATTATCCTTGAAATGAAATCAGATATTGATCATGTGGCTTGTCCCGAAATGATCCGAGTCGCCATGACGGTCATTACATAAGCATATCACGCACGCATGCATACATTGGCATGTGTTCTGTTTTGCTGGATTCCGAGAAATAGACTCGGAACCAAATTCATTCAAATGGAACTCAAGACAGAAGGGTCCTTGACATCCAGAACCAGGTGATATGTATATGTTCCATCAAAAGTTAAACCATCTTTCACTCATAGAAATGTCTATTCTGTTTATATACAGGAATGCCTGATGAAGACAGAAGACAGCAAAGGAGAAACACTGTAAAATTTCTCACCCCCTGTAAGATAAAAGGACCAGGAGAATTGTTGACACCTGATTTTTGATCAGTCTTTCATAGTTTATTTTTAAAAAATTCATAAAAAATCTATAAAAAGTTAAAAACATTAAAAAATCATCTTTGGTAGCCTTGACCAAGCTAAAGGAACCATTTTTGATAAAAAATAATTTGTCATATTTTTTAATATTTTTTAATATTTTCCAAAAATAGAAAAATACATGAAAAATGAAGAAAAATAGCGTTCGATGTCGTAAAAATATAGAAAAATAGTCAATATTTTTATTTTAATTTCCTTTTCATTTTGAACTCATAAATAGTCAAAATTCAAGTTCAATTGCATGTGTTTCTTCACGACGCATAGAGTTGAATTTGGCAAAAAAATGTCATTCGAGTATTTTAATTTGTAAATTTCTACATATTTTTTAGTCTTGACGTCCAATTAGATCGACCACCATCTACAATAAATTCCCCTTGCTGAATATTTTCGTTTTTGTTTCACATGATTTTATGGTGTAAAACGCCGAGTGGATCCCAAATATAATCGGGTCGGCATGAGCTCGATAGCTCGTCTAAGACCAAACCAGGGCACGGCGAACTCCATGTGAGTACTCTCGAACTCCTTCGATGCTTCCTAATGCTTTTCTTAGGTTAGATCATGTGTAGAATGGCTAGGACAGCTAAATCATTCTTGAGCTGTGATTGATAAATAGGGCCTTACTAGGAATGCCATGCGATTTATTTGCATATCTAGATTCCTTGAGTTGCGCATTTTATTACTGATTGTGATTGCTAGGATAATCACTCCTATCTGCATGAATTTCTAGATTTAGGGTTCATACCTTACTCATCCGCATGAATCTCAGGCTAGAAAATTCAGTCAACTTAGGTACCGAAAGGGCGTCAACTCTGACTGTTGGTGTAACTAAGTCCCCGAAACCATTTCTCTGGTTCTCGCAGAATTGAATAGAAACTCCCAACTATTCGATTGGGTGGTCCAATCACACCCTAAAAAAATGATTGGTGGCGACTCCATGGCATGCACACTTAGCACATGTCACTAGACCACACTGAAAGTCGATCACGCATACCTCCGTTGCGATTTGGGTAATGGGCCTTGGGAGAGGCCCGCGTCCGACCAGACAGGACGGCTCATTAGCCCTCGAGAGCCCGACAACCTCAAGAGGGTCGCGACAGACTGGCGACTCTGCTGGGGACTGGTTCTTAACCATTTAGTGGACTTGAGCCGATTAAAAAGTTGATTGATTCTTCTAACCTAATTTTATGCAGATGCTCTCGAAAGTGAGGTATATATGCTAACGAATGTGTTAGATGTTTTTGTAGACGGGAGAAATAAGGGGTGAAGTGCTTGTTAACTTTGTTTTATGCAGGCAGGAGTTTTGGATGTATGATTGTGTGGATGTTTATATTGAAGCGGTGATTGTTAAATAAAATGCATGTCTATTGCTTTAGCACGACACAATGAATACACACAATTGCGCCTAAAACCCCAGGCGCCCTCTTTAGGAACACAATAGAAGGAATTGAAAATGGAATCTCTGTGAGGAAAAACATGGGGTAATCCACTTTTCAATTCCGCTCACTTCGAACTATGGATTGAGTCCCAATGCAACGATAGTTGTGCAATGGAATCGGCTCTTCCCAGAATTCGAGGTGAGAACCTTGGCTTTAGGTACCAAGCCCTATCTTTTGATTTTTAGGAGTTTTCTCTCACTTGTCTCATGCGTTTGTCTATGGAAGGTTAGTATACCTAACACTGCAAAAAATACAGAGAAGCTTGATTTTCTCTTAAGTTTGGTTGGTAAGACTTTTCTATCCCTCGAACTTGTTACAGCTCTTAATCATTATATTCATTGCATAATTCCGGTGATTGGATTAAATGCCATTTTGAGGATAGATATGTGTGTTTTCCTCCCAATGTTCTTGATGGAAGATGAAGATGGTGTCATCCCATTACGAGCGCCAAGTGGACAAGAAGAGCCTACTATGGACATCATTGAGGTATCATCTAATGAAGATGACAATTTGGAATAGGTGATCCTGAAGTCACGTCTCAAAGATCGAAACTGGGGCATCTCTAAGTTAAAAACAAGTAGAGAAGAGAAGTCTTTTTGTGGATAATCGCGGTGGGAGGTTCCTTTATCCGATCATAAGCAAGATTAAAAAATCAAGATGTACACGCTCGAATCATCAATGTCAAAGCGCAGCTTGCCTAGGTTGAGAGTGGTCAGGTGTTCGAGAAAGTCATCCATACAGAAGTTGAGACACACACATTAGAGCTTTCATTCATTTCGCTCAATCGAGGGACCTTAAAAGCAGATCATACAAATCATCGGGGTGGAAACATAAAACCGCAATGAGCCCTAATTAGCATCACAAAGGAACCTAGTTGGCCCTCCATATTATTGATGCTTTGCTTATACTCACCACCTCGAGACTCGAGATCTGCAAGCTTAAGAAGAAGGCGTTTACATTCCCCTTTAAGATCGGCAACCTTGGTCCCGTGATCTTCGGCGGCTATTTCCAGGTCCCGAACTAGTCCTCTCCCATGGGCTATATCCGCGGTAATGCTGTCAAGCCTTTCTTCCTGCCACTCACATTGAAACTTCAACACGACATTACGACGGTCGTGCTCATAGGTGGTCAGGGATAAGGCCAAGCGCTCCACCAAATTTCCCCTCTCGCGAAGCAACATCGAGACTCGCTTGTTGGCGAACTCAACAGCCTTTCTGTGACTATCGGCCACAAGGTTGGCCAACACCAAGCAGTTGGACCGATCCTCATAGCGAGCTCGCAAAACGTGAGCCACGGTAGCTTTTCGATGAGCGACACGGTAAGTCTCTAAAAAGTTTATAAAGAGGGTTGGGAAGATTCTATATTCCCTCTCTAAATTAGTGCCCTCGATGGAGGTGGTGTCTATTTCCACGAGCAAAATACGGATTTCATCTTCAGTTTCTGGGTGATCGGCTATATGAGCATAGCCTCGACCGAGGAGGTTATAGAGTTTTTCCCACTGGGCCAAAATTTCGGACGAGAAAGCGCGAATAGGAGAGGAGGTCATTTTCGTTGGAGTGAGGGAGAAGAAGATGAGTGTGGTAGAGTGATTAAAATACGAAAAGGCAATTATGTAAGAGTGTTAATCTTCTCTGCATTAACTTCTCCTTTTATAGCAACTCGAGAATGAAGAAAGGCACAACAATAATGCTCGTGGAGCCAAGTTAATTGGGTAAAGCAATGGTGGCTCTTTCGGTGAACCATCAGATTTGTCCCAGTCCGCGATTTCAGGCTTGATAAACCTAAAAAAGTTGTAAAAAGATATGTCGGTGTCACCATATTAAAATTGAACGGGAGTAAAGCGCAACTATCGAAAAAGTGGGAGACAGACATGGATATCGAGAAAAGGAAATCGATTTGGTGTCCCTCCACGTTGAAAAGAAGAAAGAAGACGACAAAGCGGGAAATACGAAATCTTGGGAGCAACGCTTGCCTGATGATCTTCATCCATGTTTAAAGAACGTTTCATGGGCATACAGAACCACTCAAAAGAAAATTTAGAGAGAGTGAGCATACATGAGAGAGTAGAGAACCCTGAGTGAGAAAAAATTGATCGAACATTTTTCGATCCAACATGTTTGAGAGTTACCATCAGTTGCTAGAGGTGACTGATCCAAAAATCTCAGAAAATGAACTACTGAGAGATCTCGAAGATTCTAGGATGGCGTCTGGTACCAGAACCACAGAACCCAACCCTTTCGGCAACGAAGTTCAGGATCTCAGCAGCGACGACAACAGCAGCAGCGATGGTCAATCCCGGAAAAGGAAACGTCGCCAGTGCCACACTCAGAATGAAATCCAAGAGCTTGAAGCTTTCTTTAGTGAATGCCCTCTCCCGAACATGAAACAAAGAAATGAATTGGGCCAGAAGCTAGGGATGAAACCTTTGAGGGTCAAGTTTTGGTTTCAAAATAAGCGAGCCAAATTGAGGGCTCAACACAGACGTCAAGAACTTGCGATTCTAAAGGAGGAAAACGAAAAGCTTCGAGCGGAGAACATGAGGTATAAGAAAGCTCCCAGCACTATCGCTTGCCTTAATTGCGGTGGCCCTATCACTCTCGGCGAAATGTTCCTTGATAAGCCTTATATGAGGATTGAAAATGCTCATTCACCACCCCACTCCCTCGAACCATCTTCGATACAATCGGATTTTGTTGGAGATATGCATGAACAAATCAATTCTACGAAGTCAATACCGATGCCTTCTAAAGGATGTGATATGCGTCACCAAGATTGGAGTTTCCTTAACGATGAGCTTACTATCACGACCGACCAATCCAAAGCTGATGAATTCCCTCCACAACAATTTCCGGCTCGATCAAATCCTACTGGAAATAGGCCAGAGAGCAATAGCCAAGTTGTCAACACTGTTCCGATTCGCAAGAAGACGAGGGTCAATTGGTCCCCCGAGCTTCATCTCAAGTTCCTTAGTGCGGTTCAGCAACTAGGGATCAACTCAGCATATCCAACGCGCATACTTGAGATCATGAACATACCAGGACTCACTAAAGATGGAGTCGCGAGTCACCTCAAGAGCTACAGAAGGGCGCTAAGACAGCGCCACACAGCACTGAACCTGAAAGAACTCAACTTGTGCCTAAACACTAGGCATGGCTATAACTACAATGCCCCTGAAGTAAGAAATACCCTGCCTAATCTAGGCACCGACCAAGCTGGTAGCAGCACCATCGACTACTTGGGCGCTAATCAGAATATTCCCCCGAATCATCTCAGCACCCCTCAAGAGTATATGCCACAAGTGCAGCAGGTACGAACTCCTTGGTTTGAGCAGCAACTTTTCGCTAGTGCTCTTCCTATCCCCGATCAACATATTGCGCCTAGTGTTCAAAGATCTGCCCGGCTTGGGCATATGATTTCGGAAGATCAAGCGGGCGGATGCTCTGAGGATTTTTGTTTCTTCCATTCCCAAATGGAAGGTGCTTTTGATAGTGAACCGATCAATCATCCTCTTATAATCTCGAGCAACGACGAAGGTTCTAGCTCGAAGAATCAGATCGCTCACAACAGAAACAGGAATCCTTCAACGCCAAGCGATGATGGTCAACCCGAATATCAGTTGCTCGAAGAATCAAAAGATTTCCTTGATGAGGAGCTCCATATCTGGATCGATCAGTTTAAAACTGATGGACTTATGAAGTTATGATCCAAAATGACGATTATATGTCTGATTCATGGTGTAACTGGCTGATCACCGAGAATCCTCAAGGGAACTAGGCACATGTGGCTGGATGTATCATTAATCTTTCTGTCATAAAGTCTTCCATGCAAGATAATCTTCCTTAATGCCTAGAGTTAATCTGGGGCAGCGATCAGTACTACCTGCGAGCATCATCATGCTTGAGTGCGACAATCCCTTGTTAGATTAGAGTCGAGGCGAATCAATTGAACGCCACGAAGAAAAACATTTAAAGGCTTCACATAGGAAAATGCGAGCAAAAGCCCGAGCGAGCTCAAAGACGGTTAGCTCTGTATCGTTCTAAGGGACCTTTAGTCGTTATGAACTCTAAATTGAGCTTGTTTCATTCTCGATGGGGGTCGCTAACTGCTTCAAGAATTTTATAACAAAAAACGAACCAGTTAGGGACGCCAATAGTGCTGTGTCTTGGTAGTCAGTGAAATGGAAGTGGTACGAAACGTCAGGAGTTCGATCTCGGGATTGAAAAATCATTTTATCAGTTGGTCTATCACCCGATGAAGTTCAAAGAGATTCGACGCAGATGACTATAGAACTTGGGGCAATTCGAAAATCATCGATTCATTTTCATCAAGCGGCGAAGTTGGTATTGTAAAATGTGAAGCATGCAAATGACAAATCCGAAGCAGAAGGAGATGAATCATGATTCGCTTATCCAAGGTCGGGATTTCAACCTTCGACTAAAGCCAAATCTAGGATGAGTTTTTGATCTTGCCCACTCGACAAAACCCATCTCCACTGAAAATGGGGGCAAACCATTCCTACATCCGGAAAGCATGTCGAAGCCGAAGACATCAAATTCATCGTTTAATCCGTGGGGCAAGTCCCTGAAGCGATAGTTATAATCTGCAGAGCGTAATGGAATCCATCCTTTCAATGTAAAACGCATTTGGCCGCGGAGCCACCCATTTGGTAAAAAGAACGTATCGTTCCTAAATGATTTTCAATCAGATGCGGGGATAATGTTCTCTCATTTTCCTCTCAGGTGATGAACAGAGACGAGGCACCCAAGAAGCCATGCATTCAAATAACAAAACAGTGCATGAAACACGCCCAAAAAGATGAATGAATCTCCTCCGACGTAAATCCTCGAGGTGGATTCGTTGCCCAACCAGACGAAGAAATCATGGCCACAAGCTTGAGGGCCGGCTTCTACAATCTGCACATTGGCATGCAGAATGGAATTCAAATCAAGAGTAAAGTAGTATCGTCCCAATTTGTTTTGAATTTGGAAACCCAAAATAATGCTTAATATTTATCCTTGGCAGGAGCTCGCCATCAGGGCAGACATATTTTCACAACCCTTGTACACTCGTTGGAGCATATGACCAAGGGTAAGATGTATCGTTCCAATTTTTGTAAAGTTTTAGAATATACAATGACATATCCCTTTTATATCTCCAGGATCTCCAGCCTCGATGGGCAGGTAAGTATCCCTTTTCCCAATTCATTGGAGATTAAAAACTTTCAGAATTAATTCGATTCTCACATCTAAAAAGACATAGAATTCTTACTTCATTGACATTCATGTTTTAAAACATGAGATTGTCTGAACATGAATTACACATGTATGGTGCATCATAAAATCCCTTTGAAGGATAAATCTTGATGAAATGAAATGAATTTTTCCAATAAGAGTCGTTTGAACTGTTCAAAAGGGTATTTTCTCATAAGATAAGCGAGCCTAATCCAAACACGTCCCATACACACTTGAGAGATGAGGAGATTGGAAATGATAGCGAAACCTTAACCTATGGATATAAGGGTCATTCGCAACGATTACATGGATCGAGATGACAGAGGCATTTATTTCTTCATTCCAAACACTACAGATGCCCATTGAGAACCCCATTGAACGGCGATTTTCATTCTCAACCCTGTCAAGAACCACCCCACATTGGGGCAAATGAAGGTTAGTCCAACAGTATCAGAAAGTAAACGGTTAGAAATTTTCTTGCTCGGACTAACATAAATCTTTGTGTGTTGTTTATATGATAATCCAAGTGTCATAGGATGACGAGAATGATTCATTTCTCTATCCTACACACTGTTATCCTTTGCACAACCAAGTTGAGCCAGCAAATTCATTTCATCAACCTATTGGTGATCATTGCATATTCCAAAGCAAAGGCAACATCACTCTAGGAATGGAAGCGTGCCAAAGTTTAAGTTGCATATCTAGCATGATTGCCGAAAATCCTAGCTCCAAAAGAAAAGAAAAACACGGGATTAAAAAAAGGGGGAAAAGAAAAATCCCTAGACATCAAGAAAAAGCAAAGTGCATGGTAAAAAGCATGGCTGATGTCTATTCAAAATATCCCCAGTAAAGTCTAGAGAGACGATGAAAAGACCCTGCAAAGGAGTTAGATCAAGATGACTACTCTCCAAATGTTGTCGTGCTCAAATTGCAAACACACAAACAGACGGTCTCTTAATGTAACAAGAGACGCTTTTAAACATCCTTGTGCGCTCTAAAAGAGGAGTGTACACTTCAAGAAATGGAGATGTTCTTCGAAGGACATGTGGCAAATTTGCAATGATCACCAATGTCAAACCCTTCACAATTTCTGGGCAAAAAATAAGCCTTTTTCGGTCCCCAATCCTTCCAATGTTACAACCCTGAAGTAGTCTTATCTGACTAAGACACTTGGGTTAATGTATAACTTAGCTCAAAGAAGTACGAGCAAGACTATTTCTTTCTCATTTTGCAGGGTTCTTGACTTGTAAACCCGGATCAGCTAGTGAAAAATTTCGTTCAACGGCCTTGACTCAAAAGTGAGTCCCCCTTGGAAACCGATATCCAAGCCTAACACTACGGTCCCGTGAAAGACCTCCTGATCGGTCGAAATGTATGCGTTGCGAATGATCCTGAAACCCAGGCACAGGTCGGTAGGAAATTGAGCACTTTCCCTATTAAAGATCATTATCACAGAGCAGTGAGGAGCCTTCTTGGGTGAGAAATACTCCAATGGATGTTTTGAGCAAACTCTTTTTGAAATTTTCAAATTGTTTGATCTAGAGTTTCCGTGCAAGGAATTTATGATTACATCTGTATATGGCAGAAATGTTTTGGATAACCTCCAACAATCAAAATGCACATTTCATGACTAAAACTTAAGTCGTAGAATTTTGTCAGTTAGACAATTATTGTCTTCCCAAAGATTACTAATATCTTCTTGGCGAGGAAAATTTTTTCAGGTCTAAGCTTTCTGCAGGACTTTTGGCCGCCCCAAAGACTGGGTGCGTCATCCTTAGGTGAAGCCTTTTAGTAGGCAAATCTTTTCTAAGACCGATCCATAGAATGATCGAGTCTTCGACTAGCCCCGAAGAGCGGGTACGTCATCCTTTGATTCATATCAGTTTGGAATCTCATAAATGGTAGAAACCGCCTGAAGGGTCAACTCAATGGTAGAAACCGCCTGAAGGGTCAATCAATGGTAGAAACCGCCTGAAGGGTCAACACAATGGTAGAAACCGCTTGAAGGGTCAATGTATGGTAGAAACCGCCTGAAGGGTCAACCAATGGAAGAAACCGCATGAAGGGTCAAAACAATGGTAGAAACCGCCTGAAGGGTCAATGTATGGTAGAAACCGCCTGAAGGGTCAACCAATGGTAGAAACCGCCTGAAGGGTCAACTCAATTGTAGAAACCGCATGAAAGGTCAATGAATGGTAGAAACCGCCTGAAGGGTCAAAGGACTGGTAGAGACCGCCTGAAGGATCAACCCAATGGTCCGATCCACCATACGGATCAAAACCTTGATGAATCCCGAACGCGGGAGGATTCGTTTTCCCTAATAAGCCTTACATTAGGCAAGCCATTTCTAGTTTAGTCCACCACACGGATCAAAACCCTTGGCAAATTCCCAAATGTGGGATGCGTCTTCCTTAGGTTCCTATCAGTTAGGAATTCCATTATGGTTTGACCTACCATACAGGTCAGAGCTTAACATCCCCAGGACACTCCGATGACAAGTCCTTAGGAATCTACTTGAACCCATCAGACAAAGCAAATGCCGCAAGCATTCGACAGGTAAGGGGCAGGGAAGTCTATCTACTCCTTAACTTTCTTACATCATATCAGGGAATTGAATGAGCACATCTCTTTTTAAGGAAAAGCACACATTGATGGGCATGAAAATTGGATGTCATGATTTCTTTTATTTTCCCAGTCGAGTCGATCGGAACACAGGTGTCACCTTGTCTTTGAGAGAAACCTCTGACGAAATTCCTCTCAAAGAGGGGCAGCTGTTGACACCTGATTTTTGATCAGTCTTTCATAGTTTATTTTTAAAAAATTCATAAAAAATCTATAAAAAGTTAAAAACATTAAAAAATCATCTTTGGTAGCCTTGACCAAGCTAAAGGAACCATTTTTGATAAAAAATAATTTGTCATATTTTTTAATATTTTTTAATATTTTCCAAAAATAGAAAAATACATGAAAAATGAAGAAAAATAGCGTTCGATGTCGTAAAAATATAGAAAAATAGTCAATATTTTTATTTTAATTTCCTTTTCATTTTGAACTCATAAATAGTCAAAATTCAAGTTCAATTGCATGTGTTTCTTCACGACGCATAGAGTTGAATTTGGCAAAAAAATGTCATTCGAGTATTTTAATTTGTAAATTTCTACATATTTTTTAGTCTTGACGTCCAATTAGATCGACCACCATCTACAATAAATTCCCCTTGCTGAATATTTTCGTTTTTGTTTCACATGATTTTATGGTGTAAAACGCCGAGTGGATCCCAAATATAATCGGGTCGGCATGAGCTCGATAGCTCGTCTAAGACCAAACCAGGGCACGGCGAACTCCATGTGAGTACTCTCGAACTCCTTCGATGCTTCCTAATGCTTTTCTTAGGTTAGATCATGTGTAGAATGGCTAGGACAGCTAAATCATTCTTGAGCTGTGATTGATAAATAGGGCCTTACTAGGAATGCCATGCGATTTATTTGCATATCTAGATTCCTTGAGTTGCGCATTTTATTACTGATTGTGATTGCTAGGATAATCACTCCTATCTGCATGAATTTCTAGATTTAGGGTTCATACCTTACTCATCCGCATGAATCTCAGGCTAGAAAATTCAGTCAACTTAGGTACCGAAAGGGCGTCAACTCTGACTGTTGGTGTAACTAAGTCCCCGAAACCATTTCTCTGGTTCTCGCAGAATTGAATAGAAACTCCCAACTATTCGATTGGGTGGTCCAATCACACCCTAAAAAAATGATTGGTGGCGACTCCATGGCATGCACACTTAGCACATGTCACTAGACCACACTGAAAGTCGATCACGCATACCTCCGTTGCGATTTGGGTAATGGGCCTTGGGAGAGGCCCGCGTCCGACCAGACAGGACGGCTCATTAGCCCTCGAGAGCCCGACAACCTCAAGAGGGTCGCGACAAGAATGAACATTCATATGGTCGAACTTATGAACGAATCCCCCTTAAAAAAAAGAATTTCTAATACTTAGTGCATACCTATTAGGACTAAAGGTTATCCAAGCATGGTCAAAGTGCATTGGATGCATCGTTAAAATCCCCTGTAGGGTGATATGCCTGGAGAAAAACAAAATGACTTTTCCAAAGCAAGGGTTATTTAGGCTATCTGTAGGAATATTCCTTCAGATAAGAGGCGAACCTAACCCAAACACGTCCTACACATACTCGAGAGATGAGAAAGGTGTAGAGATAGAAAAGCCCGAACTAGGGGATGCAAGGGCCATTCGCATCGATTACATGGATTAGGAAGATGGATGCATTCATTCTTATCCATAAACACTACAGGTAATCATTGATAAACCCTTGGAGCGATGGTTTTCATTTGTTAACCCTGTCAAGAGTCACCCCACATTGGGGTTATACAGAAGCCGGCCAGTGGCATGAACAGGTAAATGGTTAGAAATCCTTTTGCTCGGACTAATATCAATCTTCGTGTGTTGATATGTATTAATCCAGGCGCCTTAGGATAACGAAGAGATGCTCATTTCTCTATCCTACACACTTATACCCATTGTATAACCAATTTGAGCCTACACATTCGTTTCATGTACCCTCATTGGTGATCATTGTACAGCCTCAAGGTAAAAATGGCCAAAGCACTTATGGACAGAAAAGCTCGAGAGTGAGAGTTACATGAGAATCTCAAGCTGAGGTATTCAAGACAGAATGAGGCTCATGCCACCTACCTCGCTAGATGAGCAACAATCTTAGTTCCTAGGAAAAGACAAAGAGAAGGCGGGATCGAAAAAGAGAAAAAAAAAACCGAATCCCCATGTATTAGTAAAGAAATCAAAAGCCTGACAAAAACAGGGCTAATCTCCACCAAAATGCTGGAGGATCATAAGGCAGAATTTTGGGGACATCAAGGGATTACTGGATATTTCTACCTCCCCAACAAATTTTGAGATAAAGAAGAACCATCAGAAATGGTGTGACAAGCGGCTGCCCTTCAAATGGAATTGTAGCCAACTACCAAAGCGGCAAGCAATATCTTCCAAAGATTAGACCCATTCTCAAGACGCGTAATAGCAAGAAGGCTAAAGGCATCACTCGAAGAATTACCAACCAAAGATCGATCAGAAGACTGATCGGCAATGATCACCAATGTCAACCCCTTCGTGATTTCGGGCCAAAAATAAGCATCTTTCGGTCCCCAACCCTACCAACGTTACAACCCTTTGCAGTCTTTTCCGACTAAGACGCCTAGGTTGATATATACCTTAGCTCGAAGAGGTACGAGCAAGATTATTTCTCTCTCATTTTGCAGGGGTCTTGACTTGTAAACCCGGAGTAGATGAAGAAAATTTTTCATTCAAAAAGACTTGACTCAGAAAGTGAATCCCCTTTGGAAACCATGTCCAAACCCAACATTACGATCCTGTAAAGACCTCCCGATTGATCGAAATGTATGCGCTGCGAATGGCCCCGAAAACCCAGGTACAGGTTATTAGGAAATTCAAGTACTTTCGTCATAGAAAACCAAAGTTAAAGAATTGGCAAGAAGCCCTCTTTGACGAAGACATTCCAATAGAATGCTTGAAAGTAAGCTTTGGTTGGAAACTTCAAATTATTTGATCCGAGATATTCCTCACAAGGATTCTCGATCATCTTTGCATGCTTTAAGATGTCTTGGATAACCTCCAGCGTCCTAAGTCACTTTGCATAATTGCATAGGTCAAGGTAAAACTTTGTTTGCATTATTATTATCATTGCCTCGAGATGACTGAATGAACTCTCAAGTCTAAACTTCTATGAGACTCATGGCAGCCCCAGGTCAAAGAAGTACACTTTGCTCCGCGATGAAGAGCTTTAGAATTGCCTTTCTGCGAGATTTCAGGTAACCCCTAATCCCAGAAAAATCTTATCAAAGTTTTTGTAGGTTTAAGCTTTCTGCAGGATACCTGGAGTCCCCAGATCCCAAAATGACACCTCACATGTCAAAAGGACAATCTTCAGAACCAGCTTTCTGTAAGGTTCTAGGTAATCCGTAAGCCCAGAATACTTATTTGGTAAGCCTAAAAGTTAGGTACACTTCATTTGTATAGACCCTCTTTGATTCCTCAAGATGTAGGATCAGCTTAGTTGTCGACAATCCCTACAGAACGGGTGCGTCATCCATAGGTTCCTAGCAGAAAGGAGTCCTATTCATGGTCAGATCCACCAGACGAATCAAAACCTTTGACAATCCCTACATAATGGGTTCGTCATCCATAGGTTCTTAGTAGAGAAGAGTCATATTCATGGTCTAATCCACCAGATGGATCAAAACCTTTGACAATCCCTACAGAACGGGTACGTCATCTATAGGTTCCTAGTAGAGAGGAGTCCTATTCACGGCCTGATCTCCGAGACGGATCAAAACTTTTGACAATCCCTACAGAACGGGTGCATCATCCACAGGTTTCTGATGGATAGGAATCCTATTCATGGCTTGATCCCCCTGACGGAGCAAAACTTTTGACAATCCCAAAAGGACGGGTGTATCATCCATAGGTTCCTAGCAAAGAGGAATCTTATTCATGGTTTGATCCACCATACGGATCAAAACTTTTGAGAATCCCTAAAGAATGGGTGCATCATCCTTAGGTTCCTGTCAAATAGGAATCTCACTCTGGTTTGGCCTACCATACAGGCTAGAGTTTAACCGCCCTAGGATGCTCAAGAGACGAGTCCCTAGGTATTCACTTGAATCCGCTATACACCGCGCATGCCACATGAGCATCAGGCAAGTGAGTAACAGGTAAGCATCTCAATTCTATCTCTCTCTTGCACATCAGCAAAGGAATGAGAAGTAGAGCATTTACTAGCGGGATGAGAAAGATTGGGTGTCAAGATTCATTTTTCTATTCCCCAGTAGAGTCGATCTAGACTAAGGTGTCACATGTCTTTGAGAGAAACCTCTCGCGAGATTCCCCTCAAAGAGGGGCAGCTGTTGACACCTAATTTCGTATTAGTCTTTTCTAGCTTATTCTTAGAAAATTTATAAAAAAATCCATAAAAAGTCAAAAAATTACAAAACCAACTTTGGTGGCCTTGGCCAAGCCTAAGGAACCATTTTTGACCAAAAAATAATTTTTCATATTTTTCACATTTTTTAGTATTTTTAGAAAATAGGAAAATACTCGAAAATTCAAGAAAATAGCATTCGATGTCATAAAAATATGAAAAAATAGTCAATATTTTTCTTTTAAATCCTTTGTCTTTCTGACCTCATAAAAAGTCCAATTCGCCTCGGACGTTCACCGGTGTCCGGTGACCATTTCACACGTGATTGCACGTGCGAAGGTCACCGACTCACCCACCCCCCTACGAACGACCAAATTTTGAAAGAGGGGGAATAAAAGAGAAACATACTGATTCTTGAAAGAGAGGTCCATTCTGTTGAGGAAGGAGAAACAATGGAGAGAGAGAGAGAGAGAGAGAGAGAGAGAGAGAGAGAGAGAGAGAGCTCACCCTCCATCGCCATTGTCGAGGGTTGGAGCTCAAATTTGGAGGGCGCTGGTTAGGCCGTCTCCGGCCAAATCGAAGCCAAAGAAGATTGCCACAAGCTCGCCTGAAGCTCCATGAAGCAATCGCCATCGGCCGCGCCACGCGAAATCATGAAAATAGGTGAGACGCAATTTTGAGCTCTTCACTGTGCATCAATGGCGACTCACCTGTTTTACGTTTGTTCTTGCGATTAGTGTGTGCGTTTTGTTCCCTAGACATCACTGACCATCAACGTACTTTCATTTTGCAATGGCCTTGTCTGAATACTTCGAATTGAGTTTCCAAATTCAACCTCCATTGCCGAGTCTTGTTCACTTCTGCCTAGCCAAATCTAGGCCTTGCGAGCTCGATCGGAGCTCGAGGTAAGTGTTCTGAACCTCCTTTCGTGTTAATCTGTGAATGAATCGCCCTGATTTCGCGTAGTTCGCGTGATTGAAATTCCATGGCCGTACTCGGTATCTTGCATGATGATCGTGATTTTGTGGATGAAATGCCGCGATTCTTAGATATGTTAAACTAGAGGTCATTACGAGTCGATTGGCGCTGGTCTCGTGTCAATCAATCTAGGTTTAGCCGTTCATCAGTGCCGGAGAATTCTCAACCGTCCATTCCGTCGGGATCGAGAGGTTGAAGACGAAGCTGACGTGGAAGGTCAACGAGTCAGCGTCTTAGATGGCGAAGTGTAGTTGGTCTACGTGGATGTCGAGTCAGCTCGACCGTTAGTTTGTTAGGTTGAATTGGATTAGATCGAACGGTCTAGATTAATCGAGTCCAATTTTTAATGACCGTCCGATTAGTAATTAGGAATATCCGAAAATTTTATAATCAGAAAACAAAAAAGTGCAGAAACGCCGCCGTTTAGGTTAGTAGTCGAGCGGCGTCGTTTAGGTTAGTAAAGATGGACGACCCAGATCGAGTCTAGCCTTCTAATCCTGACCGTAGATCTTGGTAAGTCAATCAGACGGCCCTGGTCAAGTCTTCGTTTAATCTAGGCCGTAGGCTTTAGTAAGCTGATCCAGTGGTCGTGCAATACCCACGTGGTTCAATAGGAACCATCGGATTAAATCCAAAAAATAAAATAAAAAAATGCGAGACGGGGTCCTTTTGAAGGATGGGTCCGCGCGGGTCTGGGCCGGGTTCCGACCCGAGTGGGTCGGGACGACCCGGTCCGAATCACATTTTAAAAATAAAAAAAATTCGAAAATGATTTTAAAAATAATAAAAATAATCGAAAAAATTCTAGAAAATCCCAAAAAAATATAGGAAAATTGTGAGAAATTCTTAGACACTCCAGAAATCCCCAAAAATTGAGGATTGACATAGACAACGAGTCAATCCTATTTTTAAGATTTCTTATCCGTTCTTCTGAAAATTGACTACTTTACCCTTTAGGGGTAAATTGCCTCAGTCTTGTATTCAAGATGGGTCGAGGATGTCAAGATAAGGATTAGGGTCGGTTAGGTGATCGATCCTTCTGCTTGGGTTCCCGAGTTTCGTCTTTTCTTCAAAATGACGATTTTACCCCTCAAAAGGGTAAATCGTCTTTCCTATTCCAATCGAGTCTTGAAAATTGCTTAAAATTAGGGTTTGAGTCAGATGGTCGACCAATCCTAGTGTTTGAGATTTTCACTTCTCGTCTTCGCCCAAAATGACGATTTTACCCCTCAAAGGGTAAAATCACTTCTAAATTCTAGAAAAATTCTGGAAATTCTCGAAAAATAGAAAATGGAAGGGTTTGATCGCCAATCCCTTTTCCATCATCTTTTGACTACTCATTTCATCTGAAATGATAATTTTTCCCTTCTAGAGCAAATTGTCCCCAAATTTCTCAAAATTACGATTTTACCCCTCACGGGCGAATCATGTCAAAATCACTCCTAAGCCTTGACTGATACTTCTCTAGGCTGATAAGGCGTTATTAGGGATACCATGTTGCTTTCATGTGATTTATCCGCATGTTTTGAATCCTTGATTTGCGCATTTATTTTTACTGATTGTGAGAGATAGGGTAACCACTCTTATCTGCATGAATTCCTAGATTTAGGTTCGTACCCCCACTCATCTGTATGAAATCTTAGGATTAGATAAATCATTCAACGTGTGTGCCGAAAGGCAATCAACTCTGACAGTTGGCGTAACAAAGTCCTCGATCCCACTTTTGTGGTTTTCGCAGAATCGAATAGATCGCTCCCAACTATTCGATAGGGTTTCTGATCGTACCCTCCACGAAACGATTGGTGGAGACTCCTTGGCATGTATACACATCACATGTCACCAGACCGCACCGAAGGTCGACCACGTATATCCAGCCGTTGCGATTTCGACAATGGATCTTAGGAGAGGCCCGCGTCCGATCAAGCGACATCGGGAGGCCCATTAGCCCTCGAGAGCCGCCTCGACATGCCGCTCGAGAGGATCGCAACAGACTGGCGACTCCACTGGGGAACGAACCCAGAATCTCTGGTTAGGAATTTTAGAGGACTTAAGCCGATTTAAAAGTTGATTGGTTTATCTAACCTTATTTTCTCCAGATGCTCTCGAAGGTGAGGTATGTACGCTAACCATTGTGTTAGATGTTCTTGCAGGTTGGAGAAATAAGGGGTGAAATGATTATTGACATTTTTCCTGCAGGTTGGAGTTGGGATTATATGTTTATTTTTGGCACATATTAAAGCAGTGTTCGATACAAACTGATGTGCATGACTTGCATTGTGATGATCACGACACAACGTACACACTGGCGGTCAAACCCCGACTGCAACCACCTCTAGGTTACCTTAGATGGGGAAAGGGTATGAAAGGATCTTGTGTTTGATGGCACTTGAGACTTTCGTGTTCATTCCCACTCACAATCCAAATTGGCGATATCTAGCCCTCTTGGGTGGATACCCTTGGGAGGAATCTGCCTTATTTGGATCGTGAGAGCCTGAGCCATAGGTTCCTCACCTGATTTTTGATTTCTAGAGTATACCCACTTGTCTCATGCGCATGTCTATGGAAAGTTGGTATACCTAAAATAACCCATTATTACAGTGGAATATTTGACATTTCTCGGGTTTTGGTTGGTAAGGCATTTACTTTCAATGTACTTCACTATTCCTTGTTTCATAGTATGATTCATGCATTATATACATCCATGTGCATTCCATACATCATGAAATCACGCAAGTGACTAATTGAAATAACGATGATAAGGGGGTAGGATGTCGCTGTTTCCTAGAAATTCGGCAGAGTTGGTAACCTTCGAATACCTAAGGAAAGTCACTCGTCCTGGATCGAACACAAGGTTGCACTTTACTAGATTTGTTCATGGCCGAGAGCTAACCGGACGCAAGTTGGGATACGCCGAAGATTGTCAAACCCACTACTATGTCGATAACCTCAGGTTCAAGCGACAAGCAGACGAAATGTTCAAAGATTACATGGAGATGAAAAGACAACATCGCAACCACCTAGCTAGAGATGCGTATGCCCGCCGCCTAAAGGCTGAACGTCAAGCTAATGAAGACATACACATGATCACTCTTTAGGGAAAGAGAAGACACCCTGCAACCAAGACAAAACCAAAGCACATCGCACTTAAAAAGGCGAAGCCCGAGAAGACCCCTGAAATCATTATTCCATGGACTAGAGAATGGTCAGAGGAGCTGAGACGCCTCGACCGATCCATTAAAGACAATTTCTTACATTTGAAAGAACACTCAACTATGGGAGAGGTCCCATCTATCGAATCATATCCTGAAAGGGACACAGATGAAGATGGCTTTGAGAAGGAACTCCCGACTGACTTCCATTCTGAAGAAGATTAAGCTTTTGGGGAGGGTTAGCTTAGATCCACACATTCCTTGGGCCTTTTATGGCTTTCTTGTTTGCAGAAACTCTCTCTAACTGTTCTTTCACTAGGCATCCTAAGTAATAGGGGGCTTACTCCGCTCCACTCCCATCTGATGAATTGACCAATGGAATGTGACGTTGTTATTTCCTTTAGTCACGGGAGTGAATCTGATTAAATTGCATAATTCACTTGCTTGAAATTCAAATTAGACTTTAAGTCAGGTCTTCCATACCTGAAAAAGGCTCTAATTCCATTTCTCCAATTGAGCTATGCAATTAAGTCAGCCCGTGCATATTTCATGGCATTTGCATAGTCACATGTTTAAAGTAATTTTTGGCGATTGACTTTTCAAAATCATTTGCATATTTTCGACTTGATGGGAAAGAATGATATTCAAGTATTCAAAGTCCCCCGGACCGAGCTCCTAGCCTGGTGGGACAGCATGGACGAAGCTACCCAGAAATACGCCAAATCACGGCTGGGGTATCTATTGGAATTGCTGAAGATTGATCAATCAGATTGGATCAAGCTGACCTTGCACTGATTCCAAACAAGCGGGGATGTCACGCCCCGAACACGGCGGGTACACGAGCATCCCACCTTCGTCGTTACGGTTAATGATCTCCCAAGATCCAACGGCTAGTAACTTAAAACTTCTAATGATAAATGCATGCGGAATCGAGAAAGACATCCCATACAGAAATATACAAGATGACTTCGGATAAAAGGGTACATCTTTTATAAAGGTCAATCATACATCATAGGTTACAATTCTGAATCCCCAAATTCGTCATTACAGCCACAAGGTCACAAAAGGATTCCTATCCATTTCTTCTAGTGACTTCATCGAATGCCAATCCATGGCGAGCTCGGGTTTCCTTCGACTGGGACCTGAAAATGTTGTCCCACGACGGGGTGAGATATAAATCTCAGTAAGCTAAACTAACCCTAAACTAGGTTGTCAGTACCTCCAGAAATTTTTGAAAAATGGGTATTTTGGGATAAAATCTTTGGCATGGCAAAACAAGGTATCGTTTAAAACCCGGCCTTTCAGTCTTTCAAAAATGACTCAATCCAATTACACAAATTTCATGAGAAAAACTGAGCTTCGTACTATGGCAGGGTTTTTCAGTCACAAGCATACACTCAAGGCAAACTTTTCAATTCAAGAGGCATTTTCAAACTCGTGAGGCAACTTTCATTCTTGAGGCAAATTCAATTTCTCCAAAACCATTCTCTGATTTTTCCACAAAACATATCTTTTCAATATCATCCCATCCTAGGCTGCCCACTTTAGGGCTGCGAGATGATTTGGTCTCCATATGACCCATCAGTCCATATGAGACTCTCGCATCCGGATCAAGAGATGATTCGGTCACCATACGACTCTCGATGCCCATTTTCAATAGAGATGAATCGTGTTAGTATGGGACTCTCTAGCCGCACGACCTCGTCAGGCCAAATGGGAGTAACTCCCTCCCAATACATTGGCCAAATTCATAAGTCCTTGGCGATCCCACACACCAATGCACATATAATTTTTCCCGGCGATCCCACACGCCTATGCACTTATAATTTCCATCGGTGATCCCACACACCATTTACTCATAAAAATTCAGTTATAAAATGCCTCAATTTTCACTCGAAAACAAATTCATGCCTCAATTTTCCATCGAAAATATATTCTTGAAATTCGTTGCCAAAATAAGGCATTCATTTCAAACGTCCATCAATTGGACAAAACATAATTCACGTTGCAAAATTCTCAATCAAGCATAAGCATCACTCGGCCATTAAAACATATACTTGACACACCTTAAACCATTTAACAATCGATTGCACATTCGAGCGCTAGAGCCCTTAATTGAACCAATTTAATCGACGCATGCCTAGTCTCACGCACGGTGCTTCATCACGGGCAAATCAAAGCTTTAATTCAACAAATCCTAGGCATGTTAACATGATATTCCATCAAAATCAAGTCAGCAAATCAACTTCCTCAAACTGCACAGTTTCCATTTTAAGCATTTCAAGCCAAATCAGTCCATAAACCCCATGAATCATGCTCAAACTCTGTCCCTTAGTAACCCAACTTCTTAATAGAGGGTTAGGGATAACTTATCGACAATTTAAACTAGAGATGTCTACGAAATAGGCGACACAAGCCCTTGTTCCAAATCTGTCCAGAACCGGTCCCTAGCGATTTCACAAAATATTAGCCAATAAACTCCCTTAATCCACTTCCAAATTCAACCACAAGCTAACCTAGCATGTCAAGCAAGGTCCTAAGAGGTTTCCCAAGGATTTGTGCCATGAAATTTGGCCAAGGAAGTCGCACAAAGCTCACGATTCAAGCTGGAGCTCCGGCAGACAGATTTTGTCCATGTAAGGCACAAGCCACGATTTAGCTATGGAACCACTTCTAAACTACACCAAACTCAACCACAAGATAAATAGTACTTAGGTCCAAGTTCTAAGATGGCTCACCGACGATTTCCAAGTAAGACAATGCATTGACGAACCTCGAAGAGTCAGGGTTCCAAACCTGGTCGGCGGGGACATATTATGTCCTTCAAAAACCACCAAGATTTAACTATCATAATCCTTCAATAATCCAACCAAACTTCAAATGCATGTTACTACATGTCTTAAGTAGGTTCAATGAGTGTCTTACCGAAGATTCAAGCCAAAACCAACTCCCAAATGGCCTTTGATGCTTCTCGGGTTCAGACTGGTCCAGGCAGCGACCTTTGCTGCTTCAAACGGACCTACGGGACAAACGGTTGGGCCAAATGGGGTTCATCATACCTTGTTGGAACGGCAAGAGAAATAGATTTCTAATGGTGGGTGGATCGTCGTCATCGGATAACAGACGAAGAAGTTATGACCGAAACAGTTGAGGGCAACTGGACTGGGTGGCGTAAGAGAAAAATCCGAGAGTGTTTTTGAGAGAGAGAGTGGTTCCCTTGTGAGATGCTCGGCCAAATGAGAGGAAGAAGAGAGGGAAAGCTTTCTCAACAAGCCAAAAAATAGAGAGTGAGTGAGATGACAAGTTAGCCTTTTTAGGCTCAATAGATTAGGCTTTTAGGTGAGGATTTGACTAATACGTTTAATGGCTTTGTCTTTTCCTCATAAAAATCAAGGGCCAAAATGACCATCTTGCCCTCATATTTTTGGCCACTATAGGGAGGAAAGAAATGACTAAAATTTTCTTTTCTTGTTTAAAAAAAAAGGATATTCATTTAGGGGCAAATGGGTAATTTCACACTTATCGTTCAAACTTTCACTTTTCAAATCTTACGAGGCGAGTCGTGATCTTAATTACCCTCGATGAGGTAGCATCCAATTCTTTTCAAATGTTGGAATTCCTCAATGTCCGATACCTACTTCCCAGACCTAATTCATGTCGAGCTCTCGTCGAGTGTAATTCCAGTTTATCTCTTACTGACGGTCGACTCTTGCAGGCGCTACTCGTAACGACCTTAGGATTTCTCAAGTCGTGGCGAATTTGGTTGTCATGTGATTACGAGGATTTATCGCTAGTTCCTGCGGTCCTGATCATCGGAATCCGACTAGGAAATTCCCGCAAATTACACATTGGCTAGGCAAAATCACCCACGTCCCTAAGTATAACGCTAGCAAGACATTTCATGATCGTCCCTAGATCGATCTCTGCTGGCCCAAAACATCCCCTCGATAATCTTTATGGTCAAAATGCTGTTTCTTACTAGAATTTCTCAGGTCCACGTACTCGACTCCACGTTAGTCTTTTCCTTTCGGTCAGTTACTCGAGAGTGGCCTGCTCCGAGCGAGACACAACTGAAATACCACGATTGATATCTTTCCATTCAATAGCCTCGAGATGGGTCGAAATTCAGAATGTCACAGCTTAGTGATCTCCTTGACACGCAGGATACCCTACCTAGCGTTCAACACTCTTGTGTGCACCTCCTCACAATCACAATGGATGAATCAAGAAGTGTATATGAAATGAAGTACTCTCGATCTAAGAATTATAAGATTTTTTCCTCTTAACGCCGACATGTTGTCCCTTCGACCTTGAGATGTCTTTTATACTCCTCTGCCTCTAATCTAACTGTTGCAAGGCTTCCAGAAGATGTCTCTCCAAAACTTCTTGTTTGGACAAGACAGATACCAAAATAAGATCTCGTAGCCGTTAGGGATCGCCAAAGGAAAGTCTTCCCCGTTCGGATCAAATCGCCCATACAATTATGATCCTGGATTTCCATAGATGATTTTGTTCATTTGGAAAGTCGTATGTATGTCTCCTTGATTTCGCATCCTTGATTGATCTCTATCCCCAAGAATCCTCAAGAATGATCCAGCTCGAATGTATCCGTTGTAGTGTATCAAATAAAGACTTTGACAAGCACATTTCAAAGTCCTCTTCAAGTTTTAATTACTGCACGTGAATACTCCACTCGGAGCTTGAGCGTCATTCTAATGTCTGAGCTATCCCTACTCAACGTCTGAGCTCTGTCGCGACCCTCTCGCGGCTCGGAGGCGGGAGCGGGCTAATGGGCCGCCCGATCGCTGGCTTGATCGGACGCGGGTCTCTCCCAAGGTCCATTACCCAAATCGCAACTGCTGGATATACGTGGTCGACCTTCAGTGTGGTCTAGTGACATGTGATGAGTGTACATGCCAAGGAGTCGCCACCAATCGTTTCGTGGAGGGTACGATCGGAAGACCCTATCGAATAGTTGGGAGTGATCTATTCGATTCTGCGGAAACTAGAGAAGTGGGTTCGGGGACTTAGTTACGCCAACTGTCAAAGTTGACGCCCTTTCGGTACCTAAGCTGAATGGTTTATCTGATCCTAGGATTTCGCACAGATGAGTGGGGTACAGATCCTAAATCTAGGAGTTCATGCAGATGGGAATTGCTACCCTATCAATCACAATCAATAGAAATAAGTGCGCAAATCAAGGATCCAGTACATGCGGATAAAACACATGAAATCAGCGTGGTGTCCCTAATGAGGCCCTATTAGCCTAGAGAAGTATCAATCAAGGCTTAGGAATGATTCTGGCATGATTTGCCCATGAGGGACAGAATCGTAATTTTGAATGATTTGGGGAAATTTACCCTTAAAAGGGTAAATCTGTCATTTTAGACGAATTGGGAAGTCAAAAGGCAATGGAAATAGGATTGGCCATCAATCCAATCCATTTCCTATTTTTCGGGAATTTCCAGGATTTTTCTGATATTTAAAAAAAAATGATTTTACCCTTGGAGGGGTAAAGTCGTCATTTTGGACAAAGATGAGAACTGAAAATCTCGAATATTAGGGTTGGTCGTCCACCTGACCCAAACCCTAACTTCAAGCAATTTTCAGAACTCGATTGAGACAAGAAAGACGATTTTCCCACTAAAAGGGCAAAATCGTCATTTTGAGAAAAGAGGCGGGACTCGAAAACACAAACCTGAGAATTGGTCGTCTAATTGACCCTAATTCTCACCTTGGCATTATTGGCCTTATCTTGCTTACACAGCAAAGGCGACTTACCCCTAAAGGGTAATGTCGTCAAGTTTCGGAAAATTGGATAAGAAACCCCAAAAATAGGGCTGACCAGTTGTCTGTGGTCAACCCTCGATTTTTGGGGATTTCTGGAATGTCTAGGATTTTTCCACAAATTTTTCACATTTTTTTTGAATTTTCTGGAATTTTCTAGCATTTTTTTGGATTTTCTAGGATTTTTCTGATTTTTTTATTTTTTAAAATCATTTTCGAATTTTTTTTATTTAAAAAATATTATTCGGACCCGGTCGACCCGACCCACTCGGGTCGGAACCCGGTCCAGACCCGAATCCGCGAAGACCTTGATCGAAAACGACGCCGTATCATGCTTTTTATTTTTGGATTTTCCGGTTTTAATCCGACGGTCCCTGATGGACCACGTGGCTTGTCCGTGTCGCTTAGATCTGTTTACTAAAACCTACGGTCCAGATTGGATGAAGACTCGATCAGAGCCGTCTGATCAGATTACTTAAATCTACGGCCACGATTAGAACGTGGAATCTGATCTGAGCCGTCTATTTTCATTAACCTAAAACGACGTCGCCTAATCCTTCCTCTAAACGGCACCGTTTCTTATCCTGACTGATTTTACGATTAAAATCATTTTCGAATAATCCTAATTTCTAATCGGACGGTCATCATTTATTAGACTCGATTATTCTCAGCCGTTGGATTCATTTTATTTGAATAACAGATTCAACGGCCATGCTGACTCGACATCCACGTGGACCAATCACGTGTTGCCACCTAGACCTTTGACCAGTTGACCGCGCCACGTCAGCTTCGTCTTCAACCTCGCGACTCCAGCAGGATGGACGGCTGTAGTTCTCTGGCGATGATCGTGCGGTGAAATCTTAATGGAATCACTCGAAACCAACGGCAATCGATTCGCGACTAGCTTTAGTTTGACATATCTAAGAATCGAAACATCCTATTCACAGAATCAAGAACATCGTGCGAATTGCCGAGTACGGCCGTGGAAGCTCAATCATGCGATTCACTCGAAATCAAAGAAATTCAGTCACAGAATAACACCAATGGAGGTTCAGAAGACTTACCTCGAGCTCCGATTGAGCTCGCTCGGCCCAGATTCGGCTGGGGAAGTATGAACAGTAGCTCGACAATGGAGGTTGGATTTGAAGACTCAATTGGGCCTGTTCTTGCGATTTCACTGGGCGCGGCCGGCGGCGATCGCTTCAGGGGACTCTGGGCGATCTCTCAGCGACCTCGTGGAGCTTTGGTTTTGCCTCGGAAGGCCCAACCGGCGCTCTGCAATTTTGAGCTCCAACCTTCGACCACCGCGAGGGAAGGTGAGCCCTTTCTCTCTCTTTCTTTCTCTCTCTTGATTCAGTTTCTTCTCCTCGAACTGAATCCGTTCTCCCCTTCAACAGAAAACGATCATGAGCTTATATAGCTCGTTGGATTTTTGGCGCCGAACGGTAGACTGTGTACCGGCCTCAATTGCACGTGTGATCACGTGCAATTAGGTCGAAATGGCGTCGGAGAGGACGGGCATTCTGTCCAGTCCCGTTTGGTCATCCGGCGAGCTCTATTTCAAGCGAATTTGGCACGAATTTGGACAAGTTTCATCTGAGTTCTGTCGCCGTTGACTTTTGCAGGTGCAGCAGCCTTGACCAACCGATTATTCTCCGTTCTGGCAACCATTGCTCGTGTTTTTGGTTCGAATCGATGGGCAATGATTCGAGGAACAAAACCCCTCTTCAAACTCTTCCAATCATGGTCGTTTTCTCCCTTAATTTAGCCATTGAAATGGACCTGACACTGTTCATTCGCACGGTTCTCTGAGGAAGAAGAAGACACTGTTCTGGACCGGTTTGACCGGTCGGACCGGCGGTCGGATCGGTCAGAACCGGTTCCGACTCACCATTTTCGAAATTAAACCCAAATTAATGGGAAATTTTTACAATTGAACCTCATAATCGAATCTAGGGCATGAATTCTATCTAGAAATGTGGTTTTGCCCAAAAGTTTTCATCAATTTCTACAAAATCCCCAAATTTTCATTTAATTGGAAATTGGGGATCGTGTAATTGAGGGTGCAAATAATCAAATTGAGTCAAACCACCTATGCCAATCGATTTAAAATGGTGAAATCCATTGGGTAGCATGTTCAATTTGCAGTGATAGCCCTTGAATTGAAAGTAATTTCAATTATGCTCAATTTCAAGGACTAAAATGCAATTTTAGTATGTAATTTTGTCAAATCCGTGCAATTGAGCAAATTGCACACACAATTGGGATAAATTGAAATAGGGGTTAGTTAGATTGAATGTCAAGATCTTAAAAGATGCCAAAATTGCAAATTAAAAGACTCAATTGTTATTTTTTCTTCAAATTCAATAGTACGGGTTACAAAGGAACACCTAAAATTGAATCTGATTTTGACTTTTTTATGAGGTCAAAAATACAAGGGATTAAAAGGAAAAATATTGGATATTTTTCCATATTTTTGTGACCTCAAATGCTATTTTTCTTGATTTTTTAAGTGTTTTTCTATTTTCCAAAAATACTAAAAAATATGAAAAATATGAAAAATTATTTTTTGGTCAAGAATGGTTCCTTGGGCTTGGCCAAGGCCACCAAAGTTGATTTTGTAATTTTTTTGACTTTTTATGAATTTTTTATGATTTTTCAAAAAAATAAAAATGAAAAAGGCTGGTTCAAAAATCAGGTGTCAACAGCTGCCCCTCTTTGAGAGGAATCTCGTGAGAGGTTTCTCTCAAAGACAGGTGACGCCTGAGTCTAGACCGACTCGACTGTGGAAAAGAAAAACGAATCTTGACACTCAATCTTTCTTGTTCCACCGGTGAACGCTCTGCTCTTCATTCTTTCATAGAAGTGAGAGAGAAAGTAGAGAGACCCACCTGCTATTTACCTGTTGATTACTTGCCTGATGTTCGTGCGGCATGCGCGGCGTATAGTGGGTTCAAGTGAATACCTAGGGACTCGTCTCTTGAGTATCCTGGGGCGATTAAACTCTAGCCTGTATGGTAGGCTGTACCAGAATGGGATTCCTATACTTGACAGGAACCTGTGAATGACGTACCCAGTCTCTTAGGGATTGTCAGGGATTTTGATCCGTATGGTGGATCAGACCATGAATACGACTCCTCTCTGCTAGGAACCCATGGATGACGCACCCAGTCTCTTAGGGATTGTCAGTAGTTTTGATCCGTATGGGGGATTAGACCATGAATAGGACTCCTTTCTGTTAGGAACCTATGGATGACGCACCCAGCCTCTTAGGGATTGTCAGGGGTTTTGATCCGTATGGTGGATCAGACCATGAATAGGACTCCTTTCTGCTAGGAACCTATGGATGACGCACCCAGTCTCTTAGGGATTGTCGAACATTTTGATCCTTTAGGGGGATCAGGCCGAGAATAGGACTCCTCTCTGCTAGGAACCTATGGATGACGCACCCAGTCTCTTAGGGATTGTCGAACATTTTGATCCTATATTCTAATGAATTAACTAGGATTTATACAAATGAGGTGTGCCTGACCTTGAGGCTTTACCGAATGGGCTATTCTGGGTTTAGGGGTTACCTAGAACCTCACAGAAAGCTGATTTTGAAAATTGTCCTTTCGACATTGAAGGTGACATTCTGGGACCTGGGAGCTCCAGGTATCCTATAAATTTGAAATCTCACAGAGGGATGATTTCGGTGATTGTCCTTTTGACATTGGAGGTGACATTCTGGGATCTGGGAGCTCCAGGTATCCTGCAGAAAGTTCAAACTTGAAATATATTCTTCACAAAAGAAGTAGCATTCTGAGATCTGGGGATACCAGGGGTCCTACAGAAACTTGAACATGTAAACTCTTTCTTACCAAGAGAGGTTGTGTTATTCTGAGATCTAGGATTGCCAGGAATTCTGCAGAAGTTTAGACATGTAAATTGTTTCTTACCAAGAGTGCTGCAAGCCATTCTGGGAGCCGAAGTCATCAAGAATCTTGCGAAAGCTCCAACCTGAAAATTTTCTTACTAAAGGCACATCAATGGTCTTTAAGTGATATGTGATGTCAAACTGACAGCACTTTATGACTTATATCATAGTCATAAAAAAAATTTCAATGAATGTATTACGAGGTTGGAGGTTATCCAAAACACCTTGCAACATACGGGAGTGATCAAAAGTTCCTTGCGGGGAAAGTTTGAATCAAATAATCTGAAATTACCAAAAGAGTTTGGTTAAAATGTCCAACGGAGTATTCTCATCAAAGAGGACTTCTCACCGTTTTGAGGTAATGGTCTTTTACCAAGAATGCACTCGAACTTCCTATCAAACCTGCGCCTAGGGTTCAAGATCATTCGCAGTGAATACACCTCGATCGATCAGGAGGACTTCCAAGGGACCGTAATGTTGGGCTTGGTCAACGGTTTTCAAAGGGGGACTTGCGTGCAAGTCAAGGCTTTCGAAGAGAAGTCTTCAACGTCTGCTCCAGGTTTACAAGTCAAGAAACCTGCGAAATGAGAAAGAAATAATCTTGCTCGAACTTCTTCGAGCTAAGCTTAGACATTAAACCCTATGTCAATCCAAGTGCCTTAATCATAAAAGGCTTTTCAGGGTTGTAACGTAGGTAGGATTGGGGACCAAAAAAGGCTTGTTTTTGGCTTAGAATATGCGAAGGGTCTAACATTGGTGATCACTGCAGGTTTGCCGCCGATCTTGTCCCTTCTCGTCCAAAGAGCGTCTTTAGTCTTTGAAGTGCATATTTGTCTTTAGAGAACGTCTCTCTCATGTCAAGACGGCGTCAACATCTTGTCTACACTTTCGTTATCTGAGTGTGACATGATTTGGGAGCATCTTTCGCAGTCTCGCTCCCTTGGAATTTTTTCTTTTACAATCAGATCTCACTAGTGACCTATACAAAGGTATCATGCCACCTTTTGGCATTTACAAGATCAAACACATGATTCACAAGTGTACAAGTATTTGGATGGGCATTGGCCTTGCTTTTACCAGGCACTTTGCTTTTTCTTGATGCCCAAGATTAAATTTTTCTCTCTTCTTTCTTTTTGAGATCCCATCTTTTCTTTTCTTTTGGGGATCAAAATTTTCAAATGAATGTGCTAGATGTATAGCTTGAATCTCAGCACTCGAACATTAATCTAGGAATTTTTTACAAATCCTGTGTTTTGAACTCCTCCACTCTTGAAGGGACGTTGCTTCCGTCTTGGAATATGCAATGATCACCAATAGGTTTGTGAAATGAACGTATAGGCTCAACTGGGCTGTATAAAGGGTAAAAGTGTGTAGGATAGAGAAACGAATGCTTTTCGTCATCCTAAAGCACCTGAATTACCATAGAAGTTAAAATGACAAGCAACACACGAAGATTGATGCAAGTCTGAGCAAGAGAACTTCTAACCATTTACCTCCTGATACCTCTGGACGTACCTCCAGTTTGCCCCACTGTGGGGTGGTTCTTGACAGGGGTATAGAATGAAATCGTCGTTCAAATGGTTATCAATGGTCACCTGTAGTGTTTATGATAGAGAAACGAATGCCTCCGTCGTCTCAATCCATGTAATCACCGCGAATAACCCTTACGTCCGTAGGTTAAGGTCTCGCTATCCTTACCATTCCACTTATCTCTTAAGTGTGTATGGGATGTGTTTGGGCCAGGCTTGCCCCTTGTCTGAGGAAACATCCTTTTGAATGATTTAAACAACTTTTGTTTGGAAGAGTTCATTTTGCTTTCTCCAAAACTGACCCTCCAAAGGGATTTATGATGCACAATGCATATTTCAATCATGTTTGGATAACCTCCAAGTTTAAACATGAATGCCATTGACATGACTATGAGAATTTTGCGTCTTTCTAGACATGAGATTTGAATATATGCTAGATTCCAAGAAGCCTTCAAATTCTATCAATAAGGATTCCGACAGTCTTGTAAACCTAAAAGATTAGGGAAGGAATACTTACCTGCCCAGCGCGGCTAGGGATTCCTGAAAAACATAAAAGGAATATGTCAGTGTATGCTCTTGAATTTCAGAAAATTAGAACGATACACCTTACCCTTGATCATGCATTCCTATGGAAGTGGATAGATTCGCGAAAATCTGCATTTTTCTTAACAACACAAGATGGTTAAGTTGTTCTAAAATTTCTTGAAATTCTCAGTCTTTGGAGAAGAAGACGTGCACCTGACCACCATGACGTTAGGTCTCCTTGATCATGCGTTCCAACTTATCGCGACCCTGCTTCCTTGGATCCTGCAATATTGAACACATGCTAATGTATGCATAGATGCGTGACATGCTTATGCAAAGACTAACATGAAGAGTAGGCTCAATTCGAGGCAAGGGCATATGACCAGAATCTGATTTTATTTCAAGGGTAATATTTCTTCACAGCATCTGAATTCACAGGGTGCCCCAATTCTTCTCCCTCGGAGTTTACAAGAATTAATGCTCCTCCCGTGAGGATCTTCTTAACAATGTAGGGGCCTTCGTAATTTGGAGTGAATTTTCCCCCTGGATGGGTAGTATTTGGCAAAACTTTCCTAATTACCAAGTCATTTACTTCGAAGTTTCTGGTCTTGACCTTTCGATTGAACGCCCTGGCTACTCTCTTCTGGTAAGTTTGCCCATGGCAAATGGCTTTAAGACGTTTCTCATCTATTAAGTTCAGCTGTTCATATCTGTGCTTGAAATACTCTGACTCAGAGAGTTTATCTTCGGATAAGATTCTCAAAGAGGGAATCTTAACTTCTACTGGTAGAACTGCTTCTGTCCCATATACCAAACTATAGGGAGTTGCCCCTGTAGAAGTCCTGATCGACGTTCGGTAAGCCATCAAGGCGAAGGGCAGTCTTTCGTGCCAATCCTTGTAGTTTTCTGCTGTTTTAGCCAAGATTCTCTTGATGTTTTTATTGGCGGCTTCCACTGCCCCATTCATCTGTGGGCGGTAAGGAGATGAATTCAGATGTCGAATGCTAAAATGATCCAGCAGACCATCGACAATCTTGTTGTTTAGGTTGGACTCGTTATCTGTGATGATCGCTTGAGGGGTACCATACCGGGATATGATATCTCTTTTGACAAATCTTGCCACATTTCTTGCAGTGACATTCTTGTAAGAGCTGGCTTCTACCCATTTGGTGAACTAATCAATCGCTACCAAGATGAAGCGATGACCATTCGAAGCCATAGGATTAATAGGCCCTATCATGTCTATCCCCCACATAGCGAAAGGCCAAACTTCAGACATTTGGTGTAGTTCGTTCGGGGGTGCGTTAATCTTATCCCCATATATTTGGCATTGGTGGCATGACCGGACGTGCTGACAGCAGTCTGATTCGATGGTCATCCAATAATAACCTAGCCGCATGATCTTCCGGGCAAGGAGGTGGCCGTTCATGTGAGGCCCACACGCACCTTCATGAATCTCTTTCATGAGAATATTTGCTTCTTTGGCATCTACGCATCTCAGTAGAGTGGAATCGAACGATCTCTTGTATAGAATTTGTCCATTGAGGAAGAACTTGCTGGCCATCTTGGTTATGTATTTTCGGTCTCCTGACTGGCATCCTTCAGGGAATTCCCTTTTCAAGAGGTAATTCTTGATGTCATAGTACCATGGCTCTCCATCACATTCCTCTTCGATTAGCATGCAATAAGCTGGCTTTTCAACAATGCCGATCCTCAGAGGTTCTATATCCAACCCTTCAATCGTTTGTAACATCGAGGCTAGGGTGGCTAATGCATCTGCGAATTGGTTGTGAGACCTTGATAGGTACTCGAATGACACTTCTTCAAACTTGAGTATCAATTCTTCAAGGTATTCATGGTAGGGGATGAGTTTTGCATCTTTCGTCTTCCACTCCCCTTGTGTCTGTAGAATAATGAGCATGGAGTCTCCAAAGACTTGTAACCTGGGTATCTCCATAGAAAGGGCCAGTCGTAGACCCAGAATGCACGTCTCATATTCTGAAATATTGTTGGTACAAGGGAAAGTTATCTTTGCCGCGACAGGGTAATGTTGACCATCTGGGGATATCAGTACTGCCCCAGTGCCTGCCCCTGATAGGTTAACAGCACCATCGAAATACATGATCCACTTATCCTCTGCTAAGTTCAGAATTCGGCCTTCTGTGTTCGCTACTTCAGGGGACTCACCGCTTGACGGGCTTTCTGCCAGCATGTCAGCTATAGCTCTCCCTTTTACCGACTTCTGTGGGGAACACTTGATGTCAAATTCAGACAACATTACTTGCCACTTCGCTAATTTCCCAATTAGAGCGGGTTTCTCCAGGAGGTATTTGACAGGATCGTTCTCTGTTATGAGCTGGATATGGTGGTGTAGGGTATACTGCCTCAGTCTGCGAAGTACCCATACCGTTGCTACGCAGGCCCTTTCGACTGGTATATATTTTGCTTCAGATGGCGTGAATTTCTTACTCAGGTAATAGATAGCCCTCTCTTTACCATCTATCGGGCTTGTCTGGGCAAGTAAGGCTCCCAAGGACTCTTGTCGTATGGTCAGGTATAAGGTCAATGGGTGACCAGGAATTGGTGGCACAAGCACCGGTGGTGTGATCAAATAGTTTTTGATCATTTGGAATGCCTTGCTGCACTCGGCGTCCCATGTTATTTTCGCGCCTTTCTTAAGCAATTTGAAGATTGGCTTAGCCACATCAGACAGCTGATTGATGAACCTGGCAATATAGTTCAATCTCCCTAGAAGGCTTCTCACTTCTTTTACTGTGGATGGAGTTGATAAATCGTGGATGGCCTGGATTTTTGAGGGATCAATCTCAATGCCCCTGTTGCTGACTATGAACCCAAGGAGTTTCTCGGATCTTGCCCCAAACACGCATTTGTTAGGGTTCAGCTTTAACTTGTATTTGCGCAGGTGCTCAAACAGCTTCCTTAATACCTGTATGTGTTCTTGTCCTTTTTTGGATTTAGCGATCATGTCATCAACATATACTTCAATCTCTTTGTGGATCATGTCATGGAATAACGTGACCATAGCCTTCTGGTAGGTAGCCCCGGCGTTTTTCAATCCAAAGGGCATGACTTTGTAGCAAAAATTTCCCCATGGTGTGGTAAATGCAGTCTTGGGTTTGTCTTCTTGTTTCATGAAGATTTGGTTGTATCCCGAGAATCCATCCATGAATGAGAATAATTCATAACCCGCCGTACTATCCACCAATACATCAATGTGGGGGAGTGGAAAATCATCTTTTGGGCTTGCTCTATTCAGATCTCGGTAATCTACGCAGATCCGAACTTTTCCGTCTTTCTTCATGACGGGGACTATATTTGCAACCCAGTCTGAATATGGGATAGCTTCAATGAAGCCTACCCTAAGGAGTTTCATGACTTCTTCCTTAATCTTGTCTTCTAATTCGGCTTTCATCCGCCTACTGCCTTGTTTGACAGGTTTGATGCCAGGATCCGTGGGCAATGCATGTTCCACAATCTTAGGATCAAGGCCTGGCATATCCGCGTAAGACCATGCGAAGATGTCTTGATATTCTTTTAGTAGCTTGGTGAACTCGAGCCTTTCATCACGGGATAGGTGTCCACCGATCTTGACCTTTTTGATGTTCACGGTGTCTCCCAAATTAATGACAATTGGTTCTTCTGAGGTAGGAGGCTTTGACTCTTCAAAGGTGTTCCAATCCCTACGGATAGACGCGTAATCCTCGTCTTCATCTTCCTCAATGTTATAGGAGTGGTTAATGGAGGGATCCGAATTTTGTAACAACCTGGTATGCATGTTTGAGATGATATGCCTGAAATGTCATATGTATGGTTAGTTTGTGCTCAGTAAAAATGACATGCATGATTATGTAAAGTCTTTTTTTTTTTTGAAAAAGTCTTTCCGAAATAGATGTAGGTACAGATGGGACTAATCCTCATGTCATTGGATATCCCGGCCCCTTGAAAATCTTTTGAAGATTAGGAATCATATGGCAAATCAGGCCTCAAGCTTCTATATGGAAGACCATTATCATCATCGGGCTGATTCGTGGTTCCATATGTCCTTAACAAAACATGCGTGGTTTTATTGAATGCGAAATGGGCCGCGTTACAAGATGTGCTATTTGGACCAACGGCCGGAGATCCAAAGGCGTTTTCTTATGCGTTCAATAAGGAAAGAAAATACAGTGAAATGCAGAAAGTTCTAAACACAGTATTTAAAGATGAAGGAAGAGTCTATTTACTCAGAAGAAGTGGCTTCACTGTCCAACCACTCCATGATGACATTCACAGAGTCATCTTCGAGAAAAGGATTTGTCAGATCTGGTTCCATCGGCGAAGTGATACCCTCTTCAGATAGCCATTTGGAGTTCTGGTCGAAGTAGGTATTTAAGGGATTCTTGAACATTCGAGACCTTCCCTTCCAGGTTGGAGAACCGATGAATGAGCTATTCGGGTTGTTTTCGCCTCCACGGCGTCCCAGGCTTTTGCCTCGGCCTCGGCCTGTTGCTTTCGGGACAGAATCAATCATGGGATACTTCTGATACCCCAAGCCCATTTTATGTGGATTAGCCTTCAATTGTAGCGGGGCATTTATACCCTGATTATGTTTGCCTAGGCCTTTTTCAGGATTGAACCCGTATGCCAGCAGCATCTTAGCTGGTAGAAGACTGGCTTCTGAGATGTAAGGAGTTCTCAACTTCGACCCTACTGGGATATGAACTGTTGCTACCAACTCTAGGGAGTGATAGCTCGCTTCAGTTTTCTCTTCAGGCTCAATATAGGGAATGGCACTGCTCTGGTATGCCTGGAGGTCGACTTCCCCATGTACGGTAATTACATTCCCATCTACAACGAAACGTACTTTTTGGTGCAGGCTCGAAGGGACAGCTCCTGCTGTATGGATCCAAGGTCTTCCTAGCAGGAATCCAAATGCACTGGGTAGATCCATTACTTGAAAGTTTATAGAGAACTTTGTCGGGCCGATGAATACGTCAAGCTCGATCTCTCCCTCTACAGTCTTCCTCATGCCGTCGAATGCTCTTACAACTGTCTTGGATGTCTTGATCATCTCTTCCTTGATTCCCAGCCTCCTTATGGTAGCCAAAGGACAGATGTTAAAGGCTGATCCATTATCGATCAATACGTGTGCCACTCTTTTGCCGTTACATTGGGCAGAGATGTATAAAGCTTTGTTGTGCCCTCTTCCTTCCATGGGGAAGTCCTCGTCAGAGAAGCTCAACTGGTCTTTTAAGAGAATTGCCCCTACAAAGTCCCCTAGTTGGACCTCATTAATTGTTTCAGGGACATGTACTTCATTGAGTACCTTCAATAGGGCGTCCTTGTGCTTCTCTGAATTGATGAATAGGTCTAGCAAGGATATCTGAGCGGGCATCTTCCTCAGCTGCTCTATCACTTCAAACTCACTAGTTTTGATGATCGATACGAGCTTTTCGGCATCTTCCTTTGAGACATCTTTTTTTTCGGATTCTCCCTCTCTGGGGGCATAAAATCTTCCAGACCTCATTATTGCATCTACTTGTGTGGTCCTATAGTCCCAATGAACAGCTTTGGGATCATACTCTTCTACTGGGGGGACTTTTATCGTTACAATTGTCTGATGAGGTACCTCTGGTCCTGACGTATTGCTCTCTTCCTCCTGAGGCAATTGAATTACGACAGGCCTCACTGGGCAATCTTCTACATTGCTCAGGCTATCCAGCTCATTCAATCTGATCACCACGGCCGTGGCTACTTCGATCATCAATATGGCGTTGTCGAGTTCTTCCATACCGTTTGAGGTTTCTGGTTGAGAGAGATCATCCATACCTCCCCATCTGTCTGGTATGACGTCTTCAATCTTCTGATAAAAGCTGGGAGGGGCCGAATATTTCACCTTGAAATTGTATCCTCCAGAATCTTGACCCAGGTTGTCTATAATTTCGCTCTTCTCAAGTGCGTCAACCATAAACTTGAGGTCTGCTAGACTTCTCCTTCTGGCTTCTATTTCGTCTTCTTCAAATTCTTCCTCTGACTGAGTAGCTGGCCCCAGGCTGCTTACCAAGTTCTCATGTGAGGTACCACAGGTGCTACTATGCTCAGCTGTGATCAAGAAGTGGTTTTCTTTCAAAGATAGAGATGCTTCAATCCCTTCAAATTCTTCATCAGTAATATCGGACACTATCCCCAAGCTCTTCATCCTGTCGATACACAACTTCTTTTGGTCGGTTGATATCTTCCCCTCTTTTGGGTATGATGAAGCGATTGTTAGCAGGGTGTCCAGCTTAGGCACATCTATCTTCAGTTTAAGGTAGTCTTCTTCTTCTTCAGTGAATATTGCCCCTACTGTTTGGTGGTCTGGCAACGGATTTTCTTGCACATTTGGGGCTGCATTGTCAAATTTCAAAATCTGACTATCAATTAGGGCTTGCACTTTCAGCTTCAGGACATAGCAGTTATCCACATTATGCCCTCTTTCGCCCATATGGTAGGCACAGGTCTGGCTCTCATCAAAGCCAGGATATCTTGCGGGGTTTGCCCTAGGTGGTTCTTTTGCCACCAAGTGTTGCTCCAGCAGCATCGGGAGTAGCTTGGATAAAGGTCTCGGGAGCTGAGAGAATTGTCTCTGGGGTTGCTTTCTTCTAGGCTCTTGTACCTTTGGCGCTGACCAGGATGATCCGCCTTTGGCCTGATTAGAATTGCCAAATGGCTTTAACTTGTGGGGATCTGGTATAAATGCTATGTCCAGTCCGGCTTCTCTTTCCTTCCTCAGAGGATACTGCTTCCTAGTAGGAGCTTCCTGAGGCCTTCTTTCTTTCAAGGCCCATTCCAGCCTCTTAGCAACCTTAATCAGGTGTGCGAATTTCTGACATCCAGAAGTGTTCAGTCTGTCAAAGTACTCGTAGGGGAGTGCTTTTAGGAATAAGTCGATCAGCTCCTCTTCTGGGATTGAAGGCTTTACTTGGGTAGCCAAGGCTCGCCACCTCTGAGCATATGTCCTGATCGATTCGCCCCTCGCTTTTGAAGTTCGTAGGAGGTCTTCTCTTGTTGGGGCTGTAGCCGTGTTAAATTTGTACTGCCTGAGGAAGTCTTCTGCAAGGTCCCCCCATCCGTCATAATCCTCTAAGTCTAGCTCAATAAACCAAGCCAGAGCGGCGCCAGCCAAACTCTCTTGGAATGTGTTCATCAACAACGGAATGTAATCCGAGTAGTGCGCCATCTTGCGCAGGTAGTACTTGAGGTGGGCACGGGGACAGCCTGTCCCGTTATATTTTGTCACGAACTCTGGCTCCCTATAGTCAGGAGGAGTCTCTATTTTAGCAAAAGGAGATATTTTGTCGAAGCGGGCCAGCTCATAGCCTTGACTGCTCAGGCATTCTTCGATCTTGGCCAATCTCTTAGCCTCTGCCTCTGTCTTCACAGTTTGCTTTCCCTTCTCCTCTTTTTCAAGGTTGATGACAACAGGCGAGGCTTTTTGTTGTGCCCGACTATTTGGTTCATGAATGTTTTCCTCTGTATGTTGGGTATCCCTGGTTGCTTCTTTATCTGTTACATCAGGTACCATGGAAGGGCCTGAGTTGTTCTGATTGTGGGCGGTTGTCTGTCTAGCTTGGTTGGTCTCCAGCATGGCCTTAATGTCAGCCATCATAGTTGCCAGGGCAGTCATCTGAGATTCCAACATGCCTACGCGCGGAGTCAATTCCTGCTGTTCCATTCTCGTCTTTAGGCGGGTACGGAAACGATGCGTTGGCAATTCCGTGATGAGAGTGTACTTTACACTTGACAGAATAGTCTATTCAAGTCTAGGACGTTTGAAGCCTAAGGTATCCTCATCATCCCAGTATAGATTCCCCTCTTCAGCTTGGGGCTCTTCGTCTTCTGAACATGACAGTGGTCCCATGTCTTCGGGTATGTAGGGCTCTATTCCAGGTACGTACGGCACGATGTATTCAGGTATGTAGGGTTCGACAAGGCTTCGTCGGATCGCTTTGAAATGTTGAATGTATTCTGTGGTGGCTCTATGAGTGTTTTCTTCTCGAGTCATGTCTTCTGGCCAACTTATTTCTTCAGCCTGGGAATTCTTCAAGGAGTGTATGATGGATGCCACCTTGGCTTCAAATTGTTTCTTCTCCTCCTCCGTGAGGGTCTGGTTTGGTAAGTCAAAGGAAAAGACACCAGGTTGCGGTGAAGAAGGGATCTCCTGAAGTGCTCCAAACTGTCGAATCACCCTCCTTGGATAGTATGCAGTTGCGCCCGTGAATCCTAGCAAGGGGACTGGGCTTCCGTCATCGCAGGTCAATCTGACTTTGCTCAGCGTCGGCAACCTTAGCCGCCATCGGAGTTGCTCAGGTTTTAGGACTTTGAGGAAGTTCTTCCATTCTACAAAGTTAAACTTAGGAACACGTGTATGGGTTCTAGCAAATGTTTTAAGAGGGTGTGCATTGGGGCTGATTTCAGTGAAACCCATGCGGATGTGGAATTATCTGATATGGGATGTGAACCACAGATACAGCAGATCACTAGAAGCTCTAAAGATTCCCTTTTTGCTTTTCTTGAAACGATTTAGGGAGAGGAAGGTTTCGGCAAGGAGGATGTTTGAGTAATCCCATCCACAACAGACTTGCCTAGCTACTATAGCCATGATAGGGTCGAAGGTGACAGTTGAGATTGGGAATAGCACAAAGCTAAAGAATGCCAAGATAAAGGCTCTACCAGATTTGGTTCCTTTAGAAGCAGGAAGGCGGGAAAATCGGTCTATAAGGAAGGATAGGGAAACTCTTCCAGAATTGCTTTTCGCATCTACTTTGACTTCATTTAGGTTTGTGTCAAGGAATTCAGCTACCTGACTTAGGGGTTCAAGTCCTATAGGGGGTCGGACGAGCGTATGGGTGAATTCAACTCCGATGACAGCGCTGTATTCCTCGATAGTGGGAGTGATCTCTAATCCTTCCATGCAAAATGTAGCGGTGGTAGGATCCCAGTAGAGCGCCATGGCTTGAATAAAGGCAGGTGGGCACTCAATCTTCAGTAGGTCCAACAGGTATCCTAGTCGTGACTCCGCATACTTCTGGCTGGCTTCGCCCATGCCATCCCACCATGATTGGAGCTCAGCTCGGGGGATCTTGAACACTTGAATATCATTCTTTCCCATCAAGTCTAAAATATGCAAATGATTTTTAAAAGGTCAATCGCCAGAAATTACTTTAAATGTATAAATATGCAGATGTCATGAAGCATGCATGAGCTAACTTGATTGCATAGTTCAATTTGAAGAAATGGAGATTATGACCCTTTTTCAGGTCTTGAAAGCCTGACTCAAAGCCTAATTTGCATTTCAGGGAAGTGAATTATGCAATTTAGTCAGGTTTACTCAGTGACTAAAGGGAACAGCAATGTCACGTTCCATTGGTCAACACATCAAAGGAGCAAAGTGGGATGTACTCTTATTACAGTCAAGATGTCTAGTAGAAGAACGGTAAAGAAAGGTTTTTCAAACAAGAAAGCCATAAAAGACAATGGAACGTGAGGGTCTAGATCACTCTTCCTTCAGAAGTCTACCCAAATGACAGTCGGTCAGAAATTCTCCTTTAATCTAGGGTAGGGGAGTTATCTTCAATGGTTTGGTTGAGAGGTTGTAGTTCCTCCGGCCACTCTCTAGTCCAGGGTACGATGACTCCGGAAGCCTTCTCGGGTTCTGCTTTCTTGATCGTGATATGCCTTGGCTTGGTCTTGATCGCAGGGCGTCTCTTCCTTCCCCAAGAAGTAATTATGGGTATGTTCTCTTTGGCCAGCAATTCAGCCTTCCTGCGGGCGTACGCTTCCCTAGCTAGCTGATTGCGACGTTGTCTCTTCATCTCCAGATAATCCTTCATCATTTCGTCTGATTGTCGCTTGAATCTGAGATTATCAACGTAGTAGCGGGTTTGACAGTCCTCAGCATACCCCAGCTTACGTCTAGTCAGTTCCCGACCATACACGAATCTAGTAAAGTGTAGCCTCGTGTTTGGTCCGGGGCGAGTAACTTTTCTCAAGTACTCGAAGGTCACCAACTCCGTCGAGCTCTTAGGGAACAGCGACATCCTACCCCATAATCATTGTTGTTCTCATTAGTCACCCGAGTAATCTTCATGATGCGAATGCATATGGATGTATGCAATGTATGAGTCATATCATGAAGCAGGAATTAAAGTACGTTTAGAGATAAATGTCTTACCAACCACACTTTGGGGGACGTGGAATGCCCCATGTATCAATGGGTGGTTTTAGGTATACCAACCATCCATGGACATGCGCATGCGACAAGTGGGTATACTCTAAAAAAAGAAAACCGAAAGTCAGGTGAGGAACCTACCGCTCAGGCTCCCACGATCCACACGAGGCAGATTCCTCCCCAAGGGTACCTACCCAAGAGGGCTAGATATCGCCAATGCAGATGGTAGGCGGGAACGAATACGAAAGTCTCAAGTGCCATCAAACACAAGATCCTTTTCGCATCCTTTCCCTATCTAAGATAACCTAGAGGTGGTTGCAGTCGGGGTTTGACCGCCAGTGTGTGCAATGTGTCGTGATCATCACAATGCAAAGTCATGCACATCAGTTTGTATCAAAACACCGCTTCAGTATGTGCATAAAAATAAACATACATTCCCAACTCCAACCTGCAGGAAAAAATGTCAGCAATCACTCCACCCCTTATTTCTCCAATCTGCAAAAACATCTAACACAATGGTTAGTGTACGTACCTCACCTTCGAGAGCATCTGCAGAAAATAAGGTCAGATAAACCAAACAACTTTTTAATCGGCTCAAGTCCTCTGGAACTGCGAAACCAGAGATTCTGGGTTAGAAAATAATCCCCAGTGGAGTCGCCAGTCTGTCGCGACCCTCTCGCGGCTCGGAGGCGGGAGCGGGCTAATGGGCCGCCCGATCGCTGGCTTGATCGGACGCGGGCCTCTCCCAAGGTCCATTACCCAAATCGCAACTGCTGGATATACGTGGTCGACCTTCAGTGTGGTCTAGTGACATGTGATGAGTGTACATGCCAAGGAGTCGCCACCAATCGTTTCGTGGAGGGTACGATCGGAAGACCCTATCGAATAGTTGGGAGTGATCTATTCGATTCTGCGGAAACCAGAGAAGTGGGTTCGAGGACTTAGTTACGCCAACTGTCAAAGTTGACGCCCTTTCGGTACCTAAGCTGAATGGTTTATCTGATCCTAGGATTTCGTACAGATGAGTGGGGTACAGATCCTAAATCTAGGAGTTCATGCAGATGGGAATTGCTACCCTATCAATCACAATCAATAGAAATAAGTGCGCAAATCAAGGATCCAGTACATGCGGATAAAACACATGAAATCAGCGTGGTGTCCCTAATGAGGCCCTATTAGCCTAGAGAAGTATCAATCAAGGCTTAGGAATGATTCTGGCATGATTTGCCCATGAGGGACAGAATCGTAATTTTGAATGATTTGGGGAAATTTACCCTTAAAAGGGTAAATCTGTCATTTTAGACGAATTGGGAAGTCAAAAGGCAATGGAAATAGGATTGGCCATCAATCCAATCCATTTCCTATTTTTCGGGAATTTCCAGGATTTTTCTGGTATTTAAAAAAAATGATTTTACCCTTGGAGGGGTAAAGTCGTCATTTTGGACAAAGATGAGAACTGAAAATCTCGAATATTAGGGTTGGTCGTCCACCTGACCCAAACCCTAACTTCAAGCAATTTTCAGAACTCGATTGAGACAAGAAAGACGATTTTCCCACTAAAAGGGCAAAATCGTCATTTTGAGAAAAGAGGCGGGACTCGAAAACACAAACCTGAGAATTGGTCGTCTAATTGACCCTAATTCTCACCTTGGCATTATTGGCCTTATCTTGCTTACACAGCAAAGGCGACTTACCCCTAAAGGGTAATGTCGTCAAGTTTCGGAAAATTGGATAAGAAACCCCAAAAATAGGGCTGACCAGTTGTCTGTGGTCAACCCTCGATTTTTGGGATTTCTGGAATGTCTAGGATTTTTCCACAAATTTTTCACATTTTTTTTGAATTTTCTGGAATTTTCTAGCATTTTTTTGGATTTTCTAGGATTTTTCTGATTTTTTTATTTTTTAAAATCATTTTCGAATTTTTTTTTATTTAAAAAATATTATTCGGACCCGGTCGACCCGACCCACTCGGGTCGGAACCCGGTCCAGACCCGAACCCGCGAAGACCTTGATCGAAAACGACGCCGTATCATGCTTTTTATTTTTGGATTTTCCGGTTTTAATCCGACGGTCCCTGATGGACCACGTGGCTTGTCCGTGTCGCTTAGATCTGTTTACTAAAACCTACGGTCCAGATTGGATGAAGACTCGATCAGAGCCGTCTGATCAGATTACTTAAATCTACGGCCACGATTAGAACGTGGAATCTGATCTGAGCCGTCTATTTTCATTAACCTAAAACGACGTCGCCTAATCCTTCCTCTAAACGGCACCGTTTCTTATCCTGACTGATTTTACGATTAAAATCATTTTCGAATAATCCTAATTTCTAATCGGACGGTCATCATTTATTAGACTCGATTATTCTCAGCCGTTGGATTCATTTTATTTGAATAACAGATTCAACGGCCATGCTGACTCGACATCCACGTGGACCAATCACGTGTTGTCACCTAGACCTTTGACCAGTTGACCGCGCCACGTCAGCTTCGTCTTCAACCTCGCGACTCCGGCAGGATGGACGGCTGTAGTTCTCTGGCGATGATCGTGCGGTGAAATCTTAATGGAATCACTCGAAACCAACGGCAATCGATTCGCGACTAGCTTTAGTTTGACATATCTAAGAATCGAAACATCCTATTCACAGAATCAAGAACATCGTGCGAATTGCCGAGTACGGCCGTGGAAGCTCAATCATGCGATTCACTCGAAATCAAAGAAATTCAGTCACAGAATAACACCAATGGAGGTTCAGAAGACTTACCTCGAGCTCCGATTGAGCTCGCTCGGCCCAAATTCGGCTGGGGAAGTATGAACAGTAGCTCCACAATGGAGGTTGGATTTGAAGACTCAATTGGGCCTGTTCTTGCGATTTCACTGGGCGCGGCCGGCGGCGATCGCTTCAGGGGACTCTGGGCGATCTCTCAGCGACCTCGTGGAGCTTTGGTTTTGCCTCGGAAGGCCCAACCGGCGCTCTGCAATTTTGAGCTCCAACCTTCGACCACCGCGAGGGAAGGTGAGCCCTTTCTCTCTCTTTCTTTCTCTCTCTTGATTCAGTTTCTTCTCCTCGAACTGAATCCGTTCTCCCCTTCAACAGAAAACGATCATGAGCTTATATAGCTCGTTGGATTTTTGGCGCCGAACGGTAGACTGTCTACCGGCCTCAATTGCACGTGTGATCACGTGCAATTAGGTCGAAATGGCGTCGGAGAGGACGGGCATTCTGTCCAGTCCCGTTTGGTCATCCGGCGAGCTCTATTTCAAGCGAATTTGGCACGAATTTGGACAAGTTTCATCTGAGTTCTGTCGCCGTTGACTTTTACAGGTGCAGCAGCCTTGACCAACCGATTATTCTCCGTTCTGGCAACCATTGCTCGTGTTTTTGGTACGAATCGATGGGCAATGATTCGAGGAACAAAACCCCTCTTCAAACTCTTCCAATCATGGTCGTTTTCTCCCTTAATTTAGCCATTGAAATTGACCCTGACACTGTTCATTCGCACGGTTCTCTGAGGAAGAAGAAGACACTGTTCTGGACCGGTTTGACCGGTCGGACCGGCGGTCGGATCGGTCAGAACCGGTTCTGACTCACCATTTTCGAAATTAAACCCAAATTAATGGGAAATTTTTACAATTGAACCTCATAATCGAATCTAGGGCATGAATTCTATCTAGAAATGTTGTTTTGCCCAAAAGTTTTCATCAATTTCTACAAAATCCCCAAATTTTCATTTAATTGGAAATTGGGGATCGTGTAATTGAGGGTGCAAATAATCAAATTGAGTCAAACCACCTATGCCAATCGATTTAAAATGGTGAAATCCATTGGGTAGCATGTTCAATTTGCAGTGATAGCCCTTGAATTGAAAGTAATTTCAATTATGCTCAATTTCAAGGACTAAAATGCAATTTTAGTATGTAATTTTGTCAAATCCGTGCAATTGAGCAAATTGCACACACAATTGGGCTAAATTGAAATAGGGGTTAGTTAGATTGAATGTCAAGATCTTAAAAGATGCCAAAATTGCAAATTAAAAGACTCAATTGTTATTTTTTCTTCAAATTCAATAGTACGGGTTACAAAGGAACACCTAAAATTGAATCTGATTTTGACTTTTTTGTGAGGTCAAAAATACAAGGGATTAAAAGGAAAAATATTGGATATTTTTCCATATTTTTTTGACCTCAAATACTATTTTTCTTGATTTTTTAAGTGTTTTTCTATTTTCCAAAAATACTAAAAAATATGAAAAATATGAAAAATTATTTTTTGGTCAAGAATGGTTCCTTGGGCTTGGCCAAGGCCACCAAAGTTGATTTTGTAATTTTTTTGACTTTTTATGAATTTTTTATGATTTTTCAAAAAAATAAAAATGAAAAAGGCTGGGTCAAAAATCAGGTGTCAACAAGCTCGAACCGGCCTCTGAGTCCCTCAGAAATCCCATCTGAGCAAAACCTTTTTGACAGATTCAATCCTGTGCATCCCCACACCAAAAGATAATCTGCAAAACAAGTATTCCACGGCATTATCTAGAAACTGAAGAATACTTGAATTGTTTTGTCAACTTCAAAATCACTTAGGGGTTTTTCTCAACAATCTCCCTCTTTTTGATGATGACAAAACTATCCACAAAAGTAACAATGATTCGAATAAAATGATGAGCAACTAGGATCTTGTTACTCTCAGTAGAATCTTGCCTAGAATGAATTTTTGTCAATCTGTCCTTTGTTCTTCTAGCAAGAATAAATTCTGACGTCAATATTTTAACATCATGGACAAACTCAGAACTTGCGATAATGCTTAAGATTTAGAGATTAAGCACAAATATAGTTTCAGAGCATAGACACGCGATTCTACTTGATTTTCTATAGAACTTAATCACATGCATGACAATCTTGAGCGGCATGATAAATATGAGCATATTGCTTGTGATATAGAATTGTTACACAATACCTCAGAACTTGTAGTTCAACACATGCTCAGATTATGACGATTTTACATTGCTCAAGTTAACATGTTTTGACAAATATGTTTCCAAACATATAGATTAATAAAATACTCAAAGTAAAGAACTTGTTCACCTGTTCGGCTTAGGAAATAAATTATATTTCTTTTCAGATCTTGTTCCTGCTGAACATGGAAACTTGTGTTCTCATATTTTCAGTTGTGGAAACCTGTGTGCATATCCTGTTTGTATGTACTCGCATACTTCTTATAACTGTTGTACCTGATACTATCATTCACAGAATATGACATTCACAGATACATACTTACACAATATAACATCCACAGAGATAAGTATATCATGTGTGCATGGTGTATATGCAACATCATATCTTGTTCTCTTTGTAACATGCTGATTATTCATAACTTCTCCCCTTTTTCTATAGCTTTTGTAACTTCTCTCCCTTTTTGTCACCAGCACAAAAGGGCAAATGAATGACCTATAAGATCAAACATATATAATAAAGCACAAAGATGGAGTAGCACTCCCTCTGAATATAAAATTCTTCAATTCTTTTGGGTTCAAACTCAGAAACCAGAGCAAATGCATTTATTGCACTTCTTAGTTTAGATCTAGTTCTGATTCATTCATCAATGTTTCCAATGACTTGATCTGTAGGATGACTGGATTTGTATTTCCAATTTTTCTTTGACTTTTCAAGCTTTTTCTCAGCTAATTCTTCAGCATTTTGATCTCCAGAAGTTGCAGCTGGTTGATTATCTTCCGAGTTCTAAGAAGATTCAATTGCTTCTTCACCCTTAGATGATGAGTTTTGCTTCTCAGATGATTGGTTCTGATCATTTGACACTTCACTGTTAGTAGTGATCTTCTGAGTAGTGTACTCATCTTCAAATTTCACGTTCATGGATTCTTCAACTGTCTGAGAATTCTTGTTGAAGACTCGATAAGCTTTGCTTGAAGTCGAATATCCCAAGAATACTCTTTCGTCCGATCTTTCATCAAACTTACTTGGCTGATCACTTGAGTTTTTAAGAATATAACATTTACAACCAAAAATATGGAAATTTGAAATATTTGGTTTCTTTCCTTTGTAAAGCTCATGGGGGTTTTCTCAAGTAATGGTCTAAGGAAAACTCGATTTATAATATAGCAAGCAGTAAAGACAGCTTCTGCCCAAAAACAAGATGGAGCTATGCTTTCAATTAAAAGTGGTCATGCCATTTCTTGTAAAGATCTATTCTTTCTTTCAACAACTCCATTTTGTTGTGGAGTGTATGGAGATGAGAAATTATGTTGAAAATCATTTTGGTCACAAAATTCAGCAAAGTATTGAGTTTCAAATTCCCCTCCATGATCTGTTTTGATTCTTGAGATAGAATAACCTTTTTCATTTTGAAATTTCTTTGAAAATGTTTCAAAATATGAAAAAGTATCACTTTTATGTGCAAGAAAGAAAATCCATGTAAATCTGGTATATTCATCCACAATAACTAAACAGTATTTTTTACGTCCAATACTTTGAGTTTGAGTAGGTCCGAAGACATCTTTATGTAACAGCTGCAGAGCACGGTCAAAAGATACTTCATTTATAGATTTATAAGAACTTCTTACTTGTTTCCCGAGTATGTAAGATTCACAATGCTTAGTCCTTTCAAATTTGGATTCTGAAAGTCCTCTTACTAGCTTTTTTTTTTAGAGCTTTGATATTTGCTTGAGGCTTATATGTCCTAGCTTTCTGTGCCAAAGTTCTGGGTCGTCTTTGACAGATAAATGACAATTTTCTTCCTCAGACGTTGTATCCAGAAGGTACATATTACCATGTCTTCGTCTAGTGAACGAATATTCAATGTCTTGACTTGTACCTAAGCACTTATTTTCTGCAAAATAAACTTTATATCCAATATCGTATAATTGGCTAATGCTAATGAGATTGAAGTTCAAACCCTTAACCAATGAAACATCATGGATAAGAAGATTTCCAATCTTCACGGTTCCTTTGCCAATAATTGTTCCATTGTTATTTACTCCAAAGGAAACGTTTCCACCATCGAACATCTCAATATTGATGAATTTGTTGCATCTCCAAACATATGTCTGGAACACCCACTATCGAGGTACCATTTATTTTTCATTTTCATTAGTACCTGCAATGATCAATGAAATTCAAGTTTTCTTTGGTACCCAGATCTGTTTAGGTCCTTTAAAGTTAGCAACATTTGCATATCTAAAACTACCTCGAGTTGATCTTTTGATTTTTGAACAATAACTACGAGAATGTCTAGTATCACCACAGTTTAAGCAAGCATATAAATCTTGGCCTTGAATTTCATAAACTGTTTTCTAAAATGGTTCTCGTAAGATTTCTTAGGAGGACTTCTCTTGATTCTTTCCTTATTAGAAGGAAAATGATTTTCCACGTCACTTTCTTTTTGAAAACCTAATCTCGATTTATTATAATACGGGACTTGTATTGAAAGTATGTACTGTAACACTTTGGAACTGGTAGAGAATTTTTTATGAATATTTGAAATTTTCTTTCTTAAGGAAACATTTTCTTTTTCGAAAAGATCCCTTTCCTTTTTCAAAGAATCAGTTTCTTTCTCAAGATTTTCCAATTCAAATTTCAAACGAATATTCTCGTTAGACACACAATCAGATTTCTCGTTTAATTGGAAAAATTCTTTTTTCGAGAAAATTAATCTTATCTTTTTGAGAGAGATCTTTCCGTTTAAAAATAGCTACTTCTTTTTTCAATTCAGAAAGTCTTTTAAGAGTAGTTTTATATTCTAAACATAGCTCGTCTACATAATCTAATACCTCAAAAGGAATGTTTGAATGAGTTACCTCGAGATCATCATCTAAGTCTGCCATGAGATATATGTTCGCATACTCTTCATCGCTTTCACATTCAATATCGCTCCAAGTCTCTATTTTCAAGGCTTTCTTGGATTTTTCATCCCTGCCTTTCTTCTTTAGTAGAGGGAAATTTGGTTTAATATGTTAATAAAAACCCCCTAAGTGATTTTAAAGTTGACAAAACAATCCAAGTACTCTTAAGTTTCAAGATAATGCCTTGGAATACTTATTTTGCAGATTATCCTTTGGTGCGGGGATGCACAAGATTGAATCTGTTAAAAAGGTTTTGCTTAGATAGGATTTCTAAGGGACTCAGATGCTGGTTGGAGCTCAGACGTTGAGTGGGGATAGCTCAGACGTTGGAATGATGCTCAAGCTAGGAGTGGAGTATTCACATACAGTAATCAAAACTTGAAGAAGACTTTTAAATTTGTTTATTTGACGCAGTACAATGGATACAATCGAGCTGGATCATTCTTGAGGATTCTCGGGGATAGAGATCAATCAAGGATGCGAAATCAATGAGACAAACATACGACTTTCCAAATGAATAAAATCATCTATGGAAACCCAGGATCGTAATTTTATGTGCGATTTGATCTGAACGGTGAAGACTTTCCTTTGGCGATTCCCAACGGCTACAAGATCTTCTTTTGATATATGGCTTATCCAAACCGGAAGTTTTGGAGAGAGCTCTTCTGGAAGCTTCGCAACGGTTAGAGGAGTATAAAAGGCATCTCAAGGTCAAAGGGACAAAAGGTCGGCGTTAAGAGGGAAAAGTCTTTATAATTCTTAGATCGAGAGTACTTCATTTCAAACACACTTCTTGGTTCATCCATTGTAATTGTGAGGAGGTGTACACAAGAGTGTTGAACGCTAGGTGGGGTATCCTACGTGTTAAGAAGATCACTAAGCTGTAACCTCTCGAGCAGTTTACTAGTGAAATCCAGCCGATTGGCTGATAGCCGAAGAAGTAGACGTAGGCTTAACCAAAGCCGAACCACTATAAACTCTCTATGCAGTCTTCTCTATCTCTACTCTGATCATATTATATAATCCGTGATAGTAGAACTGCAAAAGAATTGTGTATATTGATACATTCTGTTTACATCATCTGAGACGTTATACAAATGTCTGTGCAATTTATATTCCGTGAAACACTTTCAAATTGCACTATAATCACCTATTCACCCCCCACTAGGTGATAACGCTAGTCACAACAATTGGTATTAGAGCCTGGTGCTCATATTTTGTGAAGTGTTTTACTTCGGAGCTAACGATCTTTATGGCCAGCAATTTTTCTCCCACATGGATTAAAGGTGGAAGCAACAACAGACCACCATATTTTGAAGGGAAGGAGTACATCGATTGGCAAAATAAATTCAAAGCATATTTCAAATGCCAAGATCCGCAGATATGGGATGTTGTACAAAGAGGAGTGAATCCAACTGCAAATATCACGGCCGTATCAAATGCAGGGGATAACAATCCTACACCGACAACGACTCTATCAACTACTGAGATTTCCAAGAGAGATGCTCTTGATGCAAAAGCAATTTCTTCATTTTTTTTAGTGCTTTATCTCGTACTGAATACAAACGTATTGCAGATTGTTCCTCATCGAAAGAAATCTGGGACAAGCTCTACATCACCTATGAAGGAACAGATAGAGTCAAGGAGACAAAAGTCAATTTTCTTCTTGGCTAATATGAAGCATTCAAAATGAAGCCCGAAGAAACTGTAAAACAAATGTTTGACAGATTCACAGAGATAGTGAATGGTCTTACATACCATGGGCAACCTGTTTCTGGACCAATTAGAGTCAATAAGCTACTGAGAGCTCTCACAAAGGAATGGGACAATGTCAAAACTTCCATTCGAGAGACTAAGAGGATATCTCCTCTATCCATGGACGAACTTATTATAACTCTTCAATCCTATGAGGAAGAAAAAGTTAATGAAGAAACAATGTCAAAAGGTAAGAAGTCCATTGCCTTAAAATCTAATGCTAATTCTGATGTTTCAGACTCAAAAGATGAAGATGGTGAGGAGTTAGCACTCATGGTCAGAAGATTTAGAAGAATGGCTAAGAAGGGCAGGAACTTCAAAGACAGAAAGGATCTCAAACGATATGATCAGAAACGATCATTTGAGACCAAAAAAAGAACCAAGAAGTCATCTACTATGAATGCAGGAAGATGGGTCATATTAAACCAAATTGTCCTCTATTAAAGAAGAAAGGCAGGGATGAAAAATTCAAGAAAGTCTTGAAAGAAGAGACTTGGAGCGACACCGAATGTGAAGTGACGAAGAGTACGCAAACATATGTCTCATGGCTGACTCAGATGATGATTTCTAGGTAAATCATTCGGACATTCCTGTTAAGATATCAGATTATATAGACGAGCTATGTTTAGAATATAAAGCAGTCTTAAGAGACTTTCTGAATTAAAAAGGGAAGTGGCTATCTTTAAATAAAAAGATATTTCTCAAAAAGATAAGATCAATTTTCTCGAAAAGGAATTTTTCCAATTGAAAGAGAAATCTGATTGTGTGTCTAACGAAAATATTCGTTTGAAATCTGATTTTGAAAATCTTGAGAAAGAAACTGATTCCTTGAGAAAGGAAAGAAATCTTTTTGACATAGAGAAGAATTCTTTGAAAAAGGAAAATGATGTTTTTGAAAAAGAAAATGTTTCCTTAAGGAAAGAAATTTCGAATATTCACAAAAAATTCTCTACCGGTTCCAAAACGTTATAGCACATACTTTCTATACAAGTTCCGTATTATAATAAATCGGGATTAGGTTTTCAAAAAGAAAGTGACGTGGAAAATCATTTTCCTCCTATTAAGGGAAGAATCAAGAGAAGACCTCCTAAGAGATCTTACGAGAACCATTTTAGAAAACAGTTTGCGAAATTCAATGGTCAAGATTTATATGCTTGTTCAAACTGTGGTGATACTAGACATTCTCGCAGTTATTGCTCAAAAATAAATAGATCAACTCGAGATATTCTTATATATGCAAATGTTGCTAACCCCAAAGGACCCAAACAGATCTGGGTACCAAAGAAAACTTGAATTTTATTGATCATTATAGGTACCAATTAAAGAGAAAAATAAATGATACCTTGATAGTGGGTGTTCCAAACATATGACTGGAGATGCAACAAAATTCACCAATATTGAGATGTTCGATGGTGGAAACGTTTCCTTTGGAGGAAATAACAATGGAACAATTATTGGCAAAGAAACCGTGAAAATTGGAAATCTTCTTATCCATATTGTTTCATTGGTTAAGGGTTTGAATTTCAATCTCATTAGCATTAGCCAACTATGCAATATTGGATACAAAGTTTATTTTGCAGAAAATAAGTGCTCGGGTACAAGTGAAGACAATGAATTTTCGTTCACGGGACGAAGACATGGAAATATGTACCTGCTAGATACAACGTCTGAGGAAGAAAAATGTCTTCTATCTGTCAAAGACGATCCAGAACTTTGGCACAGAAAGCTAGGACATATAAGCCTCAAGAAAATATCAAAGATCTCCAAAAAGAAGCTAGTAAAAGGACTCCCAGAAGCCAAGTTTGAAAGGACTAAGCATTGTGAAACATGTACACTAGGAAAACAAATCAGACGAAGGAGTATTCCTGGGATATTCGACTTCAAGCAAAGTCTATCGAGTTTTCAATAAGAATTCTCAGACAGTTGAAGAATCCATGAACGTGAAATTCAAGGATGAGTATACTATTCAGAAGATCATTACCAACAATGAAGTGTCAGATGATCAGAACCAATCATCTGAGAAGCAGAACTCATCATCTGAGGTTGAAGAAGCAATTGAACCTTCTCAGAACTTGGAAGAAAAACAACAAGCTACAACTTCTGAAGATCCAAATGCTGAGGAATCAATCAAAGATGAGCTTGAGAAGTCAAAGAAAAACTGGAAATACAAATCCAGTCATCCTACCGATCAAGTCATTGGAGACATTGATGAAGGAATCAGAACCAGCTCTAAACTAAGAAGTTCAATAAATGCATTTGCTCTGATTTTTTAGTTTGAACCCAAAAGAATTGAAGAAACTCTTGAAGATGAAAGCCGGATTGAAACTATGCAACAAGAGTTACATCAATTCAAACTCAATGAAGTATGGGAATTGGTGCCAAGACCAAAGAATCATCTTGTCATTGGAACCAAATGGGTATTTAGAAACAAACTGGATGATAAAGGTAAAGTAACCAGGAACAAGGCAAGGCTAGTTGCCAAGGGGTACTCTCAAGAAGAGGGAATCGACTATGATGAAACTTATGCCCTAGTAGCAAGACTGGAATCCATCATACTTTTACTTGCCTATGCTTGCTATCACGACTTCAAACTATATCAAATGGATGTCAAAAGTGCATTTCTGAATGGATATATCAAGGAGGAAGTCTATGTTGATCAACCACCAGGTTTTGAAGATTCTAAATGCCCAGATCATGTATTCAAACTTCAAAAGGCACTCTATGGACTCAAGCAAGCTCTACGAGCATGGTATGAAAGGTTAAGTAATATCCTTACCAACCAAGGCTTTTAGAAAAGTAAAGTTGATACGAATTTATTTATCAAAAGGGAAGGTAACGAAATTTTACTTATTCAGATTTATGTAGATGATATTATATTTGGTTCATCTAACAAAAATCTCTACAAAGAATTTTCTCAGATCATGCAGAATGAATTTGAGATGAGCATGATGGGAGAACTTACATTCTTCCTAGGACTGTAGGTCAATCGGACCAAACAAGGCACCTTCATACATCAAGAAAAATATGCTCTTGAACTGGTAAAAAAGTTCGATCAGGAAAATTGCAAGAAAACAAGTTTGCCTATGGCTTCTTCATCTAAGCTAGACAATGATGAACAAGGCAAACGGGTTGATCAAAAGCTTTATAGGAGCATGATCGGTTCATTACTATATCTAACTGCTTCTAGACCTGACATTATCTTTATTGTATGCATGTGTGCTAGATTCTAATTAGATCCCAAGGAATCACATTTTACAGCTGTCAAAAGGATTATTAAATACATAGGAACTTATCCTAATTTGGGACTATGGTATCCTAAGACCTTAGATCTTACATTACATGAATATTCGGATGTTGATCTTGCAGGTTGTAAATTAGACAGGAAAAGTACTTCAGGAACATGTAACTTCTCGGATCAATGCTGGTGTCTTGGTTCTCCAAGAAGCATAACACCGTAGCTCTATCAATTGCGGAAGCTGAGTATGTTGCCTTAGAAAGCTGATGTTCACAAATCCTATGGATGAAGCAACAACTGAAGGAATTTGGTCTTCAATCTCACAATGTGGAAATCCAATGTGACAACACAAGCGCAATCAATCTCACCAAGAATCTAATCATGCACTCATGAGCTAAGCATATTGAAATTAAGCATCATTTTATTTGTGATCATGTGCACAATGGTGATGTTAGCATTCAATTTGTTGATTCAAAGCATCAATTAGCTAACATATTCACCAAGCCACTTGATAAGAATACATTTGAATATATCAAATAAGAATAAGGTGTTATTATGATGCGTGTTTGAGCTGCTATCCAGACAGGAAGATTTTGCTTCAGAGCTTAAAGCAATACATGCAAGAAGCAAAAGTTGCCGAAGCTTCATCTGAAGAAGCTCTATAACTACAAGGAACTCAAACTTAAAGCATCATCTGAAGATGACATCTTCTGAGTAGAGAACGGCTAAAGGTTTGATAATTCAAATTTTAGGCGCGTATAGTTATATTTCTGGCAACAAATAAGGTACGCATCTTCACAATCTTTCTAAATATTCTGCAAATATTGTGATTGTGTGGATTGTGCTGATTGTCGTGATTGATTTAATTGATTATTTGATTGATTTAACTGACTTCAATAATATACCATCAAGATCTCTCAGTTCTACATCAGAATACCAACAATGTGACATTGGAATCGGAAAGGCTTACTAAACAGGTAAAATCTCTCACATCTGAGAAAGCTGTCTTTTATCTTGAGTTAAAAATACGACTTGCCAGGGATGTAAGAGAAGCTGTTGTAAGAGCCAAACAACAGGGAGACAACAAATCCGTAAAAGGATTGATAGTGAATAACGGAATTGTCTCAGAAGAGGATGTTATTGAATTTGCATCCAAGCCAATTGAGGAAGAACTAAAGAAAGCTTCATTGGAAGGACAAGAAGTTCAGCGCAGTATTGAGGCTGTGCTAAGTGGCTTTAGTATTCCAGATCTCATAACCTTTTGCAAAGAAAACGAGCAAGACATGGCCAGAGCTGAGTATGTCAGGTTCATAGTTGAACAAAACAAGCTTGATCCAAGCTATATCTTAACTAGAATACAGGCTCTAGAGAAACTGTCAGTACAAAAAGTAATGACATCGATGAGGAAGTTAAGAGTCATGATGAGGAGTGTGATTGTTGGAAATCAAACAAGAAGGAAGATGTATCTGATACAGATACGTTATGGGATATTCTATTCAAACAAGGAGAATGCAAGATGAATCTTCAAAAATTCAATACATAATTAAACATTGAAGTTGATTAGCTAAATGAGAAGTTGAGTCTGAAGAGTCAAAGCTTCATGGATGACATACAGAAAAAATGTCATCTTACATGTTTGGAGCTAGAGCAAGTTGCCAAGAAGATGGACGGGATGGTGAAAGAATTTTCCTTGAAGATATCTCATCTTTCTCGATTTCATTCTAAAAATTTCAAAACTCTTCCCAGCTAATTCTCAAAACTTTTGATCAAACTATTATCTCTATTTTATTGAATAATAAGCTCAACCAGCTTCAGCACATTCTACCTCACACTCCCCTCATAAAGACTAAAAAGATTTTTCAATATTTTTAATCTTTTTGATGTTTTCTCTATGGGTGTTCGATTGACCATTTTCTTCATTGGTACTGTAATTGCATATTCTGGATGGATGTTTGGTTATTCTTTCACTACTTTTTATATTCCCTGCTATTTACTGCTCCATCATTCAGGGGGAGTACTTGTGACATTCCGAATTCCAACCCTCTCGAGGCTATGGAATGGAAGGTATCGATCGGTGTGTTTCAGTTGTAACTCGCTCGGAGTTGGCCACTCCCGAGTTAACAAACCAAAAAGGGAAAGACTGACACGGAGTCGGGTACGTGGACCTAGGGAATTTGAATGAGAAATGGCACTTTGACCATAAGGAATGTCGAGGGGATATTCCGGGCCAGCAGAGATCGATCTAGGAACAGTCATGGAATGTCTTGCTAGCGTTATACGTTGGGACGCGAGTGATTCCGCTTAACCAATGTGTAATTTGCAAGAATTTCCTAAATCGGATTCCGATTATCAGGATCGAAGGAACGAACGATAAACCCTCACAGTTACATGACAACCAAAGTCGCCATGGCTTGAGAAAAATCCCAAAGTCGATACACATAGCGCCTGCAAGAGTCGCCCGTCAGTTTGAGATAAATTAAAATTTACAATCGACGAGGGCTCGACATGAAATTGGACCTCGAGATTTGGGTATTGGATATTGAGGAATTCCAACGTTTGAATTGAATTGGACGTCGCCTCATCGAGGGTGGTTTATATTGGAAAAATGAAATTTCAGACGAAAAGTATCAAATTACCATTTTGCCCCTCGACCTTTGGCCTTGCCTTAAGAACTAATGGAGGTCATTTTGGTCATTGTAGACCCCTCTATATGCTGCTGAAAATTTATGTGGATGAGGTCAAAGAAAGTCAATGGTGGACCAAGGTCTTCTAGAAGCTTGCCAAGTGTCACCATTTGAGAGGTTAAGCATTAATTAAGCTCATCTACCAATGTTATCTAGAACCAAGCTCAATTATTTGAGGAAGACCTCTCTCTCTCTCTCTCTCTCTCTCTCTCTCTCTCTCTCTCTCTCTCTCTCTCTTCATGTGGTCGGCCAAAACCCTATCTCTTCTTCCTCTTCTCCTTTTTCCTCTTTCGGCCGAGCAGTTTTCTCGCGGATAGACAGAAATGGCTTCACTGTTCCGGCCATAACTTTTTCGTCCGACATTGGATTGATGTAAAACCATCGTCATCTGAAATCTTATCGTTTTGTCGTTCCAACAAGGTATTATAAGCTCAATTTGACCCATTATTTCTTTCCGTAAGTCTGTTTGAGTGGGCAAAGGTCAGAATCTGATCCGATTTTGGAGAGAATCCATTTTTGGGGGCTTCAGGACTTCAAATGGCTCCAAATTTTCGGTGAGTCACTCTAAACTCATAGTATAAAAGTTTAGCAAGTTGAGATTTAGGATTTGTGGGAGTTGAGATGGGTTTTAATGGATGAAACCCCTTGATCTTTCATGGACAGAATTCTACCCCTGCATTGGACCGTGGAAATCGAGTCTTTTAAAGGTTCGTCGAGGTGTCCCTTGTTCGAAAATTGCTGATGAGGCTTTCTAAGACATATTACTACATGTTGGTGAACAGTATGAGGAGTTAGAATAGAGTTTGGATGAGTTTTAATGGCTGTTAGAATGGAGTATGAGGAGGCAGGAATGACCCAAGTCATAAATTGAAATGAAAAGCCTAGGTATTGGGTTGAGTCTAATTGTGGTTAAGATATGTATGTCACGAGAGTGATTCTTAAAGCAAATGTTCGAAAGTGACATGGCATTTGTAGTGACGCCTGTGATAGGCATGGCTGAAAGCCCTGTATTTGGCGATGAGTGCCGTTTGAAAAAGAAAACTAATGTTCATGATTGGCCTAATTGGCATGTTTTGTAATTGGCATCGTGTGATTGTCTTGGCCGAGGTCTAACTGAGAAATTAGACGGCATGTGGGGTTTATACCCATTGAACTGATATCTGTTGAGATTGAGATAGCATGTTGTGTTTATGCTAGAGTGGCAGATGCCCCTGGATTTATGGCATGAACGATTGAAATGGCACTTTGAGTACTTGCTTGGCGTTGACCTAGTTGAGTTTTGGCCTAGTTGAGGCTTGCCTAGTATCTGGCTGTTGATTGAGAAGTTGCCTCGTTGAGGCTGGCTTGTTGTGTGGTTGCTGCTTAAGGATGATTTGGAATTCTTGGATAATGAGCAACTAGTTGAGAGTTGTTTGGGAACTACTGAATAGTTGCTGATGCTGAATGATGAGATGAGCAGTCTGAGACTGCTAGGCTTGAGTAGATGACTTAAGCCTTAGTTTCCTGGAGGGAATCATAGTGGTTCAAGTGACATGAGAACCTAATAAGGTTGAAAGACCATAGTACAATCGCTAGAGGAGCACTTGGCTCATATTCGCAAGATATGAGATGATCCAATAACTAGATGGATCGTGAGAATTGAGCAAAGCTGAGCGATTGGAGTATGAATACTGGAAGAGAATATGGCTCGATTTTGTTAATCGTGCGAGACCCAAGTGTAATAAGGGGTCATGAGAACTTAAGTGGAAATGAGAAAATAGATGGGTAGGCAGACTCGTGAAAGAGCTGCCATTGTTAAGCAAGTCGCTGAGACGACTAGTGTTGATGAGTTAAGTGATGGAAGTCACGAGAAAAGTAACCCTGAGACTACTCATTTCCAAAGTGGAAATGTAGACAAGAACCACGAGAGTTTTGAAAAGCTTGTGAGGCTATGTATAAAGTTGGGATTGACTGAATTTGATGAAAGGATGAAATTTGAAACTGCCTTCTTTTAAATTGAGGGTTTCGTGAGAAAACCTTAGAGATTTTGGGTGCACTAAAGAAAGAAAGTGACATTGGCAGTTACTAGCCTTAAGAGGCTGTCGTTGATTGGTGAAGTGTCACCAAGGGAAGAGTTTCTGTCACGCCCCGAACCCGGCGAGCACGCGAGCATCCCACCTCCGCCATTACCTTTGATTATCTCCCAGGAACCAACGGCCATTGCTTAAAGTTCTATATGAAACATACATGCGAAAGCGAGGACAACTCCATAAAAATAAAACACAAGATGACTTAGGACAAAAGGGTATTTTTCTAATTAATATCAAAGTCAGGTACAATTCTAACTCCAAAGAATATATTCAATCCCTAAGGTTTTAATCAGATTAATCTCCATTGCCTCCAATGACTTCCTCAAATGCCAATCCATGGCAACCTCGGGTTTCCATCACCTGGGACCTAAAAATGTTGTCCCACGGCGGGGTGAGATATATAATCCCAGTAAGTCGAACCTAACCCTAAACTAGGCTGCCAGTACCTCCAGACACTTTTGAAAAAAAAAACGTGGGTATTTTGCTATTAAAAACTTTGGCATGGCAAAAAGGGGTACTTTCCAAAACATGGCATTTACTACTTTCAAAACAGCTTGATCCAATCAAGAAGAACCGTGATAACTCTAAGCTTCGTACAAAGGCAGGGTTTTTAATCACACGCAAGCACTAGACGCCATCTTAAAAATATGAGGCAACTTTCCATTCTTCTCAAAAGTACCACTTCTTGAATTTCTAGAAAACACATTCTTTTCTCAAAAGAATCATTCCTTGAAATATCCAGAAAATACGTTCTTTTCTTTCACGCCCCTCTCTGGGCCAATTTCAAATCATGAGGCAAATTTTCAAACATGAGGTATTTTCGATTTCTCAAAACCCATTCTTTGAATTTCTCATAAAACAAGTCTTTCCATTTCCGCCCATCTTGGGCCGCCCACTTTAGGGCTGCGAGATGATTCGGTCTCCATATGACCCGTCGGTACATATGAGACTCTCGCGTCCGGACCTAGAGATGATTCGGTCACCATACGACTCTCGACGCCCATTATCAATCGAGATGAATCGTGTCAGTATGGGACTCTCTAGCCGCACGACCTCGTCAAGTCCAATGGGAGTAACTCCCTCCCAACACATTGGCCAAATTATAAATTCTCGGCGATCCCACACGCCATTGGCGATCCCACACGCCCGTGCACTTATAATTTTTCCCGGCGATCCCACACGCCAGTGCACACATAATTTCCTCGGCGATCCCACACGTCATTTTATTCATAAAAATTTCAGTCATAGAAAGCCTCAGCTTTTTTATTTCATGAAAACAATTCATGCCTCAAAATTCATCATTCAAAAACAACACAGGAGATTCATCGCCAAAACAAGGCATTCGTTTCAAATGTCCCTCAACTGGACAAAACATATTCCCCATCATAAAATTCTCAGTCAAGCACATGCATCACACGAATTAATTCAAACAATGCCTCGGACAATTTAATGAACACGGCCATTTCACGAAACTCAAGGCTTGACACAAAATCATGGTTTCATAAATCATCTCGAAACTCAATCGGTGATTCAATTCACTCAAAATACTCAAACGAAACGGAAATCTCCACAAAGCATGTCAAAAGCCCAACCACATTCCATGATCAAGTTAAGACTCCTCAATTCAACCTTGATTTCAACATTTCCATGCCATAACCCACTCAAGCTCAATTTGTCAAAATAGGACAGATTTGGGTTTTCTCGCATCTCTCACAAAATCACTTCATAAAACCTTTCATTCCAACCCAAAGCTTCGTCCTTTAGTAACCTAACATCCTAATAAAGGTTTAGGAATAACTTACCTCTTCAAGCAAGCTAACAAATGCCACGTGCAATTCCTTCTAAAGCCCACAAATGCATAGCCAAATCACGTCAAGCGTCGTCCTACGGACAAAGTACAATTCCCGTCAATTAACTCCGCCAAATTTCAATCCGATCGAACTAATTTCTTGCCGAGACATCAATTGACATCCTAGGACATCCCAATAATCAATTTGGACCATAGAAACACTTCCTAGAACCACCAAAGGGTTCGGTCAAAGCTGGAACAGAATTGGACAGCATTATGTTCTGCCTTTGCCCTATTCCAACAGCCCATAAGTCACCTCAAATCACCACTTTATTATCCAATCTTCTTCCCAAGACCTAGATTTACATATCTAGGACATCCCTTAATGATTTGGAAGCAAAATAACACCCCTAGGATGTTCAAATGGCTCAACCTCCACAGATTGTCCACCGATCAGATTTTCACTCAATGCTGTCCACTCAACCTCAGCCATGAAACACCCCTAAATCTCAATTGAAAAAATCATTTCTGCTCATACACATGTAGTACTATAAGTTATGAAGCTACCCTCGAAAATTTGAGGTCATTTGGATTTTCTATGAGCTAGAAACACCACCTTTCCTCAGCTAGCTCAGAATCTGTCCACTTTTCTTCCAAAAATCGTCATAAATTAACCAGACCTCCAAAAATCATGAAACCAACGGGAAAATGTCAAGGACACATAGATCTAACCTGTGGTGATCGAAACACCTCAAATGGACACCGGGAAGGGCCGTTAGAGCTGACCTAACAGAAGGCACAGAACCAGTCGAGCGAGCAGAGTGGCTATGGAGGAATTGGAGAGGAAAATTGAAGGAAATGGTGGGGGAGGAAGGGGGAGCATCTGCTGTAAGATGGACATCCCTCAAATAATTGGTGCCAATTTGTCAAGATTTCAATTAATGCCATTTAATGCTTGATCCAATCAAAAGATGACACATGGCAAGGCTCAATTATTGGTCTTTTGAGCTTTGACTTCCATTGACCCGCTTTAACTTCTTCTCCAAGCATTTTCGGCAGTCACTAGGGATAGGTAAATGACCATTTTGACCTTCAAAGATCCTTAAGGAAAAGACAAATGGTTGAGGGGCAAAACGGTAATCTCACACTTTTCGTCCGAAACTTCATTTTTCTCATTTTGAATGACCATTGGCGAGGCGACGTCAAATTCAATTCAAATGTTGGAATTCCTCAATATCCAATGCCCAATCTCAAGGTCCAATTTCGTGTCGAACTATCATCGACTATAATTCCAGTTTATCTCAAACTGATGGGCGACTCTTGCAGGCGCTACGCGTATCGACCTTGGGATTTTTCTCAAGCCGTGGCGATTTTGGTTGTCATGTAATTGCGATGGTTTATCACTAGTTCCTGCGGTCCTGATCATCGGAATCCGATTTAGGAAATTCTCGCAAATTACACATTGGTTAAGCGGAATCACCCACGTCCCAACATATAACACTAGCAAGGAATTCCATGATCGTTCCTAGATCGATCTCTGCTGGCCCAAAATATTCCCTCGACAATCCTTATGGTCAAAGCGCCATTTCTTATTTAAAATCCTCAGGTCCACGTACCCGACCTTGCGTTAGTCTTTCCCTTTCGGTCAGTTAACTCGAGAGTGGCCTGCTCCGAGCGAGATACCACTGAAACACACCGATCGATATCCTTCCATTCCATAGCCTCGAGAGGGGTCGGAATTCGGAATGTCACAATTTCCCTTGAAGGCATGGTATCTGTTTGAACCGCCTTCGTTGAATTATTCAATGGAAGTACCTTTCTGGGATTGCTTGAGAGCAAAGGTAGTTTGAGATCCTAATAGTCTTATAAGGATCTGGGAACGATCGACCAGTGTGAGACAGAATTCTTAAGGTAGTCTAAGTGTGCCAAGGGTGGTCAAGGACCCTTTGAGTGAGACGTGAGGTCTCCGAGTGGGATGGAATTCGAAAGCCTTATGGCTAGTGATTATTCCCAACTTTAAGGAGTGGTAATGGGAATCAGTAAGAAAAGTGAATGATCGGAAGACATGTGAATAAGAGAACTCATGTTTATAGATTACGAGCAAAGATATGTTCATTATGGAACATGGAACGTGCCTGCGAGAAACGACTTTTACCTTGGCGTGAGTCTCGTAATGAGAGACTGGCATGTCGTTCCTTCCGTCATAGGGAAAGTTGCGAAAAGAGTTATGTCAGTTGTCTGACATTGATGATTCTATGAGATCGATTAAGGTTGAATCGAGACCACTAGAAGTGGTATTGTGTGTTGTCAGCCTAAAGAGTAGGGTGTCGTTCTTAAAGAGCGATTGGATCATGAGATGGTCATTAAGGGAAAGGAAAGTGAATGGACTTGATAGTCCTGGTTGTTCATAATCCTAATGAAAGGTTGAGTAAGCGAAAAGAGCGCTTAGAGTATAATTGCAGAGTGATTTGAGGTAATCGAGTTGAGTATTCGATACATGAATTTGTGGAGACCGAGGAAGAACCTCAACTCTTTGGAATTTTGTCACTTGAGGTGACTGAGTCACTGGAAGGAGAATGTCAGGCATAGGGACATTTGAATCCTAGAATGAAGATATTGTCGTTGATATAGATTCCAAGATTGACGTCCTATGGAATAGGAAGGACAAGGTGGATTCGAAGTGGTAGAATGCCACTAAGGTGTATAGTATCCTTCAAAGGGTAAGAGACCCGAGTGTGGAAGGAAGAGGAAATCCAAATTGTCTTGATATTAAGATTGAGCGTCTGGATTGAGAAAAAAGACGTGGAACTTGAATGATCCCCGGAAGTGAAGTCCGAGAAACTGTCTTGTAGACAGTGTTGAATTACAGGATAATGTCAACATTCGGTTAAATGGATGAAATTGAGGTATGGTCGCATTAGCTGGTTGTGGAACCCAGAGGCTAAAGCACTAATGCTTCATGAGGGAAGAGCAACAAAAATGAACAAAACGTTGTATGGTCCAAGTGGAGACCCTTGACAATAGAGGGCCAAGGTTTGGGTTCTTAAGTAAGATGTGCGTAGGACAGTTTGAAAGATTCGACATCTGGCAGAAAGAAATTGATAATAGTCGGATTAAGTGCCCAAGGAATCACTGAGTTGGTTATTACCGTCTTGAGAGACGATGATTAGACTCATTTAAGGAGTCATGAGAAATATGAATAACTTTAAGAGTATCCTATGGACTCTAAGGAGATGCTCGTTGTATGCTAAATGTGAAACGCACGAGCTACGGACCTGATGAGGTAAGATTCCTCAATCGTGAAATTTCTAAGAAATGGAATCCCTGTAGAGCCTTTGAGGATTGGAATAAGTGATGAATCGACTGAGTCGATATGAGTTGCTGGAAGTTGAAATTTCCTGAAATTGGTGAATTGTTACAGACGGATCATGGAAAGATTTCCCACAAGAGTTGTTCCACTGATGAAATGGACTAAGGACCCGATGTAACGTGAATGAATAACTGAACGTGAAAAGAGTTTTCGAGGACTTGAGTCAAGATGATGACTATACTGATAATGGCGTTCCTGTTTAGAATCAAAAGGGTCGAGAGAACTATAATGAAGTGATGCAGAGAAGAAACTTGAGGTGTAGCAAGGCCAACTAAAACATACTGTGCGAATGCGCCGTGACAATAAGACCACATGAGTGAGAACGCCTAGTATATGATTGGAGTTGGGTTACTAAAGTCCTCGTGACAAAGTTTGGGAAACATTGTTTGGGTGGAAGGAGATTTTGAGTCTATATCTATCCCAAGAAAATAAGGTAGTAATTCCCGAGGGGAATCGAACTAGAGGCAATGCTGATGTATGAAATTGCTTATGGATATGAGAGCGTTGCTTGTATAAAGAAAGACCCCAAAGTTATGTGAACTATAAGAGGTTGATAGCATGGACTGCCTAAAGGGGATTGAAGGTGAGACATGTGGAACGAAGAGATCACCCAAGTGTTTTTATAGCGATATTAATATCGCTAAAGAAGGAGGAATTAAGTAGCGAATGCATATAATTGATAATTGCACGTTGTGTAACTGGTAATGGAGGGACAGATCTTCCCTCGGGAAATAAGAGATTCAACTTCTAAATTGAGATTTTGTCAATGGACTAGACTGATGGCTACCTGAAACGTCAAATCTGGTGGTCAGAAAAGAATCGAGATATTGCCATGATTGGACCCTGATATCTAAGGGGTATGGAAATGAATAGCATATGGAGAATTAAGGTGTTCCTTGAAATGGCATAAAGGTGTGCCAAGATTGCCTTAATATTATCGATGATATGGAACGAAGGTTGAATTAGTCTAATGTGTAGTCGAGCATTAGACATGCCGACAAGAGAAAGAGACGTGGCCACGAAAGTTGCTAGATCACTATGATCATTAGAGATTTTCGAGTAAAATCGAGAAGGTGATAACTCGATTTGGATAATAAATGGCAAGTTTATAAAGCCCTTGAATCTCTGATGGTACGAGAGAACATTTGAAGAAAGTGAAACGTCAAATGGCATGAGTGCCAAAAAGCAAATTATTGTGATGGTTTAGTAAGGAACGGAGTTAATTAGAAGAATGAGAATGCGTTGAGGCGTCTGTACCCCATAAGATTGGATAATTGGGAAGATTGCAAATTTCGAGGACGAAATTTCTTTAAAAGGGGAAGAGTTGTGACATTCTGAATTCCGACCCTCTCGAGGCTATGGAATGGAAGGTATCAATCGGTGTGTTTTAGTTGTAACTCGCTCGGAGTTGGCCACTCCCGAGTTAACAGACCAAAAAGGGAAAAACTTACGCGGAGTCGGGTACGTGGACCTAGGAAATTTGAATGAAAAATGGCACTTTGACCATAAGGATTGTCGATGGGATATTCCGGGCCAGCAGAGATCGATCTAGGAAAGGTCATGGAATGTCTTGCTAGGGTTATACGTTGGGACGCGAGTGATTCCGCTTAACCAATGTGTAATTTGTGAGAATTTCCTAAATCGGATTTCGATGATCAAGATCGAAGAAGCGAACGATAAACCCTCACAGTTATATAACAACCAAAGTCACCACAGCTTGAGAAAAATCCCAAGGTCGATACGCGTAGCGCCTGCAAGAGTCGCCCATCAGTTTGAGATAAATTGACGAGGGCTCGACATGAAATTGGACCTCGAGATTTGGGTATTGGATATTGAGGAATTCCAACGTTTGAATTGAATTGGACGTCGCATCATCGATGGTGGTTTATATTGGAAAAATAGAATTTCGGACGAAAAGTGTCAAATTACTATTTTGCCCCTCGACCTTTGGCCTTGCCTTAAGAACTAATGGAGGTCATTTTAGTCATTGTAGACCGTCTATATGCTGCTGAAAATCTATGTGGATGAGGTCAAAGAAAGTCAATGGTGGACTACGGTCTTCTAGAAGCTTGCCAAGTGTCACCATTTGAGAGGTAAAGCATTAATTAAGCTCACCTACCAATCTTATCTTGGACCAAGCTCAATTATTTGAGGAAGACCCTCTCTCTCTCTTCATTTGGTCGGCCAAAACCCTCTCTCTTCTTCCTCTTCTCCTTTTTCCTCTTTCGGCTGAGCAATTTTCTTGCTGACAAACAGAAATGGCTTCACTATTCCGTCCATAAATTTTTCGTTCGACATTGGATTGAGGTAAAACCACCGTCATCTGAAAGCTTATCATCTTTCCGTTCCAACAAGGTATTATAAGCTCAATTTAGCCTAGTATTTCTTCACGTAGGTCTGTTTGAGTGGGCAAAGGTCAGAATCTGATCCGATTTTGGAGAGAATTCGTTTTTGGGGACTTCAGGACTTCAAATGGCTCCAAATTTTCGGTGAGTCACTCTAAACTCATAGTATAAGAGTTTAGCAAGTTGAGATTGAGGATTTGTGGGAGTTGAGATGGGTTTTAATAGATGAAACCCCTTGATCTTTCATGGATAGAATTCTGCCCCTGCACTGAACCGTGGAAATCAAGTCGTTTAAAGGTTCGCCAAGGTGTCGTCTTGCCCGGAAATTTCGGTGAGGCTCTCTAAGACATATTAATACATGTTGGTGAAGAGTATGAGGAGTTATAATGGAGTTTGGATGAGTTTTAATGGCCGGTTTGCATGAAATCCCTAGGACCGACCAATTTGTCCATAACGCGCACTGATATTGAATTGAGTCATTCTAAGTCGTCCGATATCCGAATTGAGCTCCGTTTTCTCCCACACGTCCGTAAGACATTGAAGTATAAGATTATGAAATTTGATTTCATATAAAGTCGATGGATCAATTTGAGTTTACCTGCTAATGAAGCTGGTCGTGGGGCCTAGAAAAGGGCAGTTTTGGCGAAATGATATTTATGATGATTTGTCATGGTAGAACGGCCCTTGGCATGCTTAGGGGTATTGATTTAACACTGTGATTACTTGAGAATAAGGTGTTGTCGGTGTTATTGAAGTATTGGTGCGATGGAATTGAGAAATAATTGAGTTTTGATGTGGTTTTCCTAGTCACGGCGTGAGAGCCATAATTGGCCGTGAGCTTGCTGACCTAGGAGGGTCGTTTGGATTGAATTTGCTAGCTTTCTTTAAAACTCGAACGTTATGACACTACTGGATGAGTTTGGGTGGTGAAAGGTGGTTGAATTGTTAGTGATCGCATGGAATGCGAGTGGACCGAACCATACATGCTTGCCTGGAGTGAAATTGTGATTTTTCATGCTTGAATTGTTGACTTGCGTACTCGAATGACACGGATGCTTGAATGGCCGTGTGGTGTTTTACCTTGAGTGGCGATTGTGTGATGTAAGCGACTATTGAGCCCTGGATTTATATGATTTGGCTATGAAGCCCCTACTAGTGAGTTGGCTATAATGCCTATGCTATATGAATGGGCTAAGGTGCCCCAACGATCAATTGGCCTGTGGCCCCGGAGATCGCATTAGTTGTGAGCCCAGTAATAACGATACCGATTGGCCTGTGGCCCCAGTGGTATCAGGTGGCTACGAGTCCAGAAGTACCAATTGGCCTGTGGCCCCAGTGGTACCATGTGACTGAAAGTTGAGACGATACTGATTGGCTTGTGGCCCCAGTGGTATCAAGTGATTGTGAGCCTTGAAATGATAATTGACTGTGAGCCTAGAAGTACCGATTGGCCTGTGGCCCCGGTGCTACCAAATGATTTCAATTGGCTTGTGGCCCTGGTGATATCAATTAGCCAGAGTGCCAGAGAAGTACATCGCGGCTGAGAGCCCAGGCGATGAATGTTTGTGATGACTCTGAAGTCTATGTGTGTTTGTTTATATACCATGTGATATTGCCTAGCTGAACTACTGCTTATCGCTTGTTGTGTGGTCAGGGGGGACTGGCGGTCAGGTCTAGGTTTAGGGTTCACTTACTGAGATATATATATATATATCTCACCCCGTTGGGGATTAACTTTTTTTCAGGTTCCAGGCAATGAAGCATCAGTTGGCCAAGGATTGGCATTGGAGGAAGTAGTTAGATGAATGATTGTATGATATTTTGTGACCTTAGGGTTTGGAATTATTTTTGTGGACTAGAAATTGAACCCCTGGTATTTGACTACGGGAACCCAGATGTTCATTTATTCATATGAGAAAGGTACTGTGTTCCTGTCCCAAGTCATCTTGCTGTTGTTAAAGTGGAGTTGTATCTCGCTTCCATTTGTAAATGGCTTTGAGTGAGTTGTAGGCCAAAGGGTCCTGGGAGACTACCGTTGAAGGAGCGGCCTGGTGGGATGTTTACGAGCTCGTAAGGTTCGGGGCGTGACAGTAATTATTGTTCTATCGTGCTATCTCTCACCCTCTATGCTTTACTGGATAAATTTGATGTTCATGAAGAGTATTACTCCATTATCTATGTTTAATCTCATAGGTCATTCATTTCCCTTTTGTGCTGATGACAAAAAGGGGGAGAAATTGATACAATAGTTATAAAAAGGGAAGTAGGCACATCTGTGGCATCTGTGACAACAGGTTACAAGACATGATCTTGCATACAACAGGAACAAGTTCACACAGGATGTATTTATATCTATGAATGCTATATTGTGCGAATAATAAGCTGTTTCAGGTACAACAGTTATAAGAAGTATGTGAGAACACATACAAACAGGACATGCACATAGTTAATATGAGAACACAAGTTCTCATGTTCAACAGGAACAAGATCTGAGACCAAGATTTGTAAAGAAATATAATTTCTTTACCTAAACCGAACAGGTGAACAAGTACCTTACTTTGAGCTTTTATTAATCTGTATGTTTGGTAACGTATTTGCCAAAACAGGTTAACTTGAGCATGTTATAAACGTCATAATCTAATCATGTGTTGAACTACAAGTTCTGAGCTACTATGTAGCAAGTTTATATCACAAGCAATATGCTCACACACAAGTTCTGAGCTATTGTGTAGCAAGTCTATATCACAAGCAATTTGCTCATATACAAGTTCTGAGCCGATGTGTAGCAAGTTTATATCACTAGAAATATGCTCACATTTACCATGCCGCTCAAGTTTGTTATGCATGTAATTAAGGTCTATAGAAAATCAAATAGAATCACATGTCTATGCTTTGAAACTTTACTTATGCTTAATCTCTAAATCTTAAGCACTATCGCAAGTTCTGAGACTCCTCATATTGCTGAAATATTGACTTCAGAACTTATTCTTGCTAGAAGAACAAAAGATAGATTGATAAAATTCGTTCTTGGCAAGATTATACTAAGAGTAACTAGATCCTAGTTGGTCACCATTTTATTTAAATCATTGTTACTTTTGTGGATAGTTTTGTCATCATCAAAAAGGGGGAGATTGTTGAAAAAAATCCCTAAGTGATTTTGAAGTTGACAAAATAATCCAAGTACTCTTAAGTTTCAAGATAATGCCGTGGAATACTTATTTTGCATATTATTCTTTGGTGAAGGGATGCACAGGATTGAATATGTCAAAAAGGTTTTGCTCAGATGAGATTTCTGAGGGACTCAGACAGGATTTCTAAGGGACTCAAACGCTGGTTGGAGCTCAAACGTTGAGTGAGGATAGCTCAGACGTTGGAATGATGCACAAGCTCTGAGTGGAGTATTCACGTGTAATAATCAGAACTTGAAGATGACTTTTAAATGTGCTATTTGGCACAGTACAACGGATACAATCGAACTGGATCATTCTTGAGGATTCTCGGGGACAGAGATCAATCAAGGATGTGAAATCAATGAGACAAAGATACGACTTTCCAAATGAACAAAATCATCTATAGAAACCCAGGATCATAATTGTATGGGCAATTTGATCCGAATGAGGAAGACTTTCCTTTGGCGATCCCCAACGGTTACGAGATCTTCTTTTGATATCTGTCTTGTCCAAGCGAGAAGTTTTGGAGGTACCTCTTCTGGAAGCCTTGCAACGGTTAGATTGGAGGCGGATGAGTATAAAACACATCTCAAGGTCGAAGGGACAAAAGGTCGACGTTAAGAGGAAAAAGTCTTTATAATTCTTAGATCGAGAGTACTTCATTTCAAACACACTTCTTGATTCATCCATTGTAATTGTGAGGAGGTGTACATAAGAGTGTTGAACGCTATGTGGGGTATCCTGCGTGTCAAGGAGATCACTAAGCTGTAACCTCTCGAGCAGTTTACAAGTGGAATCCAGCCGATTGGCTGATAACCGAAGAAGTGAATGTAGGCTTAACCAAAGCCGGACCACTATAAACTCTCTATGTAGTCTTCTCCATCTCTACTCTGATCATATTATATAATCCGTGATAGTAGAACTGCATAAGAATTGTGTATATTGACATATTCTATTTACATCATCTGAGATGTTATACAAACGCATGTGCAATTGATATTCCGCGAAAAACTTTCAAATTGCACTATAATCACCTATTCACCCCCCCTCTAGGTGATAACGCTAGCCACAACATAATATGACCTCTCTTTTTGCATTCATAGCAGATGACTTATTGGCTTTCACTTTTGGTCTTAGATGATCGTTTTTGATAATATCATCTGAAATCCTTTCTATCTTTGAATTTCCTGTCTTTCTTAGCTATTCTTCTAAATCTTTTTACTATGAGTGCTAACTCCTCATCATCTTCATCTTCTGAGTCTGAAACATCAGAATCAGCATTAAATTTTAAAGCAATGGACTTCTTACCTTTTGACGTAGTCTCTTCATTAACTCTTTCTTCCTCATAGGATTGAAGAGTTCCAATAAGTTCGTCCATAGATAAAAGAGATATCATTTAAGTCTCTTGAATAGAAGTTTTGACATTGTCCCATTCTTTTGTGAGAGCTCTCAGTAGCTTGTTGACTCTCATTGGTCTAGAAACAGGTTGCCCATGGTATGTAAGACCATTCACTATTTCAGTGAATCTGTCAAACATTTGCTTCACAGTTTCTCCGGGCTTCATTTTGAATGCTTTATATTGGCCAAGAAGGAAATTGACTTTTATCTCATTGACTCTATCTATTCCTTCATATGTAATGTAGAGCTTGTCCCAAATTTCTTTTGATGAGGAATAATCTGCAATACGTTTATATTCAGTAGGAGATAAAGCACTATAAAATGAATAAATAGCCTTTGCATCAAGAGCATCTCTCTTGGCAATCTCAATAGTTGACAGAGTGGTAGTCGGCGTAGAATTGTTATCCCATGCATTTGGTATGGTCGTGGCATTTGCAGTTGGATTCATTCCTCGCTGTACAACATCTCATATCTGAGGATCTTGGCATCTGATATATGCTTTAAATTTATTTTTCCAATCGTTGTTCTCTTTCCCTTTAAAATATGGTGGTCTATTGTTGCTTCTACTTTCGATCCACATGGGAGAGAAATTGCTAGCCATAAAGATCGTTAGCTCGAAACTAAAAAACACTTCACAAAATATGAGCACCAGGCTCTGATACCAATTGTTATGGCTAGCGTTATCACCTAGAGGGGGTAAATAGGTGATTATAGTGCAATTTCAATATTTTTCGCGGAATATAAATTGCACATGCATTTATATAACGTCTTAGATGATGGCAACACAGTATATCACTATAGACGATTCATATGCAGTTCTACTATCACAGAATATATGATATGATCAGAGTAGGGATAGAAAAGACTGCATAGAGAGTTTATAGTGGTTCAACTTTGGTTAAGACTACGACCACTTCTTCGGCTATCAGCTAATCGGCTGGATTCCACTAGTGAACTGCTCGAGATGTTACAGCTTAGTGATCTCCTTGACACGCAAGATACCCCACCTGGCATTCAACACTCTTGTATACACCTCCTCACAATTACGATGGATGAATCAAGAAGTATATATGAAATGAAGTACTCTCGATCTAAAAATTATAAAGACTTTTCCTTCTTAACGCCGACCTATTGTCCCTTCGACCTTAAGATGTCTTTTATATTCAATCGCCTCCAATCTAACCGTTGCAAGGCTTCCAGAAGAGGTCTCTCCAAAACTTCATGTTTGGATAAGACAGTTACCAAAAGAAGATCTCGTAACCGTTAGGGATCGCCAAAGGAAAGTCTTCCCCGTTCAGATCAAATCGCCCATACAATTACGATCCTGGGTTTCCATATATGATTTTGTTCATTTGAAAAGTCGTATGTATGTCTCCTTGATTTCGCATCCTTGATTGATCTCTATCCCCGAGAATTCTCAAGAATGATCTAGCTCGATTGTATCCGTTGTAGTGTAACAAATAAGCACATTTCAAAGTTCTCTTCAAGTTCTTATTACTACACGTGAATACTCCACTCAGAGCTTGAGCGTCATTCCAACGTCTGAGCTATCCCCACTCAACGTCTGAACTCGAACCAGCCTTTGAGTCCCTCAGAAATCCCATTTGAGCAAAACCTTTTTGATAGATTCAATTATGTGCATCCCTGCACCAAAGGATAATCTACAAATTAAGTATTCCACAACATTATCTTGAAACTTAAGAGTACTTGGATTGTTTTGTCAACTTCAAAATCACTTAGGGGTTTTTCTCAACAAAGTTTGGGTTTTCTTAACAATTGTATGAGGACATTATGACAGATTCAATTTATTGCGCTTAATAACAGGAACAATTCCTGACTTGCAACACTTTATACTGAATATAATCAATGTGTGTCCTCTTGAATTAACCCAATACATGGCAAGAATGATCCATACAGATCTCAATGCCTAGGACAAAATACTCTTTATCAAGATCAATCATGTCAAAAATACTTTGACAATATCTGCTTTATCTTATGCAATAATTCTAGAAAATTGCTTTAAGCAAGATACCGTCTGCATAGAACACAAGGAAAATAAATTTCTCTCACTGATCTTATAGTATATATACTAATTTACGTTGTTCTTAACAGAACAAAATAAAGCAACAACACTATGAAACTTCAAGCATCAATGGTCTAAAAGCTTACTTAAACCTATAAGACAAACTTTTCGATCTAAAATACCCATGAATATGATCAAACTTTATTTCATGGTACTTATATGAGATTCATCTTTCTTTATGCACAAGCTTACCTGAATCATCAGCTGTAAAACCTTCGGGTTACAAAAATAGACTTTCTTATTAAGGTCTCCATTTAGAAAAGAAGTTTTAATATCTATATGGTAAAGCAGCTATTAATGCCTTAATCACTCTGGAAAAACTTTATGAGAGACTGAATAAAAATTATTTTAAGTCCACTCATTCTTTACGAGTGAAAAATTTAGCTAATCAGTCTATCTTTAAACTTCTTAAATAAAGCACTGTTTAAAAAGTAATCGGATATAACAACTTTAAAACTTTTATTAGGAGTCCTTTTAAGTTTTATACACCAAATTGCAACAGATTGACTTGTGACATTGAGGCATGCTAATAAACTTTCAAACATCTTATGTTTCATAGTCTTTATCTCGTCTATCAATACACCAACTAGAGTTCTTATTAAGAACAAGGAATAGCAACTGTATAAATTACTAGATTAATCATATAGTCGATTTTGTAGTCATGCTCTTCTAGATAGACTATACAGTGTGACTTGGTACAACTGATTGTCTCTACTTGATAGATCTTTTAAGTGGAGCTACTTTAATCTTTATTCTGCTCTTGTGAGGTCTGATAAACTTCATCAAGAATTGTCTTAATAACAAGATCCTAAACCCCAGCAGAATCATAATTTAATATGCTCCATGATTGTCTGTATAGACAGATAAAAACAATACAATAGTCCATACCATACCGTTACCTTAAATAGTCTGTGAGTAGCTACCATTATTCAGCTATATCAAGCTCCAGCAATTTAGCTATCTGTAATTCCACAATTCTTGTTCCTTCTTTGGGATCATAAAAATACCCATCTGAATGATTTGGGTAAGGTACGAAGTAAAATTGAGCGATTTTGGAGTCCAACTTATCCAATGTTGTTTTATATTACTTTACTTTTGCACAAACACCTCAAAAGAAGTCAATGGAACAATTTTGGTAGAAACACAATTTACGACACAAAGGGCTACTTTCAAAGTTTCACCCCACAGAAAATCATATAAATCGGTATTACAAATCATACTCTTCATTATATCCATAGGGTGTGATTGTACCTTTCGGCTACACCTTTCTGTTCAAGACTCCAAGAATAGTTGACTAAGTTACTATCCCATAATCTTTTATGTATTTGGTAAATAACTCTTGAAGCTACCTAGCATTGCCATGTCGACCATAATACTCATCATCGCGGCTAAAACTGATAATTTTTATGATTTTTTTTAAAACAAGTACAAAAAACATATAGAGAAAAATCATCATTTAAATGTGATGAAATAAAAATTTCTACACAATGTTGCTGAATAAGATCCACTTACACCAGTATGAATGACCTCCAATAGGTCATAACTATCGACTACAGTTTCATTCTTTATCTTAATTATCTTATATCTGCTGCAATCCACACATGTGTCTAGGTCACTTTTAAGCAGAGATCATTTGCAAACAACTTTTCAGCTGTATAAGCGACGTATAATTCATTGGGAGATAAACATAATCTGTACTATCGATTGGACATATTGCAGTACTCAACTTTATTTAAATTAAAAGAAATAGTAATTACATTATTTGAAATCTCAAAAGAGTAACCACACATATCCAAATTTGATACCGAATTAAATTTCATCTTTAAGGAGAGTACATAAAATATGGTTCTTAATGTCATATTAAAATCAGAATCTAGAATGACATTCCCATGAATTCAACGTCAACTTTATCCTGATTTATCCTGATTTGGTATCTTTCAGTTTATGAATCCCGTATGGTTTACACAACATAGTTTGTTGCACAGCTATCTAGCCACCATGAGCAAGTTAGAGCTTTAGATAGATTAAATTCACAAACCAGTACCAAAGAATCATTACTTTATGCTCACTTTAAGATAACCAAGTTTTTGCATTAATTGTAGTCTTTCTTTATGTGACCGTTCTTCTTATAAAAGAAGTAGCGATCATCATCCTTCTTAAATGATGCTTTCAATGGACCCAAATAGTCAGAATGACTGGTGGTTTATGTATTTTTTATGAGTATGCTTTTTGAACTGTTTAATATGCAATTCCACCATCTTTAAGACGTAATCTTTAATTTTATCGGAACCATTACACCTGATGTTGAGGAGTCATTACAGATCTGTACCATTCTCGGTATTAGACGAGACATAATTTCAAGCCACTTGGCTTCATTTATTTATTCAACAATGCAGTTAGCTGGCAAAAATACTTTTCAAGTGTTCTTTAATGGATTACTTCATATCAAACAAGCAAATCCAATGGCTCTTTACCCAATTGGCACATAGTGCTTTTTAAGATTCTCACTAATGAAAGTGAGATCTACGAGGCCTTTCTTGACAAGAGTAATATAAATATTTGTCAATCCTTCGTAAACAGAAAATCCTCATTCAGTTCTCAAAACTAGAACCATATGAATCTCAATTATCAATGTTAACAGAGTTGATGTTCACAAAACGGTGACCGTAAAATCATCAATGTTTTCAATTAGCATAATGTGAAATTTCACCTTGAGAGATACATACATTGTCATATAATTATCTTTGGACAGAAAACATGACATGCATTGTATACTCCTTACATTACAATGGCCATGAAAATATATTTTAATCTTCGTTAATCATCACCTTTGGGTGTATGAAAGCACTTGGACCAATCAATTCTCAACCATATGCTATACATGTAACCCTCCATTCAACAATACGCAATTACCTCATTTGGTAGTAGAAGTGCGCAAAAACAGGAGACATCCCAATATTTTGTAAACTGTTCTTTATTAAACTCAACTAGACGTGGCCATTCGGAACCGTGGACCCGAAACCGGCCAGTTGACCAGGCCCATGGTTCCATTTTTTAGGAATCGGCCCGGAACCAGCAATTCCGGGTAGGTTCGGAACCGTGTTTAAAAAAAATATTGAACTTTCGATTTATGTGAAATTATTTATTAATGTAATTAGTTAGTGTAAAATCGATGCATAAATGTTAGGCATTGATAGTTCATGAATCATGTCAATAGAACTTTGTGTTCAGATACAATGGCTATAATTTCTTAGAATATCATGGTTGAGCTTGACAAATGAGAGAATTCCGAACGGCAAAGAATTATGAAAACTGAAATATGATAATCCAGTATGTGCTAGAAAAGTATGAAGCACTAGAAGCTCTTAACCTAATTATGGAAGAACCTGAAAATGGAATTACCGCACCATATGGAAAGAGATCAAGACACATTTGCTGCATGGAAAAAGATGAACTTTATTACTCGCATTATGTTGCTAAGTAGCATGAAAAATGATTTTATGCATGAGTTCAAGCATTTATGAAAATGCCAAAAGTCAAGTGAGAAGCATTAAAAGCCAAATTTGGTTAAACATCGATCACCAAATAGAGACAGATCATGTAAGATTTGACATTTATATGATGTCTTATGGGCAGAATATGAAACCACATTTTGAGGCATTTGTCAAACATGAGAAGTGAACTATAAGATGCAGGCCACATTTTGATTGAAGAGTAGCAAGTGCAAGTAGTAATCTGTTCTTTACCTCATAGCTGTGTGCATATGAAAATCCCACTTCATCCACAATGAAAAGTAAAGATTTTTTATGATGATATGCACTATATTGAACTAGAGGTGGACCACCTTCTGCGGCTAAATCAGAAATCGACATTTTATTATGTTGGTTCTAGTTCACATGGGGCTTCGAGCTCCAAGCGTAAGGGTTAAAGTAGGTTCAAGAAGTGAAAAGGACATGGGAACAGCTTCAGGATATAAATCAAAGTTTAACCAACATGGGAAAGGAAAATTTCCTTTCAAGAAAAACATCTCAAAGGTGAAATATTTTAACTATGGGAAGAAGGGTCACTTTACTCATGACTAGAGTAAGCCAAAGAAAGTAGAAACCCTCTATATACTTGAGAGTGTTATTTATGTCTCAAGTTCAGTTTCGTAACTAAATCTCATCCTTTGTGAATTGTATAGACTAAAGGGCCACAAACCATGTAGCGAAGGATAAAGATGCCTTAGTGGAATTCCAAAGAATCGCACATGGAGCAAAGTGGATATGTGGAAAACAATTCTTGAGGGGTTGGCACTTGCCAAATTGAATATGCGCAGTGGTCGCACCCCGTTCTTACATGATATGTTACATGCTCCAAAAACTTGACAGATCTTAGTTTCCATATAAGGATTGGCTAAACTTTGTTTCAGTTTGAACTTTCATAACGATGATGATGACTTGTCGTTTCGGACAAGTTGGGGATAAGTACACTACAAGTGTCGTACTTTTATACGGTGCTCACATAAGTGCCATAACTTTTTTTTCCGCTCACTTGAGTGCCATAACTTTCAAAAATCGATCACTTAAGTGCAACTTTCAGCAAATCGTCCTACGTGGACTTTCTATTAGTATTTTTATAATTTTTTAATGACACGTGAATTTTAAAAAATAATAATAATATTTTTTGGAATTTTTTATTTATTATCATTTTTTCGTTTTTGAGGCTATTTTCCCATAGGCTGGCGAGGGTCACCAGAGATCCTTGTTGGCCACCACCGGGCGCCCAATGGGCGGGGCCGCGATGGCGGCGGCCACGGGCGAGGGCGCGAAGCCCTTGACAAATCTGGACGACGGCCCCCGCGACCCTACCGGCCACGGCTGAGGCTGCCCTCGCCTGACCTCACAACCACCGTCGCGGTCTCGCAGGCCCAGGGCGAGCCGGTCCCACCCCCTAGGCCGCCCGGTGGTGGAAGAAGGTGAAAAATTAGAAGGAAAGATCACTAATTTATGGAAAAGTTCCTGAGTTTTTTAAGTCGGTTTAGATTGTCGACCAGATGGTAGAAGGGTCTCAAGTGATCGGAAGCTAGGCCCCATCTTATTTTTCCTTTGAGGGGCCCCCCACATGGACCCAATAAGTGGGACTCGGCTTAAAAACAAAAACTTTCGAGGCTGGGCCGGCTTATTAGGGCCTATGGGCTTGGGCTAGCCACCTGGGCTAGTGTTTGAGTAATAAGGGATCGTGCTATTTGGGCCCAATGCCTGATACGGCCCGTAGGCCACTGCTACTTGGGTTAAACGTGGTAAACTAGAGATGAAATCTCCCTTTGGTTTAAATAAGACGATATGCCGTTCTTCATCTCAGAGACGATCTTGCATAAAAAAATTTCGTCCCAATTTTTTTTTTTAAGCATATGGCAAGTTGATCTTAGCTTATGACTTGCCCATTGTCGGGTGATCCTTCACCAAGGTAAATACATTGAATGTCTGTCGCACGTCTCAACAACAATTCTTAAATAAGAAGTGTGAAAAAAAAAATTGGGCAAATCATACTAAATCTTTCAACCAACGTACTTTAACATTTTCTTTTAAATCCTAAACATTTAAAATTTCCATGATAAGCTAATATTGACGCGCACATTCACATATATCGTCTTCATTATTTATTTTTTTAAAATTCCGATAATATTTGAATTTGGTGAGGAAAAAAGAGGTACTTGTAAGATAAATTAAATTCTAAACACACCAACCTGATCAAAACTGGAAAAATGCAAAGCGTGTCGATGTAACACTTCCAAGTCTCACATGGATGATCTCGAAGAAGTCGTGGGACATTACATCGTCAGTTAGAAATACAGAGGGAACAAAAAACACATTACAAACACAAAAACATCTCAGGTAAGGTAATATACATTTACACACGCCCAACATATCCCAGATAGAGTCGCAAAAGCCCAAGTGAAAGCCTCCTCCGATGTTTGGTATATCAGGCGCAGGCTTCTTTCTGAGGGACGATGGCAAAGAGAAGCTCGAGATCAGGGGGCTGGAAGAAGCCGTTCTTCGGCGGATCGCGCCTCCGTCCCTCGCGAGCGGCCTTCTTCCTCGGCGCGGGCGGCGGGCAGGCCGTGTCGACGGGTATCTGACACCCTCTGTGCCTCGGCGTCCTGCACTGATCGCCTTCTTCCAATAATACTTCCCCCATCTCCATCGTCATGCACCAAAGGGTAGCTCCAAGAACTCGGAGAAGGGCTTACGGACGTTAAAAAGGCCTTTGGGGTCTCTGTGGGACGAAGAGGAGGAAGGAGGAAAGAAGCAGTAGAAGAGCAGCAGAAACAACAGGGCCTGGGAAAAAGAAGAGGGTGCGTGGTGTGATGACATGCGAGTGCAGCGTGGCTTGTCGCGGAAGCTGACATCTCGACTTATCTTCTCGACGTGCGGTGGGAAGCAACGAAAAGCCCATCTGACGTGGACTCCACGTGGCCACCGGCTGCCCATCCCCTGCTCACGTGGCACTTCTCGTTTGTCGTCGCCTGGGACTTTTTGGGTATTTTTTCCTTTTCTTTATTTTGCAAGTACTTTCCCCCCAACTACCTCGTTCACAAGAACTTTTTTTCTCAAAAGGGAACCAAAACAAAGTCTCATCTTTTCTTGTCTGATGAACATGAGTCCAAAATATTTAGATTGGCGGTTCTCTTCATCAAGCTCAATGATCTAACTTCCGAATATTATCTTTTCTTAACAAATGAACCCTCTATAAGGTGCGCGCTCACAACGACAGATAAAAACAAACGACTGTTATTATATTATCACAATTTGAGGTGTTTCGTTTAAAAGAAATTTGGACGTTTTATCACCAAATCAATAAATAAAATTAACTAGAAGATGGTGCGAGATTAGGTTAAAGGGGGCCAGAAGAATTCTAGTTAGATTATGCAAAAGTCAATAATAAAGTCTACCAAACCAAACGGGTAAATGTCGGACCAGCGCCACACGTTGTTTCTCTCCATTGGTTTGAAGCTGCTTTCGGTTCTTCTTCTTCTTCTTCTTTTGGGGGGCTTTTTTTCTTTGCTGTTTCCATTGAGGAAGAAGAAAAAGGAAAGTGAAAAATTAAAAAAAAAACAATGAAAAATAAAAAAAGAGGGGCTCCATTTTTCATGGGATGCTTATTGGGTGGGCCAGTCGGAGAGATGGGCTTGATGGGGGCCCAGGGTGGGCCCATTGGAATTGGAATGTACGGTGAGGAGCGATGCACGCGTAAAAGGGCGGATGTTGACTTCGTCCTTATCGCAGATGGGACTGTTGTCTGTCACCTCCAAAAGCCTTAGTCGGAGCGAATTCACATTTTCACCCCTCCAATCCCCCACTTTTTTCCTTTTTTTTTTTTTTGCATGGCCTTTTTTACTTCGATTTCCTCATGCGACATAATTTTGCAATCCCACCTAGATCGTCATGGTTTCTTAAATCCCGGCTTTTGGACCGTGTGGAGCCAGATGAAAGCCACGTGGAAATCATAAACATATTGCCCTTGAGCCAAAATAGTACCGAATCTTTCAATTATACCAATTAAATTATAATTTTTTTGATCATTTGTTAATATATTGACCGTAAATCGCAGACATAGACATTAATCGTCTTTACGTGCATGGCCAATATTGACGTGGATAATTTTTTTTATTTTTTTTTTGTGTGGGGTCAATACGTTACATTTCGTTCACTTCAATAAGGAACTACAAGACATGAAAGACAAGATTCCAAACAAAGCAAGTCCAAAAGGGATTGGGGATTTTTTTTTTTTTTTAAAAAAAAAACCAACTTGATGGGAGGGACCTATTTCTGTGGGCCTTTGCCACCCAATCAGCCACTTGATTGGATTGAGAATAGGCCAAGGTTACGTTTTGTAATTAGGCCGACATAGCATTGCAGCCTTCAAGGAGGTGACAGAAAGCCCATGGGCTGGGCTGAAAAGAGGAGAGACCAGACAAAACTGATAAACTATTAGCTGCTAGGATTTCCAGCTCAAGGTCGGATGAAGCTTTCTCCGTCGCGGCGAATCCGACAATGATGCTTTCTCCATCGTGGACAATTCATTTGGTACGATCGCAAGGTTTACCACTAAATTAGTACAAATAAAATAGATTAAGTACTTTTTAATTCCTTTTTCTGTCGAAAATGCTTCTTCTAAATTTGAGGAAGACATTGCTTAATGAGAGATTAGGATCCATTCATAAATGACAACGAGGGTGAAGAAGATACGGTACCGTGCTTGATAAATTTGGATGATCAATTGAGTAATTCTTTAAAAAAAAAAAAGTTGCCTATTTCTTTTTTTTTTCCACCTTCACTTTAAAGAATAAGAAATGTTAATCTATGATCATTTTTAATATTTTGCCAATTGAGTCCATCTAGCCAATTTTGGCCGGAAATTACTAACGTGGACGCCAACCACACGTAACACTGAGAGTATTGACTTGAATAATTTTTAACAAATTTCATGATTTTTTTCCGAAATTATATATTTATTTATCTTTGTTTTCGTTCTTTACTCTTTTTTTCCTTTTTTCACTTTGCAGTCCACCATCGGCCCTTGTCGATGGACCACGGAGGTCGTTGCCCTCAGGTGAGGGACGCCCGAGCCTAGGCTGGAGAGGGCAGTCCTTCACTGGTGAGGGCGAGGGTTGCCCTCACTAGCCCACCCTTGCTTGTGGCTAACAACCTCCGCCATCCATCGACGAGGCTCGGTGGTGGCCGGCGCACGAAAAAGGGATAAAGAAAAAAGAAAACAAAAAACAAAGAAAAGATATTCAAAATTGTCCACGTCAGCACTGCTATACCACTTAGGACGGCCGGCATCTACGTGAGTGGTTTTTAGCAAAAATTGGCAGAATTGATTCAATTGACAAAATGTAAAAATATAAATTAAAAAAGTTTATGACTGAATTGTCAAAAGTTTCATGATTTTTTGGATAATTTTTTTAAAAAAATGTTGTAAAAATCCCTTTTATGCCTTTTATGGTAAAGCACCCGGGCATCGTGGAAGTTACGTTGCATTTCCGGATCCAGTGAGGAAACGAGGGTGCTCTCTTCCCGGAAGGATCACGAACTGGCATGAAAGTTGAAAGTAGGTTTAAGGAACATCCCAGAAGGACCACCACGGGTTCTATCACTTCTTAATTAAGTCTTGACAGCTTGTACATCTTCATAACCTTCATGTAATCTCCAAAGCAAAATACGTCGATATACGGTAAGTGTCGATATACCCTTTTCAACCGTAACATTGGTAAATTTTGTGTAACTCTCACTTTTAAATTTTATCCGAAACACATTCAACTTTCAAAATGCGATCACTTGGCATAGGGCTTAGTAAGTGTCTCTACAACATGGAACAAGCAACGAAGCTCGTCACACATGCACTAGATGCTCGTGACGGTGGTTTTCTCCTTGCACATTCCTTTCCGGGACAAGCGCATGTACGCCAAGCGCTATCTACGCGTATTGGGGTTCCAAGGACATCTATGTCCATCCCTTATCGTCTAAATTAGGTGTGGACACGATCAATTCGGGCGAGCAAATGAATCGCGCGATTGGTCAGCCTGTGAAAATGATTCCGATTTGAAGAAAACTCCCAACTCCTCTCTTAACAAGTCCTAAAAAATGTTTATAGATCAAATATTGCTTGGAGTAGAGTAGAGAATGCATCCACGTTTTGATTTAAAGCAAGTCCCCTTCCATCATTGATCACTAACTGCTAAAAATGCATCCGCGTTTTTTTCCTGAATCTCGAACTTCTTGTCGACGTCGACCGCTTTCACGGTAGCTTCTAAGCGGTGTACGAATTCTCTCTTTAAAGAGCACATAAGCATCCAAGTTTGCTCACAAACAACAAGGTGAGAGCTCATGCTCGTGCTGAGTGATGCAAGGACGGCTTTTAGTGTGTCCTATCGGTAAGAAGTGTTGACACTTCAAATTTTCGAGAAACCTTTTAGTGGATCTAGAGTTGATCAAGAGCTGACTAAAGTTGGATCAATCTAGTTGAAAAATATGGTTGGATTGGATGAACAAAAGAATCAGACTCTGAAGCGTAATAACACTCTTTTTAAGGAATTATTTGCCCCACAACATTTCTAATGGTTATCGGCAAAAGATCATCCAGGATACAACAGAGTCTCAAGCGAGATTATTAGATAGCAATTCTAATAACTCTCTAAGAACTCTCTGGGAAACAATAAAAAAGGAATGATGTATCTCTCGAGTTTTGAACGAAAATTGAAAGTGATGAAGTGTATTAAAATGAACATAACACTTAAATATATAATGAGAAATGAACACACATTTTCGCGTCCAAAAAGTGTTAATTATCATGCAACTCTTCGTGTTCAAAACATTTTATTTAAACACACCTTTTTAGAATTTTTCGAAGACAATCTTCTTTATAAAAAAATTGCAACCCTTCGTGCCCAATAACAGATAGATCAAACATACATCTTCATGTTCGAAATTATACACCCAATTACACCTTTTTCACAAACACAAGCACTCCAGAGATTACAAGAGTGTCAGTTTGGTAGTTATGCCTGAACAGATATAAACCTTCCAAAAGATGTAATAGAGTCTTATATCCATGGACAGTCGCACTGCTCCAATGAGTCGCGAAATTCATTTATAGAAAGAAATTATTTCGAAATAAAATAAAATAAAAATAAAATAATAAAAAATAATTGTTGAATAGAGCCAATCCCTCACCGCTCCGCGCAAGTGTGCAAAGTGCTAAGTAATAATCTCGTCAAAATCGTGCAATCGCACGCGGATATAGCAGGGTGTAGCCCACTTGCCCATTTCTTTCTTTGAAAGACAATATTAGTCTTCTAACTAATAAAGTGAATTGTTCTCTATCTTTTATTCTATGTTGGATGTAAAAAAGGCAATATCTTGTTTGTTTTAGAAACAAACTTCAACAAATCGAATATCACATGAGGAAGTGGTCATCGGTCAAACTTCTATCAAACTTTCTCATATCGGGAAAATGGCCTTGGGGCCCAAAACTATGTCTAGAGGTCTCTTGATGGATCAAACAAAACTTGCCAGATCTCTTTTAAGTCATCGAGACGATGCCCAGTTCATGACTCGAGCGTATGGTCTCGATATGGATCAAAACTTCAAGTCCGCGATCTTGCGATTTATCCCATTTTTGTCAGGCTTCTTGGACTGTACGAGCATAGGAATGGTGTTAAGATCACGCAAATCATACGTTGGATGAGCACGTTACGGGCTAAGACAAGCTGTCGAGCCCAAGGCTGAGGAGCCTGAACCTTAGGCACCTCAATTTGTGGCTCGAGATTGTCAATTCCGTGATCTCTGAAGAAACTGTTAATAAGGGCCGTCAACTTTAACCCCTTATCTGGAACAGGATGAGTTACTTTTGAAGTTGCTCACTTTAATACATGGCTAATGCATCACTTTTGGGCATTGATTCCTGAGAAATTTTCAAATAAGAGACTGAAATGCTGTTATTTTTTTAAATAAAATCTAAAATTGATATTATTTCAAATAAGGATCCAAGATATCCTTATTACATTAAAAAAAAGTCTAACTAAGAGCATTTTCATAATTTATTTCTTTAATATTTTTCTTTTTTTTTCTTTTTTTTTTCCTCTGACACTCACAAAAAAAGAGAGTAAATGACAAGAATGCATTTCTTATTTGAAAGCTGAACAAGATGCATTCTCTTCATTTACTTTTTTTTTCTTTTTTTTAAGGGTTTGAAGTGCCTTCACTGTTTCAAAGAAAAATTTGACCAAGAGGCATTCTCGTCATTTACTCTCTCTTTTTTCTCATGTCTTTATTACGTTCAGCAAAAAAATAAATAAAGAAAATATTAATGAAATAAATTATAAAAGCACCCTTGATCAGGCCTTGCTTTGTAACAGTAAGGGCATTTCAAATCCTTATTTAAGAAAATAATTGCACTTCTGACTTTTATTTGAAATTTTTCCTTGAGTCAATTTGAACATAAGACTCATGTCATTATCAGGAAAAGCGGTCGTTTAAGCCTTCACTTTTGTCGAGGGGAGGCTCGAGCTGCGCCTAGCTAATAATTTTTTTTTTCAAGTTTCTACAGCCTATCTAAAATAAAGAGGACAAATTAAAGGGCTTTGCTAACAATTTTTAGGTATAATGAGAATAACACGAAGACGAATCACGAATTCTTGAATGAGCGGATTCCATAATAATTTTTAATTATTTATTTTTAATTTTTTGGCTAGAAATAGACCGTTAATCTCACACTACATTTCTGACAAAAAAAAAAATCTCACACTACATTAAGAATAGTCATATGGCCATCCAAATTAAATTAAATTAAAATGAAAACAGTAGGTTTTTCCCTAACAAAGATGTGGTCCGGTTTAACCTCTTGGTTGGCTCAAAGCTTGTAGCCTGCACTCCCAAAGGGCTTTAGGTTGCGGATTTGGTCGTCCCGTCTCGAATCGGGATAGGATAAGATAAGCTAAAGATTGTTCTCATCTATCTCGGCACACAACTCCCAAATCTGGACTGACCCTAAAAGGTAAAGGCCAGCGACCACCCCAAAACCCTAGCCTCAATCTCACCTCCTTGAAACCCACCACCACTCACACCTCCCCAACTCCAGACGATAAACAATGCCCCCAAGTCCAACCCAATTCTATCGTCCCCCCATTGAATTTGAATGTCCGCCAGTAACTCCAATAACCACGAAGGGGGTTAAAAAAAAGAAGGAAAAAAGGTGAAATTATAAGACACTAGTGACGGATTGGATTGGTCACGGTAATTACTCAAAGAATGGAGATTCGTAATGGAACTGAAGTGATGAGAGCAACCTTGAGATTGCGAGTTCGAAATCTGTTCAAGCTCATGACAAATTGGAATTTATTGGTGAGAGCAAACTTGCAATTTCAAAATCTATTCAATTTTTTCTTCTTTATGGTTTTACTTCTCTCTCCCTCTCTCTCGTTTTTTATAGCGACAAAATGCAAAAAAAGTGTTGTGCCTAATTTTTCGTTTCTGTTAACTTTTTTTTTTTAATCCGATCCGAAATTTATTCCATCTCCTATCTCGAATTATTATCCGACATTTTATCTGAATGTATCCGATCCGGAGAATATCACTAAATATTGAAACCGGGTCGGATAATTTGTTACCCTGTCGGGCTCCAATTCGGACTAACAAAGGTAGCGTTGTTGTGCTTCCGTTTTGGCCAAGTTCTTCTCCGGCAAAGCTCTTGCAGTGAATAGACGACAACACGAAGCTCAAGAAGTGGAGACTCAGCGAGAAACCCTAATTCCTCGAGCTTCCTCTCCACACTGCTGAACCTGAGTTGGCACCGAAATGCCGTTCGTATCGCAGATACAGAGGCAGACCGATTACGGGCTCTTCCCATCCACCACTCCCATCGTCATCGACAATGGAGCTTCCTATTTCCGCATTGGGTATCCCAGAAAAAAGACTGCAAATTTACGACGGAGTAACCGTTGCCCGTTAAATTTTCTCCACCTTAATTTGTCATGCCTTGGGCTGTTTCAGGTGGGCAGGAGAGAATGAGCCTCGCGTTATCTTCCGGAACATTGTCCAGAGGCCTCGACACAAGTCTACTGGTACAGTTTTTGGTGTTTTTCTCCATAGGGTGCGACAAATGTTCTTCCTTTTTGTTGGTTTCATCCTTGAAACCGGTTGCTTCTGTATTTCAATTCCACTTCGTGTGATGTCTTTTTTTCACATTGTAAGCTGTTCAAAGTTCATCTTGAAGCTAAAATGCAGTAGATATGTAGACTTGCGATGGCGCGTTGCAGTTGTGACTTGACTTTTTCGGAATCTTGCTGGGTGGAGTTCAGTTTTCTTGCTTCTTCTTAAATTTCGAATTTCTGGGGGCCTTTCTTTCAATGAGCAAGTGTCGGGCTCTCTCGGTGTGGCTATAGTGTTTCTCATACCACGCCATGTTTCTTTGGACTTAGGTGAGACTGTTACTGTCGTTGGCGACCATGATCCTGCTTTGTTGAAGTACTTCGATTGCACTCGCTCTGGGCCGCGCTCTCCTTTTGATAGTAACGTTGTTTATCAGTTTGAAGTAATGGAATATGTAAGTGTCATGTCGACTTTCTTTCTCTAACAATCCACTCAAATGTCCATGGTCTGAAGTTTTCTTTCTGCATAGAATGTCCCCTTTGATGTTAGCTATTGCTCACCTAAATATGTTTTATCCTAGTTATATGACTAGTGTTCTTTGTAGAGAAAAATATCAGTATCCTGGATTGTGAAATTGCTTCATACGTATGATAGCTACCATTCTTGTTCCACAAGCTTTAACGCTAGTCTCCCTTACATTTTTTGCTTGCTGTTGCTACCATGAAATGTCCATCACTTCTTTTATTTATCCTAAATGACATTAGGAAACCATTGGCCATTTAACTTGCTTACACTAACATGCTTATATCACCATCTAGTCAGATTCATTTGTCGTACATAATGAATGCTGGACATAAAGGCTTTTGAGTTTCTTCTAGAGCATGCAGTGGCGATTGCAATGTATCTCTTTTCATGTCATCAGATGACTATCATCTGTTAATTTATCCACTCATGTATAAGTATGATTTATTTTAGCTATTGCCTATGATAGTATTGGTATCTCTATCAAGCTCAGACCAAGATATGATTGTTAGTTATTTTTTGTTTCAATAATCATTTAGAAACTTCGTTTCCTGTCGGAATAAATCATTCTACATATATCATGGCCATTGTAAATTGTTCTGTGTCACATAAGGCTTATGTGCTCATCTTCAAAAGTATTCCAAGCATAGTAATACTGAAACTTAGTTTTTGCATTTGTAGATTCTTGATTTTGGCTTTGACCGCTTGGGAGCAAATGGTTCAGAGGTATGCAATATCTCAATTCTTCTGTATAATTCAATGTGTCCATATCTGTTCGTAAATTTGGTTAGTCAACTCATTGGCTTTAATAGCCTAAAAAGGAAAAATCATTGGCTTTTGTATTCGGAAACTTCAAATAGAGAAGGAGGTACCTGGTAGACAGAGTTTCAGCTCTAGCGGCATCCAGCATCTTATGAGGATGAGAACCACTTAACATCACATTGCATATTGATAGAATTGTAGGTCAGTATTTTCATTTTTTAGATATCAAATTGGTCAATAGTAGCTTCCCGTAAGAGATGTCCTTGTGTAATTTCGTTTTCAAATTGCTGATTAAGTAGAATGTGGATGAACTTTTAATCATGTTTTTGTGTAGATATTTATTCCAAATCATATGCTTATTTGAAGTTTTGCAGATTGATCATCCTGTCCTGATCACGGAATGTGTGTGCAATCCTGTCTATTCTCGCAGTAAAATGGCGGAACTTCTTTTTGAGACCTATGGAGTTCCATCAGTAGGTATTAGCTCTGCCTCCAGGTTCCTTCTGTAACTAATATATGATATGATTCGGGGTTGTCACTCGGTCTTTTCTTTGCCATGTAACTTTTGGCTGTAAATATGTTTACCATAGGATTGGCCCCATTATATTCTGCTCATATTGAGATGTTCTCATATGTCTCTGATTGCGTTTTGATGACATGAGCGTAGATAGGACATATATTCTATGGTGTTTGTTAACTGCAAAAGACATGATTAGGGTGGAGAATTGCAGGTATAGACCTGATAAAGTAATACCAGCCACGGTGATGGAAACATTTGAACAAAAAACACAAATGGGGTTGTGTGTGTGAGAGAGAGAGAGAGAGAGGGAGAGAGAGACCAATGTGGTGGTGGTTGCCGTGGTCCAAGTTTGGTGCCTCTGTCTGGTGTTCAAGGGGACTACTACCTTGCCATTTCACCATCCTCAGGTGACTGCCGATGCTGTTACTGGTGGGGGTCGCCAGAGGGTTCTTTTTCCCTTTTTATTTGTGCAGATCTTTTCCTCTATTTATTGGGATATGACCTTATATCTGGTCATAAAATACACAAGAAACAGCATAAGTTAAAGGAAATTCCTATTCTATCCTATGCAGTTGAAAAATTGGCAAAACCAAACACGGCCTCTAGGTTTGTCTGTGTCGGTGCGTTTCTTTCTTCACTAATAACTCTGTCTGAGTTTATCTGTTTGTATTTTCAAAGCATTTGGTGTGGATGCTGCATTCAGCTATAAATACAATCAGCAGCTTGGTATCTGTGCTGAGGATGGTCTTGCAATCTCCCCAGGGTTTACAACTACTCATGTTATTCCAGTAAGTTTTTTTAACCACCACGCTCGTATACAACATCTCCACGAGGACGATTTGTTGTTGTGATATGGCAAGAAGTGGGGATTTTTTTTGCTTTTTGTACAGTACATGAAATTAAAACTGTCAAATAAACTAAATGATGAGAAATTTATCTTCGTTTTCATCCATTGCATAACTGAATTTATTCGATGTCCTGCAGTTTGTGGAAGGAGAACCAGTTTATAAAGGTTCCTGCAGAACGAATATTGGTGGCTATCACGTTACAGATTATTTCAAGCAACTCCTTTCTCTCAAGTATCCTCATCACATGTAATGACAAACCAGCACAATACTGCTTTTATCATTCCCTGCCTTTCCCTTCTCTCTCTCTCTCTTCCGTCCCTCCTTTTTCCGGGCAAACTCTTATTTTATTGACGTGATATATAGGACGAGGTTCACTTGGGAAAAGGTTGAAGACCTGAAAATGGAGCACTGTTATGTTGCGCCAGACTATGCTTTGGAAGCTCAACTGTTTCAGGTAGTCGATTTGGCTTAATGTTTCCATGCCTCCTACTTATATCTGAATGAAGTTATTCCGACAGAAAGGGACAAAAGAAGCTGAAGACAAGACCAGGTGTTGGCAACTTCCTTGGGTCCCACCAGTGGTTGAAGAAGGGCCTTCCGAAGAAGAATTGGCTAGAAGGGCAGCTATTAAGGAGAGACAAGGCCAACGTTTGCGTGAAATGGCTGAAGCAAAGAGATCTTCTAGGATAAATGAACTGGAAAATGAATTAAGAGGGTTGGCTTTTCTCTTAAAGCAGCTGGAACAAGTGGGAGAGGAAGACATTCCATCTTTCTTGGCAGATACTGGTTATGCGTCAAAGCTGGAAATAGAATCTGCCCATGCTAAAGCAACACAATCTCTTCGAAAGGCAAAAGGGGAGCCAAAGGCTGAACAAGTTGAATCTGACGAGAAAATAGATCCTTCTGCTGATGAAAAGTTCTCTCTTCTCAATGTACCTGACAACATGCTTTCTGCTGAGCAGGTATGCTTTTCGGTAAAATGTATGTAACTGAATGTTTCCATCCAGTCCTTGCTACCTTCCAAATATTGATTATCCATGTACAATTTATGAAGTGTTATTCTATAGTAGTTTTGCTGTTGCTCAATGTTTCTCTTGAATCCCATAGATTGTTATTGTAATCCTTGAAAGGCACTGAGTTGTCTTAATAGGAATTGCAGCAATGAGCTGTAAACCACTTTTTGCTGTCACTGCCAATGATGACTATATTAAATTTTGGCTATTTCTCTTGTCAGCTGAAGGAAAAGAGGCGGCTGAATTTTCTTAAAACCACTACTGAGGGTCGGCAGCGAGCCAAACAGAAACGTGTAGAAGAGGAACTAGAAAGGGAAAAGAAAAATCGTGAAGATGAAGAAAGACGCTTGTATGTGCCATCATAAGATTCTATTTATTCAATTTCATGACAGATGCATGAAGGGTCATCAGAAAAAATTTAACCTTTGTGGTGCACTTGATTGCATTAATGAGATAGGCAAATAACTATTTTAGTTCGTCTAATAAAAGAAGTAGCTATTTTTATTTGTTCAAAGATTTGAATGACCCTATAAAAAAGTAGAGACAAAACATAGTAAATGCATCACCATTCTCTCTACCCCTCTCTTGACCTCTGCCAACCCAGCATCCCGTTTGCCTACCCCTAGCTGCTGACAAGGCCACTATTGAGCATGCTGTGGCTCATTGTGGGTTGCTGATGGCCATTCCACCATGTTTAGAGCGAGATGAAGGAGGAGAGTGAGAAGCGTATAAGGGAATACTCTGTTCTGTCTAGGCTTTAGTATTATTGCACACAATTTTCACTATAACATTACAAAGATATAACATGTACTAGCTATGATTGCAACGATAAACATGTACTAGACGTGAAATAGTCATTGTCACAACCAAAAGCTGAATACTGAACATTGTTTATGCCAAGTGATTAAATATCTTCTTTGGTATGGAGAAAGTTTTTCTCTCTGTAGTGGGATTGTATTATAGGAAACTACATGAAATAGCTGTACAACAGGGGTGAAGACAATCAGCTGTCATGTGCCTTGTGAGTGCATTTGCATTTCTGTTCTGCCTAAAATTTGGATGTATATTGAAAGAGGGTAGAGTAGATATTTTCCTTCCTATTGCCATCAGTGAAGTTGCTTACTCTTAAACAACAGAAATAGTTCCCTTTACTGTTGCTTGCCTTTTTTTTCTTTTTTTTCTTTTTCGGAATTATGTTTTGAATTTTCAGAAGTGAGATGGCATGTTTTTTCTCTTGTTGAGTTCCCTTTGTTTTTTTTTTTTTTTAATATGGTTGTACCTTAGTTTTGAGTTCTCCATTCGGAATTTTGACAGAGCGAATCCAGTGCTTTATCTAGAACAGTTGCACGTCAAATATAAGGAGCTTTGTGAGAAAGTAGAACAACGTAAACGTCTGAAGACGAATGGTGGTAATACAAATGGGAATAATCTGTCTGGAGGTGTTGGTCGTGGTGAGAGATTGAATGCAGCCCAGAGGGAAAGGATGCGCCTTCTTACGACCGCCGCATTTGATCGGGGAAAAGGTGAGGATACCTTTGGTGCCAGAGATGAAGATTGGCAACTTTATAAACTGATGAGCAAAGATAATGATGACGATGATGATGAACAAGATCCGGAAGAAGTTGAGCTAACCCGAATCTCATCTAGGCTTCAGGTCAGCTTGCTATCTATTTATGTAGGCTTCTGTCATCTCTGCGAATTTCTGTCTCACTTTGTGTTATGTTTCAGCTGGGTCTTTTTTGAATTGGAAATAATATGACTATTGGCTGTATCTGATTGTTCCTTGGAATCATTGTGGCAGGAGATCGACCCAACTTTTATTCCCAAGGTGGAATTAGGAACTTCCCAACAAGTTGTCGAGGTCCCCAAATTCCGTCCTCTGACCAAGGAAGATTTTCAGGTCCTTCTTGGAGTTGAGAGATTCAGGTGTCCTGAAATTCTGTTTAATCCGAACTTAGTTGGCATTGACCAGGCTGGAATGGATGAGATGGCCGGGGTTTCAATTAGGAGGTTGTCATGTGACTCTAAAGATGTCGAAGACAGATTAACCCGGTCTATCCTCATCACTGGTGGGAGTTGTCTTTTCCCCGGTATAAGCGAGCGTTTGGAAGCCGGAATCCGTATGATTCGCCCCTGTGGGTCCCCAATAAGGGTACTGAGAGCATCCGATCCAGTTCTTGATGCATGGCATGGAGCTTCCATGTATGCTTCTGCCTTGCAATTTCCGTCCCAAACATTCACGCGGACGGATTATTATGAGAAGGGTGAAGATTGGCTCCGACGATACCAGGTGAGGTATTCACTATAGATCTTTTACTTTTTCCCCATTGCGGCGCACTGTATTTTCTGTAACTTTTCTGTGCGAGATGATCATTCTTTAGATTTTCTTGCGAGTGGCTCTTCTTCATATTTAAACTGTTCATATATATATATATGTGTATCATATATATTTGTTCACATTTAGAAACTTTCTTGTATGATCTTATGAGGAAGCTATTCTATCAGGCAAAATGGATAAATTGATTTGAATTGTGGAGTCTTGAGTAGTGGAGATTATTAGCATGGGCAATATTAGTGGTTGAGACTTGGATGGGTAAACTAGTATGTGACCATCCCAAGTGTCGAAGTTCTATAGACAAAGCGTGAATTGCTTGGGAACCTAAACTAATCAGTATGTGGGTAAACTAGCTCGAACGCCATTTGACCGGCAAAAAGTCGAGCGAGTTTGCTTTTCTTAAAGCATGCATCATAGCATCAATAATGAATGAACCAAAAATAAGCAGAGGTGCTTGGAAACTCAGGATGGCCGACTGAAGGCAGAGGTATTTCTGTAGACGATTCTGCCCTGCAATAGCCACTCCCCATCTTCAATCTCATAATCCTTGTGGTATGATTTCAGCTACTTCTTGGCCAAACTCGCCATGTCCTTGTTCAAGAATAGCTGCCTAAACCCAGCCCTCAGGGTTTCGCGCTTGCCGCATTTGGTACCTCTCGGGCCTCTCGATCCTCTCTGGAGCCTTTTTGTGTCCCGAGGCACAGTTGCCTGAGCATGTCAAAGACAGCTGAAAATCAAAAGATCACCTCCCGGAATCTCTTGGCAAAAGAGGGGACACCACTGGCCTTGGCAAGAGACGTTCTATGAGGCCTGGCCATCGGGAACCATAGAGAATTCCAAAATCAACGATGTGCAACTTGGGTGCCTTCCCGGCCACGTTCTTTATCATCTCGTTCGAGGAGAAATGCGAAAGCTTCTTACATGGAGAAGCTGCGACATACAGATGATTAGACTTCAAGACATCTGACTACTGGTGTTGGCTTAGCCAGAAAAGCCTTGTAAATCTGGGAGCCTGACCCGGCGAGGCGTGCCTCGAGACCATTCGCAAACTAATTGCTATCCTTTGCATCAGTCCCATGTGGGAGACGAGTTCCGTCTGATTGTCTCTAGTAACAGCTTGTGCACAAAGCATCGAAAGAGTTCTCAATTCGACCACATCCCTCTTGTGCCTGCCTTGCTTCTTGCCGTGGGCCTTCCCTCCATTCAGTGCTTTTGGTTGGCCGATCTGCATCATGTTCTGTAGAGCTTCGCAAGGGACGGCTTCAACTTCCTTTGTGATTTAGCAACACCATATCGAACATCTCTGACCTCCCAGTTGATTCGGTGTAATCTGATCGATGCTTGCTCACCCTTCTTCTTAATTCACATCCTCCTGCAAAGAATTTTCTTTCCCCTGAATCCTCCAAGGTCGGCAAACATGTGCTCGCTGTTCTCTACATTTGGAACCAAACTTGTAGCCTCTCCTGTTGGTTCGACAAAGAAATATTCGTCCCTCTCAAGATCATCTAGAACTTCATTTGTAAAAGCGAGCAAAAAAAATCGGGATCCACCCAAACCGAACCGGACCGCACCCAACCGGCTGATTTTGGATAGTAGCTGATGGGTACTAGTCCAGTTCTCGGTTTCAATTTTCTGGAATCGACAGGTACTAGTTAGGTTTATGGTTTCAAGTGGGAACCATTCAGCCGGATCAATTTTCTAGAGTCGTATTTTCCTGCGTGAATGACATACACCACCTCTGATCAATCAATGGATTCTTGTTTGCTAGTCTTCACAACGTTAATGGAAGAATAAATCGAATCACTCGCTAAAATGCGCAATGTTGTTCCTTCATGGAAGGACAGATGGTCCATATCTTGGTAGGAATTTTTTTCAATGTAGAAGCATATCACGATTGCAAGTGAGCAGAGGAGGTTGAGAGCAATACCATTTCTGGTTTCCTGCTACGAATTCTTTCGACTCACAGAATTCCTTGTCCAATTTCGAGAAGTTGTCGACCTTCCAGGTGCCCTTCTGTGTTATCGCGTCCTTTACCATCAACAGATTCTCTCCTTTGCCAGTGCTCCTTTCCCTCGTAGCGAAAACCTCCGCGCCAAACACACAAGTATCGTACATGAGATACATACGCGTGGATTTACTAATTTAGTCCCTCTCCAAAATATGATCTTCGTTGGCGCCTTTTTTAATTGATGTTGGTGCTCGGTAGAACCGGTTCCATGGATCCAACCGAGAACTAGACCGAACCTTGGGTGGATCCATGGAAAAGTGATTGTGAACCTTACCTTTCATATCTGGAAATGCCGTCTGACAGTACGATTGAAACAGTAAGAGCCCAATCAGATGCAGGATGAGAAAATCTTTCCATATCTACTTTCGATGGGCAATTTATAGATTCAGTAATCGGGCTTCCAGGTCGATAGCGCAAAAACAATCCTGCCCTTCCAGCCCTGCAACAGCCATTGCCCATCTTCTTCAATCTCAAAATCCTTATGGTAGTAAGATTGCAGCCTTTCCTTTGCCAAGCTCACCATATCCTTATCCAAGGGTAGCTGCCTAAACCCGACCCTCAGGTTTCGCAAGTGCCACATTTTGTATGTCTCGGGCCTCTCGATCCTCTCCGAGCCTTCGCAGGCAATGACATTCATTGCCTGCCTCCCGAATATCTCCCGCTCAAGCAGCAACCTCTCTGGGGCATCACGAGGTACGGTCGCGTCGAGCATGTCAAAGACAGCTGAATAATGGAAGAGCGCAGCCCGGAACCGCAAGCTGAAAAAGGGAACACCATGGCCACCATTTATGACTCCCTGAATGAAAACAGCAGGATTCGTCTTTCTTATCAGATTCAGTACAACATCTCGTGGACTCTCCAGCACCACCGTGTCATCGAGTATGTGATGTAATCTATATACGCAGTTCACGACAAGGATTTCATCGCTGTGGATATCTAGCTCCTCAACTTTAATGGCATCCCAATTTTTCGCTATGGCATTAAACTTGAATGGGACATTGAAAGTTTTGGCATAGCTTGCCAAGCGTCTTCCAGTTTCCTCAACGATTTCCTCTGGCTTAAATCCTGGTTGTGGCAGATCAATCCCAGTAATCCGAAGCTTAGGGGGTCCTCCGGGGCTCAATGAGAGACGCTCTATAAGGCCAGGCCACTGGAAACCATAGAGAATTCCGAAATCAATGATGTGCAACTTGGGTGCCTTCCCGGCCACGTTCATTATCGTCTTGTTTGAGAAGAAATTTGAGAGCTTCTTAAATGGACAAGCTGCGAGAAAGAGATGATAAGCCTTTAAGAGGTCTACAATCGGTGTTGGCCTCGCCATGAGAGCCTTGTAAATCTGAGAGCCTGATCCGGCGAGGCGTGCCTCAAGACCAGTCGCAAAATAGTGTGCCATTCTTTCCATCCCATCCCCTGTGGGAGACGCATGCCTTCTGATCTGCTTGAGCAGCTCACCAGAGCTTCCTCGATCGTCCATATTAATGGCTTGTGCACAAAGCGTCAAAAGAGTTGTCAAGTCGACCACATCCCTCTTGCGCCTGCCTTGCTTCTTGCCGCGGGCCTTCCCCTCGTTCGGCGTTTTCGGTTTGCCATTCTGCATCCCGTTCCGTAGAGCTTCGCGAAGGGCAGCTTCACTTCCTTTACGATTGAGCAACACCGTATCAAACATCTCTGACCTCACAGTTGATTCGGTGTAAACTGATGAATGCTTGCTCGCCCTTCCTTCTTCTAAGTTCACATCCTCCTGCAAAGGATTTTTCTTTCCCCTGTATCCTCCAAGGCCAGAAAATATGTTCTCATCATTCTCTAGATTGGAAACCATACTTGAACGATCTTCAGTCTGTTCGCTAAAGGAAAATTCATCCCTCTCCGGATCTACTAAAATTTCATTTCTGAAAGCAAGCGACTCTCTAGCTTCTTCACCATTGCCCTTGAACTGCATAACAGACTCACTTCCAGTAAGTTCAGGCAAAGAAACGGCACTCACTGGAGATTCAGCATGTCCAGCGGTATTGATACTGACATAGACACCACCCAATGACCGGTCAATTGGCGATGAGATGGACTGAGACACCGTATGCTCTTGTGATTCACAGTTCGGCACCGACTCAACCAAGTTAATTGTACTAGCGCTGCTATCACACGAGCTCTCATTAGTTCGACTAGGTGATGGGTGCTGACCTGCAGCTGGCGGATACCTCTCCCCAATGACCTCGTAGAACGATTTCTCGGCGGCCTCGAGCGTCGAGGCCTCGTGACACGCGATGCTCTTCTCTTCTATGTCTTCCTCCATAAGTATCTGGTTAATGTACTTGAGAGCTGCATCACTAAAATCGTAGTCCTGGGCTGGTTCCTTCCCGAGGTTAGCGCCCAAAGGAGGCGCGTTAGTGTAGCTACAGGTGGACTCATCGAACATGTCGTCGATGGTGAGCCTTCTAACAAGATCATCCTCTGGAAAAATCGAAAAAGCAGCATCATCACCATCATCGACTACATACCCATCAATGAAAGTGAAACTACTGAATTCGTCCGGTGGTCGATCCATTTTCTACACAGTTTGCTATACTCAGAAGTGCTTCAGAACATCAATAGCTCTTTCAAAAAGGATCTCGAAAGAATTGGTACCAAAACTCAGCAACTCGCTATGCAAACACAGAAACGATTCCCCAAAATCGTGACTCAACCAAGCGCACAACTGGGTAAAAAGCTCAGAGCTTGCATGTGGCTCCGCAAAGTGAAACAGAGTACGCAATTTGAGCAAGAAGCACAAGCTAATCTCGTTTCAAAATGGAAGAGAAGGAGATGGAAGAACTTCCCTTTTTGGACCGTCTCCGAGGAATTAGGGGGGAATTCAGCAAGATTTCACCTTTTTGCTTGAACGGATCGAGTTTTGTTCCGACAAGGAGAAAAAAGAAGGGGGGTTGTAAAATCTTCGGACGAAAGAGAGCAGGCAGACGATTTCAGATTCCCCGGTTTTATCCCACCCATGTGATGGTTGACTGTTAGAGAGGCCTACTCTTGTACGTGTCCTGTGGTGAAATTACGTTCGTCCTCGCGTCACTACCCACGAATATTCTCGCGTCCCATGACATGAGAGCATTGAGAGGAGACTCATCGCTTGTTTGCTTGGTTATCAAAGAAGAGTTCAGATCATTAGCTTGTGAGATTTAAGAGCCAGTTTGGTGCAATTTTTATTTTATTCACGGTAGAGAGAATTGTAAAAAGGAATGTTACATTCTTTTTAAACTTTTCGATTAAATTCTCAAGTGATTTCTAGTTTGAGAACTATAATCCATGTTCGAATCCTACCAATTACATGTAAACTATTTTGAAAGAAATTTAATTGTATATATCAAAGGTTTAAGCTTCACTAGTTCATGAATCTCCCAAGGTGTTCCATGACCTTTATCTAAGAAGTACCGACACTCTTCAAGGGCCTCCGTGTCGTGTCGTGTCGTGTCGTGTCGTGTCGTATCTGACACTCTCCCACATACGATCGACACGTGGTTAACACTCCAGAACCCATCGTTTCGACATGCATAGAGTCAATTTTAAGCATTTTCAACAAATTAGGGGTCAAATGTAAATTTATCAAAAAAGATATATGGTTAAGTCATATAACCAGCCACTCCAAAATTAATATACCTATTCAGCAAAAAAAAAAAAATTAATCGTGAATCCCTAACAGAAGAAGAAGAAATCCACCGCTTATATTTGAAAAAAATACATAATAATTCATCGTGTAAATCGAAATTCTCTTTTTTTTTAGAAATGATGTGTCGGCATGTCATGTCGTATTGTGTCACGTGTCTCGTATTGGTATTGGTATTGGTACTGCTTAGGTCTTCATGTAGCTGGGACTCTAATCCTACTCCACTATATTAGGAATAAAAAACACAAATTTGCTCTGTGAGCCCCACTAAATTGACTTAAATACTCCCATTTTTGTGAAAAGCCCAACAACTCTAGTCTCCCACCACCCAAACCACCCAAGTCTGCCAACACCTTCTCCCGCCGCCTCTGCCGCCTCCGCCATCTTGGACCACTCCAAGGAAGCCGATCGTTACTATACTAGCCCTTTTCTACAATCATGTTCGTCTGGATTGAGCTCGACATGCCATAGGGATTTCGGATATATTCGCCGTCGATATACATTTCATATTATTATTAGACTGTGATTCTTTTGTCCAATGACATATTCGTGAAAATATTTCGTTGAAAAAGGAAAAAAAATACTTCCTAATATATTTTCTATTAAACCAAGATCATCACATGTTCAGTGAAGTCAATGATAATTGCAACAACAAAGAGCACTTCTAGAACAAAAACACATTGAGACCTCTTTGTCTTCCTTTTCCGGGCAGCTTTCATTCAAGGGACACTTCTCGGAGCAAAGGAATTTGCCACGGATTCTACCGTATGGAAATGTTACGTAGAACTAAGCGATCGAACAATAAAATAGATAGAACAAGTAAATCAGACACTAGATGTACGTGATTCGATCGTAGAGACCTACGTCCACGGAAAGAGCACAACAAATTCCACTATTGAACGAGCGATACACGGAAATTACAAATCACTCGGGTTACACAAACACCCTTAGTATTAAAATTTAAACCAAGAACACACACAGTGTTTAGCCCCCAAACTCCTAGCGAAATAATCTCTCAATCTCGCAAAGGAATTAAAACATAAATCTAACATCAAGATTTAATCGGCTTCGATACTTGAATTCTTAATGTAATTTCGCGAACAAAACCAATGAAGATAAGCTCTCTCAAGCACTCGTCGACGAAACGGCGCTTCAAGCTTCACGAAGAGTCCTATGCACAAGCCACAAACGCTCGGTGAACGGCGCTTCCAACAATTTTCACCTCCTCATCACGTGGTCATCAGTTGCATATATATGCATGATGGACACGAAAACAAACCTGTCTTCTTCTTCAAGTAAATCGCCAGAGAAATAAAAGGTGGAATTGCTTTGCAGATTAGCCACAAAGATTGACTTTCCCTTTTTGTCTTTTTGAAAACTCCCCTTGGCTGATAACGCCAACTTCACTTTTGTATTTATTTGCTTTCCTTTTTTTGTCCTTCTTTGGCTTCGAGTCTTCTTATCTTCACGTGTTGACCAAGGTTGAAGTTTATTATTATTATTATTATTATTTTTATTATCAAAACGTGTCGACCAAGATTGCACGGCACATGGAAGTAGATATCCCCTACTTTCCTTTATTGTTTTCTTTCCACAGTAAAAGTTCTCCTTTGACTCTAACGTGGACAAAACCGAAGTGGGACTCCGTCGCACAAGCGAACCCAGTCGCACTCAAATTTTGAGACATATTTCAACAAAGCTATCTTGATAGCATTGAGATAAATCTCGAAAAGAAAATGCTTTATTGCGGGAGATAATAAGGAGAAACTTGCGCGAGCCGACACAATCATAACTATTGAAGACCACGACTGTGTCATTTTAATGATTGTCATTGATCTTGGATTTTCACACGGCACGTGAGAATCGAAGCACATGCTATAATTTGTACCATTGATTTGGAATCTTATAGAGAGGATGTTCGGAGAGTCAAAGGCCAAAGCAAGTGCACCGTAAATCGACCTCATCTTCCGTCTCCGGTGATCTAATCGACCCCAAGTCTTACTTCTAAAAGGGTTAGGGCCAAGCCCATCATACCTACAGATGCGGTTTAGTACATGACCCTAATTATATCGTGAAGGGAAACTTTGGACCAACAAAGACACCAAGGCCCCAAAAGAAAAAAACAAATCCTAATTTTCAAAAATGAACAAAAAGCTTGCGCCACGCGGCCTAGTGGACGTGGAGCGCCGATCAAGAGATGGTGAGACGGATGGGATCTGATCCATCGCGAAGCGAAAATCTTGTCAAAACGTTGTGATTTCTAGTGAGAGCAGGCGTTCGGCTTTAGACATTCGTTGTTTTCTCGAATGTGGTTGGCTCCATTAAACTAAACCTATATTATAACTTTGATCATTATAAATATTTTTCCTTCCCGTACTGGATTGGTAGGTCTCTCTCAAGTAATTCCAAACGGGGTAGCTTACCCGCACAATTTTACTCGGCTTTACTCTTCACGAGGAGAAGTAAACGAGGGAGCATTTGTTAAGCAACCAGTTGAAAAAATATTCGCACTTTTTTTTTCCCAATGCACCGACATTTAATCAAACACTTGATTACACGACCTTGATAATACAGCCTTGTGTCTTCTTCTGCGAGAAGTTGGATGGGCTCTGTGCAAAGTGAGGGCCGTCCATAAACAGGCTGTTGGGCCCATTTTCTCATTTATTCTCTCTCTTTTCTCATTTTCTTACGGGAAAATTTTAAAAAAGAGCCCGAAGTGGCATCATTTTCTCAAATAAGGGTCTAGAGTGAATATCGTTTCAAATAAGGGCCTGAAGTGCTCAGATTATTTCAAAAAAGGGCCTACTTAAAGGGTGTTTTTGTCTTTTAATATTTTTTACCTTTTCTTTTTTGTTTTTCCTTTTTTTTTCCTCCTCCACGCCCCTCCTGTTCATCCTCTCCCCCAGAACGTCTTCTTCATGGGAATGACCTGCACCGCATGTTGCCCACCGCCACCGCCACCTACTCCGACTCCCCAAGCTCGCCGCTCCTTTGACCTCGCGCCCGGAACCCATCTTCCCCCCTCGACCCGGTGACCCGCTCCTCTAACGATGAAATGACGGACTATTCGAGCCAGCATTGTTGACATGTTCGCCCGGCACAAAACCCTCAAGAAAACAAGAGTGAATTCACCGGAGCTCGCGAAACAAGCAGCCGCAAAAATCTCGAAACATGAAGTCAAAACAATCGGTACCGATCGAACCCCACGAAAGCCCATCAACCCAAACAACAAAAAACGAAAGTAATCGATGGAAACAGTACGAAGAATGCACCAAGTTTTCGTTTTTGCTTTCTGGGATTCGCCTCTGTCTAGAGCCCAGTGCGGAAGAACAACGAGGCGGAGGAGAAGTCACGAGAACCGCAAGCCTTCAAAGCCGTGATCCCCGAAGCATAGGCATACGGGAAAAGAATGGAAGAAAAATAGAGATGTTCTTTGAATCCTTCAAATCCCGAAGAGCCCCGTTGTTAACTCAGTCCTCGCGATCTAGAATTTTTGTTCTTTCTCGACGGCGGTTTCCGCAACAAGTGAAAGATTTGAACGGACAAAGCTCTCGTGCTCTGTCCTTCTCGGACCAGTTCAAATCCCGGCAGAAACACAAACGGACAAAAGAGAAAGAAGAAGGGCAATGAACCCAATATGATAAGAACAACAACAGGAACAAAAACAGAGAGGGAGGAGAGGAAAGATGAGAGCTTTTTCTTACGACTTTTTAGGGGTGAAAACCGTGAGGCGAAACGAAACGGAAGAGAGAGAGAGAGAGAGAGAGAGAGAGAGAGAGAGAGAGAGAGAGAGAGAGAGGAAACCAAGAAGCGATGAGCTTGGGGATTCGGTGACGGTGGCAATGGGCAACGAGCGGTGCAAGTCATTCCCATGAAGAAGACCTGTTGGGAGAGATGATGAATAGGAGGGGAGGGGAGGAGGAAAATAAAAGGAAAATAGAAAATAAAAGGTAAAAATATTAAAAGATAAAAATATCCTTTAAGTAGGCCCTTTTTTGAAATTATTTGAACACTTCAGGCTCTTATTTGAAACGATGTTCACTCTAGGCCCTTATTTGAGAAAACGATGCCACTTCGGGTTCTTTTTTGAAAATTTCCCTTTTCCTACTGCTGTGCAATTTTTGCATTATGGCCTTTGAGGCTTGAACCTTGACATTTTTCTTTTTTTATGTTTTCATCAGTTTGTCCTTTAAAAATTATTTCAGCCACTTTACCCTTTGAGACATGCTCCAGTTTGCTGAAAACCCTAAACGTGCTGTAACCCTTCTGGGGATTTATTTCAGTCTGATTTCCGACCTCCCATTTGGTATTATTACACAGGTTCAGAAGGGACTCAATTCCATCTTATCAAAAATACACAGGTTCCACGAATTAATTTTTTCATAAAAAAATAAAAAAAACTCAAATTTAACTAAATTAATTTAACAAAGCACGAAACACGAAAGCCTGAAAATTTTAACTATCTACAACATGAGGAAATATATTTAGAAGCATCTATTGATAGATTAATGTCTTTTCTAAATATCATTAGGAAAATATTTTTTCAGTCTGATACATCATTAGGAATTTCTTAACAATATTTTCGATCCAATATAACTCTAGGTGTGGTTCTACTTGGCAAAAGTACACTTTTAGTGCCAAAAGTTGTGTACGGAGATCACTTTGGTGCCAAAAATTTCAATCGGATCACTTTATTACCAAAAGTTATAAAAAAAAAAATCACTTTGGTGCCTCCCGCCAAAATTACCACGTGGCTTTTTTAATTTTTTTAAAATTTTAACTGGCTTTTTTTTTGCTCCACGTGAACTTCAAAATTCAGGAAACAATAAAAAATAAAATAAAATAACAAAAATTATTTAAAATAAAAAAATTATTTAAAATAAATTAAAATAAGGTAAAAAATAAATAAATAAAAGTTAAAAAAATGGCAGGCAGCGGCGAGGGTGGAGTATGGCCGGCAGGGGCCTGTAGACCCTCGCCCAAATCTGGGCAAGGGTTGCCGATCCTCACCCAAGTCTGGCGGAGGGCCACCACTAGCGGCCGACCCTGGTGACGGCCTTCCGCCAGACCTGAGCGAGACCGCCTAAGGCCGGCGGGGGTTGCTGAGCCAAAGTAGGCCATGCAATACCTCCGTCGGCTGTTATCGGCATTGGTGAGGTGGCAGCGGCAAGGGTTATAGCCTCGCCGCCTGCCTTCAATTTTTTTTTTGAATTTTTCAGTTTTTTAAAATTTTTAGCTATTTCTCAAATTATTTTAAATAAAAAATTCAAAATTTTAAAAAATTGCCACAGTGGACCATCGGCAAGCCACATCAGTCGAAAATATTAATAAAAAAGTGCCATGTCAGATTTCCGGCGGAGTAAATCGGACTTGGCATGAAAGTGATCATTTCTTATAACTTTTGGCACTAAAATGATCCTGTGACATTCTGAATTCCGACCCTATCTTGAAGCTTATTAATGAATGAATGTTTATCGATGTATTCTAGTAAATCTCGCTCAGAATTGATCACTCTTGAGTCGACTAACCAAAAGGGAATGGCTAGATAGGAATTAAAGTACGTGGACCAAAGAACTTGACCACGAGTCGATGCTTTGACCATAAGGATTGCCGAGGGAATATTTTGGACAACTAAAGGTCGATCTACGAATGGCTTTAGAATGATTTGCTAGTGTCGTGCGATTGGTCCACGGGTGATTCCGTACGACCATGGCATGATTTGCGAATTAACCTAAACCGATTCCCAACGATCGTAACCTACGGGACTAGCAATTGACTCTCGCAATTACATGACAACCAAAGCCGCCGTGGCACGAGTAATTCTTAAACGCGACATTAGTCGCGGGTCGATACGCGTAGCTCCTAAGAGCCGCCCGTTAGTCTGAGACGCATTGGATTGTCAAACGACTAAATTTAGCCATGGATTGGACTTCGAGATTGGAGGCCAGGAATTCGAGGATTCCAACCGGAATAAATTGGACGCTGCCTCGTCGAGGATCCTTAGGATTAAGGTTAGTCCATTAGCATTTAGAAAATTGAGTTTTGGATCGACGGTTAAGGAATTACCTTTATACTCTCAGATTAGTGCTTTTCCTCTTAGAAACGAGCAAGGGCAATTTGGACTTTTCTCTTCCCCTACTCTTGGTCGAAACACCTAAGGACTTATTGGTCATTTGACCATTGTTTATGAGTTGACTTGAATGAGTGACAAGATTTGGATGAGACAAGATTGACCCTTGACCAACTCTCTTGCACATGTCACTCCAAGACACTATTCATGTACCACCCCCTCCAACCACTCCCACTCAACCAATTGCTCTCTTGAAAGGGAACTTGTGGAGCAAGCCAATCTCCTCTCCCCCTTGAAGTGGTCGGCCGAACACTCCCCTCCCCTCACTCTCTCATTTTCTCATTTTTTTTCCTCTCCCTCTCAAACTCTCAAACTCTCGGCTCCCTCTCGCTCGCCCTCTCTCACGGCCGGCCGCCGCTCCACCGCCACTCCTCGCCGACCTTTGGACCTCTCACTTAGACTCTTCGACCTTGTTTTCCACGGTAAGTCTCCCCTAAGACTTGATTCTATGGATCGCTTAGCTAGTGAGTGAAGTTTTAGTGCGATTTTGGAAGAGAAATCCTTGACTAACCCGTGAGTTGATGCTCGGACCTTCTTGGACAGATTTGCGCCCCGAGTTTTACCGCTTCCTTCGTCGTCCTAGCTTGCTTGTTAGCTTGGTAAGTTAACTCTAAACTCTTATTAGGACCTTAGGTTACCGAAGGATGCTATAGAAGGGTTATTGAGTAGTTTCCATGAGCGAACCCCCAATGAAGCTAAGCTTGCCGAGCCTATTCTTGAAGATTCAAAGTTGCCGTGTAGTTTCATGTCTTGAAATTGTGGCTTGTTGATGATTTGTGATGCTAAGGGTTTGGTTAGAATCGGTCCGTGGAAGGCAAGTTCGCATAGAAATGTTTCTTGTGGTAGAATCGCTTGCTTGGGTTGCTTGAATGCTTGATTAGACCTAAATGTATATTCGGCCATGATGAGGTTGATGCATTAACAAGCGAAATTGATCTATCTTACCCTAAGTATATTCGGCTTTGGGTGTTATTTGACACGTGAAATATTTACGTGGATTAATTGGCACGTAGATTAATTGTTATGTGGATTATTTGACACGTGGAATATTTACGTGGATTATTTGGCAAATGACTATATTAATATGATAATGATCACGTGATGAAAATAATGATTGATGCCTTGAATGGTTAAATTGCTCAATCGATTTTACTCAGTCGTACTTGTTTTTAAGCATGAGCTTATTGGATGAGAAATCCTGAGGCGCCTATATGACGCGGGATTGAGTTATGATTAATGCCTGATGCGTCTAAATGACGCGGGCTTGACTGAGGAGAAGTGCCTGAGGCACCTTTATGACGCGGGCTAAGTGATGAGAAATGCTTGAGGCACCTTTATGACGCGGGCTAAGTAATGAGAAATACCTGATGCGCCTATATGATGCAGGTTAATCATTGAAGAATGCCTGATGCGCCTATATGACGCGGGCCTAGTCATGGGAATTATGGTGATATCAAATGTGAACACTTTGTTTATGATGTAAATATTTTAGCGCCAAAGTATGAAGTCTAGCCTGGAGTGAAATTGCTGCTAATGCTTTGCTTACTTGAGTTGCTTTATGCCAATTGCTGCTTTCTGGATTTATTGGTCATTGCATGTGTAGGGTAGTGTCTGGAAGTACTAAGTGCCTAGTTTGGGTTTAGGGTTAGCTTATTGAGATTTCATCTCACCCGTTGTGGGACAACATTTTCAGGTCCCGAATGACGAGGTCCCTTGGATACTGTGGACTGACCTTTGAAGATACCCTTTTGAAGTAGATGAACCGTTAACCTTACCCGACTATGTTTCTTCTTAAAGTCTTAGAGAGCTGCGTTCTTATTTTTGGGTTGTACACGCCTATATAGCTCTGTAAGGTTAAACTTCATCTACCGTTGTTTTATTAAAGGAAGTTGTATTTTGGGAAATGACAAGTTGTAACCTTGTACTGTATTTGACGCTTTTAAGGAATGTATGAAGCAAGTTTTAAATCCCTCTTTTCATCCTGAGTCATTATGTTCGGAAAAGAAAACTTTCGGTATGGAGTTGTGTATGTCGCTTCCGCATGTGCACGCATCTACCACATATCGCTGGTCGTTTCATCCTGGGTACATTCGTAGCAAGAAACGACGCTAGCGGGATGTCGGCACGCTCGTTGGGACACGGGGCGTGACATATCCGATTGAAACTTTTAGCACTAAAAGTGTACTTTTGTCATTCTACTTTGACTATTATAGAGAGCGTCGGCTAGAATATATTTGAATAGAACTATCATTATATTTTGAAGATAAAAAAAATAAAATGTGACGCCTTGGAATTTCGACGTTTGTAAGATACCTGAATTCAATGAAAGGTTTAATATTGAATTTCAGTTTGTTTTAAAGTTATTGGATTGTAAGGAATTAAGTGACGACATTTGAACATTTTCCGTGACGTCGGTCGGATTAGTTTAGGTCTTGATAGTTTAGTCGCCGCGCAATAGGATCGAGGCCCTTGCGCCAAATAGGGGTGAGCATGGGCCGGGTGGGCCGGTTTCAAACCTAGACCCTGTAACCGACCCTGTTATAACCGGTTCCCACTTTTTGGAACCGAGACTCGACTCTGTTTGTCTTGGAACCTATTTTAGAACCAATCCTGTTTTTCGGTCCGGTTTCATGGTTCACCCTGTTTATCCTGTTTTCCCTTTTTTTCATCAAAACGAGATAGATAAAGCTCCCAGTTTTAGGGTTCACCCTATTTACTCTGCTTCAGGACGGGTTTTGAATGGAAATTTGATCCACTTTCTTGGATTCAGACCCCATTTCCATGAACTTCATCTTTCAATTCACGCGCACCTGCTACATTCTATGAACCTGAGAGTGAGAGATGGGCCTGCGGCAACAATGAGTTCCAACTATAGAGGTAGAGACGAGAGTGAAGCACCTGCTAGGCAACGAACACAGGTTTCACATACTTTACATGTTGAGCATGCCATACTCGTCAAGACTGCGAAGTACGAATGCAAAAAAAAAAATCGCGACAATATACCTAAATCGAGGCAGATTATAGATAAACCAAGGTGGAGAGCTCCTCCTACCTTGTAAATCGGACTGAAACCGTCGCGACCGAGCTGGTTCAATTTGAAGAATAAGTTAGTGGCAACCTCGAGCGTCCGAAGATCGAAGAAGAGGTTAGAAGGATCGTGCTCAAGGGGACTTAAGGGAGGGCTGAGATATGAAGAAGAAGAAGAATGAGAGGAGGTGGGGTGCCGAGTGAGGGCTATGAGGCTTGAACAATGAGGAGGAGCATGAACGGCAGCGACAATACCATGGGAGTTAGGATTAGTTTTTTTTTTTGAGCTTCCGAATTTGAAACAGGAGAGGGGTCAGCAGTTCACAGTGCGCATTTACAGCACAGAGTTAAAGATTATGATTTTTTTAAATAGTAATTACAAAACCGGTTCTATAACCAATCCGAGTGGGCCTTTACTTAGGCCCTAAACCCGAACCGATTTCAATCGGTTCCCAAAATTTGGAACCGGTACCCGGACCGATTTGAGCGGGAATCGGTTCCCGACCTTATTTTTCAAGTGGGCCAATCCGGGTTCCGGGTCAACCAGGTCCGGTTGCACACCCCTAGTGCCGAGCCAAACTCTAATCATGCCCGACCAATGAAAATACCAAAATATCCTCTGACCGATATAAGAAATGTCCAACCAGTCCTAAAATGCCAAATGACCATTTTACCCCTCAATTGTATGCAAAATCCAAGATATTTGAATCTTGGTGGACCATACTTCACTCTTCCCACTACAAGCCAAATCGCCACTTTTCCCACCAACCCATCACATCACCACTTCTCTCTCTCTCTCTCTCTCTCTCTCTCCTTTGTTCTTCGGTGGACACCCCCTCCCATCACTAGAAGGTAACATCCTCCTTATCTCCTCCTTGGCCGCAACGTCGATCGCCACCCTCGCTCCACCACCTCACTGCTCTACCTCGACCGTCGTCAGACACCACCACCACATGCATCACCGTGCTCGATCACTGCTCGAATTCGCCCCCGAGCCAACCCCCCGTAAGCCCCAACTCCCTCTTCCTCTGCTCTGCTTTCGCTCTGCATTCGCTTACTGCTCACTACTGCTGTTTATCCCTATGCTCAGCCCTGCCGTCGCCTCGCACTCCCTCACCTCGGTATCTTTCTACGGAGCCCCGAGCTGCTGCTGGAACCCCTCAAACCCGACACCCTTTTCTGCCGCCTTCCCCCTCCTTTGTTTCGTACCTAGGCCTAAAGCTTGCTGCTGCTGCTGCTGCTGCTTCGATTTATCCTTACACCTGCCCCCGATGCCATCTGCTTTACCTCATCCATGCACCCTCAGCCAGCCAGCAACTAGCTCGACGAAGCCGTGAACCCCCTAGAACTCGAGGAACCAAAGCCCTGACGCCATCTTCTTCGCCTCGTCCGTGCACCCTCAGCCAGCCACCAGTTAGCTCGACGGAACAATGAACCCCCTGGAACTCGAGGAACTGAAGCCTTGACCCTTCCCTTGTTCTGGTTCTACTTCAGATCCCCTGTCCCGAACCCCTCAGTGTGACATTTTGAGTTTCCTGCCATTTTGAGACTATGGAATGAGAAATATTGATCGATGTATTTTAGTTATATTTCGCTCGGATCTGATCAATCCCGAGAAGACTAACCAAAAAGGAAAGGTTAATGCGTGACAAGGTACGTGGACCTAGGAAACTCGAAAAAGGAAATGACGCTTTGACCATAAGGATTGTCGAGGGAACATTTAGAGCCAATAAAGGCCAATCAAATAATGATTAAAGAATCCATTGCTAGTGTTATACAATTGGTGCACGGGTGATGCCTTATAACCAATGTATAATTTGCGAAGTTTTCCTAAATCGAATTATGACGATCGAGACCGTCGGAACTAGTAATGAACCCTCGCAATTACATGACAACCAAAGCCGTCGTAACCTGAGTCGTCCTAAGTGTGACGAGAGTCACAAAGTCGATACACGTAACGTCTGCAAAAGCCGCCCGTTAGTTCGAGATAAATTGAAGATACGATTGTTGAGAGGTTGATCACGAAATGAAAGCTCGAAATTGGCAATTTGAAATGAAAAATTTCAAAATTGGAAAAGAATTTGACGTCGCCTTGCCAATGGTAATTCAAAATAGGAAAAACGAAGTTTCGGACGAAAAATGCCAAATTACCGTTTTACCCATCAACCCATTACCCTTGTCTTAAGATTATTTGAAGGGAAAAATGGTCATTCAAGTCCCCCATGTGTCGCGACCCTTTCGAGGCGGTGTACGAGCTCTCGAGAGCTAATGGGCCGCCCGATCTAAGCCTGATCGGACGCGGGCCTCTCCCAAGGTCCATTACCCAAATCGCAATGGCTGGATATGAGTGGTCGACCTTTAGTCCGGTCTGGTGACATGTGATATGTGTATATACCAAGGAGTCGCCACCAATCGTTTCGTGGAGGGTACGATCGGAAACCCTATCGAATAGTTGGGAGCGATCTATTCGATTCTGTGGAAACCAGAGAAATGAGATCGGGGACTTAGTTACGCCAACTATCAGAGTTGACACCCTTTCGGTACCTAAGTTGAATGGTTTATCTGATTCTAGGATTTCATGCAGATGAGTGGGGTATGGATCCTAATTCTAAGAGTTCATGCAGACAGGAATGACTATCCTATCACTCACAGTCAATGAAAGTAAATGCGCAAACCAAGAACCCAATACGTGTGGATAAAATGCATGAAAGCAGCATGGCATCCCTAATGAAGCCCTATTAGCCTAGAGAAGTATCAATCAAGGTTTATGAGTGATTTTGACATGATTCGCCCATGAGGGGCAGAATCGTAATTTTGAGAAATTTGGGGATAATTTGCCATAAAAAGGTAAAAATGTCATTTTAGATGAAAGATGCAGTCAAAATAGGGTAGAAATGGGATTGGTGATCAAATCCTTCCATTTTCTATTTTTCGGGAATTTCTAGGATTTTTCTGGAATTTAAAAGTGATTTTACCATTGGAGGGGTAAAATCATCATTTTTGGACAAAGATGAGAACTGAAAATCTCAAATTTTAGGGTTGGTCAACCACCTGACCCAAACCCCAACTTTGAACGATTTTCAGGATTTGATTGGAACAAGAAAGACGATTTTCCCATTAGAGGGGTAAAATCGTCATTTTGAGAAAAGGGACGAGACTCGAAAACCCAAGCCCAAGAATTGGTCACCTAACTGACCCTAATTCTTGCCTTGGCATTGTCGACCTTATCTCGTATATACAGCAGAGGCGACTTACCCCTAAAGGGTAATATCGTCAAGTTTCGGAAGAACGGATAAGAAACCCCAAAAATAGGGTTGACCAGTTGTCTATGGCCAATCCTCGATTTTTGGGGATTTATGGAGTATCTAGGAATTTCCTACAATTTTCCTACATTTTTTTTTGGATTTTCTAGAATTTTCTAGCATTTTTTAGGATTTTCTAAGATTTTTCTGATTTTTTTAAATTCATTTTCTGATTTTTTATTTATTTAAAAAATGTTATTCGGATCGGGTCGGGTGACCCGGCCCACGACCCGGACCCGCGAAGCCTATGGACTAAAACGACGCCGTTTCTACGTTTTTGATTTTCAGATTATTCGGAATTAATCCGACGGCCTACACTGAACCGCGTGGCTAATCCGCGTCCGTTGGATCCGATTACTAGAACCTACGGTCTAGATTAAGCGAAGACTCGACCTGAGCCATTTGATTGACTTTCTAAAATCTACGGCCACAATTAGAACCTGAGACTTGATCTGAGCCGTTCAATCCTACTAACCTAAACGACGCCGCTTGACCCTTTATCTAAACGGCACCGTTTCAGCTGGTTTTGATTTTCTGATTTTACAACATTTTTGAATAATCATAATTTCTAATCGGACGGTCACCATTTATTAGATTCGATTATTCTCAGCCGTTGGATTCTTTTTATTCGAATAATAGACTCAACGGCCATGCTGACTCGACATCCACGTGGACCAGTCACGTGTTTCCCCCTAGACCTTTGACTCGTTGACCTCGCCACGTACGCATCGTCTTCAACCTCGCGCCTGCAACTGGACGAATGGCTGTGCTTCTCCCGGCGGCGATCCGACGGTGGATCCTTGATGAAATCATGCGAGACCAACGTCAATCGACTCGCGATCGTCTCTAGTTTAACAAATCTAAGAATCGCAGCATCTCATTCGCAAAATCACGAGTATCAAGCAGAGTGCCGAGTACAGCCATGGGAGTTCGATCGCTCAACTAACACAAAATCATTGCAATTCCATCACAAGATAGCATCAATCGATGTTCAGGAGACTTACCTCGAGCTCCGATTGAGCTCGCTCGGCCCAGATTTGGCTGGGCAAGAACGGACAGTGTTCGGCGATGGAGGTTGGATTAGGAGACTCAATTCGAGGTGTACAAGCGAGGTCGATGGAAAATAGATGTGCGACAATGGTCAGTGATGTTCAAGGAGCAAAACACACATAGTAATCGCAAGAATGAACAAGAAATGCATGAGTCGCCATTGAAGTGTAGTGAAGAACTAGAAGCTGTGACTCACCTGTTCCGGGGATTTCGGGCTGCGCGGTCTACGGCAACAGCTTCCTCTCAGTCTGGGCAACCTGCTGACGATCTCCTAGAGCTTTGGTCTAGCCTGGAAAGGCCTGACCGATGCTCTGTGGATTCGAGCTCTGTCCTCGACAATGGCGGTTGGAGGAGGAGCTCTCTCTCTCTCTCTCTCTCTCTCTCTCTCTCTCTCTCTCTCTCTCTCTCTCTCTCTCTCTCTCTCTCTCTCTCTATTCTCCTCGTCCTCTACTAATTGAATTGACCAACCTCTTCAACCGAAAGCCTCCGTAGGCTTATATAGCATTTTCAGTTTTGGCGCCGAATCGGGGAGTTGGGATAGGTGACCTCCGCATGTGAAAACACGTGCGAAATGGTCACCGACGATCGACCATTGACGGGCATTAAGTGGCCATTCTGTTCGGGACCTCCGGTGGTTGCATTTGGCACGAATTGGGATGAATTTCAACTGAGCTTTGTGAGGTGTTGACTTTCGTAGGTCCGCCGGATTGACCGGCCGATTACTTCTTCCTCTGGCGACCATTGGTCGCGGTCTTGATGTCAATCGACGGGTAAATGCCTAAGGAATCAAACGCCCACCATTGCATCTTCAATTGTAGTCGATTGGACCGTCAATTTTGTCACCAAAATTAAGCTTGGTACTGTTCATTCGCGCAGGAAACTGAGGAAGAAGAAGACACTGTAGCGGATCGGTTCGACCGGCGGTCTGACCGGTCTGAACCGGTTCCGACTTACAATTTTCTAAATTAAACCCAAATTAATGGGAAATTTTTGCAATTGGACCTCAGAATCGATTTTAGGGCATGAATTTTATCTAAAAATGTAATTTTACCCAAAAGTTCATATTAATTTCTATAAAACCCCAAATTTTCATGTAATTGCAAATTGGGGAATTGTGCAATTGAAGGCTCTAATGATCAAATTGGGCCAAATTACCTATGCCAATCGATTCAAAATGGTGAAACCCATTGGGTAGTTTGTTTAATTTGCAATGATAGTCCCTAAATTGAAAGTAATTTCAAATATGCCCAATTTTCAAGGATTAAAATGCAATTAAGTGTGCAATTTTGCCAATTTCATGCAATTGAGCAATTTGTGCAAATAATTGGGCTAAATTGTAATAAGGGACAGTTAGATTAAATGTCAAGATCCTAAAAAATGCCAAAATTATAAATTAAAAGACTCAATTGATATTTTTTTTAATCAAATTCAATCATACGTGTTACAAAGGAACATGTAAAATTGAATCTGATTTTGGACTTTTTATGAGGTCAAAAAGATAAGAGTTTTAAAATAAAAATATTGGCTATTTTTTCATATTTGTGTGACCTCAAATTCTATTTTTCTTGATTTTTCTAGTATTTTTCTAATTTCTGAAAATATTTAAAAAATATGAAAAATTATGTTTTGTCAAAAATGGTTCCTTATGCTTGGCCAAGGCCACCAAAGTTTATTTTGTAATTTTTTTTTTACTTTTTATGGATTTTTCGTGAATTTTCTAAGAAATAACCAAAAAAAGGGTGATACAAAATTATGTGTCAGCAGCTTTCCCCTCTTTGAGAGGAATCTCACGAGAGGTTTCTCTCAAAGACATGTGACATCTAAGTCTAGATCGACTCTACTGGGGAAATAGAAAAATGAATCTTGACATCTAATCTTTCTTGTCCCGCTGATGAATGCTCTGCTCATTTTGTTTCAGCTAATGTGAGAGAGAGAGAGAGAGAGAGAGGCGGGATAGAGATATTCACCTGTTATTTACCTGCCTAATGCTCGTGTGGCATGCGCGGTGTATAGCGGGTTCAATTAGATACCTAGGGGCTTGTCTCTTGAGCGTCTTGGGGTGGTTAAACTCTAACCTGTATGGTAGGCTGTACCGGAATGGGATTCCTATACTTGACAGGAACCTATGAATGACGCATCCAGTCTCTTTAGGGATTGTCAGGGGTTTTGATCCGTATGGTGGATCAGACCATGAATAGGACTCCTCTATACTAGGAACCTATGGATGACGCACCCATTCTGTAGGGATTGTCGAACATTTTGATCATTCAGGGGGATCAGGCCGGGAATAAGACTCCTTTCTACTAAGAACCTATGAATGACGCACCCGTTCTGTAGGGATTGTTGAATATTTTGATCCTTCAGGGGGATCAAGCCGAGAATAGGACTCCTCTCTACTAGGAACCTATGGATGACGCACCCGTTCTATAGGGATTGTCGAACATTTTGATCCTTCAGGGGGATCAGGCCGAGAATAGGACTCTTCTCCACTAGGAACCTATGGATGACGCACCCGTTCTGTAGGGATTGTCGAACATTTAGCTGACCCTATGTTCTGAGGAATTAACTAGGGTTTGCACAAGTGAGGTGTACCTGACATTCAGGTTTTACCAAATGAGCTATTCTGGGTTTAGGGATTACCTAGAACCTCACAGAAAGCTGTTTCTGAAGTTTGTCTTTTTGACATGCAATGCGTTATTCTGGGATTTGGGGGTTCCAAGTATCCTGTAGAAAACTCGAACCTGCAAAAACTTTGATAAGATTCTTCTGGGACCTAGGGGTTACCTGAAATCTTGCAAAAAGACGTTCTTGAATGTCGTCCTTTCGACATTGGAGGTGACATTCTGGGATCTGGGGGTTCTAGGCATCCTGCAGAAAGCTCAAACCTGTAAAACTAGAATCTCACTTAGAGACGATTCGGAAGATTGTCCTTTTGACATCGGATGTGACATTCTGGGATCTGTGGACTCCAGGCATCCTGCAGAAAGCTCAAACCTGTAAAACTGAAATCTCACAGAGGGATGATTTCGAAGATTGTCCTTTCGACATGATGATAAACATGGTGCAGTGTCACGCCCCGAACCCGGCGAGCAAGCGAGCATCCCACCTCCGCCGTTACCTTTGATGATCTCCCAGGAACCAACGGCCAATGCTTAAAGATCTATATGAAACATGCATGCGAAAGCGAGGACAACTCCATACAAATAAAACACAAGATGGCTTAGGACAAAAGGGTACACCTTATATAAGGGTCAGTCACACATCAGAGGTTGTAATGCTAAATCCCCAAATACTTCATTTCAACCCTACGGTCACAAAAGGATTCATGATCATTTCTTCCATTGACTTCATCGAATGCCAATCCATGGCGAGCACTGGTTTCCTTTGTTTGGGACCTGAAAAATGTTGTCCCACGACGGGGTGAGATATATAATCCCAATAAGTCGAACCTAACCCTAAACTAGGCTGCCAGTACCTCCAGACACTTTTGGAAAATAGGGTATTTTGGTAATAAAAACTTTGGCATGGCAAAACGGGGTACTTTCCAAAACATGGCATTTAGTACTTTCAAAACAGTTTGACCCAGTCAAGAAAATCATGACAACTCAAAGGTTCGTACAATGGCAGAGTTTTCAATCAGAAACAAACGCATGACGCCACCTCAAAAACAAGAGGAAATTTTCACTTCTTTCTCAAAAGAATCATTCCTTGAAATATTCACAAAATACGTTCTTTTCTTTCACGCCCCTCTCTGGGCCAATTTCCATTCACGCCCCTCTCTGGGCCAATTTCAAATCATGAGGCAAATTTTCAAACATGAGGCATTTTCGATTTCTCAAAACCCATTCTTTGAATTTCTCATAAAACAAGTCTTTCCATTTCCGTCCATCTTGGGCCGCCCACTTTAGGGCCGCGAGATGATTCGGTCTCCATATGACCCGTCGGTACATATGAGACTCTTGCGTCCGGACCTAGAGATGATTCGGTCACCATACAACTCTCGACGCCCATTATCAATCGAGATGAATCGTGTCAGTATGGGACTCTCTAGCCGCACGACCTCGTCAGGTCCAATGGGAGTAACTCCCTCCCAATACATTGGCCAAATTATAAATTCTCGGCGATCCCACACGCCATTGGCGATCCCACACGCCCGTTCACTTATAATTTTTCCCGGCGATCCCACACGCCAGTGCACACATAATTTCCTCGGCGATCCCACACGCCATTTTATTCATAAAAATTTCAGTCATAGAAAACCTCAGCCTTTTCATTTCAAGAAAACGATTCATGCCTCAAAATTCATCATTCAAAAACAACACAGGAGATTCATCGCCAAAACAAGGCATTCGTTTCAAATGTCCCTCAACTGGACAAAACATATTCCCCATCATAAAATGAAATCAAGCAGTTCATCGCCTACTCGAGGCATTTATTTCAAACGTCCGTCACTGGACAAAGCATGTTTCAAGTCATAAATTTCTCAGTCAAGCACATGCATCACACGAATTAATTCAAACAAGGCCTCGGACAATTTAACAAATACGGCCAATTCATAGTTTCAAAGCTTGACTCAAAATCACATTTTTCGGCACTTTCAATCTTGGCTTTCCTTTCAATCAAAACTTTCGACTTCTCATCTCACATGCTCAAATAGCCATTAAACCACACATTAAGGGTCAATTAGGGCTCCCCAAACAATTGATTTTCAATCAAACATGCCAAGGAATGCTAACTCACAAAACTAGACAGATTTGGACTCCCTCGCGCCTCTCACAAAATCCAGGCCATGAAATCATTCAATCCAACTCAAAACTCTGTCCTTTAGTAACCTAACCTCATAATAAAGTTTTAGGCTTAACTTACCTCAAGCAATTAACAAAAATCCACTTCGATCAATCCTCATCAACCCCACAAATGTTCGGCAACCCAAGGTTCTCGTACCGTCCTAGGAAATTCATCAATGTCGAGTCAAAATCCACTCAATCCTCACTTCCTTGATACCAATCCCTCAATCATTAATCAAATGGCAACTCAAGATGCCTCATCAAATGATCGAATACACCACAATACTTCCACAAACCCTTAATATATTCTGTTTAAATAGTAAAATGCATAGCAGAATATAGCTTGGTGTTTCCTGCTCCAAATAGCCCTTAAATCACTTCTAAACCCCAAGCCACTTCATATACTTTCCACTAACACCTTAATCAACATTATAGATAGTCCCCTGAGTCAATTTGAAGTCAAAACACTCTTATATCAGCCCCCAACAGAATCGGTACACAAAGAACATAATCCAAAACAGAACCGGTTTTGTGTTCCAACCGTTCAATCGAGCCATGAATCAATTCTAATCCTCAATCCTTCAATAATAAACTTTCTAAGACCTTCCTTTATGGGTTTAGGAAGCTCACCGTGAGATTTGAAGCAGATTGATTCTCCAAAGACGTCGAAACAGCCCGATCTCTTCAAAGTCAGAATCTGTCCATTTTTGTACCACCAATAATCAGCCATAAAATTCATTCTAAAACCATATATTTGCAGCCATAAACCATCTGAACATAGTACTAGATGTTATGAAGCTCTCCTAAAAAATTTGAGGTCATTTGGAATTTCTAAGAGCTAGAACCAACACTTCTCCTCAGCTAGCTCAGAATCCATCCGCTTTTCTTCCAAAAATCACCATAAATCAACCAGACCTCCAAAAATCATGAAACCAACGTCAAAATGTCAAGGACATCTTGAAATAACCTGTGGTAAAAGGGATCGACCAAAATAAACCAGGAAGAGATGCTAGACTGCACCGAACAAAAGGGTCAGAAACTGTTTTTCTGGGCAGTTTTCTGTTTGGTGAAGATGAAGAGGAAAATGAAGGAATTGGCAAGGATGAGTGAGGGTGGTCTACCAGCTGAAGATAAGGAGGTTGTCCATCAAATAATTGGTTCCATTTTATCAATATCACAATTAATGCCATTTAATGCTTGGTCCAATCAAAAGATGACACATGGCAACCTCCCATTGGTTGCTTCCTTGACTTTGACCTTCTTTGACCACTTAATCTTATCCTTTTCGGCAGCATATGGTGGAGGGGAAATGACCAAAATGACCTTATGAATTTCTTAAGGCAAGACCAAAGGTCGAGGGGCAAAATGGTCATTTGGCATTTTTCGTCCGAATGTTCATTTTTCCAGTGTAAACCACCCTCGATGAGGCGACGTCCATATCAATTCAAATATTGGAATTCCTCATTGTCCAATACCCAATCTCGAGGTCTAATTTCATGTCGAACTCTCGTCGACTGTAATTCCAGTTTATCTCAAACTGACGGGCGACTCTTGTAGGTGCTACGCGTATCGACCTTGGGATTTTTCTTAAGCCGTGACGACTTTGGTTGTCATGTAATTGCGAGGGTTTATCACTAGTTCCTGCGGTCCTGATCGTCGGAATCCGATTTAGGAAATTCTCACAAATTACACATTGGTTAAGCGGAATCACCGCGTCCCACCGTATAACGCTAGCAAGGCATTCCATGATCGTTCCTAGATCGATCTCTGCTGGCCCAAAATATTCCATCGACAATCCTTATGGTCAAAGCTCCATTTCTTATTTAAAATCCTCAGGTCCACGTACCCGACCTTGCGTTAGTCTTTCCCTTTCGGTCAGTTAACTCGAGAGTGGCCTGCTTCGAGCGAGATACCACTGAAACACACCGATCGATATCCTTCCATTCCATTGCCTCGAGAGGGGCTGGAATTCGGAATGTCACATGCAGGTTAAAGGTTCATTTTAACCTATGCAATTATGCAAAATGATTCGGGATGCTGGAGATTATCCAAGATATCTCAAAGCATGCGAAGATGATCGAGGATCCCTATGAGGCATATCCTGGGTCGAACAATTTGAAATTTCCAAACGAAGCTTGCTTTCGAGCATTCTATTGGAATATCTCTGTCAGAAAGGTCTTCTTACCAATTTTCCTGACTTAGTCTTTTCACAATTAGAGCACTCGAATCTCCTAATACCCTGTACCTGGGTTTTCGGGACCGTTCGCAGCGCATACCTTTAGACCAATCGGGAGGTCTTTACGAGACCGTAATGTTGGGTTTGGACATAGTTTCTGAAAGGGGACTCATTTTCTGAGTCAGGTCTTTTTGCACGAAAAATTTTCTTCATCTGCTCCAGGTTTACAAGTCAAGAACCCTACAAAATGAGAAAGAAATGATCTTGCTCGAACTTTTTCGAGCTAAGCTTAAGCATTAAACCCTACGCTAACCCAGATCCAGGCTTTCCTATTCTCTCGAGTAGAGAAATGAATGCCTCCGTCATCTCAATCAATGTAATCGATGCGAAGGGCCCTTATACCCTCAGATCCAGGCTTTCCTATTCTCACCCTTCCTTCATCTCTCGAGTGTATGTAGGACGTGTTTGGATTAGGTTTGCCTTTCATCTGGAGGGATATTCCTGTTAGATAGCCTAAGCAAGCTGTGTCTTTGGAAAAAGTTAGCTTGATTTTCTCCAGGCGTTTTTACTCCACAAGAGACTTCCATGATGCATCATGCATACTTTGAACATGCTTTGGACCATCTCCTGATTTTGACAGGTGTGCAATAAATGCAAGGAATTCATTTTTAGGAACAATGTTTATTCCTGAGTCCAGTTATGTGAATGCCTACTCTCTCGTTCTTTTCATCTTACAAGAAGTGAGAGAGGCATTGTTGTGCCCTTCTTTTGCTGTCTCCTATCTTCATAATTTATTCCTGCATGTAGGATAGAAGAGATATTCTAGTGAGTAAAGGATGGTTTAACCTTTGATGGAACATATACATATCACCTGGTACTTGGTGTCGCGGTCTCTCCTGTCCAGGGTTTTGTTTGAATGAGTCTGATGCTGAGTTTGCTTTTTGGAATCCTGCAAAACTGAACACATGCTAGTGCATGCATGGATGCATGATATGCTTATGCAGTGACCGTTATGATGATTCGGATCAATTCGGGACAAGCCACATGACCAATATCTGGTTTTATTTCAAGGGTAATACTTCTTCACAGCATCTGAATTTACAGGGTGCCCCAATTCTTCTCCTTCAGAATTTACAAGAATCAATGCTCCTATTGTGAGAATTTTCTTGACAATATAAGGGCCCTCGTAATTCGGAGTAAACTTGCCTCCCGGATGGACATCATTCGGTAGGGTTTTCCTTACCACTAGATCATTTTCTTCAAAACTTATGGCTCTAACCTTTCGATTGAATGATTTGGCCACCCTATTCTGGTAACCTTGACCATGACAAATGGCTCTAAGATGCTTTTCGTCTATCAAATTTAGCTGTTCATATTTGTGCTCGGAGTATTCTGATTCGGAGAGTTTGCCCTCTAATAAGATCCTTAAAGAGGGAACTTTAACTTCCACGGGTAAAACTGCTTCCATCCCGTACACCAGACTATAAGGAGTTGCCCTTGTAGAAGTCCTGATCGAAGTTCGATATGCCATTAAGGCAAAGGGTAGCTTTTCATGCAAGTCCCTATAGTTTTCTGCAGTCTTAGCCAAAATTCTTTTGATGTTCTTGTTGGCTGCTTCCACTGCTCCATTCATCTATGGGCGGTAAGGGGACGAATTAAGATGTCGAATACCAAAGTGGTCAAGCAGATTATCGACAATTTTGTTGTTCAGGTTGGACCCATTATCTGTAATGATCGCTTGAGGGGTACCATATCTGGAGATTATGTCCCTCTTGATAAACCTTGCCACATTTCTCGCCGTGACATTCTTGTAAGAACTGGCTTCTATCCACTTTGTGAAGTAATCAATTGCCACCAGGATGAAGCGGTGACCATTTGAAGCCATGGGGCTGATAGACCCTATCATGTCTATCCCCCACATAGAAAAAGGCCAAGTTTCATTCATTTGATGTAATTCATTTGAGGGCGCATTAATCTTATCGCCGTATATTTGGCATTGGTGGCATGACCGGACATGTTGACAATAGTCTGATTCGATGGTCATCCAATAATAGCCAAGCCGCATGATCTTTTTAGCGAGAAGGTGGCCATTCATATGAGGCCCACATATACCTTCATGGATCTCCTTCATGAGAGTATTTGCTTCTTTAGCATCTACACATCTTAATAAAGTGGAGTCAAACGACCTTTTGTACAGAATTTGTCCACTGAGGAAGAATTTGCTGGCCATCCTGGTTATGTATCTTCGGTCTCCTGCCTGGCACCCTTCGAGAAACTCCACTTTTAGGAGATAATTCTTGATATCATAATACCACGGCTCTCCATCAAACTCTTCTTCGATCAGCATACAATAGGCTGGCCTTTCAACAATGCCGATCCTTAGGGGTTCTATTTCTAACCCACCAGTTACTTTCAACATTGAGGCCAATGTGGCTAGTGCATCTGCGAACTGGTTGTGAGATCTTGGTAAGTATTCGAACGACACTTCCTCGAATTTAAGTGTCAGTTCTTCAAGGTATTCGTGATAAGGGATGAGTTTTGCATCCTCCGTTTTCCACTCTCCCTGTGTCTGTAAAATGATGAGCATGGAATCTCAATAAACTTGCAACTTAGGTATCCCCATGGAAATGGCCAATCATAAGCCTAGAATGCACGCTTCGTATTCTGAGATATTGTTGGTACAAGGGAAAGTCATCTTCGCTGCGACAGGATAATGTTGATTATCAGGAGATATCAGTACCGCCCCGTGCCGGCTCCAGATAGGATAACAGCGCCATCAAAGTACATGATCCATTTATCCTCTGCCAGGTTTAGAACTTGATCTTCTGTCTTTGTCTTTCCAGAAGACTTACAACTTTGTGAGTTTTCTGCCAACATATCAGCTATGGCTCTCCCTTTAACTGATTTTTATGGAGAACACTTGATGTCAAATTCAGATAACATCACCTGCCATTTTGCTAACTTCCCAATTAAAGCGGGTTTCTCTAGGAGGTATTTGACAGGGTCATTTTCTGTCACCGGTTGAATATGGTGATGTAGGGTATACTGTCTTAACCTGCGAAGTACCCATACGGTTGCCACACATGCCCTTTCAACAGGTATGTACTTTACTTCAGACGAGGTGAATTTCTTGCTCAATTAATAGATGGCTCTTTCTTTACCATCCGTCGGACTTGTTTGGGCGAGTAAGGCTCCCAAAGATTCCTGTTGTATAGTCAGATATAAGGTCAAATGATGACCTGGGATGGGCGGCACAAGTACTGGCGAAGTGACCAGGTAGTTCTTGATCTTCTAGAATGCCTGACTGCACTCTGTTACTGACCATGAATCCGAGAAATTTCCTAGATTTTGCCCCAAACACACATTTGTTAGGGTTCAACCTCAACTTGTATTTGTGCAGTCGTTCAAATAGCTTTCTTAATACTTTAATGTGATCCTGTCCCTTCTTGGACTTGGCGATTATGTCATCAACATATACTTCGATTTCTTTATGGATCATGTCATGGAACAACGTGATCATAGCCTTTTGGTAGGTGGCCCCCGCGTTCTTTAATCCAATTGGCATAACATTATAGCAAAAGTTACCCCAGGGCGTGGTAAAAGAAGTCTTTGGCTTGTCCTCCTGTTTCATGAGGATTTGGTTATATCCAGAGAATCCATCCATAAACGAGAACAATTCATATCCCACTGTACTATCCACCAACACGTCAATGTGAGGTAGTGGAAAATCGTCTTTTGGGCTTGCTCTATTCAGATCTCGATAATCCACGCAGATCCGAACTTTGCCATTCTTTTTCATGACGGGAACTATGTTTGCAATCCAGTCCGAGTAGGGGATAGCTTCAATAAAGCCTACCCTGAGAAGCTTCATGACTTCATCCTTAATTATGTCTTCTAACTCGGCTTTCATCCGTCTGCTACCTTGTCTGACAGGTTTAATATTGGGATCCGTGGGTAATGCATGTTCCACGATCTTAGGATCCAAACCTGGCATGTCAGCGTAAGACCATGCAAAGACGTCTTGATACTCCCACAATAATTCTGTGAATCTGAGCTTTTCATCCCGGGATAAATGTCCACCAATCTTGACTTCCTTGATATTTATAGAGTCCCCCAAATTAAAAACAACTGGTTCTTCTGAAGTGGGAGGTACTGACTCTTCGAAGGCACTCCATTCTCTGCGGATAGATGCGTAACCTTCATCCTCATCCTCTTCTTCAATATTGTAGGAACAACCATCATGATGATCTAAATCACACAATAACCTGATATGTATGTTTGAGATGGTATGCTTGAAATTTCATGAGTATGGTTAGTCTATACTTCATGTGAAAATGCCATGCATGAGTGTGAAAAACCTTTTCGAAAGAGGTTTTAAAATAAGTAGAAGTGTAACTGGGACTAGTCCTGATATCCAAGGACATCCTTGCCCCTGGGGAACCCTTTTGGAAATTAGGAATGATATGGAAAATCAGGCCTCAAACTTCTGTACGGAAGACTAGTATCATCATTAGGCTGATTTATGGTTCCATATGTCCTTAATAAAACTTGCGTGATTTTATTGAATGCAAAATGGGCCGTATTACAAACTATGCTGTTTGGACCAACGGCCGGAGATCCAAAGGCGTTTTCTTACTGTATCTCGAATGACAGGAATTAAAAATGCAACAAAATGCAGAAAATTCTAAGTGCAGTATTTAAAAGCAGGAGAGGTTTCTTTACTCAGAAGTAGTGGCTTCGTCACTTAGCCACTCTATGATGACATTCACGAAGTTGTCTTCAAGAAAAAGGGTTTGCCAGATCTGGTTCTGCTACTGGAGTTATATCCTCTTCTGACAACCACCTAGAGTTCTTGCTGAAATAGGTGTTCAGAGGATTATTGAACATCTGGGACCTGCCTTTCCAAGCTGGAGAACCAATGAATGAATCCTTCGGGTTGTTCTGGCTTCCATGGCGTCTCAGGCTCTTGCCTCGGCCTCGGCTTGTTGCTTTTGGGGCAGATTCGCCCAAGGGATTTTTCTGATACCCCAGGCCCATCTTTTGCTGGTTTGCTTTCAACTGCAGGGGAGTACTCATTCCTTGACCATGCTTGCCCAGACCCTCTCCAAGGTTATATCCATATGCTAGTAGCATCTTAGCTGGTAAAAGATTGGCTTCAGAGATATAAGGGGCTATCAACCTTGTCCCCATAGGAGTATGTACTGTCGCCACCAACTCCAAGGAATGATAGCTTGCTTCCATATTAACTTCGGGCTTGATGTAGGCAATAGCGCTGTTATGATATGTTTGGAGGTCAACTTCTCAATGTATGGTAACCACCTTCCCATCCACCACAAAGCGCACCTTCTGATGCAAGCTTGATGGCACGGCTTCTGCTACATGGATCCAAGGTCTCCCCAGCACGAATCCGAATGCACTAAGCAAATCCATTACTTGGAAATTTATAAAGAATCTGGTTGGGCTGACGAGTACGTCGAGCTCAATCTCACCTACCACAGTCTTCTTTATTCCATCGAAAGCTCTCACAGCTGTTTTGGAGGCCTTAATCATCTCCCCGTTGATCCCCAACCTCCTTAACGTAGCCAGAGGGCAAATATTGACGGCAGATCCGTTGTCGATTAGTACGTGTGCCACTCTCTTTCCATTACATTGCGCAGAAATGTATAAGGCCTTGTTGTGTCCTCTTCCTTCCATGGGAAAGTCTTCATCTGAGAAACTCAACTGGTCTTTCAATAGGATCGCCCCTACAAAGTCCCCTAATTGTACATCATTAACCATTTCAGGGACATGCACCTCATTAAGTATCTTCAACAGTGCATTTTTGTGCTTATCTGAATTGATGAATAAATCCAGTAAAGATATTTGAGCTGGCATCTTCCTCAGCTGCACTTCAAACTCGCTGGTTTTAATGATGGACACGAGCTTCTCCGCGTCTTCCTTCGAGACTTCCTTCTTTTCGGATTCACCTTCCCTAGGGGCATAAAATCGTCCAGATCTCATCACTGCATCTACTTCCTCCCTCCCATACTCCCAATGGACTACTTTAGGATCGTACTCTTCTATCGGACGGAGTTGTATGGTTATTGTCTTTGGATAAGATATTTCTGGTTCAGCTGTGTCGTCTTCTTCCTCTTCCGTCAATCGAATCACGACTGGCTTGACTACGCAATCTTCTGCCTCATTCAAGATATCAAGATCTTCCAACTTAATCACCACAGTTGTAGCGGCTTCGATCATTGACACAGTGTTGTCAAAATTCTTTGAGAGGATTTCGTTTCCCAATTGACAATGTCGGTCGTCGTCACTCAGTACTGTTGATGTTGCCGATCTCGGGTACTCTCTCATTCCCCAGAGTTGTTCAATTGAGTTTTGAAAAAGGCTTTTCCAGTTGAACGGGATCACCCATGCCTCCCCATCCGTCTGGTATGATGTCCTCCATTCTCTGAAAGAAGCTAGGAAGAGCAGAGTATTTCACCTTAAAGTTATACTCTCCGGAATCTTGACGCAGATTGTCTACAATTTCACCCCTTTCTAGCCCGTCAGTCTTGAATCTGCGATCTGCTAGACTTCGCCTCTTGGCTTCCAGTTCGTCCTTATCGGGTTCTTCTTCTGGTTCAATGATTGGCGCAAAATCGCCTACTAGACCTTCATGCGGGATGTTCCACATGCTTCCCTGCTCAGTTTTAATCGCGAAGTGGCTCCCTTTGAAGCATAGAGAAGCTTCGACTCCCTCGAATTTTTCATCGTTAATATCAGACATTATCCCCAAGCTCATCATTTTAGCTATACACAGTTTCTTCATGTCAGCGGAGATCTCCCCTTCTTTTGGGTATAGTGAAGCGATTGCCAAGATGTTGGTCAGTTTAGACACGTCCACCTTTAGCTCAAGATGGCTTTCCTCCTCTTCAGCGAATATTGCCCCTACTGCTTGGTGATCAGGGAGTGGATTTTCTTGCACATTCGGAGTCGTGTTATCAAATTTCAAGATCTGGCTGTCAATCAGAGCCTGTACTTTTAGCTTAAGGATATAGCAATTGTCAACGTTATGTCCCCTTTCGCCCATGTGATAGACATAAGTCTGGCTTTCGTCAAAACCTGGATATTTAACAGGATTTTCCCTAGGTGGTTCCTTCGCTACCAAGTGTTGCTCCAGCAGCATCGGGAGCAGCTTGGACAAGGGCCTGGGGAGTTGAGAGAACTGCCTTTGGGATTGCCTCCTTCTAGGCTCTTGCACTTTCGGCGCCGACCAGGACGATCCTCCTTTGGTCTGATTAGAATTGCCAAATAGTTTGGGCTTATGGGGGTCCGATATGAATGCTATGTCAAGCCCGACCTCTTTCTCTTTCTTCAAGGGATACTGTCTCCTGGTAGAGGCTTCATGAGGCCTCCTTTCTCTTAAGGCCCATTCTAGCCTTTCAGCCACCTTTATCAAGTGTGCAAATGTCTGACATCCCGAGGTGTTTAACCTGTCAAAGTATTCGAAGGGGAGTGCTTTCAGGAACAAATCAATCAGCTCATCTTCTGGGATAGACGGCTTTACTTGGGCTGTCAAAACCCGCCATCTTTGGGCGTATGTTCTAATCAACTCGCCCCTTGCCTTGGAGGTTCGTTGAAGGTCTTCTCTCATCGGGGCTGTAGCTGTGTTGAACTTATATTGCCTGAGGAAGTCCTCAGCAAGATCTTCCCACCCATCATAATCATCGAGGTCTAGTTCGATGAACCAAGCTAGAGCGGCGCCCGCTAGACTCTCCTGGAACGTGTTCATCAGTAATGGAACATAGTCTGAATATTGCGCCATCTTACGTAGGTAATATTTGAGGTGAGCGCGGGGACAGCCTCTCCCATTATACTTCCTCACGAAGTCCGGTTCTTTGTAGTCCGGAGGGGTCTCTACCTTGGCGAAGGGAGATATCTTGTCGAAACGAGCCAACTCGTAACCTTGGTTGCTTAAGCGTTCTTCAATCTTGGCTAATCTCTTAGCCTCCACTTCAGTTCTCACAGTCTGCTTTCCCTTTTCATCCTTCTTAAGGTTGATGACAACATGGGGTGCCTTTTGTTGAGACTGGATATTCGGCATACGGACATCGTCATCGACACGCTGGGTATTTTCCGCCCTCTCTTTATCAGTTATATCGGGTGCAAGTGATGGACTTGAGTTGTTCTGATTAGGGGCTATTGCCTGTTTGGCTTGGGAGGCTTCCAGCATCGCCTTAATATCAGCCATCATAGTTGCCATAGAGGTCATCAGGGTTTCCAGCATACCTACATGTGGGGTCAACTCCTGTTGTTCCATTCGCGTCTTAAGTCGAGTGCGAAAATGATGCGTTGGTAATTTCGTGATGAGAGTGTATCTGTTTTCAGAAGAAATTCCAATGAGTATTTCTACGGTACTGACGAAAGGAAGTACTCGATCCTTCTAATTGCATGTTTTCTATTGGCGAATGAGAGAAAGAACTACCTTATGAGCCTTAGTCTCATGTAAGTAATCCTTTTAATCATTCTCCAAAGAGAATTCATGAAATTAAAAGAAGCGTAATTTTTTACAATAGTTTTTATGCATTAGTGAAATATGTCCACATTCAGGTTCATGTGTCTAAAAATAATCTACAGTACTAGTGAGAATGCATGAGAATGTATCACAATGTTTGCTTTATTTTACACTTGACAGAATAGTCTATTCAAGTCTAGGACACTTGAGGTCTAAGGTATCCTCATCGTCCTAATATGGGTTCCCCTCTTCAGTCTAGGACTCTTCATCTTCCGAGTACAGCGGCGATCCCATGTCTTCGGGTATATAGGGCTCTATCCCAGGTATGTACGGCATGATATACTCAGGTATATAAGGCTCGACAAAGTTGTGTCTGGTCGCTTCAAAGTGCTGGATGTACTCAACGGTGGCCCAGTGTGACATTCTGAATTTCCGCCCCTCGAGACTTGAGATATGAAATGGAAGCTCGAATTGGCAATTGGAAATGAAGAATTTCAAACTTAGAAAAGGATTTGACGTCGCCTCGCCAATGGACGTTCAAAATGGGAAAAACGAAGTTTCGGACGAAAAGTGACAAATGACCGTTTTGCCCCTCGACCATTTGCCCTTGCCTTAAGAATAAAAGAAGGACAAAATGGTCATTCAAGGACCCCAAGGGCTGTCGAAAATCAAGAGAGGAGTGGTCAATGAAAGTCAAATTGGAAGCCAAGTGTCATATGTTAGCCATGCCAATTGTTATCTAATTAGTGGTTAGCATTAATTACCAATCAAATCCCACCTACCAATCTTATCAATTGACCAAGTGAATTATTGTGGTTGAAGACTCTCTCTCCCTCATTATTCGTGGACCACCCTCTCTCTCTACTCTTCCTCATCATCTTCTTCCTCTCGGCCGAATAGAGCTCGCCGGACAGACCCATCGCTTCCCACTGTTCCGGCCATAACTCGGTCGTCCGACATCTGATTGAGGTAAAACCACCGCCATCTGAAATATTATTGTCTTGTGGTTCTAGGGACATATTATAAGCTCAATTTGGCCCATCCATTCGTCCCGTAGGTCGGTTTGAGTGAGCAAAGGTCAGATTGAAGGCATAATCTAACCGGTTTTGGGAGAAGAGCTGTTTCATGGGCTTAAAGGATTCAAATGGCTCCAAATTTTTGGTGAGATCTTCTAAACTTATAGTACTAGGTTTGGCTAAGCTGTGGTTGCAAGTTCAGATGAGTTAAGATAGGTTTTCATGGCTGTTTGGTGATGGTTTATTGAAGGCAGAATTCTGACCGTGTGCGGACCGAAGGAAACCGAGCCGATTGAAGGTCCTAAAGGCGTTATTTTGCTTCAAAATTTTCGGTGAGCTTCCTAAAATTATAGATTGAGATTATGGAAAGTCGGTTTTGTGGTGAATGGAAGTTTAAAGTTGAATTAAGGGCTGTTTGAAGTGAAAAGTGTGAGATGCCGACCAATATGCCCATGACGCACACCGATTTTGAATTGAGTCATTCTAAGTCGTCCGGTATCCGAATTGAGCTCCGTTTTCGCCCACATGTCCGTAAGATCTTAAAGTTTAAGACCTTGCAATTTGTTTTCTAAAAACTTAGGTAGAAAAATTACATTTTTCGTGAGACTGAATCTGATTGTGGGGGGGGCTCAAATTGGGCAGTTTTGGTGAATTGAGAATTTAGATGACCTGCCTTGTTAGAACGACAATGGGCACACTTAGGATCATTGAATTAATGATGTGACGACTTAATATTAAGGTGTTATGTGTGAAATTGAGATATATGTACAAGGGAATTGGGAATTGAATGAGTTTTAATGTGGAATTGGTGAAATTTTCTAGGACCGTGCGTGAACCTTGTTGGCCGAGAGCTTGTTGAGCTAGGTAGCTCATTTGAATGGATTATGCTAGCTTGATTAAAGAGGTAATTGGTTCCTAAACCATTACTTGAACCCTAGGACGCTACTGGATGGTTGTATTGGGTAGCGGGATTGTGTGACAAAAGCATGGTGTTTAGTAGTGTGCAATTGAATTGATTGTGATGCATTGGCAATTGTGGTTGCTGTTTGGCTAGTGAGCCTCTGTGTGATTGAATGGCTAGTGAGCCCTGTTAATTGATATTGAACAATGAGCTTTGATGAATTGCACTGACTATAAGGTCTATGCTATAAAGCATTCATCGATCGTTGGCTTGGTACCCCGGAGATCGAATTGGCTTGGTGCCCCAGTTATATGAATGGCCTTAGTGCTGATGTTATATGAATGGGCCGTAGTGCCCCAACGATCAATTGGCTTGGTGCCCCGGAGATCGCGTTGGCTTGGTGCCCCGGTTATTACATGGCTATAAAGCCTTGACGCACTATATTGGCTTGGTGCCCCGGTTGTTATGGCCAGAGTGCCCTTGTGATTTTAAATAGTTAGAGAGCCATGTGATAACTGATTAGAGTGCCTTAGTGATCCCGATTGGCTTGTAGCCCTGGTGGTATCAGGTGGTTGTGAACCCCTGAAATAGTAACTGGCTAAAAGCCTTGGTGATATCGATTGGCCTATGGCCCGGGTGATATCAGTTGGCAAGAGTGCCAGAGAAGTACATCGCGGCTGAGAGCCCAGGCGATGAATGACTGTGGTAACGGTGAAAGTTTGGTGTGCTTGTTTATGTGGCATGTGCTTGAAGCTTGAACCCATGAGGTTAAGCACGACTGATTGTGATTCTTGTTAATGCATGGCTTGCGGAAATGCTTGATCTATGAATGCCTTATGCCATTGCATTGATGAATGCCTGCGTCTGGTATTGTTTTGGTGGTCTGGTGGGACTGGTGGTCAGGTATAGGTTTAGGGTTCACTTACTGAGATATATATATATCTCACCCCGTTGGGGATTAACATTTTTTCAGGTCCCAGAAGAAGGAAACCCGAGGTTGCCATGGATTGGCATTGGAAGAAGTGTTTAAAGAAGATGTATGTAAACTCATTTGTGATCTTAGGAATTTTACTTTGATTTGTGGATTTAGAATTGAACCATGGGTATTGGAAGACTGTAACCTTTGAAGTGAATTTGTGAATATTGAGGGGTGTACCTTTTTATGTCCTAAGTCATCTTGTGTTTATTTTGTCTGGAGTCGTTTTTCTTGCTTCCGCGTCAAGGTGTCCTTTAGGTGAATGAAGCAGATAGCCGTGGATCCTGGGAGACTTTTGAGTTATAACGACATGGTGGGATGTTCGCGAGCTCGTCGGGTTCGAGGTGTGACACCCAGTGAATGTTCTCCTTACGAGTCATATTTTCTGGCCAACTTATATCTTCGGCCTGAGACTTCTTCAGAGAGTGAATGATAAACGCCACCTTGGCTTCGAACTATTTCTTCTTTTCTCCCACGAGGGTCTCATTTTGTGTGTCAAAGGAAAAGACACCAGGTCGTGGTGGAGGAGGGATCTCCAGTAATGCCCCAAATTGTCGGATAACCCTCTTCGGATAATATGCGGTAGCGCCCTTGAATCCCATCAAAGGGACTAGATCTTTGCCATTGTATGCTAGTCTGACTTTGCCTAGTGTTGGCAACCTTAGCCGCCATCGGAGCTGTTCCGGTTTTAAATTTCTGGGGAAGTTCTTCCATTCTATGAAGTTGAACTTAGGAATACGTGTATGGTTTCTGACAAAGGTTTTAAGAGGATGAGCATTGGGGCTGATCTCAGTGAAACCCATGCGGATATGGAATTGTCTAACATGAGATGTGAACCTCGTGTACAGAAGATCACTAGAGGCTCTAAAGATTTCCTTCTTATTTTTCTTAAAGCGATTTAGGGAAAGAAAGGTCTCAGCAAGGATGATGTTTGAGTAATCCCACCCACAAACGGCCATGATAGGATCGAATGTGACAGACGAGATTGGGAATAGCACGAAGCTAAAGAAGGCCAACACAAAGGCTCTGCCTGATTTAGTCCTTTTAGCGGTTGGGAGGTTGGGAAATCGATCTAGGAGGAAGGATAGTGAAATCCGACCAGAATTGCTTTTGGCGATGTTTTAACTTCCTTAAGGCTTGTATCAAGGAATTCAGCTAGGTGACTTAAGGGATCGAATCCTGTGGGAGGTTGAACTAGTAAATGAGTGAACTCCACTCCGATGGCGGCGCTATACTCTTCGAGAGTAGGGGTAATTTTCAACCCTTCTATGCAGAATGTAACGGTGGTAGGATCCCAATAGAGCGCCATGGCTTGAATAAAGGCAAGTGGACACTCAATCTTTAGCAGGTCCAGTAGGTATCCTAGTCGTGATTCGGCGTATTTCTGACTAGCTTCACCCATGCTATTCCACCATGATAGGAGCTCGGCCCGAGGAACTTTGAACACTTGAATATCATTCTTTCCCATCAAGTCTAAAATATGCAAATGATTTTGAAAAGTCAATCGTAAAAAATTACTTTAAAACACGTGACTATGCAAGTGCCATGAAGTATGCATGGGCCAACTTAATTGCATAGCTCAATTGAAGAAATGGAAATTAGAATTCTTTTCAGGTACTGAAAACCTGACCTGAAGTCTAATTTAAATTTCTGGAAAGTGAATTATACAATTTAGTCAGGTTCACTCCAATGACTAAGGGAATTAACAACGCCACATTCCATTGGTCAAAACATCAAATGGGAGAGGAACGGAATGAATTCCTTATTACAATCAGGACGCATAATGAAAGAAAGGTAAGAAGAAAGACTCTTCAAACAAGAAAGCCATAAAAGGCCGTTGGAATGTGAGGATCTAATCCACCTTTTCTAAAGGTCTACTCCTCCTCACAATGATAGTCAAGCGGGAACCTTCCTCTAGTCGAGTGTAAGGGGTTGTCTTCAATGCATTGGTCGAGGGTCCTAGTTCCTCTGGCCATTCTCTGGTCCACGGTACAATGACTTCAGGTGTCTTCTCGCGCCTGGTCTTTTTTAGTATGATGCGCTTTGGCTTTGTCTTGACCGCATGGCGTCTTCTTTTTCCCCAAAAAGGTGATCCTTGGTACATATTCATTGGTGCGTCTTTCGGCTTGTCGACGTGCGTATGCCTCTCTAGCTAGGTGGTTGCAACGCTGTCTCTTCATCTCCAAATAATTCTTGAACATTTCGTCGGCTTGTCGCTTGAATCTACGGTTGTCGACATAATAACGGGTTTGACAATCTTCGGCGTATCCTAACTTGCGTCCAGTCAACTCTCGGCCATGCACGAACCTAGTAAAGTGCAGCCTTGTGTTCGGCCTAGGGCGAGTAACTTTCCTTAGGTACTCAAAGGTTACCAATTCTGTCGAACTCTTGGGAAACAGCGACATCCTACCCCGTATCATTGTTATTTCAATTAGTCACTTGAGTGATTTTTACGATGTATGCAAATGCATGTACATGTATGCAATGTACGAGTCATATTATGAAACCAGGAGTGGTAATGTACTTTGAAAGTAAATGCCTTACCAACCAAACTCGGGGAATGTGAAATGTTCCCCTGTAACAATGTGTGGTTTTAGGTATACCAACCATCCATAGACAGGCGCGTGAGACATGTTGGTATACTCTAAAAAATTAGAAATCAGGTAAGGAACCTATGGCTCAGGCTCCCACGATCCAAATGAGGCAGATTCCTCCACAAGGGTACCCACCTAAGAGAGCTAGATATCGCCAATTTGGATTGTGAGCGGGAACGAATACGAAAGTCTCAAGTGCCATCAAACACGAGATCCTTTCGCATCCTTTCCCTATCTAAGGTAACCTAGAGGTGGTTGCAGTCGGGGTTTGACCGCTAGTGTGTCCGATGTGTCGTGATCATCACAATGCAAGGTCATGCACAACAGTTTGTATCAAAACATCGCTTCAGTATGTGAGTAAGATAAACATACATTCCGAACTCCAACTTGCAAGGAAAAATGTCAACAATCACTCCACCCCTTATTTCCCCAATCTGCAAAAATATCTAACACAATGGTTAGCGTACGTACCTCACCTTCGAGAGCATCTGCAGAAAACAAGGTCAGATAAACCAATCAACTTTTTAATCGGCTCAAGTCCTTTGGAATTCATAACCAGAGATTCTGGTGTAGAAATGGTCCCCAGCGGAGTCGCCAGTCTTTCGCGACCCTCTCGAGGTGGTGTGCGGGCTCTCGAGGGCTAACGAGCCGCCCAATCTAAGCCTGATCGGACGCGGGCCTCTCCCAAGGGCCATTACCCCAATCGCAATGGTTGGATATGCGTGGTCGACCTTTAGTGCGGTCTGGTGACATGTGTACATGCCAAGGAGTCGCCACCAATCGTTTCGTGGAGGGTACGATCGGAAACCCTATCGAATAGTTGGGAGCGATCTATTCGATTCTGCGAAAACTAGAGAAATGGGATCGGAGACTTAGTTACGCCAACTATCAGAGTTGACGCTCTTTCGGTACCTAAGTTGAATGGTTTATCTGATTCTAGGATTTCAAGCAGAAGAGTGGGGTACGAATCCTAATTCTAAGAGTTCATGCAGACAGGAATGACTATCCTATCACTCACAGTCAATGAAAGTAAATGCGCAAACCAAGGACCTAATACGTGCGGATAAAATGCATGAAAGCAGCATAGCGTCCCTAATGAGGCCTTATTAGCCTAGAGAAGCATCAATCAAGGTTTAGGAGTAATTTTGACATGATTCGCCCAAGAGGGGCAGAATCGTAATTTTGAGAAATTTGGGGATAATTTGCCATAAAAAGGAAAAAGTATCATTTCAAAAGAAAGATGCAGTCAAAATAGGGTAGAAATGGGATTGGTGATCAAATCCTTCCATTTCCTATTTTTCGGGAATTTCCAGGATTTTTCTGGAATTTAAAAGTGATTTTACCCTTGGAGGGGTAAAATCGTCATTTTTGGACAAAGATGAGAATTGAAAATCTCAAATATTAGGGTTGGTCACCCACCTGACCCAAACCCCAACTTTGAGCAATTTCGAGGATTTGATTGGAACAAGAAAGACGATTTTCCCATTGGAGGGGTAAAATCGTCATTTTGAGAAAAGGGACGAGACTCGAAAACCCAAGCCCAAGAATTGGTCGCCTAACCGACCCTAATTCTTGCCTTGGCATTATCGACCTTATCTCGTATATACAGCAGAGGCGACTTACCCCTAAAGGGTAATATCGTCAAGTCTCGGAAGAACGGATAAGAAACCCCAAAAATAGGATTGACTAGTTGTCTGTGGTCAATCCTCGATTTTTGGGGATTTCTGGAGTGTCTAGGAATTTCCTACAATTTTCCTACATTTTTTTTGGATTTTCTAGAATTTTCTAGCATTTTTTAGGATTTTCTAAGATTTTTCTGTTTTTTTTAAATCATTTTCTGATTTTTCATTTATTTAAAAAATGTTATTCGGCCCGGGTCGGGTGACCCGGCCCACGACCCGGACCCGCGAAGCCTATGGACTAAAACGACGCCGTTTCTACGTTTTTTATTTTCAGATTATTCGGAATTAATCCGACGGCCTACACTGAACCGCGCGGCTAATCCCCGTCCGTTGGATCTAATTACTAGAACCTACGGTCTAGATTAAGCGAAAACTCGACCTGAGCCGTTTGATTGACTTACTAAAATAGATGGCCACGATTAGAACCTGAGACTTGATCTGAGCCGTTCAATCCTACTAACCTAAACGACGCCGCTGGACCCTTTATCTAAACGGCACCGTTTCAGCTGGTTTTGATTTTTCGATTTTACAACATTTTCGAATAATCCTATTTTCTAATCGGACGGTCACCATTTATTAGATTCGATTATTCTCAGCCGTTGGATTCTTTTTATTCGAATAACAGACTCAACGGCCATGCTGACTCGACATCCACATGGACCAGTCACGTGTTTCCACCTAGACCTTTGACTCGTTGACCTCGCCACGTACGCATCGTCTTCAACCTCGTGCGTGCAACTGGACGAACGGCTGTGCTTCTCCGGCGGCGATCCGATGGTGGATCCTTGATGAAATCATGCGAGACCAACGTCAATCGACTCGCGATCGTCTCTAGTTTAACATATCTAAGAATCGCAGCATCTCATTCGCAAAATCACGAGTATCAAGCAGAGTGCCGAGTACGGCCATGGGAGTTCGATCGCTCGACTAACACAAAATCATTGCAATTCCATCACAGGGTAGCATCAATCGATGTTCAAGAGACTTACCTCGAGCTCCGATTGAGCTCGCTCGGCCCAGATTTGGCTGGGCAAGAATGGACAGTGTTTGGCGTTGGAGGTTGGATTTGGAGACTCAATTCGAGGTGTACAAGCGAGGTCGATCCAAAATAGATGTGCGACAATGGTCAGTGATGTTCAAGGAGCAAAACGCACATAGTAATCGCAAGAATGAACAAGAAATGCATGAGTCACCGTTGGAGTGTAGTGAAGAACTAGAGGCTGTGACTCACTTGTTCCGGGGATTTCGGGCTGCGCGGTCTACGGCAACAGCTTCCTCTCAGTCTGGGCAACATGCTGATGATCTCCTAGAGCTTTGGTCTAGCCTGGAAAGGCCTGACCGATGCTTTGTGGATTCGAGCTCTGTCCTCGACAATGGCGGTTGGAGGACGAGCTCTCTCTCGCTTTCTTTCTCTCTCTCTCTCTCTCTCTCTCTCTCTCTCTCTCTCTCTCTCTCTCTCTCTCTCTCTCTCTCTCTCTCTCTCTCTCTCTCTCTCTCTCTCTCGATTCTCCTCGTCCTCTACTAACTGAATTGACCAACCTCTTCAACTAAAAGCCTCCGTAGGCTTATATAGCATTTTCAGTTTTGGCGCCAAATCGGGGAGTTGGGATAGGTGACCTCTGCACGTGAAAACACGTGCGAAATGGTCACCATCGACCCGCCATTGACGGGCATTAAGTGGCCATTCTTTTCTGGACCTCCGGTGGTTGCATTTGGCACGAATTGGGATGAATTTCAACTGAGCTTTGTGAGGTGTTGACTTTCGTAGGTCCGCCGGATTGATCGACCGATTACTTCTTCCTCCGGCGACCATTGGTCGCGGTTTTGGTGTCAATCGATGGGTAAATGCCTAAGGAATCAAACGCCCACCATTGCATCTTCAATTGTAGTCGATTGGACCATCAATTTTGTCACCAAAATTAAGCTTGGTACTGTTCATTCGCGCAGGAAACTGAGGAAGAAGAAGACACTGTAGCGGACCGATTCAACCGGCGGTCTGACCGGTCTGAACCGGTTTCGACTTACAATTTTCCAAATTAAACCCAAATTAATGGAAATTTTTGCAATTGGACCTCAAAATCGATTTTAGGGCATGAATTTTAGCTAAAAATGTAATTTTGCCCAAAAGTTCATATTAATTTCTATAAAACCCCCAAATTTTCCTGTAATTGCAAATTGGAGAATTGTGCAATTGAAGGCTCTAATGATCAAATTGGGCCAAATTACCTATGCCAATCGATTCAAAATGGTGAAACCCATTGGGTAGTATGTTTAATTTGCAATGATAATCCCAAAATTGAAAGTAATTTCAAATATGCCCAATTTTCAAGGATTAAAATGCAATTAAGTGTGTAATTTTGCCAATTTCATGCAATTGAGCAATTTGTGCAAATAATTGGGCTAAATTGCAATAAGGGACAGTTATATTAAATGTCAAGATCCTAAAAAAATGCCAAAATTACAAATTAAAAGACTCAATTGATATTTTTTTTATTATCAAATTCCATCATACGTGTCACAAAGGAACATGTAAAATTGAATTTGATTTTCGACTTTTTGTGAGGTCAAAAAGATACGGGATTTAAAATAAAAATATTGGCTATTTTTCCATATTTGTGTGACCTCAAATTCTATTGTTCTTGATTTTTCTAGTATTTTTCTAATTTCTGAAAATATTTAAAAAATACGAAAAATATGAAAAATTATTTTTTTTTTGTCAAAAATGGCTCCTTAGGCTTGGCCAAGGACACCAAAGTGGATTTTGTAATTTTTTGACTTTTTTTTATGGATTTTTCATGAATTTTCTAAGAAATAACCAAAAAAGGGCTGATCCAAAATTATGTGTCAACAGCTGCCCCTCTTTGAGAGGAATCTCATGAGAGGTTTCTCTCAAAGACAGGTGACATCTAAGTCTAGATCGAATCTACTAGGGAAATAGAAAAATGAATCTTGACATCTAATCTTTCTTGTCCCGCTGATGAATGCTCTGCTCATTTTGTTTCAGCTGATGTGAGAGAGAGAGAGAGTGTGGCGGGATAGAGATATTCACTTGTTATTTACCTGCCTCATGCTCGTGTGGCATGCGCGGTGTATAGCGAGTTCAAGTAGATACCTAGGGGCTCGTCTCTTGAGCGTCCTAGGGCGGTTAAACTCTAACCTGTATGGTAGGCCGTACCAGAATGTGATTCCTATACTTGACAAGAACCTATGAATGACGCATCCAGTCTCTTTAGGGATTGTCAGGGGTTTTGATCCTTATGGTGGATCAGACCATGAATATGACTCCTCTCTGCTAAGAACCTATGGATGATGCACCCGTTCTGTAGGGATTGTCGACCATTTTGATCCTTCAGGGGGATCAGGCCGGGAATATGACTCCTTTCTACTAGGAACCTATGAATGACGCACCCGTTTTGTAGGGATTGTCGAACATTTTGATCCTTCAGGGGGATCAGGCCGAGAATAGGACTCCTCTCTACTAGGAACCTATGGATGACACACCCGTTCTGTAGGGATTGTCGAACATTTTGATCCTTCAAGGGGATCAAGCCGAGAATATGACTCTTCTCCACTAGGAACCTATGGATGTCGCACCCGTTCTGCAGGGATTGTCGAACATTTAGCTGACCCTATGTTCTGAGGAATTAACTAGGGTTTGCACAAGTGAGGTGTACCTGACTTTCAGGTTTTACCAAATGAGCTTTCTGGGTTTAGGGATTACCTAGAACCTCACAGAAAGCTGTTTCTGGAGTTTGTCTTTTTGACATGCAAGGCGTTATTCTGGGATTTGGGGGTTCCAAGTATCCTGCAGAAAACTCGAACATGCAAAAACTTTGATAAGATTCTTCTGGGACCTAGGGGTTACCTGAAATCTAGTAGCAAGACATTCTTGAATGTCGTCCTTTCGACATTGGAGGTGACATTCTGGGATCTGGGGGTTCTAGGCATCCTGCAGAAAGCTCAAACCTGTAAAACTAGAATCTCACTTAGAGACGATTCGGAAGATTGTCCTTTTGACATTGGAGGTGACATTCTGGGATCTGGGGACTCCAGGCATCCTGCAGAAAGCTCAAACCTGTAAAACTGAAATCTCACAGAGGGATGATTTCGAAGATTGTCCTTTCGACATGATGATAAACATGGTGCAGATTAAAGGTTCATTTTAACCTATGCAATTATGCAAAGTGATTCGGGATGCTGGAGATTATCCAAGATATCTCAAAGTATGCGAAGATGATCGTGGATCCCTATGAGGCATATCCTGGATCGAACAATTTGAAGTTTCCAAACGAAGCTTGCTTTCGAGCATTCTATTGGAATATCTCTGTCAGAAAGGTCTTCTTACCAATTTTCCTGACTTGGTCTTTTCACAATTAGAGCACTCGAATCTCCTAATAGCCTGTACTTGGGTTTTCGGGACCGTTCACAGCGCATACCTTTAGACCAATCGGGTGGTCTTTACGGGACCGTAATGTTGGGTTTGGACATAGTTTCTGAAAGGGGACTCGCTTTCTGAGTCAGGTCTTTTTGCACGAAAAATTTTCTTCATCTGCTCCAGGTTTACAAGTCAAGAACCCTGCAAAATGAGAAAGAAATGATCTTGCTCGAACTTCTTCGAGCTAAGCTTAAGCATTAAACCCTACGTTAACCCAGATCCAGGCTTTCCTATTCTCTCGAGTAGAGAAATGAATGCCTCCGTCATCTCAATCAATGTAATCGATGCGAAGGTCCCTTATACCCTCAGATCCAGGTTTTCCTATTCTCACCCTTCCCTCATCTCTCGAGTGTATGTAGGACGTGTTTGGATTAGGTTTGCCTTTCATCTGGAGGGATATTCCTGTTAGATAGCCTAAGCAAGCCGTGTCTTTGGAAAAAGTTAGCTTGATTTTCTCCAGGCGTTTTTACTCCACAAGAGACTTCCATGATGCATAATGCATACTTTGAACATGCTTTGGACCAACTCCTGATTTTGACAGGTGTGCAATAAATGCAAGGAATTCATTTTTAGGAACAATGTTTATTCCTGAATCCAGTTATGTGAATGCCTACTCTCTCGTTCTTTTCATCTTACAGGAAGTGAGAGAGGCATTGTTGTGCTCTTCTTTTGCTGTCTCCTATCTTCATCACTTATTCCTGCATGTAGGATAGAAGAGATATTCTAGTGAGTAAAGGATGGTTTAACCGTTGAAGGAACAGATACATATCACCCGGTACTTGGTGTCGCGGTCTCTCCTGTCCAGGGTTTTATTTGAATGAGTCTGATCCTGAGTTTGCTTCTTGGAATCCTTCAAAACTGAACACATGCTAGTGTATGCATGGATGCATGATATGCTTATGCAGTGACCGTTATGATGATTCGGATCAATTCGGGACAAGCCACATGACCAATATCTGATTTTATTTCATGGGTAATACTTCTTCACAGCATCTGAATTTACAGGGTGCCCCAATTCTTCTCCTTCAGAATTTACAAGAATCAATGCTCCTCCTATGAGAATTTTCTTGACAATATAAGGGCCCTCGTAATTCGGTGTAAACTTGCCTCTCGGATGGACAGCATTCGGTTGGGTTTTCCTTACCACTAGATCATTCTCTTCAAAACTTCTGGCTCTAACATTTCGATTGAATGATTTGGCCACCCTCTTCTGGTAACCTTGACCATGACAAATGGCTCTAAGACGCTTTTCGTCTACCAAATTTAGCTGTTCATATTTATGCTCGGAGTATTCTGACTCGGAGAGTTTGCCCTCTGATAAGATCCTTAAGGAGGGAACTTTAACTTCCACGGGTAGAACTGTTTTCATCCTGTACACCAGACTGTAATGAGTTGCCCTTGTAGAAGTCATGATCGAAGTTCGATATGCCATTAAGGCAAAGTGTAGCCTTTCATGCCAGTCCCTATAGTTTTCTGCAGTCTTAGCCAAAATTCTTTTGATGTTCTTGTTGGCTGCTTCCACTGCTCCATTCATCTATGGGCGGTAAAGGGACGAATTAAGATGTCGAATACCAAAGTGGTCAAGCTGATTATCGACAATCTTTTTGTTCAGGTTGGACCCATTATCTGTAATGATCGCTTGAGGGGTACCATATCTGGAGATTATTGATAAACCTTGCCACATTTCTTGCCGTGACATTCTTGTAAGAACTGGCTTCTATCCACTTTGTGAAGTAATCAATTGCCACCTGGATGAAGCGGTGACCATTTGAAGCCATGGGGCTGATAGGCCCTATCATGTCTATCCCCCACATAGAAAAAGGCCAAGTTTCAGACATTTGATGTAATTCATTTGGGGGTGCATTAATCTTATCGCCGTATATTTGGATTGGTGGCTTGGCCGGACATGTTGACAACAGTCTGATTCGATGGTCATCCAATAATAGCCAAGCCGCATGATCTTTTTAGTGAGAAGGTGGCCATTCATATGAGGCCCACATATACCTTCATGGATCTCCTTCATGAGAGTATTTGTTTCTTTAGCATCTACACATCTTAATAAAGTGGAGTCAAACGACCTTTTGTACAGAATGTGTCCACTGAGGAAGAATTTGCTGGCCATCCTGGTTATGTATCTTCGGTCTCCTGCCTGGCACCCTTCGGGAAACTCCCCTTTTAGGAGATAATTCTTGATGTCATAATACCACGGCTCTCCATCGAACTCTTCTTCGATCAGTATACAATAGGCTGGCCTTTCAACTATGCCGATCCTTAGGGGTTCTATTTCTAACCCACCAGTTATTTGCAACATTGAGGCCAATGTGGCTAGTGCATCTGCGAACTGGTCGTGAGATCTTGGTAAGTATTCGAACGACACTTCCTCGAACTTAAGTGTCAGTTCTTCAAGGTATTCGTGATAAGGGATGAGTTTTGCGTCCTCCGTTTTCCACTCTCCCTATGTCTGTAAAATGATGAGCATGGAATCTCCATAAACTTGCAACTTAGGTATCCCCATGGAAATGGCCAATTGTAAGCCTAGAATGCACGCTTCGTATTCTGAGATATTGTTGGTACAAGGGAAAGTCATCTTCGTCGCAACATGATAATGTTGATCATCAGGAGATATCCGCACCGCCCCGTGCCGGCTCTAGATAGGTTAACAGCGCCATCAAAGTATATGATCCATTTATCCTCTGCCAGGTTCAGAACTTGATCTTCTGTCTTTGTCTTTCCAGAAAACTTACAACTTTGTGAGTTTTCTGCCAACATATCAGCTATGGCTCTCCCTTTTACTAATTTTTAAGGAGAACACTTGATGTCAAATTCAGATAACATCACCTGCCATTTTGCTAACTTCCCAATTAAAGCGGGTTTCTCTAGGAGGTATTTGACAGGGTCATTTTCTGTTACCAGTTGAATATAGTGATGTAGGGTATACTGTCTTAACTTGCGAAGTATCTTAACCTGCGAAGTACCCATACGGTTGCCACACATGCCCTTTCAACAGGTATGTACTTTACTTCAGACGAGGTGAATTTCTTGCTCAAATAATAGATGGCTCTTTCCTTATCATCCGTCGGACTTGTTTGGGCGAGTAAGGCTCCCAAAGATTCTTATTGTATAGTCAGATATAAGGTCAAAGGATGACCTGGGATGGGTGGCACAAGTACTGGCGAAATGACCAGGTAGTTCTTGATCTTCTAGAATGCCTGACTGCACTCTGTATCCTATGTCACTTTCGCACCCTTCTTGAGTAGTTTGAAAATCGGTTTAGCCACATCTGATAGCTGATTGATGAATCTGGCAATATAGTTCAGTCTCCCCAGAAGGCTTCTTACTTCTTTCACTGTGGAGGGAGTGGCCAGATCATGGATGACTTGGATCTTTGAAGGATCAATCTCAATGCCCCTGTTACTGACCATGAATCCGAGAAGTTTCCTAGATTTTGCCCCGGACACACATTTGTTAGGGTTCAACCTCAACTTGTATTTGTGCAGTCGTTCAAATAGCTTTCTTAAGACTTGAATGTGATCCTGTCCCTTCTTGGACTTGGCGATTATGTCATCAACATATACTTCGATTTCTTTATGGATCATGTCATGGAACAACGTGATCATAGCCTTTTGGAAGGTGGCCCCCGCGTTCTTTAATCCAAAGGGCATAACTTTATAGCAAAAGTTACCCCAGGGCGTGGTAAAAGCAGTCTTTGGCTTGTCCTCCTGTTTCATGAGGATTTGATTATATCCAGAGAATCCATCCATAAACGAGAACAATTCATATCCCGCTGTACTAGCCACCAACACGTCAATGTGAGGTAGTGGAAAATCGTCTTTTGGGCTTGCTCTATTCAGATCTCGATATCCACGCAGATCCGAACTTTGCCATTCTTTTTCATGATGGAAACTATGTTTGCAATCCAGTCCGAGTAGGGGATAGTTTCAATAAAGCCTACCCTGAGAAGCCTCATGACTTCATCCTTAATCATGTCTTCTAATTCGGCTTTCATCCATTTGCTACCTTGTCTGACAGCTTTAATACTGGGATCCGTGGGTAATGCAAGTTCCACGATCTTGGGATCCAAACCTGGGATGTTAGCGTAAGACTATGCAAAGACGTCTTGATACTCCCTCAATAATTATGTGAATCTGAGCTTTTCATCCCAGGATAAATGTCCACCAATCTTGACTTCCTTGATATTTATAGAGTCCCCCAAATTAATAACAACTGGTTCTTCTGAAGTGGGGGGTACTGACTCTTCGAAGGCACTCCATTCTCTGCGGATAGATGCGTAACCTTCGTCCTCATCCTCTTCTTCAATATTGTAAGAACAACCATCATGATGATCCAAATCACACAATAACATGATATGTATGTTTGAGATGGTATGCCCGAAATGTCATGAGTATGGTTAGTCTATACTTCATGTGAAAATGCCATGCATGAGTGTGAAAAACCTTTTCGAAAGAGGTTTTAAAATAAGTGGAAGTGTAATTGGGACAAGTCCTGATATGCTAGGACATCCTTGCCCCTGGGGAACCCTTTTGGAAATTAGGAATCATATGGAAAACCAGGCTTCAAGCTTCTGTGCGGAAGACTAGTATCATCATTAGGCTGATTTATGGTTCCATATGTCCTTAATAAAACTTGCGTGATTTTATTGAATGCAAAATGGGCCGTATTACAAACTATGCTGTTTAGACCAACGGCCGGAGATCCAAAGGCGTTTTCCTACTGTATCTCAAATGACAGGAATTAAAAATGCGACAAAATGCAGAAAATTCTAAGTACAGTATTTAAAAGCAGGAGAGGTTTCTTTACTCAGAAGTAGTGGCTTCGTCACTTAGCCACTCTATGATGACATTCACGAAGTTGTCTTCAAGAAAAGGGTTTGCCAGATCTGGTTCTGCTACTGGAGTTATATCCACTTCTGACAACCACCTAGAGTTCTTGCTGAAATAGGCGTTCAGAGGATTATTGAACATCTAGGACCTGCCTTTCCAAGCTGGAGAACCAATGAATGAATCCTTCGGGTTGTTCTGGCTTCCATGGCGTCTCAGGATCTTGCCTCGGCCTCGGCTTGTTGCTTTTGGGGCAGATTCGTCCAAGTGGTTTTTCTGATACCCCAGGCCCTTCTTATGCTGGTTAGCTTTCAACTGCAGGGGAGTACTCATTCCTTGACCATGCTTGCCTAGACCCTCTCCAAGGTTATATCCATATCTAGTAGCATCTTAGCTGGTAAAAGATTGGCTTCAGAGATATAAGAGGCTTTCAACCTTGTCCCCACGGGAGTATGTACTGTCGCCACCAATTCCAAGGAATGATAGCTTGCTTCCATATTAACTTCGGGCTCGATGTAGGGAATAGCGCTGTTCTGATATGTTTGGAGGTCAACTTCTCAATGTATGGTAACTACCTTCCCATCCACCACAAAGCACACCTTCTGATGCAAGCTTGATGGCACGGCTCCTGCTACATGGATCTAAGGTCTCCCCAGCAGGAATCCGAATGCATTAGGCAAATCCATTACTTGGAAATTTATAGAGAATCTGGCTGGGCCGACGAGTACGTCGAGCTCAATCTCACCTACCACAGTCTTCTTCATTCCATCGAAAGCTCTTACAGCTGTTTTGGAGGCCTTAATCATCTCCTCGTTGATCCCCATCCTCCTTAACGTAGCCAGAGGGCAAATATTGAAGGCAGATCCATTGTCGATTAGTACGTGTGCCACTCTCTTTCCATTACATTGCGCAGAAATGTATAAGGCCTTGTTGTGTCCTCTTCCTTCCGTGGGAAAGTCTTCATATGAGAAACTCAACTGGTCTTTCAAAAGGATCGCCCCTAGAAAGTCCCCTAATTGTACATCATTAATCGTTTCAGGGACATGCACCTCATTAAGTATCTTCAATAGTGCATTCTTGTGCTTCTCTGAATTGATGAATAAATCCAGTAAAGATATTTGAGCTGGCATCTTCCTTAGCTGCTCTATTACTTCAAACTCGCTGGTTTTAATGATGGACATGAGCTTCTCCGCGTCTTCCTTCGAGACTTCTTTTCGGATTCACCTTCCCTAGGGGCGTAAAATCGTCCAGACGTCATCACGGCATCTACTTCCTCCGTCCCATACTCCCAATGGACCGCTTTAGGATCGTACTCTTCTATCGGAGGGAGTTGTATGGTTATTGTCTTTGGATAAGATATTTCTGGTTCAGCTGTGTCGTCTTCTTCCTCTTCCGTCAATCGAATCATGACTGGCTTGACTACGCAATCTTCTGCCTCATTCAAGATATCAAGATCTTCCAACTTAATCACCACAGCTGTAGCGGCTTCGATCATTGACACAGTGTTGTCAAAACTCTTTGAGAGGATTTCGTTTCCCAATTGACAATGTCGGTCGCCGTCACTCAGTACTGTTGATGTTGCCGATCTCGGGTACTCTCTCATTCCCCAAAGTTGTTCAACTGAGTTCTGTTGCTGATCTTTCAATCTCTCTATTTTGGCAAATCGTTCTGTGTCAAGCTTAGTATCCCTTATCTGGTCAAGTGATGACTCATGCTCTTTTGAAAAAGGCTTTTTCGGTTGAACGGGAAGCTAGGAGGAGCAGAGTATTTCACCTTAAAGTTATACCCTCCGGAATCATGACCCATATTGTCTACAATTTCACCACTTTCTAGCGCGTCAGCCGTGAATCTGCGATCTGCTAAACTTCGCCTCTTGGCTTCCAGTTCGTCCTTATCAGGTTCTTCTTCTGGTTCAATGATTAGCCCAAAATCGCCTACCAGACCTTCATGCGGGATGTTCCACATGCTTCCTTGCTCAGTTTTAATCACGAAGTGGCTCCCTTTGAAGGATAGAGAAGCTTCGATCCCCTCGAATTTTTCATCGTTAATATCAGACATTATCCCCAAGCTCATCATTTTAGTTATACACAGTTTCTTCATGTCAGCGGAGATCTCCCATTCTTTCGGGTATAGTGAAGCGATTGCCAAGATGTTGGTCAGTATAGACACGTCTACCTTTAGCTCAAGGTGGCTTTCCTCCTTTTCAGCGAATATTGCCCCTATTGCATGGTGATCAGGAAGTGGATTTTCTTGCACGTTCGGTGCCGTGATATCAAATTTCAAGATCTGGCTATCAATCAGAGCCTGTACTTTTAGCTTAAGGATATAGCAATTATCAACGTTATGTCCTCTTTTGCCCATGTGATAGACACAAGTCTGGCTTTCGTCAAAACCTGGATATTTAACAGGATTTGCCCTAGGTGGTTCCTTCGCCACCAAGTGTTGCTCCAACAGCATCGGGAGCAGCTTGGACAAGGGCCTGGGGAGTTGAGAGAACTGCCTTTGGGATTGCCTCCTTCTAGGCTCTTGCACTTTCGGCGCCGACCAGGACGATCCTCCTTTGGTCTGATTAGAATTGCCAAACGGTTTGGGCTTATGGGGGTCCGATATGAATGCTATGTCAAGCACGACCTCTTTCTCTTTCTTTAAGGGATACTGTCTCCTAGTAGAGGCTTCATGAGGCCTCCTTTCTCTTAAGGCCCATTCTAGCGTTTCAGCCACCTTTATCAAGTGTGCAAATGTTTGACATCCCGAGGTGTTTAACCTGTCAAAGTATTCGTAGGGGAGTGCTTTCAGGAACAAATCAATCAGCTCATCTTCTGGGATAGACGGCTTTACTTGGGTTGCCAAAACCCGCCATGTCTGGGCATATGTTCTAATCAACTCGCTCATTGCCTTGTAGGTTCGTAGAAGGTCTTATCTCGTCGGGGCTGTAGCTGTGTTGAACTTATACTGCCTGAGGAAGTCCTCAGCAAGATCTTCCCACCCATCATAATCATCGAGGTCCAGCTCGATGAACCAAGCCAGAGCGGCGCCCGCCAAACTCTCCTGGAACGTGTTCATCAGTAATGGAACATAGTCTGAATATTGCGGCATCTTGCGCAGGTAATATTTAGGGTGAGCGCGAGGACAGCCTTTCCCATTATACTTCCTCACGAAGTCCGGTTCTTTGTAGTCCAGAGGGGTCTCTACCTTGACGAAGGGAGACATCTTGTCGAAACGAGCCAACTTGTAACCTTGGCTGCTTAAGCATTCTTCAATCTTGGCTAATCTCTTAGCCTCCACTTCAGTTCTCACAGTTTGCTTTCCCTTTTCATCCTTCTTAAGGTTGATGACAATAGGGGGTGCCTTTTGTTGTGACTGGATATTCGGCATACGGACATCGTCATCGACACGCTGGGTATTTTCCGCCGTCTCTTTATCAGCTATATCGGGTGCAAGTGATGAACTTGAGTTGTTCTGATTAGGGGCTATTGCCTGTCTGGCTTGGGAGGCTTCCGGCATCGCCTTAATATGAGCCATCATAGTTGCCATAGCGGTCATCTGGGTTTCCAGCATGCCTACGCGTGGGGTCAACTCCTGTTGTTCCATTCTCGTCTTAAGTCGAGTGCGAAAACGATGCATTGGTAATTCCGTGATGAGAGTGTACATGTTTTCAGAAGAAATTCCAATGAGTATTTCTTCGGTACTGACGAAAAGAAGTACTCGATCCTTCTAATTGCATATTTTCTATTGGCGAATGAGAAAAAGAACTACCTTATGAGCCTTAGTCTCATGTGAGTAATCCTTTTAATCATTCTCCAAAGAGAATTAATGAAATTAAAATAAGCGTAATTTTTTACGATAATTTTTATGCATTAGTGAAATATGTCCACATTCATGTTCATATGTCTGAAAATAATCTATAGTACAAGTGAGAATGAATGAGAAGGCATCACAATGTTTGCTTTATTTTACACTTGATAGAATAGTCTATTCAAGTCTAGGACGCTTGAGGTCTAAGGTATCCTCATCATCCCAATATGGGTTCCCCTCTTCAGTCTGGGAATCTTCATCTCCCAAGTACAGCGGCGATCCCATGTCTTCGGGAATATAGGACTCTATCCTAGGTACGTACGGCACGATATGCTCAGGTATATAAGGCTCGAGAAAGTTGCGTTTGGTCGCTTCAAAGTGCTGGATGTACTCAACGGTGGCCCTGTGAATGTTCTCCTTACGAGTCATATTTTCTGGCCAACTTATATCTTCGGCTTGAGAGTTCTTCAGAGAGTGAATGATAAACGCCACCTTGGCTTCGAACTGTTTCTTCTTTTCTCCCACGAGGGTCTCGTTTGGTGTGTCAAAGGAAAAGACACCAGGTCGTGGTGGAGGAGGGATCTCCTGTAATGCCCCAAATTGTAGGATAACCCTCTTCAAATAATATGCGGTAGCGCCCATGAATCCCAGCAAAGGGATTGGATCTTTGCCATTGTATGCTAGTCTGACTTTGCCCAGTGTTGGCAACCTTAGCCGCCATCGGAGCTGTTCCGGTTTTAAATTTCTAAGGAAGTTCTTCCATTCTATGAAGTTGAACTTAGGAATACGTTTATGGGTTCTGACAAAGGTTTTAAGAGGATGAGCATCGGGGCTGATCTCAGTGAAACCCATGCGGATATGGAATTGTCTAACATGAGATGTGAACCACGTGTACAGAAGATCACTAGAGGCTCTAAAGATTCCCTTCTTATTTTTCTTGAAGCGATTTAGGGAAAGAAAGGTCTCAGCAAGGATGATGTTTGAGTAATCCCACCCACAACAGACTTGTCTGACTACAACGGCCATGATAGGATCGAAGGTGACAGACAAGATTGGGAATAGCACGAAGCTAAAGAGGGCCAACACAAAGGCTCTGGCTGATTTTGTCCATTTAGCGGCTGGGAGGTTGGGAAATAGATATAGGAGGAAGGATAGTGAAATCCTCCCAGAATTACTTTTGGCGTTTGTTTTGACTTCGTTAAGGCTTGTATCAAGGAATTCAGCTAGTTGACTCAAGGGATCGAATCCTATGGGAGGTTGAACTAGTAAGTGAGTGAACTCTACTCCGATTGCGGCGCTATACTCTTCGAGAGTAGGGGTAATTTCCAACCCTTCCATGCAGAATGTAGCGGTGGTAGGATCCCAATAGAGCGCCATGGCTTGAATAAAGGCATGTTGACACTCAATCTTTAGCAGGTCCAGTAGGTATCTCAGTCGTGATTCGGCGTATTTTTGACTAGCTCACCCATGCTATTCCACCATGATAGGAGGTCGGCCCGGGGAACTTTGAACACTTGAATATCATTCTTTCCCATCAAGTCTAAAATATGCAAATAATTTTGAAAAGTCAATCGTCAAAAATTACTTTAAAACACGTGACTATGCAAGTGCCATGAAGTATGCATGGGCTAACTTAATTGCATAGTTCAATTGAAGAAATGGAAATTAGAATTCTTTTCAGGTGTTGAAAACCTGACCTGAAGTCTAATTTAAATTTCTGGAAAGTGAATTATGCAATTTAGTCAGGTTCACTCAGTGACTAAGGGAATTAACAACGCCACATGCCATTGGTCAAAACATCAAATGGGAGAAGAGCGGAATGAATTCCTTATTCCAATCAGGACGCCTAATGAAAGAAAGGTAAGAAGAAAGACTCTTCAAACAAGAAAGCCATAAAAGGCCGTTGGAATGTGAGGATCTAATCCACCTTTTCTAAAGGTCTACTCCTCCTCACAATGATAGTCAAACGGGAACCTTCCTCCAGTCGAGTGTAAGGGGTTGTCTTCAATGCATTGGTCGAGGGGTCCTAGTTCCTCTGGCCATCCTCTAGTCCACGGTACAATGACTTCAGGAGTCTTCTCGCGCCTTGTCTTTTTGAGTATGATGCGCTTTGGCTTTGTCTTGATCGCAGGGCGTCTTCTTTTTCCCCAAAAGGTGATCCTTGGTACGTCTTCATTTGCGCGTCTTTCGGCTTGTCGACGTGCGTATGCCTCTCTAGCTAGGTGGTTACGACGCTGTCTCTTCATCTCCAAATAATTCTTGAACATTTCGTCGGCTTGTCGCTTGAATCTAAGGTTGTCGACATAATAACGGGTTTGACAATCTTCGGCGTATCTCAACTTGCGGCCAGTCAACTCTCGGCCATGCACGAACCTAGTAAAGTGCAGCCTTGTTTTCGGTCCAGGGCGAGTAACTTTCCTTAGGTACTCAAAGGTTACCAATTCTGTCGAACTCTTGGGAAATGGCGACATCCTACCCCTTATCATTGTTATTTCAATTAGTCACTTGAGTGATTTTTACGATGTATGCAAATGCATGTACATGTATGCAATGTATGAGTTATATTATGAAACCAGGAATGGTAATGTACATTGAAAGTAAATGCCTTACCAACCAAACTCGGGGAATGTGAAATGTTCCCCTGTAACAATGTGTGATTTTAGATATACCAACCATTCATACACAGGCGCGTGAGACAAGTGGGTATACTCTAAAAAATTAGAAATCAGGTAAAGAACCTATGGCTCAGGCTCCCACGATCTAAATGAGGCAGATTCCTCCCCAAGGGTACCCACCCAAGAGGGCTAGATATCGCTAATTTGGATTGTGAGCGGGAACGAATACGAAAGTCTCAAGTGCCATCAAACACGAGATCATTTCGCATCCTTTCCCTATCTAAGGTAACCTAGAGGTGGTTGCAGTCGGGGTTTGACCGCCAGTGTGTCCGATGTGTCGTGATCATCACAATGCAAGGTTATGCACAACAGTTTGTATCAAAACACAGCTTCAGTATGTGCGTAAGATAAACATACATTCCAAACTCCAACCTGCAAGGAAAAATGTCAACAATCACTCCACCCCTTATTTCCCCAATCTGCAAAAATATCTAACGCAATGGTTAGCATACGTACCTCACCTTCGAGAGCATCTGTAGAAAACAAGGTCAGATCAACCAATCAACTTTTTAATCGGCTCAAGTCCTCTGGAATTCGTAACCAGAGATTCTAGTTTAGAATAGGTCCCCCGCGGAGTCGCCAGTCTTTCGCGACCCTCTCGAGGTGGTGTACGGGCTCTCGAGGGCTAATGGGCCGCCCGATCTAAGCCTGATCGGACGCGGGCCTCTCCCAAGGTCCATTACCCAAATCGCAACGGCTGGATATGTGTGGTCGACCTTTAGTGCGGTCTGGTGACATGTGATATGTGTACATGCCAAGGAGTCGCCACCAATCGTTTCGTGGAGGGTACGATCAGAAACCCAATCGAATAGTTAGGAGCGATCTATTCGATTCTGCGAAAACCAGAGAAATGGGATCGGGGACTTAGTTACGCCAACTATCAGAGTTGACGCTCTTTCGGTACCTAAGTTGAATGGTTTATCTGATTCTAGGATTTCATGTAGATGAGTGGGGTACGGATCCTAATTCTAAGAGTTCATGCAGACAGGAATGACTATCATATCACTCACAGTCAATGAAAGTAAATGCGCAAACCAAGGACCCAATACGTGCGGATATAATGCATGAAAGCAGCATGACATCCCTAATGAGGCCCTATTACCCTAGAGAAGTATCAATCAATGTTTTGGAGTGATTTTGACATGATTCGCCCATTAGGGGCAAAATCGTAATTTTGGGAAATTTGGGGATAATTTGCCATAAAAAGGAAAAATTATCATTTCAAATGAAAGATGCAATCAAAATAGGGTAGAAATGAGATTGGTGATCAAATCCTTCCATTTCCTATTTTTCGGGAATTTCCAGGATTTTTCTGGAATTTAAAAGTGATTTTACCCTTGGAGGGGTAAAATCGTCATTTTTGGACAAAGATGAGAACTAAAAATCTCAAATATTAGGGTTGGTCACCCACCTGACCCAAACCCCAACTTTGAGCGATTTCTAGGATTTGATTGGAACAAGAAAGACGATTTTTCCATTGGAGGGGTAAAATCGTCATTTTGAGAAAAGGGACGAGACTCGAAAACCCAAGCCCAAGAATTGGTCGCCTAACCGACCCTAATTCTTGCCTTGGCATTATCGACCTTATCTCGTATATACAGCAGAGGCGACTTACCCCTAAAGGGTAATATCGTCAAGTCTCGGAAGAACGGATAAGAAACCCCAAAAATAGGATTGACTAGTTGTCTGTGGTCAATCCTCGATTTTTGGGGATTTCTGGAGTGTCTAGGAATTTCCTACAATTTTCCTACATTTTTTTTTTGGATTTTCTAGAATTTTCTATCATTTTTTTTAGGATTTTCTAAGATTTTTCTGATTTTTTTTAAAAATCATTTTCTGATTTTTTTTTATTTAAAAAATGTTATTCGGGCCGGGTCGGGTGTCCCGGCCCACGACCCGGACCCGCGAAGCCTATGGACTAAAACGACGCCGTTTCTACGTTTTTGATTTTCAGATTATTCGGAATTAATCTGACGGCCTACACTGAACCGCGTGGCTAATTCGCGTCCGTTGGATCTGATTACTAGAACCTACGGTCTAGATTAAGCGAAGACTCGACCTGTGCCGTTTGATTAACTTACTAAAATCTACGGCCACGATTAGAACCTGAGACTTGATCTGAGCCGTTCAATCCTACTAACCTAAACGACGCCACTTGACCCTTTATCTAAACGGCACCGTTTCAGCTGGTTTTGATTTTCCAATTTTACAACATTTTCGAATAATCCTAATTTCTAATCGGACGGTCACCATTTATTAGATTCGATTATTCTCAGCCGTTGGATTCTTTTTATTCGAATAACAGACTCAACGGCCATGCTGACTCGACATCCACGTGGACCAGTCACGTGTTGCCACCTAGACCTTTGACTCGTTGACCTCGCCACGTACGCATCGTCTTCAACTTCGCGCCTGCAACTGGACGAACGACTGTGCTTCTCCGGCGGCGATTCGACGGTGGATCCTTGATGAAATCATGCGAGACCAACGTCAATCGACTCGCGATCGTCTCTAGTTTAACATATCTAAGAATCGCAGCATCTCATTCGCAAAATCGCGAGTATCAAGCAGAGTGCCGAGTACGGCCATGGGAGTTCAATCGCTCGACTAACACAAAATTATTGCAATTCCATCACAGGATAGCATCAATCGATGTTCAGGAGACTTACCTCGAGCTCCGATTGAGCTCGCTCGGCCCAGATTTGGCTGGGCAAGAACGGACAGTGTTCAACGATGGAGGTTGGATTGAGAGACTCAATTCGAGGTGTACAAGCGAGGTCGATGCAAAATAGATGTGCGACAATGGTCAGTGATGTTCAAGGAGCAAAACGCACAAAGTAATCGCAAGAATGAACAAGAAATGCATGAGTCGCCATTGAAGTGCAGTGAAGAACTCGAGGCTGTGACTCACGTGTTCCGGCGATTTCGGGCTGCGCGGTCGATGGTAACAGCTTCCTCTCAGTCTGGGCAACCTGCTGACGATCTCCTAGAGTTTTGGTCTAGCCTGGAAAGGCTTGACCGATGCTCTGTGGATTCGAGCTCTGTCCTCGACAATGGCGGTTGGAGGACGAGCTCTCTCTCACTTTCTCTCTCTCTCTCTCTCTCTCTCTCTCTCTCTCTCTCTCTCTCTCTCTCTCTCTCTCTCTCTCTCTCTCTCTCTCTCTCTCTCTCTCTCTCTCTCTCTCGATTCTCCTCGTCCTCTACTAACTGAATTGACCAACCTCTTCAATCGAAAGCCTCCGTAGGCTTATATAGCATTTTCAGTTTTGGCGCCGAATCGGGGAGTTGGGATAGGTGACCTCCGCACGTGAAAACACGTGTGAAATGGTCACCGACGACCGGCCATTGACGGGCATTAAGTGGCCATTCTGTTCGGGACCTCCGGTGGTTGCATTTGGCACGAATTGGGATGAATTTCAACTGAGCTTTGTGAGATGTTGACTTTCGTAGGTCCGCCGGATTGACCGGCCGATTACTTCTTCCTTCGGCGACCATTGGTCGCGGTCTTGGTGTCAATCGACGGGTAAATGCCTAAGGAATCAAACACCCACTATTGTATCTTCAATTGTAGTCGATTGGACCGTCAATTTTGTCGCCAAAATTAAGCTTGGTACTGTTCATTCGCGCAGGAAACTGAGGAAGAAGAAGACACTGTAGCGAACCGGTTCGACCGGCGGTCTGCCCGGTCTGAACCGGTTCCGACTTACAATTTTCCAAATTAAACCCAAATTAATGGGAAACTTTTGTAATTGGACCTCAGAATCGATTTTAGGGCATGGATTTTATCTAAAAATGTAATTTTGCCAAAAGTTCATATTAATTTCTATAAAAACCCCAAATTTTCATGTAATTACAAATTGAGGAATTGTGCAATTGAAGGCTCTAATGATCAAATTGGGCCAAATTACCTATGCCAATCGATTCAAAATGTGAAACCCATTGGGTAGTATGTTTAATTTGCAATGATAGTCCCTAAATTGAAAGTAATTTCAAATATGCCCAATTTTCAAGGATTAAAATGCAATTAAGTGTGCAATTTTGCCAATTTCATGCAATTGAGCAATTTGTGCAAACCATTGGGCTAAATTACAATAAGGGACAGTTAGATTAAATGTCAAGATCCTAAAAAATGCCAAAATTACAAATTAAAAGACTCAATTGATATTTTTTTTTATGAAATTCAATCATACGTGTTACAAAGGAACATGTAAAATTGAATCTTATTTTGGACTTTTTGTGAGGTCAAAAAGATAAGGGATTTAAAATAAAAATATTGGATATTTTTCCATATTTTTGTGACCTCAAATTCTATTGTTTTTATTTTTCTATTATTTTTCTAATTTCTGAAAATATTTAAAAAATACAAAAAATATGAAATATTATTTTTTGTCAACAATGGTTCCTTAGGCTTGGCCAAGGCCACCAAAGTTGATTTTTCAATTTTTTTTGACTTTTTTTTATGGATTTTTCATGAATTTTCTAAGAAATAACCAAAAAAGGGCTGATCCAAAATTTGGTGTCAACACCATGGAGGCTGCCAAAAATAGATGAAGACAAGGTCAAAGGGAGTCAAACCCAATGGATTGAATTATTGAGGCTTGCCAAGTGTTTTTCAAAGATGGCTTCATGCAATTAATGCCCCACAAAATCAATCTTGTCAAATTAAACCCTCAATTATTTGTGGGAAGCTTCATTATACCTCTCCTTCAGCCGTGGCCCTCTCCCTCTCATTTTTCCCTTCATTTTTCTCTTCTTCTTCCTCCTAGCCGAACCTGCCCAGTTTGACCAGCTACCGCCGCTCTATTCGCTGAGCTCGACCGCCCTCTTTCGCCGTTCTTTTGCCGTGCTTCGACCACCAGAAGCTAGCCCAACCTGTCCTCTACAAGTTTCAAGTGGTAGCTCGTCAATTGGTTGAGTAACTTTTCCCGTGCAAGCTTGAGACCAAAACCGGACAGATTCTGAGCAAGCTGGGGTAAGGCTTCCGTTCTTCCTCATAGAGACTTCAAATGACTTAGTTTTTTCTATGAGATCTCTATAACATCTAGTACTCAAGTTCATTGAGCAGATATTATGGTTTTATTAGAGATTTATGGTGTTTTCATGTCTGATTTTGGTAGACTTCTATTGAGCAGAAAATTGACCGCCGAGTATCAAGGGGAAAACCGAACTGTTTAAGGACTTCAGGGTGTTATTTCTCCTCAAAACACTTGGTGAGCTTCCTCAACACTTGGATTGAGATGTTAACAAGTTTATTTCGTGAGAAATTGGAACCTAAAGTTGAGATGTGGATTGGTTTATTCGGACTAGACTAAAATCGTTTCTGTTCCGTTACTGCTCTATCTGGACTGAATCTGTCACGCCCCGAACCCGTCGAGCACACGTACATCCCACCAGGCCGTTTATCTTCAATTATCTCCCAGGATCCCTCGGCCAATCATATACCAACTTGACATAGAAATAATATCGTGGAAGCCATAAAACTTGCTCCATACAAATTACAACGAGATGACTCAGGACAAAGGGTATGCACCTCTTATAAATAAAATTCTCATCAGAAGTTATCACAGTCAAGTACCCAAAACTCAATTTCTAAATCTTCAAAATTCAGATACCACCCCTACAGCCCCCAAAGACATAAAACCATGCATTCCATTACTTCATCGAGAGCTCTTCCTCATCACGCCTGTTTTTCCGTCTTCAAGGACCTGAAAAAAATTAATCCCCCACTAGGGTGAGATATATATATCTCATCAAGTAGAACCTAAACCTAAACCTGAACACCAGTCCCCTCAGACCACACTTGCACATGATATCAAATGCAGGCATTCGTCACTACAATGGAACACGGCCTTCATAAATCATACATGTTACCAACCAAGCATAGACAATCTTATGAGTTCAAGCTCAAAGCACATGGCATATAAACAAACACACATCACTCTCAGTTCTTCACAGTCTTTCCTCGCACGGCCCTCAGGCCACCATGTACTTCTCTAGCACTCTTGCCAACTGATATCACTAGGGCCACAGGCCAATCGGTACTTCAGAGGCTTACAACCATTTATCATTTCAAGGGCGCACAGCCACTCGATACCACTGATGCCACACAATAATGCAATTATGTAGGGAATTCAGCAAGCAATGGCATATGGCGATTGAATATCACTTCCTCAAGGTACTTGATAGGAAGAAGCAACCATCAAGCACACATCACCACTTGAGACCCAAACTTCGCACATCAGCCTAAAACAACCATATCATTTTCATAAGTCACCAATGCGACCAATAATTCAATCATCGCCAGGGCCCACGGCCGCGATGTATCGCCAAGGCTCAAAGCCGCGATATAATTTCATAGGGCTTACATCCAAGCCATCGCTAGGGCCCAGGGTCGCGATGTAGTTTCAATTTACTCAAGCATCGCCAGGGCCCACGGCCGCGATGAAATTTCAATTCACTCAAGCATCGCTAAGGCCCACGTCCGCGATAAAATTTCTCAGGGCCCACAGCTAATTCACTACCAGGGCATCATAGCCAGTTAATATCCCAAAGGCGTACAAGCCATAAAAATCACACAACATCATTCACCGTACTTTTATCGCACAACGACACTACATATTTCAATAATCCAGTAGCGTCCTAGGGTTCGAGTAAGGGTTTAAGAACCACTTACCTCGATTGATTAGCAAAATTTCACACCAAGTGACTCTCCTCAATGCCACCATGTATGCAATCCACCAGGAATCCCTCGTCAACCTAGAAAGGTTCACCAATTTTGGATAAAAAAGCTATTGAATTCTCACTTCCATTAAGCCTATCCCTCAATACCCATTCAATTAGCAACTCAAGATGCCTTATCGATCAATTGGATATATGACAATACTTCCACGAAGCCCAATACATTCGGTTCATGCATCAACATACAAGGCCGAATGTAACTCGGTGTTTTATGCACCAAATAGTCCTTAAATCACTTCAAATTCCCAATCCATTTCACATACACCCCATCAACACCTTGTTGACACCTGATTTTTTATCAGTCTTTCATAGTTTATTTTTAAAAAATTCATAAAAAATCTATAAAAAGTTAAAAAAATTAAAAAAATCATCTTTGGTAGCCTTGACCAAGCTAAAGGAACCATTTTTGATAAAAAATAATTTTTCATATTTTTTAATATTTTTTAATATTTTCCAAAAATAGAAAAATACATGAAAAATGAAGAAAAATAGCGTTCGCTGTCGTAAAAATATAGAAAAATAGTCAATATTTTTATTTTAATTTATTTTACATTTTGAACTCATAAATAGTCAAAATTCAAGTTCAATTGCACGTGTTTCTTCACGACGCATAGAGTTGAATTTAGCAAAAAAATGTCATTCGAGTATTTTAATTTGTAAATTTCTACATCTTTTTTAGTCTTGACGTCCAATTAGATCGACCACCATCTACAATAAATGCCCCTTGCTGAATATTTTCGTTTTTGTTTCACATGATTTCATGGTGTAAAACGCCGAGTGGATCCCCAAATATAATCGGGTCGGCATGAGCTCGATAGCTCGTCCAAGACCAAACCAGGGCACGGCAAACCCCATGTGAGTACTCTCGAACTCCTTCGATGCTTCCTAATACTTTTCTTAGGTTAGATCGTGTGTAGAATGGCTAGGACAGCTAAATTATTCTTGAGCTGTGATTGATAAATAGGACCTTACTAGGAATGCCATGTGATTTATTTGCATATCTAGATTCCTTGAGTTGGGCATTTTATTACTGATTATGATTGCTAGGATAATCACTCCTATCTACATGAATTTCTAGATTTAGGGTTCATACCTTACTCATCCGCATGAATCTCAGGCTAGAAAATTCAGTCAACTTAGGTACCGAAAGGGCGTCAACTTTGACAGTTGGTGTAACTAAGTCCCCGAAACCATTTCTCTGGTTCTCGCAGAATTGAATAGAAACTCCCAACTATTCGATTGGGTGGTCCAATCATACCCTAAAAAAATGATTGGTGGCGACTCCATGGCATGCACACTTAGCACATGTCACTAGACCACACTGAAAGTCGATCACGCATACCTCCGTTGCGATTTGGGTAATGGGCCTTGGGAGAGGCCCGCGTCCGACCAGACAGGACGGCCCATTAGCCCTCGAGAGCCCGACAACCTCAAGAGGGTCGCGACACACCTCACATAACATCTTATGGGGTCATATGAGTCAAATTGAAGTCAAAATACCACTTAATTGGTCCTCATCAGGTTCGGCCAGAATAGGATTCATCCACAAAACAGAACCGGTTTGGGTTCAATCTATTCAATCAAGCCATATCTCAATCCCAAACCTCAATTCCTCATAAAATAAACTTGCTAAGACCTCAATCTATGTGTTTAGAAAGCTCACCAATAGTTTCGATGCAAAACAAATCCACAAGACCTTCAAACAGCCCATTTCCTTCATAATCCTCAAACGGGCAGAATTTGTTCGACTTTAATCACCTCTGTCCACCCATGATAACACCCTAAATTTTTAAGAAAATAACCATACTTTCTCAGCCAACTCAAGTGCTAGATGTTATGAATATCTCATGGAAAATTTGAGGTCATTTGGAATCCGAAAGCTCCCAAAAACGCAACCTCTCCAAAAACGGGTCAGATTCTGACCTTTGTCCACTCAAACAGACCTATGGGCCAAATTAATCTTACAATACCTTCTTAGAACGGAAATATGATAATATTTAATATGGCGGTGTTTTACCTCAATACAATGTCGGACAACAAAGTTATGGCCAAAACTGTGAGCCGATTTTTCTCTGTCCGCGAGAAATCCTTTCGGCCGAGAGAGAGGAAGAGGAAGAAGATGATGCTGGGAGATGGTGGCCGGCCAAATGAGAAGAGAGAGAGAGAGAGAGAGAGAGAGAGAGAGAGAGAGAGAGAGAGAGAGAGAGAGAGAGAGAGTCTATTACACACCAATAATCCCTTTTGGTCAATTTGATAGGATGGCTAATTAATGGCCATTTAATGCTTGGCCTTCTCTTTGATTGACACTTGGCAACCTTTCATTGGTTGCTTCATTGACTTTGGCTCCCTTTGACTCATTCTCATCCAAATTTTGACAGCATATAGAGGAGGGGAAAAGATCAAAATGACCTTCTAAACTTCTTAAGGCAAGGCCAAAGGTCGAGGGGCAAAATAGTCATTTGGCACTTTTCGTCTGAAATTTCATTTTTCCTCATTTTGAATGGCCATTGGTGAAGCGACGTCAAATCCTTTTCCAGTTTTGAAATTCTTCATTTCTAATTGCCAACTTGAGATTCCATTCTATATCTCAAGCCTCGAGGGACGGAAATTCAGAATGTCACATAATCTGATGGGAATTATTTAAGGGATATTTTGGCTTCAAAATAAGTCATGAGACCACCTTTAGATGTTGCTCGAGGTGTTAATTGGAAGTATGTGAAGTGGATTGGAAATCTGAGATGATTTGAGGGCTATTTAGCGCACGAAACTCAGAATTATATTCTGCTTTATGTGTTGTTGCTTGACCCGAGTACATTGAGGGTTCATGGAGATATCGTCGTGTAGTTGGTTGGTCGATGAGGTACCATAGGTTGTTGTTTGGTGGGATATTGAAGGATTGGTTGAATGGAAGCGAGATTCGATTGAATTTTGATCCAAAATTGATGAACTTTTCTAGGTCGACGAGTGATCCTTGGTTGGTCGTGTACTTGTGGAATTGAAAAGGGTCACTTGGTGTGGAATTTTGCTAGTCGATCAAGGTAAGTGTTTTCTAAACCTTTACTTGAATCCTAGGACGCTACTGGATAGATGAATTGTGTAGCATGGTTGTGTGACAAAAGCATGGTGATTGATAATGTGAGATATCAATTGGCTAGAATGCCCCTGGATATCAATTGGCTAGAATGCCCTGAGATATCAATTGGCTAGAATTCCCCTGAGATATCAATTGGTTATAATGCCCTGAGATGTCAATTGGCTAGAATGCCCTTGTGAATTACATCACGGCTGGGAACCTTGGCGATGAATGAATAAAATGGTTATTTTGGTGACTTGTATTATTGTGAGTTTAATTGATACTAATGTGTGAAGCTTGGGTCTCATAGTTGTGATGTGCTTGATGGTGATTTCCTTTATATCAAGTACCGTAAGAAAGTGATATTTAGATGCTATATGCCAATGCTTGATGAATTCCCTACATTCTTGCATTATTGTGTGATCTAGTGGGACTAGTGGTTTGGTTTAGGTTGGGTTTTACTTGCTGGGATGTAAATCTCACCCTGTAGTGGGACATATTTTTCTAGACCCCAAACCGTAAACATGTTACCAACTAGGCATGGCGATCCGAAAGAGATGACCGTCACTTTTGACGAGTTTCACGAAAGGAAGGGAATTACATACGTTAGGAAGTGTACGACGATCTGGGTAGACGAAGGAAAGACGGAGCTACAACCTCATCGTTTCGAAGCATGGTTTCGTCTCTGGGAAATAGTAGCCTGATGGGTCCTCTACTACCTGAAGATGTTCCTGAGGAGATAGTACCAGTTTGGTGTCACCCTTCCCGTTCAAAAATTAAAGTGAAAAACGTAACTTCTATGAGGGGATCGAGGAACATTCCTGAAGAGTCAAAGTTACCCCCTACCGAAGAGTACATGAACTTCATCGAGATCTCCGCCGATGAGATAGAAGACATCGAAGGGGAGACTGAAGAGGATTCTGAGGAAAGTTTTGAGGAGGTGCCATCAGAAACGTTTTCTGAATACAACCTAGAAGAAGACGAAGCAGAAGAGAGCGATGGATCAAGTGGTTCTTCAGGGTAGTGAGGTGCAGTAGTTTGGGTTCCGAGGGTAGGAACGATTTTGGTGCGAGGTTTAGGAAAGAACTGTGGAATAGCTTTTTTAATATTAGCCTGAGTTCTTACCCAGTCTAGTATGCGGTTTTTGATTGTGACTTTTCCCCACCGTCGGTTGTACTCACTTCCGAAGTATGTTATGTATATAAGGGTGTGTGCTTTTCCTTGATTACGAATCCCCATATTTTCTAGATTGTCAGGGTTGTCGTTTCATTTCGCATGTGCGTTACATTTCATTTTATGCCGTGTGTTTGTCCTGGGAACTTATTTTATTGGCCAGGGCGGATGTGATGATCTCGCACAAGATCGCGGGGCGTGACACTCAGCCACCGAATTCCGACCCCAAGAGCCTTCAAGATCCAGCTGTGCCATCACCATGCCCCACCAGAGCTCAGCCGCTGCCTCGCCACCCGTAGTACCTGAGAACCGAAATTGTGGACAGCTGGATTGTGCGTGTAAACCAAAGTCACGAGGAGCCTCGGAGCTGTGAGTACCGTGAACCGAGCCAAGCTGCCACCGCCGCGTCGTCATTTTGAGATCGTTAGATTGTGACATAGCCCCTAACTCTCGGTTAGGACACTAATTACGTTTAGAGTTAGCTTAATTAGCTTAATAGGGTGTTTAGGTAGATTAATTTTGGTCAGTTTAGTTAGAAATTTGGTTTAGGCTATATGACCATAATTAATTAAGTTTGTCTGATTAGCTAGGGGACTATGGCTATTTGATGACTAGATTGAATTAATTGACTGACTTTATCTATGTAATTGCGATCGATCAATTAGTTAGAGCCGACCGAGTGATGAATTGTTCAATTGGTTAGTTGGCTATCGGGTTAGCCGACTCTGGGAAGTTCGGATAATCGAGTTTAGTATTTTTTATTATATTATCGATTGCTTGATGTTGTGATCAATGTCTGACTGCTAGATGCTCTGATTGATTTTGTGATAGGTTGTTTGAGGCTTGATCACCCGTATTTCGATGCAAAATCTGGTGGATAAACATGTGCATTCATCTGACCATGTGTGGAATCAAGCGGCATGTTTTAGCATGAAAATGGACATGGGCCGAGTCTTTGAGCACGCCGTATGAGCATTTGACTAAATATGAGAATATGAATTGGTTGTTTATCGAATGTGCTTGAGTGGTAATATAATGGCTTTCCTGACAATCCTTGTCTTCGGATTGGTCGAATGAACGTCAATCCTTGTATTCGGATTGGACGGTTCTCGGTCGCAGCTTGTGAAGGACTGAAGTCCCTATAGGAATTCCTGGTAGCTCTGTGTCGTATCAATCAGAATCACACGGACTATCGGACATCATCGCTGGAAGTAATGGGCGATGCCTGGTCATGCTAATAGAGCACCAACTGACTAATATGTCGGACCTAATGGTTGTATCTGTTAATGAATGAACTACATGTAGTGTCATGTACATGCAAGTTGATGTGATGCCTTGCTAGTTGATTGATTAATATGGTTGATTGAGATATATATGTATTGTGATTATTTGGTAGGATGCCCTGAGCGAATCGACACCCTAGCCGGGCTTAGGCGTTGACTCACTGAGATTTATCTCACCCCATCGTGGTTAACATTTTCAAGTCCAAGGTGATGTGGAGGCACGTCGATTCGGAGTTTCTACCGATCAATCGTTCTATATCATGCACCATCCAGTTCCAAGTATGGAACTTGTAAGGGAGTACAACGTCATGACGATTTGGGTAGATGGGGGATTAGTCACCTAGTGGTTCATCTCTTTAAAGCCTGGTTCTTTCGTGACGAGGACCATCTCTTTGGCCCACCCCACGGATTCGAGGGGCCGCCTAACCAACCCCTTACGTCCCTGCCTAAGATCCGATGAATCTCGATACGCCTGACGGAGAGGTGGTGAACCCCGAGTCCGACATGGAGTCTGAGCCGTCCATGGCGTCTGATTATGTCCCCACACCTTTTTTGGAGCATTTTGTTGATGGCGAGGACGAGGGCGGCGTAGCCCCTCTTTTGGAGTAGATGAGAGATTAACCATTCCTAACCCACCTACCTTTTTTATGGTCTTAGGGAGCCACCTCGAAGAATGAATGTTTTATTCATGCTGTATAGCTTTATAGGGTTAACGATCATCTACTTTTGATTATGAAATGAAAGTTGTCTTTTGTTGATTGACTATTGTTGCTTTCCCATCTTGCTATCCATGCTGATCTTATTGTTTAGGAGTGTTACATGTTTCCGCATACATAGTAAAGTACTATAGGTCGATAGCGTGCCTAGGACGTTACTCTTTAGACCTAAGGGGATTTGATAGGGATGCTGCGTACTCGAGAGTCGGGGCGTGACCTAAAAAGATAGTACTATGATTCATTTATGAAGTGAATTGGAATTAAAGACGTTCCAAAATATGGCAATAAAATAATTATGAAAATTTGTTAATAGTACTTGTCACGCCCCAAAGCCGTCGAGCACGCGAATATCGCCACCTGGCCGTAAATAAGTTGTGCCATCCAGGATCCTCCGGCCAACCATATAACCACTTGACAAAAGAACAAGATCGCGGAAGCCACAAAACTGCTTCGTACAATTTCATAATGAAATGACTCAGGACAAAGGGTATACACTTCTTATAGATAAAATTCTCCTCAGAAGTTATCGCAGCCATATACCCAAAATTCAATTTCTAAATCCTCAAAATCAGATACAATCCTTAAGGCCACAAAATACATAAAACCATTTATGCCATTTCTTCATCGAGAACTCATCCCCACCTTGCTTGTATTTCCGTTTTCAAAGACTTGAAAATTAATCCCCCACTGGGGTGAGATATATATATATATATATATATATATATATATATATATATATATATCAGCAAGTGAAACCTAAACCTAGACCTGAACACCAGTCCCCCCAGACTACACACGATACCACCAAGATGCAAGCAATCAACAATAGTGCATCGTATCAAACAAACAAGCATATCAATAGCCAAGCATGGACGAGCATTACAATTAATCACACTTAACTTCCAGGTCTCAAGCTTTTTGCACAAGCACATGCAATTCAATGCCCAACTGCCACCACTTTCTCATCCACCCACATACTCCACTAGCACTCCTGCCACCTGACATCGTCGGGGTCATCAGACCAAATGATATCCACATACCACGGGGGTCATCAGACCAATCATACACTCTAGGCTTACAGCCATTCCATGCCGCCAGGGTCATCAGACCAAATGGCATTCACATTTCATTCAACTTCACCAACCTCCGATACCGCCGGGGTCATCAGACCAAATGGTATCATCAGGGCTCCAAGCCAAATCATCGCCAGGGCCCACGGCCACGATGTAGTTCACAAAGCACTTTGACCATTCATTTGCATCAGGGCTCCAAACCAATTACGATGCAAAAAGGGCTCCATGCCATGGTCATTCATTTGCATCAGGGCTTCAAGCCAATTACGATGCAAAAGGGGCACTACGCCAATTACGATCTCCGGGGCACCAAGCCAACGATCGATGGGGCACTATAGCCCATTTATATATAGCATATGCACTATAATCAACTCAATAACATAGGTACTATGGCCAATTAAACGACAGGGCTTCATAGCCACTTCAATATCACAAGCACTATGGCCATATAAATCACGTAGGCGTTATAGCCAATTCAACAATCAAGGGCTCAATAGCCAAATGTGTCATCAAGGCATACGCAGTTCAATTGTCATGCTATGCCATTCAAGTCATGGAATTCAATACTCAGTCAAGCAATTTAAGCCATATGCTTCACCAAGAAATCAATTCATTCAACCACTCTATCCAGTAGTGTCCTAGGGTTCAAGTAAGGGTTTAGGAACAACTTACCTCAAGAAATTAGCAAAGATCCACTTCAATCGATCTTCCTCAAACTCACAAGTGTTCGGCCTCCCAAGATTCTCGCACCGTCTTAGGAAATTCATTAACTTTGGATCAAAATCCAATCAATTCTCAATTCTATCCCACCAATCTCTCAATAGCCAATCAAATGGTAACTCAGGATGCCTAATCAAATGATCGAATACATTACAATATCTCTACGAACCCTTTATATGTTCTGTTCATGCAGCAAAATGCGGGACAGAATGTAGCTTGGTGATTCATGCACAAAATAGCCCTTAAATCATTTCTAAATCCCAATCCACTTTACATACTTCCAATTAGCACCTCACATCACATCTTATATGGTCTCATGAGTTATTTTGAAGCCAAAATACCACTGAAAATATCCCCAACAGAATTGGACAGAGCAGGGCAGAAGCAAGGCACAACCGGTTTCAATCTAAACCGTGCATATCAACCCACAAATCATCTCTAGGCTCCAAATTCTCACGAGTTACACTTACTAACATCTCAATATAAGTGTTAGGGAGGCTCACCGAAATTTTTGAAGAGAAACAACACCCCGATGACCTCTAATCAACTCGGTTTCTCCTTGGCGCGCGACGGTCAGAATCTGTCCAGTTATGTACCACCCATAATCAGCCATAAAACTTATTTTAAAACCATCTATTTACAGCCATAGACCACCTGAACATAGTACTAGATGTTGTGAAGCTCTCCTAAAAAAATTGAGGTCATTTGGAATTTCTAAGAGTCAGAACCAACGCTTCTCCCCAGCTAGCTCATAATCTGTCCGCTTTTCTTCCAAAAATCACCATAAATTAACCAGACCTCCAAAAATCATGAAACCAATGGTAAAATGTCAAGGACATCTTGAAATTACCTGTGGTGGTCAAGGTATGGTAAAACGGCGACATGATAGAGCCCTCAAGAAGGCCGAACAGAAGGCTCAGAAATTGTCTTCTGGAGCAGTTTTGGCTAGAGAGGAAAAGAAGGAAATTTAGAAGGAAATGGAGGAGGGGAAGGGGTGCACGAATTTTTCAGCAGCTAGGGGAGATGTCCTCAAATAATTGGGGCCAATTTGTCAAGATCACAATTAATGGAAATTAATGCTTGGTTTAACCATAGGATGACACTTGGCAACCTCCCATTGGTTGCTTCATTGACTTTGACTTCCATTGACTTTCTTTGCCTTCTTCTCCAAGAATTTTCAGCAGCCTCAAGGTGTGGGAGAAATGACCATTTCGACCTTCGAAGATCCTTAAGGCAAAGACAAATGGGCGAGGGGTAAAACGGTCATTTGTCATTTTTCATCCGAAACTTCGTTTTCTCTATTCTGAATGACCATTGGCGAGACGACATCAAACCCTTTTCCAATTTTGAAATTCTTCATTTCCAATTGTCAATGCCAGCTTCCATTTCATATCTCAAGCCTCGAGGGATGAAAATTCAGAATGTCACAATTCTTCCCCCTTAAAGAAATTTCGTCCTCGAAATTTGCCATCTTCTTATCCACTCAATCTCTTGGGCATCGACGCCTCACCGCTACCTCACTCTTTCAGATAACCTCTTCCATTCGCCTAACACCATTATTATTAAATACTCGCCAGAATGCACTCCTTAGTGCCCATGCCATCAGGCAGATCATTCTCTTCAAACGTCCGTTCGTACCCACGGAGATTCAAGGGCTGAATCAACTTGCCCTCCATTATCCAAATCGAGCTATGGCCCTCTCGATTCTTAAACCATTTCATGGTTACTACCGCAGTAATCCGTTCTCGACTCCATTCGAAAATTCCCTTGGATCAAAGTAATCCATTAACTTTCATTGTCATGTCCCTCTCTTATCGGCATGTCTAATGCTCGACCACATGATAGACTAATCCAACTCTCAGTCCATATCACCAATAGTATTAAGGAAAATCTTGGCACATCCTTGTGCCATCTCAATGGACACCCTAATTCTCCCTTCAAATTTTTGATGATGCCATCTCTTTAAATTCTCCTTTCAATACTGGACTCATACCCTCGTCCATGGAACGTCAAGGTTTCTATTCTCAACTTCCATAATTTCTTTCCCAAGTACTTGGAAGTCTGTGTTTCTTTTCTGCTATGTTTACTCTCATAATTATTTGGATCTCAAGGTCCACTCCTCGCAATCCCCTTAATTCCTTTCTGACTTTCGGGCTTGATTATTCCAGTAGCCATCATCCTAGTCAATTGGCGAACTTCCAATTTAGAGGTTGAATCTCTTACTTCTCATGGGAAGATCTGTCCCTCTATCACCAATTACACAATACTCAATTCTCAACCTCTTATAGTTCACATAGCTTGCGAGATCCGTCTTTACGCAAGCAACGCTCCTATATCCACAAGCAATTTCATCCTTTGGCGTTGCCTCTTATTCAATTCCCCTCGGGAACTGCTACCTTATTTTCTTGTGGTAGATATAGACTCAAAACTTTCTTCCATCCAAACAAGGTTTTCCAAACTTTGTCATGCGGACATTCGCAACCCAACTCCAATCATGCACCGAGCATTTCCGCTCATGAAGTCTTATTGTCAAGGCGTATTCACACAGCCCATTTGTAATCTGCCTTGCTACGCCTCAAATTTCCTTTTCACGTCACATCATTATGATTATCTTGACTCTTTCGATTCCAAATAGGAACACCCTTATGAACGTAGTCGTAATTTTGACTCAAGTCTTCGAAGACTCAGCATGTTCATTCATCCATTCACGTTATATCTCGTCCTTAGTCCATCTCTTCAATGGAATAACTTTCGTGGGGAATCCTCCCACGATCCATCTATAACCATTCATCAATCCCAGGGAACTTCAAGTTCCAACAACTCTCATCGACCATAGTCGATTCATCACTCATTCCAATTCTCAAAGACTCCACATGGATTTCATTTCCCATAAATCTCTCGACGGAGGAATCTTACCTCATCCCGTCCACAACTCACGTTCTTCCCATTAATATACAACGAGCATCTTCTTTGAGTTCATAGGATACTCTCAAAATCGTTCATGTTTCTCATGACTCTTTAGATAAGTCCAATCATCGTCTCTCTAGATGGTAACAATAAACTCAAGTACTTCTTGGATACTCAATCCGGATGTTATCCACTTCATTACTATCAAGTGTCGAATCATTTCAACTGTCCATGGTACCATTCACTTGAGAGCTCATATATTGACTCTCTACTCTCAAGGGTCTCCACTTGGACCATACACATTTTGTTCATTTTTGTCGCTCTACCCTCAGGAAGCATTAGTGCCTTAGCCTCTGGGTTCCACAACCAGCTAATGCGAACTTGTCTCAATTTCATCCATACATCCGAATGTCAACACTATCCTGGAGTTCAACACTGTCTACAGGACAGTTTCTAGGACCTCACTTCCAAGAATCATTCAAGTTCTGCGTCTTCTTTCTCAGTCCAGACACTCAATCTTAATACCAAGACAATTCAAACTTCCTCTTCCTTTCACACTAGAGTCTCTTACCCTAAGAAAGAAACTATACACTTCAGTGGCATTCTTTTACTTCGAATCCACCTTGTCCTTCCCATTCTTTAGAATGTCAATCTTGGAGACTACGCCCACGGCAGTACCTCCACTCCAGGATTCAAATTTCACCATTTCGGACACTTTTCTTCCAATGACTCAGTCACCTCGAGTGACAAGATTCGTTCCCCTTAGTTTCCACTAATTCACGTATCGAATACTCAATTCGAGCATCTCGAGTCACTCTGCAATTACACTCTAGGCGTTCTTTTCGCTTACTCAACCATTCATTAACATTATGAACAACCAGGACTATCAAGTCCATTCACTTTCCTTTCCCTCAACGACCATCTCATGGTCCAATCATCTTTTAAGAACGACGCCCTACTCTTTAGGGTTGACAACACACAATATCACATCTTTTGATTTTGATTCAACCTTAATCGATCTCATAAATCAACAAGGCTCGACAGACTAACACGTCAGTCTCTTCTATATCCTTCATAACAATAAGAGGTTAACCACCATTAGCCTTATGCCAAGGTAATAGCCATTTTCACAGGCACATTCCATATTCCATCACGAACATTTCTTTGCTCGTAATCCAAGTGTAGGAGTTCTCTCATTCACATGTCTTTCGATCTTTCTCTTCTTTTACTGAATCCCATTAACATTCCTCAAAGTCAGGAATAACTACTAGCCACAAGGCTTTCAGATTCCAATCCACTCGGAGACCTCACGTCTCACTCAAAGGGTCTTTGAACACCCTTAATACACTTAGACGACCTTGAGAACTCTGTCTCATATTGGTCGATCATCTTCAGATCCTTACAAGACTACTAGGATTCAAACAACTTTTGCTCACAAGAAATCCCAAGAAGGTGCTTCCATTAAACAACTCAATGAAGGCGATTCCGACAATACCATGCCTTCAAGGAAAACCTTTCTCCTGGTGACCTTTCACCAATCATCAACAGTCTCTTAAGGCTAGTAACTGCTAGTGTCACTTTCTTTCTCGAGTGCACCCAAAACCTCTAAGGTTTCCTTACCAAGATCCCCAATCCAGAGGGGAACAATTTCAAATCTCATCCCTCCGTCAAACTCAGTCAATCTCAACATCATTCATAACTTCACAAGCTTTTCAAAAATCTCATGGTTTTTCCCACACATTCACTGTAGAATGAAATAACTCAGAGTCACCTCTCTCGTGACTTCCATCCCTTAACTCATCAACACTAGCATCAGTCGTCTCAGCGACTTGGGTACAAGGGCAACTTCTTCTCGAGCTTGCCTACCTATCAATTTTCCTTATTCCCATTTAAAGTTCTCATGACCCCTTATCACACTTGGGTCTCGCACGATTAACAAATCGAGCCATATTCTCTTTTGGTACTCATACTCTAATCGCTCTTCTTTACTCAATTCTCATGATCCTTCTCAATTTTCGGATCTTCCACATCATGTATACTCGAACGCAATGCTCTTCTACTACTATACTTTGGTCGTTCAACGTCATTAGATTCTTATGTCACTTGACCCACTATGATTCCCTTCAGGAATCGAAGACTCAAGCCGTCTACTCAAGTCTAGCAGTCTCGGGCTGCTCATCTCATCATCGTTCACCATTAGCCATCCAGTGGTTCCCACTACTCTCAACTAGTTGTTCATCATCCAAGGATTCCAAGTCATCCTTAAGCAGCAACCACGTAACAAGCAAGCCTCCACGAGGCAACTTCTCAAATAACAGCCAGTTACTTGGCAAGCCTCACTAAGCTAAAACTCAACTAAGCCAACGTCAAACAAGTACTCAAAGTGCCATTTCAATCATTCATGCCATAAATCTAAGGGCATCTACCACTCTAGCATAAACACAACATGCTATCTTAATTTCAACAAGCACCCGTTCAATAGGTATAAACCTCACATGCCGTCTAATCTCTCAGTTAGACCTCGGCCACAACAATTACATGATGCCAATTACAACGTATGCCAACTAGGCCAATCACAACATCAATTTTCTTTTTCAAACGGCACTCATTGCCAAATACAGGGCTCTTAGCCATGCCAATCACAGGCGCCATTACAAATGCCATGCCACTTTTGAACATTCATTGTAAGAATCAATCATGTGCCATACATCTCTTAACCACAATCAGACTCAACCATGATACCTAGGCTTTCCCTTTCAATTTATGACTTGGGTCATCCTTGCCTCCTCGCTATCTTAGAAGCCTGCCAGGAGCCGCTCCTTGTCCGGACCTCTCTGTCCCGGCGATCACTCCAGCCCTCATCAGACCTGGTTGTTACAGGTTGTCCCAAGTCATACATCTACGGAGGAAGCCCCGTTCCACACGCCCCATAACATGCTTCATTACGGTTTATAGGTATCCCATCAACTCGTCCCATACCAAGCGACAGTTTATTAAGTCTGATAGTGATAAGCTCATGCATGCATCCACATCAACTTTCATTTTAATGCCACAAAAACATACACATCATGACTGTCCACACTACTAGTCATACCATAATCACCTTCAGATCAATTCTTATCCATCGAAGGTTTCTAATTCCACCAATGACCGTCACATCACATGGATCAAGGGCATATATTCCATCATATACCTCAAGTCTAGTCGCTATTCAAGTCAAATCCTTATTCATTCGGTCACAACTGACCTTTAATACCAAATATTCCTTGTCTGCTTCCTCGTATACATCTCATATCATATTATCCAAGGTTGTCAATAACCACCGATAACCAAAACCATCAAGATAGAACACAATTCAAGCCTGAATCTACTAATACCAATTGTCTCTTTATAACTCACATTCCTCAAGTTACGTCATTGACAAACCACAATCACAATCAGGTAATCCAATTGACCCCTCATTCATAAACAAGTCTCTACTAACCTCAAGCATAATTACTACCTCAAAATTCATGCCTATGTCTCTTTAGTTTCTGCTTGTTTCCACTTAAACCTCGAAAGTATCACCACCTAAGATCATCGATCAAAATCAACACTATGACCATGAAGACACAACAAGAATTCAAGCCTAGAATCCTCAAGATTCAGCAATCAAAGCCTAATCCTGTAGGTCGCACTATCTAATTGTCCTCAAGTCATCACTCCTTATCACTCCAAACCTCAATCACACTGGATTGAGCTGACCTTGCTCTAATACCACTTAAACGGGAATGTCACGCCCCGAACCCGTCGAGCACGCTAATATCCCCACCTGGTCGTAAATAAGCTGTGCCATCCAGGATCCTCCGGCCAACCATATAACCACTTGACAAAGGAACAAGATCGCGGAAGCCACAAAACTGCTTCGTACAATTTCATAATGAAATGACTCAGGACAAAGGGTATACACTTCTTATAGATAAAATTCTCCTCAGAAGTTATCGTAGCCATGTACCCAAAACTCAATTTCTAAATTCTCAAAATCAGATACAATCCTTAAGGCCACAAAATACATAAAACCATTCATGCCATTTCTTCATCGAGAACTCATCCCCACCTTGCTTGTATTTCCGTCTTCAAAGACCTGAAAATTAATCCCCTACTGGGGTGAGATATATATATATATATATATATCTCAGCAAGTGAAACCTAAATCTATACCTGAACACCAGTCCCCCCAGACTACACACGATACCACCGAGATGCAAGAAATCAACAATAGCCCATCGTATCAAACAAACAGGCATATCAATAGCCAAGCATGGACGAGCATTACAATTAATCACACTCAACTTCCAGGTCTCAAGTTTTTTGCACAAGCACATGCAATTCAATGCCTAACTGCCACCACTTTCTCATCCACCCACATACTCCACTGGCACTCCTGCCACTTGACATCGCCGGGGTCATCAGACCAAATGATGTTCACATACCACGGGGGTCATCAGACCAATCATACACTCTAGGCTTATAGCCATTCCATGCCGCCGGGGTCATCAGACCAAAAGGCATTCACATTTTCATTCAACTTCACCAACCTCCGATACCGCCGGAGTCATCAGACCAAATGGTATCATCAAGGCTCCAAGCCAAATCATCGCCAGGGCCTACGGCCGCGATGTAGTTCACAAAGCACTCTGACCATTCATTTGCATCAGGGCTTCAAGCCAATTACGATGCAAAAAGGGCACCAAGCCAACGATCGATGGGGCACTATAGCCCATTTATATATAGCATAGGCACTATAACAACATGGCTTCATAAGCTAGAACCGCAAGCCTACTAATACAATGCCAAACCACGAAATCGATTCTAGTCCTCAAAACTTCCATCGAGCTTTCTAGTGGGACAATCTCACAATATACATCTATCCTATGATAGGATTGAAGGGATTCTTGCCTTGGTAGTTAGCTTAGCTCGAGCTCGTGGCTTCTTCCTCTCGGATCTCCTTCGAACTCGCCGAGCCACCCTTCCTCTTCTTCCTTGCTCGATCGCTCCTCGGCCGCCCGTTCTCCCTCGCGAGCTCTCTCCTTTCTCTTACTCTCGATTGCCCACAACTCTCTCTCTCACTCTTAGCTCACTCGGCCGAACAAAGATGGAGGAGGGAGAGGGAGGCGAAAGGTTTTTCCCTTGGTAGCTTGTCTTGGGCACTCCACTAGTGACACTTGTCACACTTGCCTTGTTTCTTAGTTTTCGCACGCCACATGGCGTTGCCCCTAATGGTCGCCAATCTTTATCACAAAAAGAAGAGATGATGGAAGACCAATGAAACTCCTTGCCACTTCCCCATGACTCACGCCCAATGAGGGTTCATGGGAGGAAGAACCCTTGCGCCACATGGCGCTACCCTTATTGCTCCATTTTCTAAAGTAGATTTGATGTGACAAAAGCCAATGGATGGCCTTTACTTCACACGCCACTTCTATGCTCCCTTCGGCCAATGGAGCTTCATATATTGGGAAGAAAATCATCACTTGTCAATCCACTCAATGGCCGAACCTATGGCCTTTTTGCATTTCCTATGCACGATCAGCAAATGAAAAAATTTTATGCGCCCCTAGCCATTCATTTCATGGTCGAATTCTTTTTATTTCCATCAAGCTTAAGAAAATTTCGAGCTTATAGTCCCAAATACAAACTCCTCAAAATTCATAAGTAATCGATCAATCCAATGGTCGTCGCTTCTTAAAATAAAACCCTCAATTATTTCTCCATCGTCTATCTTATGATTTCCAACTCCTTGCATCAAAAGTTAGCTTCAAAACGCATTTGACCAATCCTGGTCATTAGGAATGTAATAAATGGGTGATGCCACAATGAGGGCTGCCGAAAATTATGTGCAAGAAGTTAGGGAAGTCAATGGCATTATTAGTTTTTGCCACTTGTCACTCTTGGAAGGCCTTAGGCATTTATTACCCACCTAATCACATCTTGTCAGTTTTAACCTCAATTATATTTGTGAGACATCCCTTATTCTACCCCTTCAGCCGTGGATAGTCTCCCCCTTTCATTTCCTTTGAATTTTTCTCTCTTTTCCTCCTCACCAAAAATTACCCAGAAAGACAAGTTTATGCCCTTCTGTTCGGCCACCACGATCAGCCCCTCCCATCGCCGCTTCGCCTCTTCCGACCACCAGAGGTAAGGTCTATGTGTCCTTGACAAGCTCCAATTGAAATTTCTTGATTTGGACAAGTATTTTTACCTGTGTGAGCTTTGGACAAAAACCGGACAAAATCTGCGCGAGCTGGGATAGGGCCACCGTATACCCTCTTAGAAATTTCAAATGACACCGATATTTTTGTGGGAACTCTCTAACTTTTAGTACTCAAGTTTACTGAGCAAAAATGGCAATTTTATTGTAGGTTTAAGGTGTTTTCATGGCTGATCTTGAGTGATTTTTATCGAGCAGAAAACTGACCGTCGCGCACCAAGGAGATACCGAATTGATTGGAGCTTTTCGGGGTGTTGTTTCTCTTCGAAACTTTTGGTGAGCCTCTCTAACACTTATATTGAGGTTCTAGAGAATTTATTTCATGAGAAATTGGGACCTAGGATCGAAATATGGACCGATTATGCGGGGTAGGCACAAACCGGTTCTGTTTTGGATAATGTTCTATTTGCACCGATTCTATTGGGGGCTGTTAGAGGGGTATTTGGCTTCAAATTGATGCAATGGACTACCTATAATGTTGATTAAGGTGTTAGTGGAAAGTATGTGAAGTGAATTGAGATTTAAAAGTGATTTAAGGGCCAATTGGTACATGAAACTTTGAGATATATATTATGCCCTTCAAATTGTAGCATGAACCGAATATATGGAGGAGTAATGGAGAGGTTATCGTGTATTCGATCAATTGATAAGGCATCCTGAGTTGCCATTTGTTTGATGATCGAGAGAATGGTTTAACAAAAGTGAAGTTCGAATGTTTCTAATCTGAAACTGATTGGATTTTGACTCGACATTGATGAACTTCCTAGGATGGAACGTGATTTTCGTTTGGCTGTGATCTTGTAGATCGAGGAGACTCATTTGGTGTAGATTTATGCTGATTAATCACGGTAAGTGGTTCCTAAACCCTTACTTAAACCCTAGGATGCTACTGGATAGTTGTCTGGTGTAGCGTGATTGTGCGATAAAAGCATGGTGATTGATCGTGTGTTATTGAATTGGCCGTGGGCCCTATTATTGTTATTGAAATTGGCCGTGGTACCTATTATTGTTATTGAGATTGGCCGTGGGCCCTGTCATTGCTATTGAATTGGACGTGGGCCCTGTTATTATTATTGAAATTGGCTGTGATGCCCTGGTGAATTACATCGCGGCCGTGGGCCTTGGCGATGCTTTGGCTTAGAGCCCTATGAGATTATATCGCGGCTTGAAGCCCTGGAGATACATCACTGCGGTGGGCCTTGGCGATGATTAAATGGTTGTCACATTGAAGACAATATGTTTGTTTTGGGCTAATGTGTGAAGCTTGGGTCCTATAACATGTGGTGTGTTCGTTAATGATTTGATATGCCAAATTATTCTGTGATAAATGATGCTGAATTGCCATATGCCATTGCTTGCTGAATTCCCTACATTATCTGCATTTTGTGTTGTCTGGTGGGACTAGTGGTTTTGTTTAGGTTGGGTTTCACTTGCTGGGATGCAAATCTCACCCCGTAGTGGGACATATTTTTCAGACCCAAAACCTTAGGTATGCTACCGATAAGACTAGGCGATCCAAAGGAAACGATCGTCTCTTTTGATGAATTCCCAGCTATAAGGGGAATATTGTTTATGTGTGGAAGAAAATGACAGTGTAGGTAGATGATGGAAAGACAGAGTTGCAACCTCACCTTTTCGAGGCGTGGTATTGTTGATTGGGACATAGCAACCTGATGGGTCCCTTGTTACCTGAGGAAGTCCCTGTAGAGGTCGTGCCAAGCTGGTGCCACCCTTCCCGTTAGGAGATTGAGGTGGAGAACCCGACGTCCGTGAGGGGATCGAAGAATATACTGGATGAGTCAAAGTCACCCCCTTCCGAGGAGTACAAGAATTATATAGAGATTTTCACCGACGAAGCAGAAAGCCTTGAAGATGAGACCGAAGAAGATACATAGGACATTTCTGAAGAGATGCCATCTGAAATGTTTTCAGATTATGTCCCAGACGAAGCCGAAGCCGACTGAAGCGACAGCTCGAGCGGTTCTTCAGGATAGAGAGGTGCCGTGGTCATGTTAGGGATAGGAACGAATTTTGGTGTGAGGCTTAAGCTAGGTCTGCAAACTAGCCTATTTATATTAGCCTGAGTACCTACCCAGCTTGGTCTGCGAAATTTTGGCTAGGACATTTCCACTGTCGTTGTACAACTTCCATGTTTGTTATGTATATGAACGTGTGTGCTTTCTTGTGACCAAAATTCCTATTATGTATAATTGCTATGGTGCTGTTTCCTTCCGCTTGTGCAATTCATTTCATTTAGGCCGCGTGGTTCATGGAATTTTATTCCTTGGCCAGCTTGTTGGGATGTCATGAGCTGCTGAGGGTAAGTGGGGTGTGACATCCCCGTTTAAGTGGTATCAGAGCTAGGTTTGCTAAATCCCAATAGGGTAAAAATTGGAGTGATAAGTGTTGACACCTAATTTTGGATCAGCCGTTTTTAGCCATTTCTTAAAAAATTCATAAAAAATTCATAAAAAGTAAAACAAAAATTGTAAAATCAACTTTGGTGGCCTTGGCCAAGCCTAATGAACCATTTTTGACAAAAAATAATTTTTCAAATTTTTTTGCATTTTTTTAATATTTTTGGAAATTAGGAAAATACTTGAAAATTCAAGAAAAATAGCATTTGAGGTCACAAAAATATGAACAAATAGTCAATATTTTTATTTTAAATCCCTTGTCTTTTTGACCTCACAAAAATTCCAGAATCAGATTCAATTTTAGGTGTTCCTTTGTTACACATATGATTGAATTTGATAAAAAAAAAATATCAGTTGAGTCTTTTAATTTGCAACTTTGGCATTTTTTGGGATCTTGACATTCAATCTAATTGTCCCTTATTGCAATTTAACCCAATTTTCCACACAGATTGTTTAATTGCACGAATTGGTAAAATTGTATACTAAATTGCATTTTAGTCCTTGAAATTGGGCATAATTGAAATTACTTTCAATTCAAGGACTATCATTGCAATTAAACATTTTACCCAATGTTTTTCATCATTTTGAATCGATTGGCACAAGTAATTTGGTCCAATTTGATCATTTGAACCTTCAATTGCACAATTCCCCAATTTCTAATTAAATGAAAATTTGGGGTTTTTGTTGAAATTGATATGAACTTTTGGGCAAAACCACATTTTTAGATAAAATTCATGCCCTAAGTTTGATTCTAAGGTCCAATTGCAAAATTTCCCATTAATTTGGGTTTAATTTGGAAAATTACAACTCGATACCGGTTTGGACCGGTCAGACCGGTCGAACCGGTTCGCTACAGTACCATCTTCTTCCTCAGACTCTCGCGGATGAACAGTCCCCTTGGTCGATTTTGATTGTCAAATTGAAGGTTAATTCGCGACTAATTGGAAGGGAAATGGTGGGCGTTTTGTTCCCATCATCATCCCTCATCGATTGACACCAGCAACATCACCTGACGTCGCCGGAAGGATGAGTAATTAGCCGGTCAACCTCGCGGGACCTGTAAAAGTCAGTCAAGACAAAAACAGACCAAATTCGTGCCAAATTCCCATGAAATAGAGCTTGTTGGAGGACCAAACGGAGTTGGATGGAATGCCCATCGTCCCCGACGCCGTTTGGACCTAAAGGCACGTGGCTTCACGTGCGATTGAGGCGGGCGCACACTTACCCGATTCGGCGCCAAAATTCGAAGAGCTATACAAGCCTATTGTGGCTTTCTATTAGAGGGAGAGGTTGATTCAGTTGAAGGAGAGAGAACAGAATTGAGAGAGTGGGGAGAACGAGAGAAAGAGAGTTCATTCTCCGGTCCCTGCCGTTGAGAATTGGAGCTCAAATCCAAGGCACTGGTTAAGCCGTCTCCGGCCAAACCGAACCCTGCTAAAGTCATCAGAAGCACACCTGAAGTAGCAGGAGTCGATCGCCACTAGCCGCGCGACCTATCGCTCCGAAATAGGTGAGTTCAACCTTCGAGCTTTCTTACTGTGCTTTATTGGCGGAACTCGATTCCGATTATCATAGTTCGAGTTAGAGTAGGCGTTTTATCCCCCAAACATCACTGACATCGTCGTATATCTGTCTTGCATCGATTTTGTCTTAACACATTGAATCGAGTTTCCAATTCAACCTCCATTGCCGAACACTGTTCATTCTCACCCAGCCAAATCTGGGCCGAGCGAACTCGATCGGAGCTCGAGGTAAGTCTCCTGAACATTGAATGATGCTTCCGTGTTAATGAATTGGTTTAATACGCCATGAATCGCGTGATTACAGTACATGTGTAAGTACTGGTTCGTGCTTGCTCGCGCTCGATTCTGTGAATGAAACTGTGTAATCTCAAGATATGTTGCGTGCGAAGCATAGACGAGTCGATTGCCGCCGGTCTTGTTCGATTCCGTTAGGATTCCACCGTTGGATCATCGCCGGAGAGTCGTGGCCGTTCGTTCAGAGGCGGTCACGAGGTTGAAGACGATGCATACGTGGCAGGTCAACGAGTCAAGGGTCTAGGTGGCAACACGTGATTGGTCCACGTGGATGTCGAGTCAGCTCGACCGTTAGTTTGTTAGGCTGAGTTGGATTAGATCCAATGGCTAGCATTAATCGAGTCCAATAAATTGGTGGCCATCCAATTAGTAATTAGGATTATCCAAAAATAGTTTTAAATCAGAAAACCAAAACAAATCGAAATGGTGCCATTTAGGTTAGCGGCTAAGCGACGTCATTTAGATTAGTGAAGGTGGACGGTCCAGATCGAGTCTTAGGTTCTAATCCTGATCGTACATTTTAGTAAGTCAATCAAACGGCCCTGGTCGATTCTTCGTTTAATCTAGGCCGTAGATTCTAGTCAGATCATCCGGTGGTCGTGGATTAGCCGCGTGGTTCAATGTGGGCCGTCGGATCAAGTCCAATTAATCCTAAAATGAAAAAAGAGGCGTTCGTTTTGAGTCGTGGGTCGCGCGGGTCCGGGTCTGGGCCAGGTTCCGACCCGAGTGGGTCGGGTCGACCCGGTCCGAATCACATTTTAATAATTAAAAAATAGAAAATGATTTTAGAAAAATAAAATAAAATTCAGAAAAATCCTATAAAATCTTAAAAAATGCTAGAAAATCCTAGAAAATCCAAAAACAAATGTAGGAAAATTATGGGAAAATCCTAGTTATTCTAGAAACCCCCAAAAATTGAGGATTGACCACGTACAACTGGTCAATCCTATTTTTAGGGTTTCTCATCCGTTCTCCCGAGAATTGACGATATTACCCTTTAGGGGTAATTCGTCCCTGCCTTGTATTTGGAGATAGGTCGACGAATGCCTAGATTATGATTGGGCCAGTTCGGTGGCAAATCATTTTGCTAGGGTTTTCGAATCTAATCATTTTCCCTGAAATAACGATTTTACCCCTCAAAAGGTAAATCGTCTTTCCCATTCCAGTCGAGTCCTCAAAATTGCTGAAAATTAGGGTTTGGGTCAGATGGGTGACCAACCCCAATATTTGAGATTTTCAGTTCTCATCTTCCTCCAAAATGATGATTTTACCCCTCCAAGGGTAAAATCACTTTTAAATTCCAGAAAAATTCTGGAAATTCCCGAAAATTAGGAAATGGATTGGATTGATTGCCAATCCTATTTCCCCCGTCTTTTGACTGTACACTTCATCTGAAATGACAAATTTTCCTTTCTGGGGGCAAATTGTCCCAAAATTGTTCAAAATTACGATTTCGCCCCTCATGGGCAAATCATGTCAAAATCATTCCTAAGTCTTGATTGAGATTTCTCTAGGCTAATAGGGTCTCATTAGGGATACCATGCTGATTTCATGTGATTTATCCGCATGTTATGGATTCTTGATTTGCGTACTTATTTTTACTGATTGTGAGTGATAGGTTAGCCACTCCTGTATGTATGAACTCCAAGATTTAGGTTCGTACCCCCCACTCATCTACATGAAGTCTTAGAATCAGATAAAATAATTCAACTTAGGTGCTAAAAGGGCGTCAACTCTGACAGTTGGCGTAACAAAGTCCTCGAACCCACTTCTCTGGTTTTCGTAGAATCGAATAGACCGCTCCCAACTATTTGATAGGGTTTTCGATCGTACCCTCCATGAAATGATTGGTGGCGACTCCTTGGCATGTACACATATCACATGTCACCAGACCGCACTGAAGGTCGACCACGTATATCCAGCCGTTGCAATTTGGGCAATGGACCTTGGGAGAGGCCCGCGTCCGATCAGGCGACATCGGACGACCCATTATCCCCCGAGAGCCCCGCACACGTCGGCGCTCGAGCGGAGGGTCGTGACAGACTGGCGACTCCGTTGGGGATCGAACCCAGAATCTCTGGTTTCGCAGACCAGAGGACTTGAGCCGATTAAAAAGTTGGTTGATTTATCTGACATTGTTTTCTGCAGATGCTCTTGAAGTTGAGGTACATACGCTAACCATTGTGTTAGATATTTTTGCAGATTGGAGAAATAAGGGGTTGAGTGATTATTGACATCTTTCCTGCAGGCTGGAGTTGGGATTGTATGTTTATCTTACGCACATATTGAAGCGGTGTTTGATACAAACTACTGTGCATGACCTTGCATTGTGATGATCACGACACATCGCACATACTGACAGTCAAACCCCGACTGCAACCACCTCTAGGTTACCTTAGATAGGGAAAGGATGTGAAAGGATCTCGTGTTTGATGGCACTTGAGGCTTTCGTGTTCGTTCCCGCTCACAATCCAAATTGGCGATATCTAGCCCTCTTGGGTGGGTACCCTTAGGGAGGAATCTGCCTCATTTGGATCGTGGGAACTTGAGCCATAGGTTCCTCACCTGATTTCTAATTTTTTAGAGTATACCTACTTGTCTCATGCGTATGTCTATGGATGGTTGGTATACCTAAAACCGCACATTGTTACAGGGGAACATTTCACATTCCCCAAATGTGGTTGGTAAGGCATTTACTTTCGATGTACTTCACTATTCCTTGTTTCATAGTATGATTCATACATTATATACGTCCATATGCATTGCATACATCATGAAATCACTCAAGCGACTAATTGAAATAACAACGATAATGGGGTAGGATGTCGCTATTTCCTAAAAGTTCAACAGAATCGGTAAACTTCGAGTACCTAAGGAAAGTCACTCGCCCTGGACCAAACACAAGGCTGCACTTTACTAGGTTCGTGCATGGCCGAGAGCTGACTGGACGTAAGTTGGGTTATGCTGAAGATTGTCAAACCCGCTACTATGTCGACAACCTCAGATTCAAGCGACAAGCAGACGAGATGTTCAAGGATAAACAACATCGCAACCGCTTAGCTAGGGACGCGTATGCTCGTCAAAAGGCTGAACGTCAAGCTAATAAAGACATGCCCATGATCACTCTTTGGGGAAAAAGGAGACGCCCTATAATCAAGACAAGGCCGAAGCGCATTATACTCAAAAAGACGAAACGCGAGAAGACTCCAGAAGTCATTACACCATGGACCAGAAAATGGCCAGAAGAGCTGAGATGCCTCAATCAATTTACTGAAGAAGACCCCTTACACTCAATTGGAGGAGGGTTCCCAGCTAACTATCATTGTAAAGAAAAATAGACCTTTAGGAAAGGATGGGTTAGATCCTCACATTCCATCGGCCTTTTATGGCTTTCTTGTTTGGAGAGTCTCTCTTTACCTTTCTTTCTTTAGACGTCCTGATTGTAATAAGGGATTCATTCCGCTTCTTCCCATTTGGTGTTTTGACCAATGGAATGTGACGTTGTTAATTCCCTTAGTCACCAGAGTGAACCTGACTAAATTGCATAATTCAATTTTCTGAAATTCAAATTAGACTTTAAGTCAGGACTTCAGTACCTGAAAAAGGTTCTAATTTCCATTTCTACAATTGAACTATGCAACTAAGTTAGCCCATGCATATTTCATGGCATTTGCATAGTCACATGTTTAAAGTAATTTTTGACGATTGACTTTTCAAAATCATTTGCATATTTTAGACTTGATGGGAAAAAAATGATATTCAAGTGTTCAAAGTTCCCCGAGCCGAGCTTCAATCATGGTGGGATAGCATGGGCGAAGCCAGCCAGAAATACGCCAAATCACGACTGGGGTATTGTCGCGACCCGTCCGAAAGCGGACGCGGCTAATGGATTACCGATCGCGGGTCTTGGATCGGCGCGAGCCCTCCCGGGCCCATACCAAATCGCGGCGGGAGTATTTTTCAGAAGGATTCGACGATAAGAGTCGATCGCTTTCGACCTTAGTGTGGTCGTGGTGGCATGTGCAACTTGTGCATGCATTTGGAGTCGCCACCGGTCTTTCTTGGAGGGTAGACCGGAAACCTTACTGATCGATTGGGAGAGATCGATCAGTTCTACGGAACCAGAGTTTTTGGGTTCGGGGACTTGGTTACGCTGGTGTCGTTACCAACGCCCTTTCGGTACCTAACGCTAGTGATTTTCCTAACTAGGATTTCATGCAGGCGCAATTTTGGGTGAGGTAAGTCTGACATTGCACATTAACCAGTTTAACATGCTCACGTAATCATAATAAATAAATAGATGTCAATCACATAAACATCTATCCTACGTGGTGATCATGGAATTATGATTTAATGGGTCTCGAGCCAATGAGACCACATTTAATCATTTTAATATTTTAATAACGGAGAGCCGCTCTTTGCTTCTTCTTGGTTTCTTGAACTCTTCAAGAATTGGGCCCCAAAGAGCTCGCCGACTTAAAAGGCTCCCCCACGTAATCCTCGTAGCATTTACATCAACAATTGACTATGCTAAAAATAAAGATTACATGAAAAATAAAAGGAGTACGCAGCCTCCATTTAATAACTACAACCCCAAATATATAAATAATCATCATACATTCATATATACATCAATCACATTGATTAGGGATTTTTCCATGATCACCACCCTTCCACGTAAGTAATAAATTCACAATTTAAAACTTAGGAAGGCACAATAAAAATTCTACGTTGAATCATATTCAGAATTTTCATGTAAAATAAGATAGTCATAAATTTTCGATTCAAAATTGATTTAGTCTCAATTTTTGCTACGTTGATTAATTTATCATATAAAATAATCAACCTCCATTAGCCATGTAAGACGAACAATTCGTTAATACATATTGGCCATAGTATTGCAAAAATTGCAAAAAATCAATTAAATGCACGAAAACACCTAAGGATCGGCTCTGATACCACTGTTGGGATCCACGTAACACGTAGCGGAAATAAATAACAACCCATACATGTATCTCCAGAGGCGTACTTCGTGCATTTCAATCGAAAAAAATCACAAAGCCTCAAAGGGAGTAAATAGATTACCTCTCGTAGCGTGCTTGAACGGAGGTGTCGGTTCGATGTTCTTCGATCTCAGCCTCCACAAGTGTTAGGCATCTAGTTCGGACGCACCACCAATTGACGAACGGGGAGACGACTAATAACTCCACAACAATTGTGCTAGCAATATGCGGAATCAATATTCCGAACTTAGTATATTTTGCTCACTCAAGATGATGAGAATATAGAGAGTGTTTGTGTTCTTCTCTCTAAGCTCTCAAAAATTTGCACACTCTACAAAATGTCTCTCTCCTCCAACCTCAAAACTCTTGCCATCCTTTTATAGCCAAAAATACATTCCAATAAATTGTATTTAAAAATAGCACTAACAATTATAAATTCTATCTAAAAATAGCACTCACAAATAAATGACATTTAAAAATAGCACTAACAATAGCACTCACAATTTATAATACAAAAATGCTATTTAAAAATAGCACTAACAATAGCACTCACAATTTATAATACAAAAATGCTATTTAAAAATAGCACTAACAATTATAAATTCTATCTAATAATAGCACTCACAATTTATGATAAATAAATGCCATTTAAAAATAGCACTAACAATAGCACTCACAATTTATGATAAATAAATGTCATTTAAAAATAGCACTAACAATAGCACTCACAATTTATAATACAAAAAATGCTATTTAAAAATAGCACTAGCAATAGCACTCACAATACAAAAATGCTAAAAAAAAGGCACTAACAAAGGTGTTAAAAATAATAACCATTATTATTATTACAAGAGTTAAAGAGGTTACCAAACAGTACAAATATGCATAACGTATAAATACGTATGACGTACAAATACGTAGAGCATACGTATACATCCGTGAAACCGGGGACTAATTGAAAGAAAAATGTGCAATTAAGCCCTTTTGGTAAAAATTGATTAAATTGGAGGGCAAATTGACCTAATTGCACTTTAAGACTTTAGAATCCAATGTCATAGCTTATAAAAAGTGAGAATTGAAAACTAAAAGACTCGAAAATGATTTTTTTTTAGGCTCGGTTCGGGTTTATGTTTGTGAAGGAACATAGTGACCCGAGCCGAATTTTTGAGATTTAAAGTGACACACTTGAAGAGGAAATTAAAACAAAATTATCGAATATTTTTGGGTATTTTTCTGACCACGAATGGTATTTTTCTGATTTTTTGGGTATTTTTATAATTAAATAAACTCGAAAAATATTAAAAATACCGAAAAATATTTTTTGTTCAAAATTGATTCCTAAGGTTAAACCAAGGCTTCCAAAGTTGATTTTGTGATTTTATGACCTTTTTTGATATTTTTAATTAATTTTAAAGAATAAAAATCACAATAATAAATGGTAAAAAAAATCAGGTGTCAACAGCTGCCCCTCTTTGAGAGGAATCTCGTTAGAGGTTTCTCTCAAAGATAAGGTGGCACCTGATTCCTAACCGACTCAACTGGAAAAATAAGAGAAGAAATGTTATGACATCGGATCCTTAAGCCTATTGATAAAAGCTCAAATCAATCCCCGGTTTGCTCTAACAATTTGAACATGGGCCGGAGTGAGAGAGGCTTACCTGAAGCTCACCTGTCAGATGATGCCGGTTGCGACGACTTTCAAGAAGATGCCTAGGACTCGTCATTCAGAATATCCTAGGGAGATTAAGCTCTGACCTGTATGGTAGGTCATACCATGATGGGATTCCTAACTTGTAGGAACCTAAGGATGGCGCATCCCACGCTTTGGGATTTGCCAAGGATTTTGATCCGTATGGTGGATCAGACCTTTGTGTTGATCCTTACTGCGATATTTATCAATGAGTTGACCCTTATGGCGGTTTCTACCAATGAATTGACCCTTATGGCGGTTTCTACCATATGTGACCCTTCAGGCGGTTTCTACCATTAATGTGATCCCTCAGGCGGTTTCTACCTTGGTTTGACCCTTCAGGCGGTTTCTACCTTGAGTTGACCCTTCAGGCGGTTTCTACCTTTGATTTGACCCTTCAGGCGGTTTCTACCTTGTGTTGACCCTTCAGGCGGTATCTACCATGTGTTGACCCTTCAGGCGGTATCTACCTTGTGTTGACCCTTCAAGCGGTATCTACCTTTGATTTTGACCCTTCAGGCGGTATCTACCTTTGATTTGACCCTTCAGGCGGTATCTACCATATTTTGACCCTTCAGGCGGTATCTACCTTGATTTGACCCTTCAGGCGGTATCTACCTTCATTTGACCCTTCAGGCGGTGTCTACCATCAGTTTTGACTTTGAAAAGGGGTCTCATGACGAGGGTTCTCCACGTCCGATGAGACTGCCTAAATGAAAAGGGGTCTCATGACGAGGGTTCTCCACGTCCGATGAGATTTCCTGAATTTTGAAAAGGGGGTCTCATGAAGAGGGTTCTCCACGTCCGATGAGACTACCTGAATTTTGAAAAGGGGTCTCATGACGAGGGTTCTCCACGTCCGATGAGACTGCTTGATTTTTGAAAAGGGGTCTCATGACGAGGGTTCTCCACGTCCGATGAGACTGTTTGATATTTGAAAAGGGGTCTCATGACGAGGGTTCTCCACGTCCGATGAGACTACCTGAATTTTGAAAAGGGGTCTCATGACGAGGGTTCTCCACGTCCGATGAGTCTGCTTGATTTTTGAAAAGGGGTCTCATGACGTGGGTTCTCCACGTCCGATGAGTCTGCTTGACTTTTGAAAAGGGGTCTCATGACGAGGGTTCTCCACGTCCGATGAGACTGCTTCTCATGACGAGGGTTCTCCACGTCCAATGAGACTGTCTGATTTTGAAAAGGATTTTTTTTAAGGGTTTCTCTTCCCCAAGAAAATATTGGTAATCTTTGAGAAGACAGCAATTGTCCAATTGACAAAATTTTATGACTTAAGCTTTAGTCATGAGATGTGCATTTTGATGCTGGAGGTTATCCAAAACATTCTTGCAACATGCAAATGTGATCACAAATCCCTTGCATGGAAAATCTGGATCAACAGTTTGAAAATTTCCAAAAAGAGTTTGCTCAAAACATCAATTGGAATATTTCTCGACAAGGAGGCCATCTCACCTGTTTTGAGGTGATGATTTTTAGGGGATGCACTCAATTCCCTACTGACCTGTGCCTAGGTTTTAGGCTCATTCGCAGCGCATACATTTTGATCGGTCGGGAGGTCTTCCACGGGACCGTAATGTTGGGCTTGGATATTGATTTTCAAGGGGGACCCGCTTTGGAGTCGAGGCCATCGAATGAAAATCTTCACCATCTGCTCCGGGTTTACAAGTCAAGAACCCTGCAAAATGAGAAAGAAAGAGTCTTGCTCGTACTTCTTCGAGCTAAGCTATATGTTAACCCAAGTGTCTTAGTCAGAGAAGACTGTTTCAGGGTTGTAACATTGGTAGGATTGGGGACCGAAAAAGGCTTGTTTTTGGCCCAGAAATCACGAAGGATTTGACATTGGTGATCATTGCCAATTTGTCACATGTCTTTTCCATTCTGCATCTTCCATTTTTGAGGTGTGCAACCGCTTTTGAGGTGTGCACAAGTCCTTTAGAGAACGTCTCTTGTGGTATTAAGAGATTGACAATTCTGTCCGTATTTTTGCACCACGGCTGACATCATTTGGGGAGCAGTCTTCTTGATCTGACTCCTTTATGGGTTTTTCTCTCTTCCCAACTAGGCTTTATTGGGGATCAATCAAACAGTTTTCACGAGCATCGGCCTTGCTTTTACCAGGCACTTTGCTTTTTCTTGATGCTGGGGATTTTTTTCTTTGTTGAAATCCCGCATTTTCTTTTCCTTTGGAACTACGATGTTCAGAAAATTGTGCTAGATATACAACTTGAATCATAGCACATTTAAACGCCGATATGAGATTTTTCTATAAATCCCATCTCTTGATTTCTTCCGTTCTTGGAGTGATGCAGTTTCCATCTTGAAACATCCCATGATCACCAACAGGGGTTTATGAAATGAATTTGCAGGCTCAACTTGGCTGTGCAAAGGATATGGTGTGTGGGATAGAGAAATGAATGCTTCTCGTCATCCTATGGCACTTGGATTACCATATAAACAACACACAAAGATTGATGTTAGTCCGAGCAAGAAAATTTCTAACCATTTTCTCCCGATACCGCTGGACTCACCTCCATTTTGCCCCGATGTGGGGTGGTTCTTGACAGGGGTTAAGAATGAAAACCGTCGTTCAAAGGGTTTATCAACGGTTACCTGTAGTGTTTGAGGGATATGAAACGAATGCCTCCGTCATCCCAATCCATGTAATCGCTGCGAATGGTCCTTACCTCTGTGGACCCAGATTTTGTCATCTGTCCACTCCACTCATCTCTCAAGTGTGTGTTGGACGTGTTTGGATTTGGCTTCGCCTCTCGTCTTTTGAGAAAACGTCCTTTTGAATGTTTTGAACAACTTTTGTTTGGAAAAATCTCTTCCATTTCCTCTAAGAATTTTACCCGTCAAGGGGATTTCATGATGCACAATGCATGTTCTTATTCATGTTCAGACAACCTCCCAACTTCAACTGTGGATGTCTATGAGTTTAAAAACCCGATGTCTCTTTTTAGACATAATGATTGAAAGAGTCCCAACACTTTTTATCTTCAACGACTTGGGAAAAGGGATACTTACCTACTCGCCGCGGCTGGAGATCCCTGAAAATGCGGAAGAAACATGTTATTGTTCGTTCATGAATTTTTCAAAAAATTAGAACGATACATCTTACCCTTGGTCATGTATTCCAACGGGTAATACATGGTATGTGAAAACCTGTTTCGCCTTGATGGCGATCCCCTCTATCTTGTGGCCTTGATCCCCCTGTTTTGTTGGCGATGAATCATTCTCAAGGATTTGCCCCAGAGGAGATCCATTTGTGTTTTCGGACGCATTCCAGCGCCACTCTTCAGAGTTCCATCCACTAGGTCTTATAATCAAAGACCATCTCCTGGAATCCTGACTTCCGAGGCTAATGATTCTATTCGCCTCCCTGTTAGCGCGCTCTCTTCTTTTGAGGCTTTCGGCGCCAACAACTTCCTGTTAAATGAGTAAAAACTCGTGTTAGGCATGTGGTCTTCGAAGACCAAATTGGAACGATACAAGGTTACCGTTCACCCAAATTCGTATCTTGGGGTTTGATTCTGATGCGGACGACTCTGTTATTGCGTCCATTGACTTTGCCAGAGGAGAAACGTCATTCTTTGTCTGGCGCACAAATGATTCACTTGCCCCAGTTGGGTGTGATTTGTCGTAGCAATATGCCTTAGCACTTTCCTTGTTTGTTGGCAATTTTCAATTCAATTTTGACAACGTCCATGCACATTTGTCCCCAGCCACTGGATGCTTTGCCTGGGGTTGGCTGATTTAGTCGTAGTCAATTTGATCCTGCCGCATTGACGCATTCAGGCTATTTGACATCCGCGAGAATGGGTTTACTCGTGATTGGGTACTTCAACAACCTGCGCGATGAAAGGAGTGAAAGAGTCAATCACCGCGTAAGGAGCTTTAATTGAAACGATTACGGATTTACTATCCCGGCTCTAGTCACTTCGGGCATCCAGGAGGATGGAAATTCTTTAGTGGTCCCATTCATTTTTGTCATCACCTGTAAGAATGGAAAACCATATCAGCTTGTGAATAAATCAATTTAATTTGGAACGAATATACCCTTTTCGACTTCAAGAGAGCCGATCCAAATTAGGTTGCCCCAGCTGGGCGACGTCTGGTTTGTCATTTGAATGCATGAGCTTTTGGGTGCATTGTCTCTTTTATCACCTGAGATAAAAAAAAATGGAGAAACATTTATCCCCAGATCTGATTAAAAATCAATTAGGAACGATACGTCCTTTTACCAAACGAGTGGCTCTGCGGCCAAATGTATTTTACACTGAAGAGACGAATTCCACCATACTCCACGGGTTTGGGGAATTTGCCCCTATTTTCGATAGAAATGAGCCTTATCGAGATGTATACAATACAAATAGATCCCTAATACAATCAATCTAAGAGACAAGATAGAGAGGACCCAAGCAAAATTAGTCTTATACAAGAGAACTAAAAATGCCAAACCAATCAAAGGAATGTGGTCCGAACACTTGGAGATGCCCCAGTTCCAGTCTTCGAGATGTGACTCCAGGATCACCGATTTTTTTTAGGTGGTTTTAGATATATCAACCATGTAAAGACATGCACATGAGACAAGTGAGGATAAAACTTCTAGAAATCAAAGGATTTGGCACCTAAGGTCAAGGTTCCCACCTCGAGTTCTAGAAAGAGCAGATTCCATTGCACAACTATCGTTGCATTGGGGCTCGATCCATAGCTCAAAATGAGTGGAATTGAAAAGTGGATTACCCCGTGTTTTTCCTCACGGAGATTCCATTTTCAATCCCTTCTATTGTTTTCCTATAGACGGCGCTCGGGGTTTTAGGCGCGGTTGTGTGTATTTTCGGTGTCGTGCTAAAGCGATAAACATGCATCTTATTTAACAATCACTGCTTCAATATAAAACATACACACAATCATTCATTCCTACGCCAACCTGCATAAGACAATGTTAATCACAGACTACCCCCCTTATCACTCCAATCTGCAAAAACATATAACACCTATCATGAGCGGACTTACCTCACCTTCACGAGCGCCTGCATGGTTAGAAAAATCACTCAGCGTTTTAATTACGGCCTAAGTCCACTTGAGGTCTAGAATCACATGTTCTAGAGCAAAGGTCCCCAGTGGAGTCGCCAGCTGTCGCGACCCGTCCGAAAGCGGACGTGGCTAATGGATTACCGATCGCGGGTCTTGGATCGGCGCGAGCCCTCCCAGGCCCATACCAAATCGCGGCGGGAGTATTTTTCAGAAGGATTCGACGATAAGAGTCGATCGCTTTCGACCTTAGTGTGGTCGTGGTGGCATGTGCAACTTGTGCATGCATTTGGAGTCGCCACCGGTCTTTCTTGAAGGGTAGACCGGAAACCTTACTGATCGATTGGGAGAGATCGATCAGTTCTACGGAACCAGAGTTTTTGGGTTCGGGGACTTGGTTACGCTGGTGTCGTTACCAACGCCCTTTCGGTACCTAACGCTAGTGATTTTCCTAACTAGGATTTCATGCAGGCGCAATTTTGGGTGAGGTAAGTCTGACATTGCACATTAACCAGTTTAACATGCTCACGTAATCATAATAAATAAATAGATGTCAATCACATAAACATCTATCCTACGTGGTGATCATGGAATTATGATTTAATGGGTCTCGAGCCAATGAGACCACATTTAATCATTTTAATATTTTAATAACGGAGAGCCGCTCTTTGCTTCTTCTTGGTTTCTTGAACTTTTCAAGAATTGGGCCCCAAAGATCTCGCCGACTTAAAAGGCTCCCCCACGTAATCCTCGTAGCATTTACATCAACAATTGACTATGCTAAAAATAAAGATTACATGAAAAATAAAAGGAGTACGCAGCCTCCATTTAATAACTACAACCCCAAATATATAAATAATCATCATACATTCATATATACATCAATCACATTGATTAGGGATTTTTCCATGATCACCACCCTTCCACGTAAGTAATAAATTCACAATTTAAAACTTAGGAAGGCACAATAAAAATTCTACGTTGAATCATATTCAGAATTTTTATGTAAAATAAGATAGCCATAAATTTTCGATTCAAAATTGATTTAGTCTCAATTTTTGCTACGTTGATTAATTTATCATATAAAATAATCAACCTCCATTAGCCATGTAAGACGAACAATTCGTTAATACATATTGGCCATAGTATTGCAAAAATTGCAAAAAATCAATTAAATGCACGAAAACACCTAAGGATCGGCTCTGATACCACTGTTGGGATCCACGTAACACGTAGCGGAAATAAATAACAACCCATACATGTATCTCCAGAGGCGTACTTCGTGCATTTCAATCGAAAAAAATCACAAAGCCTCAAAGGGAGTAAATAGATTACCTCTCGTAGCGTGCTTGAACGGAGGTGTCGGTTCGATGTTCTTCGATCTCAGCCTCCACAAGTGTTAGGCATCTAGTTCGGACGCACCACCAATTGACGAACGGGGAGACGACTAATAACTCCACAACAATTGTGCTAGCAATATGCGGAATCAATATTCCGAACTTAGTATATTTTGCTCACTCAAGATGATGAGAATATAGAGAGTGTTTGTGTTCTTCTCTCTAAGCTCTCAAAAATTTGCACACTCTACAAAATGTCTCTCTCCTCCAACCTCAAAACTCTTGCCATCCTTTTATAGCCAAAAATACATTCCAATAAATTGTATTTAAAAATAGCACTAACAATTATAAATTCTATCTAAAAATAGCACTCACAAATAAATGACATTTAAAAATAGCACTAACAATAGCACTCACAATTTATAATACAAAAATGCTATTTAAAAATAGCACTAACAATAGCACTCACAATTTATAATACAAAAATGCTATTTAAAAATAGCACTAACAATTATAAATTCTATCTAATAATAGCACTCACAATTTATGATAAATAAATGCCATTTAAAAATAGCACTAACAATAGCACTCACAATTTATGATAAATAAATGTCATTTAAAAATAGCACTAACAATAGCACTCACAATTTATAATACAAAAAATGCTATTTAAAAATAGCACTAGCAATAGCACTCACAATACAAAAATGCTAAAAAAAAGGCACTAACAAAGGTGTTAAAAATAATAACCATTATTATTATTACAAGAGTTAAAGAGGTTACCAAACAGTACAAATATGCATAACGTATAAATACGTATGACGTACAAATACGTAGAGCATACGTATACATCCGTGAAACCGGGGACTAATTGAAAGAAAAATGTGCAATTAAGCCCTTTTGGTAAAAATTGATTAAATTGGAGGGCAAATTGACCTAATTGCACTTTAAGACTTTAGAATCCAATGTCATAGCTTATAAAAAGTGAGAATTGAAAACTAAAAGACTCGAAAATGATTTTTTTTTAGGCTCGGTTCGGGTTTATGTTTGTGAAGGAACATAGTGACCCGAGCCGAATTTTTGAGATTTAAAGTGACACACTTGAAGAGGAAATTAAAACAAAATTATCGAATATTTTTGGGTATTTTTCTGACCACGAATGGTATTTTTCTGATTTTTTGGGTATTTTTATAATTAAATAAACTCGAAAAATATTAAAAATACCGAAAAATATTTTTTGTTCAAAATTGATTCCTAAGGTTAAACCAAGGCTTCCAAAGTTGATTTTGTGATTTTATGACCTTTTTTGATATTTTTAATTAATTTTAAAGAATAAAAATCACAATAATAAATGGTAAAAAAAATCAGGTGTCAACAGGTATCTATTAGACCTGCTGAAGATTGAATCCCCACCTGCCTTTATTCAAGCCATGGCGCTCTATTGGGATCCTACCACCACTACATTCTGCATGGAAGGGCTGGAAGTTACCCCTACTCTTGAAGAATACATCGCCGCCATCGGAGTGGAGTCCACTCACTTACTGGTTCAACCTCCCATAGGATTTGAGCCATTGAGTCAACTAGCTGAATTCCTTGACACAATCCTCAACGAAGTCAAAGCAGACGCCAAAAGTAATTCTGGACGAATTTCACTATCCTTCCTTCTAGATCGATTCCCCAACCTCCCTACCGCTAAAGGGACTAAATCTGGTAGAGCCTTTGTCTTGGCCTTCTTTAGCTTTGTGCTATTCCCGACCTCATTGTCACCTTCGACCCTATTATGGCTATAGTAGTCAGACAAGTCTGTTGTGGGTGGGATTACTCAAACGTCATCCTTGCTGAGACTTTCCTTTCCCTAAACCGCTTCAAGAAAAACAAGAAGGGAATCTTTAGAGCCTCTAGTGATCTTCTGTATCTATGGTTCACATCTCATATCAGACAATTCCACATCCGCATGGGTTTCATCGAGATTAGCTCTGATGCCCATCCTCTTAAAACATTTGTCAGAACCCATACACGTATTCCTAAGTTCAGCTTTATAGAATGGAAGAAATTCCTTGCAACTTTAAAGCCAGAACAGCTTCGATGGCGGCTCAGATTGCCAACATTGGGTAAAGTCAAGCTCACAAGTAATGAAGAAGACCCAGTCCCTTTGCTAGGATTCACGGGCGCTACTGCGTATTATCGAAAAAGGGTTATTCGACAGTTTGGGGCATTATAGGAGATCCCTTCACCACCCCGACCTGGTATCTTCTCATTTGACATGCCAAAAGAGACCCATATAGGAGAAAAGAAGAAACAGCTTGAAGTTAAGGTGGAATTTATTATACACTCTTTGAAGAGTTCTCATGCTGAAGATATAAAGTGGCCAGAGAATATGAGTCGTAGGGAGAACATTCACAGGGCTACCACTGAGTACATCCAGCACTTTGAGGCGACCAGACGCAGCTTCATCGAGCCTTATATACCTGAGTATATCGTACCATACGTACCTGGGATAGAGCCCTATATACCCAAAGACATGGGATCGCCGTCGTACTCAGAAGATGAAGAATCCCAAACCGAAGAGACTGTTCTGTATGGGAATGATGAGGATGCCTTAGGCCTCAAACGCCATAGACTTGGATAGACTATCCCGTCAAGTGTAAAATAGGCAAACATTATGATGCCTCTTCAGCATACTCATTTGTATTGAATATTACCTTTGAAACATACGCATGAGTGTTGACATGTTTTATGGATGCATAAAAAAAACTATCGTCAAAGATTACGCTTCTTTTAATGTCATGAATTCTTTTGGCGAATAATTAAAAGAACTACCCACATGAGACTAAGGCTCACAAGGTAGTCCTTTTTCTCATTCATCGATAGAAAACATGCAATTAAAGGCAATGCTGGAAGCCGCAGGAGTTGACCTCGCGAGTAGGCATGCTGGAGACGCAGATGACTGCTATGGCAACTATGATGGCCGACATTAAGGCAATGCTGGAAGCCTCCCACGCCAGACAGGCAATGGCCCCTAATCAGAACAACTCGAGTCCATCATTTGCGCCTGATATAGCTGATAAGGAGACGGCAAAAGATGCCCAGCGTATAGAGGAGGATGCTCGTATGCCGAACGTTCAGACACAACAAACGACACCCCTTGTTGTCATCAACCTTGAAAAATGTGAAAAGGGGAGGCAGACCGTGAAAACTGAAGCAGAGGCTAAGAGAATAGCCAAGATTGAGGAATGCTTGAGTAGCCAAGGTTATGAGTTGGCTCGTTTCGACAAGATATCTCCCTTCGCCAAAGTGAAGACCCCTCCTGACTACAAGGAGCCAGACTTCATGAGGAAATATAATTGGACAGGCTGTCTCCGTGCTCACCTCAAATATTACATGCGCAAGATGGCGCAATATTCAGATTATGTTCCATTACTGATGTACACATTCCAGGAGAGCCTGGCTGGCGCCGCTCTGGCTTGGTTCATCGAATTGGACCTAGAGGACTATGATGGGTGGGAAGATCTTGCAGAAGACTTCCTCAGACAGTATAATTTCAATATGGCTACAGCCCCGACGAGAGAAGACCTCTTCTGAACCTCAAAAGCGAAAGGGTGAATTGATCAGAACATACGCCCAAAGGTGGCAACCTAAGTAAAACCGTCAATCCTAGAAGATGAGTTGATTGATTTATTCCTGAAAGCGCTCCCCTACAAATACTTCGACAGATTGAACACCTCAGGATGTCAAACATTTACACATTTAATAAAAGTGGCCGAAAGGCTTGAGTGGGCCTTAAGAGAAATGAGGCAATATGAAACTTCTACCAGGAAGCAATACCCCCTGAAGAATGAGAGAGAGGCTGGATTCGACATAGCCTTCATACCAGATCTCCATAAGCCCAAGACATTTAACAGTTCTAATCAAACCAAGGGAGGATCGTCGTGGTCAGTACTAAAAGGACAAGAGCCTAAAAGGAGGCAACCCCAAAAGCAGTTCTCTCAGCTTCCGAGACCTTTGTCCAAGTTGCTCCCAATGCTGCTAGAACAACACTTGGTGGCGAAGGAACCACCTAGGGCAAATCCTGTTAAATATCATGGCTTTGATGAAAGCTAGACCTGTGTCTACCACATGGGCGAAATGGGACACAACGTTGATAATTGCTATATCCTTAAGCTGAAGGTACAAGCTCTAATTGACAGTCAGATTCTGAAGTTTGACAACATGGCTTCGAATGTACAAGAAAACTCGGTCCCTGATCATCAAGCAGTCGGGGCAATATTCGCTGACGAGGAAGAAAGCCACCTTGCGCTGAAGGTGGACATACCTAAGCTGACCAACATTCTGGAAATCGCCTCTTTATACCCAAAAGAAAGAGAGGTCTCTATTGACATGAAGAAATCGTGTATCGCTAAGATGATGAGCTTGGGGGTAATATCAGATGTTACCGATGAAAAATTCGAGGGAGTCAAGGCCTCTCTAAGCTTTGAAGGGAGCCACTTTGTGATCAAAATTGAGTAGGGAGGCGCGTGGAGTATCCCGCACGAGAGTCTGATAGGTGATCTCAGGTCGATCGTCCAGCTAGAAGAAGAACTCAAAGAGGAAGAACTGGAAGCTAAGAGGCGAAACTTAGTAGATCACAGATTCATGGCTAACGCGTTAGAAATGGGAGAGATCATAGACAACTTGGGTGAAGATTCTGGAGGGTATAACTTTAAGGTGAGATATTCTACTCCACCTAGTTTCTATCAGAGAATGGAGGATATCATACCAGACGGATAGGGAGGTATAGATAATCCAGTTCAACCGGAAATCCCGAATGAGGTGAAAAGACCTTTTACGAAAGGGCTTGAATCGTCGTTTGACCAGGTGATGGATACCAAGCTTAACACAGAGCAGTATGCCGAAATAGAGAGATCGAAGGATCAACAACAAGACTTAGTTGAACTATTCAAGGGAATGAGAGGGTACCTGAAATTCTCGACATCAGCAAAGCTAAGAAACGACGACCGGCATCGTCAACTGAAAAATGAAATTTTCTTAGAGAACTTTGACAACACTATGTCGATGATTGAAGCCGCTACGACTGTGGTGATCAAGCTGGAAGAGCTTGACAACTTGAGTGAGGTAGAAGATTGTCTGATCAAGCCTGTTATAATTCGGCTGCCCAGAGAGGAAGCGGACGATACAACCGAACTAGAGGCAGCTTGCCAACAACGATAACCATAAAAGTCCCTCCAGTAGAAGAATACAATCATAAGGCAGTTCACTGGGACTATGGGACGGAGGAAGTAGATGCGGTAATGAGATCTGGACGATTCTACGCCCCTAGAGAAGGCGAGTCCGAAAAGAAGGAAGTCTCGAAGGAGGACACAGAAAAACTCATGTCCATTATTAAAACCAGCGAGTTTGAAGTAATAGAGCAGTTAAGGAAGATGCGGGCCCAAATATCTCTACGGGATTTGTTCATCAACTAAGAGAAGCACAAGAATGCACTGTTGAATATACTGAATGAAGTACATGTACCTGAAACAATTAATGATGTGCAGTTGGGGGATTTTGTAGGGACGATCTTCCTGAAAGATCAATTGAGCTTCTCAGATGAAGACTTTCCCATGGAAGGGAGAGGACACAACAAGGCCTTATACATTACTGCACAGTGCAACAGAAAAAGAATAGCACATCTACTGATTAACAGCGGATCCGCTTTCAACATATGCCATCTAGCTACCTTGAGGAGTTTAGGCATCAAAGAAGAAATGATTAAAGCCTCCAAAACAGCTGTAAGAGCTTTTGATGGGATGAAGAAGACTGTGGTAGGTGAGGTTGAGCTTGACGTACTCATCGGCCCAACCAGATTCTCTATAAATTTTCAAGTAATGGATTTGCCTAGTGCATTCGGATTCCTGTTGGGAAGACCTTGGATTCATGTAGTAGGAGCCGTACCTTCAAGCCTACATCAGAAAGTACGATTTGTGGTAGATGGGAAGGTGATCACCTTGCATGGAGAAGTTGACCTCCAAACATATCAGAGCAGCGCCATTCCCTACATCGAACCCGAAACTAGAGTGGAAGCAAGTTATCATTCCCTAGAGTTGGTGGCGGTAGTACACACCCCCGTGGGGGCAAGATTGAGAACTCCCTGCATTTCTGAAGATAACCTTTTATCAGCCAAGATGCTACTGGCGTATGGGTATAACCCTGGAGAAGGCTTGGGCAAATAAGGTCAGGGAATGAATACCCTTCTACAGTTGAAATCTAACCAGCATATGATAGGTTTGGGGTATCAGAAAAGCCGTCTAGACGAATCTGTCCCTAAAACAATGGGCCGAGGCCGAGGCAAGAGCTCAGGACGCCATGGAGGCCAGAAAAACCAGAGAGATTCATTCATAGGTTCTCCAGCTTGGAGAGGCAAATCCAAGATGTTCAATAGCCATTTGAATGAGTACTTCAGCAAGAACTCTAGGTGGTTGTTAGAAGAAGATATATCTCCAACAGCAGAACCAGATCTGGCGAACCATTTCCTAGGAGATAACTTCGTGAACGTCATCATAGAGTGGCTGGGCGATGAAGCCACTGTTTCTGAGTAAAGAAACCTCTTTCCTGCTCTCAATACTGCATTTAAATTTCCCGCATTTCATTACACCTTTAGTATTGTTGCTTGAAATAAATGTAGAAAAACGCCTTTGGATCTCCGGCCGTTAGTCCAAATAGCATAGCTTGTAATGCGGCCCATTTTGCATTCAATAAAATCACACAAGTTTTGTTAAGGTCATATGGAACCACAAATCAGCCCGATGATGATATTAGCCTTCCACGCAGAAGCTTGAGGCCTGATTTTCCATATGACTCCTGATTTCCAAAAGATTTCTCAAGGACAAGGATGTCCTATGATATGAGGACTAGTCCCATTTACACCTCCACTTATTTTGAAATTTCTTTCGAAAAGATTTTTCACACTTATGCATGGCATTTCCATATGAAGTATAGACTAGCCATGCTCATGACATTTCAGGCATATCATTTCAAACATACATACCAAGTTGTTGTGCGATTCGGATCATCATGTTGGCTGTTCCTACAATATTGAAGAAGAGGATGAGGATGAAGGTTACGAATCTATCCGCAGAGAATGGAGTGCCTTCGAAGATTCAATACCTCCCACTTCAGAGGAACCAATTGTTATTAACTTGGGGGACTCTATGAATATAAAGGAAGTCAAAATCGGTGGACATTTGTCCCGAGATGAAAGGCTTAGGTTTACCAAATTACTGAGGGAATATCAGGACGTCTTCGCATGGTCATTTGCCGACATGCCGGGTTTGGATCCCAAAATTGTGGAACATGCATTACCCACAGATCCTAGTGTCAAACCTGTTAGACAAGGCAGTAGACGGATGAAAGCTGAGTTGGAAGACAAAATTAAAGAAGAGGTGATGAAGCTTCTCAGGGTAGGCCTTATTGAAGCTATCCCATACTCGGACTGGATTGCAAACATGGTCCCCATCATGAAGAAGGACGGCAGAATTCGGATTTGCGTGGATTATCGAAATTTGATTAAGGCAAGTCCGAAAGATGATTTCCCACTACCACACATTGATATACTGGTTGATAGTACCGCAGGGTACGAATTTTTCTCATTCATGGATGGATTCTCCGGATATAACCAGATCCTCATGAAGAATGAGGACAAACCGAAGACTGCCTTAACCACCCCATGGGGAAACTTTTGCTATAAAGTTATGCCCTTCGGACTGAAGAACGTTGGGGCCACCTATCAGAAGGCTAAGGTCACATTATTCCACGACATGATCCATAAAGAAATCGATGTATATGTCGATGGCATGATCGCCAAATCCAGGAAGGGACAGGATCACATTCAGGTATTAAGAAAGCTATTTGAGCGACTGCGCAAATATAAGTTGAGGTTGAACCCTAACAAATGTGTGTTTGGGGCGAAATATGGGAAACTTCTCGGGTTCATGGTTAGTAATAAGGGCATTGAGATTGATCCTTCAAAGATTCAAGCTATCCATGATCTAGCAACTCCCTCCACAGTAAAAGAAGTAAGAAGTCTTCTGGGGAGATTAAACTATATTGCCAGATTCATCAATCAATTATCAGACGTAGCTAAACCAATCTTCAAGCTACTCAAGAAGGGTACAAAAGTGACATGGGACGCAGAATGCAGCCAGGCGTTCCAAAAGATCAAGAACTATCTAATTACTCCACCAGTACTTGTGCAGCCCATCCCAGGTCATCCTTTGACCTTATATTTGACTATACAGTAAGAATCTTTGGGAGCCTTGCTGGCCCAAGCAAGCCCCATGGATGGAAAAGAAAGAGACGTCTATTACTTGAGCAAGAAATTCACCTCGTCTGAAGCAAAATACATACCTGTCGAAAGGGCTTGCGTAACAACTGTATGGGTACTTCGCAGGTTAAGGTAGTATACCTTACATCACCATATTCAGCTGGTAACAAAAAATGACCCTATCAAGTACCTCTTAGAGAAGCCCGCTCTGATTGGGAAGTTAGCAAAATGGCAGGTGATGTTATCTGAATTTGACATTAGGTGTTCTCCACAAAAATCAGTAAAAGGGAGAGCCATAACTGATATGTTGGCGGAAAACTCACAAAGTTGCAAGTCTTTTGAAAAGACAAAGACAGAAGATCAAGTTTTGAACATCGCGGAAGATAAGTGGGTCATGTATTTCGATGGCGCTGTTAACCTATCAAGAGCCGACACCGGTGCAGTATTGATATCCCCTGACGATCAACATTATCCTGTTGCGGCAAAGATGACTTTCCCTTACACCAAAAATATCTCAAAATACGATGCGTGTATTCTAGGCTTACGGTTACCCATTTCCATGGGAATACCTAGGCTGCAAGTTTATGGAGATTCCATGCTCATCATTTTACAGACACATGGAGAGTGGAAAACGAAGGACGCAAAGCTCATCCCTTATCATGAATACCTTGAAGAGTTGACATTTGAATACTTACCAAGATCTCATAACCAGTTTGCAGATGCACTAGCCACACTGGCCTCAATGTTACAAGTAACTGGTGGATTAGAGATAGAACCACTAAGAATTGGCATAGTCGAAAAATCAGCCTACTATATGATGATAGAAGAAGAATTCGAAGGAGAGCCGTGGTACTATGACATCAAGAATTATCTCTTAAAGGGGGAGTTTCCTTAAGGATGTCGGGCGGGAGACCGAAGATACATAACTAGGATGGCCAGCAAGTTCTTCCTCAGTTGACAAGTTATGTACAAAAGGTCATTGGACTCCACTCTGTTAAGATGCGTAGATGCTAAAGAAGCAAATGTTCTCATGAAGGAGATCCATGAAGGTATATGTGGGCCCCATATGAACGGCCACCTCCTTGCCAAGAAAATCATGCGGCTCGGGTCATATTGGATGACCATCGAATCAGACTGTTGCCAACATGTTCGGTCATGCCACCAGTGTCAAGTGTACGGCGATCAGATTAATGCGCCCCCGAATGAACTACATCAAATGTCTGAAGCCTAGCCTTTTTCTATGTGGGGAATAGACATGATAGGACCCATCAATCCGACGGATTCAAATGGTCATCGCTTCATCTTGGCGGCGATCGATTACTTTACAAAGTGGATAGAGGCCAATTCTTACAAGAATGTCACCGCAAGAAGTGTGGCAAGGTTTATTAAGAGAGATATAATCTCTCGATGTAGTACCCCTCAAGCGATCATTACAGATAATGGGTCCAACCTGAACAACAAGATTGTCAATGATCTACTGGACCGCTTTGGCGTTTGACATCTTAACTTTTCCCCTTACCGCCCGCAAATGAACGGAGCAGTGGACCAACAAGAATATCAAAAAGATCCTGACTAAGACTGCAGAGAATTATAGGGATTGGCATGAAAGGCTATCCTTTGCCTTAATGGCATATCGAACTTCAATCAGGACTTCTACAAAGGCAACTCCTTACGCTCTGGTATACGGGATGGAAGCGGTCCTGCCCGTGGAAGTTAAGATTCCCTCTTTAAGAATCTTATCATAGGGTAAACTTTCAGAAACAGAATACTCCAGACACAGATATGAACAGATGAATTTGGTAGACGAGAAGCGTCTCAGAGCGATCTGTCATGGTCAAAACTCCCAGAAGAGGGTGGCAAAGTCATTCAATCGAAAGGTTAGAGCCAGAAATTTTGAGGAGAATGACATTGTGGTAAAAAAGACTCTGCCAAATGCTGTCCACCCGGGAGGCAAGTTTACCCCGAATTACGAAGGCCCCTATATTGTCAAGAAGATTCTCACAGGAGGAGCATTAATTCTTCTAAATTCTGAAGGAGAAGAATTGTGGCACCCTGTAAATTCAGATGCTGTGAAGAAGTATTATCCTTGAAATGAAATCAGATGTTGAATATGTGGCTTGTCCCGAAATGGTCTGAATCGCCAAAATAGTCATTACATGAGCATATCATGCATCCATGCATACACTAGCATGTGTTCAGTTTTGCAGGATTCCAAGAAACGGACTCAAAATCGGATTCATCCAAATGGAACCCTAGACAGAAGAATCTTCAACATCAAGAACCAGGTGATACGTATCTATTCTATCCTACATGCAGGAATGTCTGATGAAGACGGAAGACAAACGCAGTGAAATCTCTCTCACCTTTTGTAAGATAAAAAGAGCAAGAGAATGAACATTCACACGCCCGAACTTAGGAATAAGCATTGTTTTTGAAAAAAAAAAAGGATCCCTGACGCTTATTGCGCACTTGCCAGAATCGGAGGTTGTCTAAGCACGATCCGAGTATGCATGATGCATCTTTGAAATCTTCCTATGGAGTAAAATATCTGGAGAAAAACAAAGTGATTTTTCCAAAAACATAGCTTGCTTAGACTATCTAGCAGGGATGTTCCTACAGATGGAAGGCAAACATAATCCAAACACGGCCTACATACACTTGAGATATGAGAGAAGTGTGAGAATAGGAAAGCCTAGATCTGAGGATATAAGGACCCTTCGTATCGATTACATTGATTGAGATGACGGAGGCATTCATTTCTCATCCCAAGCACTACAGGTGACCATCGATAACCCCTTGAGCGGCGGTTGCATTCTTTACCCCTGTCAAGAACCACCCCACATTGGGGCCGACTGGAGGTGAGTCCAACCGTATCATGAGGTAAATGGTTAGAAATTCTCTTGCTCAGACTCGCATCAATTTTCGTGTGTTGCTTGTCATTTTAACTTCTATGGTAATTCAAGTGCTTTAGGATGACGAAAAGCATTTGTTTCTCTATCCTATACACTTTTACTCTTTGCACAGCCCAGTTTAGTCTATACGTTTGTTTCACAAACCCGTTGGTGATCATTGCATATCCCAAGACGGAAGCAACGTCACTTTCAGAGTGGAAGAGTTCAAAAGAATAGGAACTATGAAAAATTCCTAGGTTAATGCTTGAGTGCTAAGATTCAAGTTGTACATCTAGCACACTTATTTGAAAATCCTAATTCCCAAAAGAAAGGAAAATGTGGGATGTCAATAAAAGAAGAAAGATCCAATCTTGGGCATCAAGAAAAAGCAAAGTGCCTGGTAAAAGTAAGGCCAATGCCCGTCTAAAATACTTGTACACTTGTGAATCATGTGTTTGATCTTGTGAATGCCAAAAGAAGGCATGATACCTTTGTATAGGTCACTAGTGAGATTTGATTGTAAAAGATACTCCTCGATTATGTCACATTCAGATATTGATGCCGCGCTAACGCAAGAGAGAGGTTCTTCCAAAGACTACCAATGCACTTCAAAGACTGAAGGCACTCTCTGAACCGAAAGGGACTAGATCGGCAGCAAAACTTGTAGTGATCACCAATGTTACACCCTTCGCACATTCTGAGCCAAAAATTAACCTTTTTTGGGTCCCCAATCCAACCTGTGTTACAACCCCGAGAAGTCTTTTCTGATTAAAGCACTTGCGTTAATGTACGGTTTAATGTCTAAGCTTAGCTCGAAGAAGTTCAAGCAAGATTATTTCTTTCTCATTTTGCAGGGTTCTTCACTTGTAAACCCGGAGCAGATGAAGAAAATTTTGTGTCCAAAAAGACCTGACTTAGAAAGTGAGTCCCCCTTTTGGAAACCATGTCCAAACCCGACATTACGGTCTCGTAAAGACCTCCCAATTGATCTAAATGTATGCGCTGCGAACGGTTTCGAAAACCTAGGTACATGGTATTAGGAAATTCGAGGGCTCTGGTTATGAAAAGACCAAGTCAGAAAAATTGGTAAGAAGCCCTTTCTGACAAAGATATTCCAATAGAATGCTCGAAAGCAAGCTTTGGTTGGAAACTTTAAATTGTTTGATCCAAGGATTTTCCTTACAAGGATTCTTGATCATCCTCGCATGCTTGAAGATGTTTTGGATAATCTCCAGTATCCTAAGCCATTTTGCATAATTGCATAGGTTAAAATGAACCTTTACCTGCATAATGATGATCATTGCCTCAGGAGGACTAATATCTTTGTAAATAGGGAATGAACTTTCAAGTCTAAGCTTCTAATGAGACCCATGGTAGCTCTAGGTCCAAGAGGTAGACTTTACTCCGGAAGAACAATCTTCGGAATCATCTCTTTGTGAGATTCCAGTTTTATAGGTTTGAGCTTTCTGCAGGATGCCTGGAGTCCCCAGGTCCCAGAATGTTACATCCAATGTCGAAAGGACAATCTTCGGAATCATCTCTTTGTGAGATTTCAATTTTATAGGTTTGAGCTTTTTGCAGGATACTTGGAGTCCCCAGATCCCAAAATATCACCTCCAATGTCGAAAGGACAATCTTCGGAATCATCTCTTTGTGAGATTTCAGTTTTATAAGTTTGAGCTTTATGCAGGATGCTTGGAGTCCCCAGATCCCGGAATGTCACCTCCAATGTCGAAAGGACAATATTCAAGATCGTCTTTCTACAAGATTTCAAGTAACCCCTGAATCCCAGAAAAATCTAATCAAAATTTTTGCAGGTTTGAGTTTTCTGCAGGATACTTGGAGTCCCCAAATCCCAGAATAACACCTTGCATGCCAAAAGGATAATTTTCAGAATCAACTTTTTATGAGGTTCTAGGTAATCCCTAAACCCAGAGTAGCCCATTTGGTAAAACCTAAGAGTTAGGTACATCTCACTTGTATAGACCCTAGTTGATTCCTCAGAATATAGGATCAGCTTAGTGTTCGACAATCCCTACAGAATGGGTGCGTCATCCATAGGTTCCTAGCAGAAAGGAATCCTATTCACGGCCTGATCAACCTGACGGATTAAAATGTTCGACAATCCCTACAGAATGGGTGCGTCACCCATAGGTTCCTAGAAGAAAGGAGTCCTATTCATGGCCTGATCCCCCTGACGGATCAAAATGTTCGACAAACCCTACAGAACGGGTGCGTCATCCATAGGTTCCTAGCAGAAAGGAATCCTTTTCACGGACTGATCCCCCTGACGGATCAAAATGTTCGACAATCCCTGCAGAACGGGTGCGTCATCCATAGGTTCCTAGCAGAAAGGAGTCATATTCATGGTTTGATCCACCATATGGATTAAAACCCCTGACAATCCCTAAAGAACGGGTGCGTCATTCACAGGTTCCTGTCAAACATAGGAATCACACTCTGGTTTGGCCTACCATACGGGCTAGAGTTTAACCGCCCTAGAACGCTCGAGAGATGAGCCTCTAGGTATCCACTTGAACCCGATATACACCCCGTATGCCGCATGAGCATCAGGCAGGTGAGTGATAGATAGGCATCTCTATCCCACCTTTCTCTCTCTCTCTCACATCAGCTGAAACGAAACGAGCAGAGCATTCACTAGCGGGACAAGAAAGATTAGATGTCAAGATTCATTTTTTCTATTTTCCAGTGGAGTCGATCTAAACTAAGGTGTCACCTGTCTTTGAGAGAAATCTCACGCGAGATTCCTCTCAAAGAGGGGCAGCTGTTGACACTTAATTTTAGATCAACCTTTTTTTCGCAATTTCTTAAAAAATTCATACAAAATTCATAAAAAAGTCAAAAAAATTATAAAATCAACTTTGGTGGCCTTGGACAAGCCTAAGGAACCATTTTTTACCAAAAAAAATAATTTTTCATATTTTACGTATTTTTTTAGTATTTTTGAAAATTAGGAAAATACTTGAAAATTCAAGAAAAATAACATTTGAGGTCACAAAAATATGGAAAAATAGTTATAATTTTTCTTTTAAATCCCTTGTCTTTTTGACCTCACAAAAAGTCCGGAATCAGATTCAATTTTAGGTGTTCCTTTGTTACACATATGATTGAATTTGATAAAAAAAAATGTCAGTTGAGTCTTTTAATTTGCAAATTTGGCATTTTTTAGGATCTTGCCATTCAATCTAATTGTCCATTATTGCAATATAACCCAATTGTCCACACAGATTGTTTAATTGCACGAATTGGGCAAAATTGTATACTAAATTGCATTTTAGTCCTTGAAATTAGGTATAATTGAAATTACTTTCAATTCAAGGACTATCATTGCAAATTAAACATATTGCCCAATGGTTTTCGTCATTTTGAATCGATTGGCATAGGTAGTTTGGTCCAATTTGATCATTTGAACCTTCAATTGCACAATTCCCCAATTTGCAATTAAATGAAAATTTGGGGTTTTTGTTGAAATTGATATGAACTTTTGGGTAAAACTACATTTTTAGATAAAATTCATGCCCTAAGTTCGATTCTGAGGTCCAATTGCAAAAATTTCCCATTAATTTGGGTTTAATTTGGAAAATTGCAACTCGGAACCGGTTCGGACCGGTCAAACCGCCCGGTCAGACAGGTCAAACCGGTTCGCTACAGCACCATCTTCTTCCTCAGACTCTCGCGGATGAACAGTCCCCTTGGTCGATTTTGACCGTCAAATTGAAGGTTAATTCGCGACTAATTGGAAGGGAGATGGTGGGTGTTTTGTTCCCATCATCATCCCTCGTCGATTGACACCGGTAACATCACCTGACGTCGCCGGGAGGAGAAGTAATTAGCCAGTCAACCTCGCGGGACCTACAAAAGTCAGCCAAGATAAAAACAGACCAAATTCGTGCCAAATTCTCATGAAATGGAGCTTGTCGGAGGACTAAACGGAGTTGGACGGAATGCCCATCGTCCCCGACGCCGTTTGGACCTAAAGGCACATGGCCTAACGTGCGATTGAGGCGGGCGCACACTTCTCCGATTCGGCGCCAAAATTCGAAGAGCTATGTAAGCCTATGGAGGCTTTCTGTTAGAGGGAGAGGTTGATTCAGTTGAAGGAGAGAGAACAGAATTGAAAGAGAGGGGAGAACGAGAGAGAGAGAGAGAGAGAGAGAGAGAGAGTTCATTATCCGGTCCTTGCCATCGAGAATTGGAGCTCGAATCCAAGGCACTGGTTAGGCCGTCTCCGGCCAAACCGAAGCCTGCTAAAGTCATCAGAAGCACACCTAAAGTAGCAGGAGTCGATCGCCACTAGCCGCGCGACCTATCGCTCTGAAATAGGTGAGTTCAACCTTCGAGCTTTCTTACTGTGCTTTAATGGCGGAACTCGATTCCGATTATCATTGTTCGAGTTAGAGTAGGAGTTTTATCCCCCAAACATCACTGACCATCGTCGTATATCTGTCTTGTATCGATTTTGTCTTAACACATCGAATCGAGTCTTCCAATTCAACCTCCATTGTCGAACACTGTTCATTCTCACCCAGCCAAATCTGGGCCGAGCGAGCTCAATCGGAGCTCAAGGTAAGTCTCTTGAACATTGAATGATGCTTCCGTGTTAATGAATTGGTTTAATACGCCATGAATCGCGTGATTAGAGTACATGTGCACGTACTGGTTCGTGCTTGTTCGCGCTCGATTCTGTGAATGAAATCGTGTAATCTTGCGATATGTTGCGTGCGAAGCATAGACGAGTCGATTGCCGTCGGTTTCGTTCGATTCCGTTAAGATTCCACCGTTGGATCATCGCCGGAGAGTCGTGGCCGTTCGTTTAGAGGCGATCGCGAGGTTGAAGACGACACATACGTGGCAGGTCAACGAGTCAAGGGTCTAGGTGGCAACACGTGATTGGTCCACGTGGATGTCGAGCCAGCTCGACCGTTAGTTTGTTAGGCTGAGTTGGATTAGATCCAACGGCTAGGATTAATCAAGTCCAATAAATTGGTGGCCATCCGATTAGTAATTAGGATTATCCAAAAATAGTTTTAAATCAGAAAACCAAAACAAATCGAAACGGCGCCGTTTAGGTTAGTGGCTGAGCGACGTCATTTAGGTTAGTGAAGATGGACGGTCCAGATCGAGTCTTAGGTTCTAATCCTGATCGTACATTTTAGTAAGTCAATCAAACGGCCCTGATCGAGTCTTCGTTTAATCTAGGCCATAGATTCTAGTCAGATCATCCGGTGGTCGTGGATTAGCCACGCGGTTCAATGAGGGCCGTCGGATCAAGTCCGATTAATCCGAAAATGAAAAAAGAGGCGTTACGGCGCCGTTTTGAGTCGTGGGTCGCGCGGGTCCGGGTCTGAGCCGGGTTCCAACCCAAATGGGTCGAGTCGACCCGATCCGAATCACATTTTAATAATAAAAAATCAGAAAATGATTTTAAAAAAATCAGAAAAATCCATGAAAATCCTAGAAAATCCCAAAAAAATGTAGGAAAATTATGGGAAAATCCTAGATATCGTAGAAACTCCCAAAAATTGAAGATTGACCACGTATAACTGGTCAATCCTATTTTTAGGGTTTCTCATCCGTTCTCCCGAGAATTGACGATATTACCCTTTAGGGGTAATTCGTCCCTGCCTTGTATTTGGAGATAGGTCGACGAATGCCTAGATTAGGATAGGGCCAGTTAGGTGGAAAATCATTTTGTTAGGGTTTTCGAATCTCATCATTTTCCCTGAAATAAAGATTTTACCCCTCAAAGGGTAAATCGTCTTTCCCATTCCAGTCGAGTCCTGAAAATTGCTTAAAATTAGGGTTTGGGTCAAATGGGTGACCAACCCCAATATTTGAGATTTTCAGTTCTCATCTTCGTCCAAAATGACGATTTTACCCCTCCGAGGGTAAAATCACTTTTAAATTCCAGAAAAATTCTGGAAATTTCCGAAAAATAGGAAATGGATTGGATTGATTGCCAATCCTATTTCCCCCATCTTTTAACTGTACACTTCATCTGAAATGACAAATTTGCCTTTCTGGGGGTAAATTATCCCCAAATTGTTCAAAATTACGATTTCGCCCCTCATGGGCAAATCATGTCAAAATCATTCATAAGCCTTGATTGAGATTTCTCTAGGCTAATAGGGCCTCATTAGGGATGACATGCTGATTTCATGTGATTTATCTGCATGTTATGGATCCTTGATTTACGCACTTATTTTTATCGGTTGTGAGTGATAGGTTAGCCACTCTTGTCTGTATGAACTCCTAGATTTAGGTTCGTACCCCCCACTCATCTACTTGAAGTCTTAGAATCAGATAAAATCATTCAACTTAGGTGCCGAAAGGGCGTCAACTCTGACAGTTGGCGTAACAAAATCCCCGAACCCACTTCTCTGGTTTCCGTAGAATCGAATAGACCGCTCCTAACTATTCGATAGGGTTTCCGATCGTACCCTCCATGAAATGATTGATGGCGACTCCTTGGCATGTACACATATCACATGTCACCGGACCATACTGAAGGTCGACCACGTATATCCAGCCGTTGCGATTTGGGTAATGGACCTTGGGAGAGGCCCGCGTTCGATCAAGCGACATTGGATGGTCCATTAGCCCCCGAGAGCCCCGCACACGTCGGCGCTCGAGCGGAGGGTCGCGACAATAAGGAGTGATGGAATTGGGATAATGAGGTAGTGAGACCCTAGGGGAATTCGTTAGAATCAAGCATGAATGCATGTCATACGAATGGCGCATGTGTATGGCATCTTGAATTGGCATGATTGAGGTTGTTCTATGAGGACCAAGCTTCACACTTGGCACTGTGAATTGTTTGTGAATGTTGGTCTGAAGGATGAGATAATACCTCTGATTTTACTAAGTTGCAGATGTGTCTGGACTTGAGGTATTGTTGTGAACCCTTGATGATGTGCTCATGAGAATACCTGAGTGATTGACTACTGTGTTGTGATTGCTGCCTTGATATGTAGCATAGAATCATTAGACTTGAGAAAGTGGCTTAGGTTTCTAATTCTGTGGTAGAATTATAGTGACTTAGGTAAGCTAAGAATGAGTAATAGACCAGGAAGGCCGAGAGGAGGAGCTTCTAGCTTTGGAGCACCAGCGGTCGAGGGTCTTACGCTGGATGGAGTCTTGAGAGCTTTGGCTCAGATTGGAGAGTTAATGGGAAAGAGGCTGGTAACGCCCAAGGCGATGTGAATGCTAACAGGCAGATGGGCCAGCTAGTCGAGCAGTTCATAAAGTTGAAGCCGACTCAGTTTAATGGTACGAGAGACCCTGAGTTAACGCCAAGGTGGATTGAAAAGCTTGAGAAAGCTTTTGGGGTGCTAAAGTGCACTGATGAGGAGAAAGTCCTGTTAGCTGTGTATCAGCTGGAAGGGACGGCGAACGACTGGTGGAGTGCCTCTAAGGATGGAGTGTTTCCTGAAGGTACAGCTTTAACTTGGGCTGCCTTCACTGCTGCTTTTAATGATAAGTACTTTTCGGAGACGGCACGTGAAAGGAAGCAATTAGAATTCCAGCAGTTGAGGTAGAATCAATTGACTGTAGATCAGTATGAAGCTGAGTTCGCGAGATTATCAAGGTATGCGCCAAGATCAGTTGAGGATCCGCTTGAAAAGGCATAGAGGTTTCGAGATGGTTTGAGACCAGAGATTCGAAGCCGGATAGTGACTGTGGATCTGAAAACGTAAAAAGAGATTTACGAAAGGAGTTAGAACATTGAAAGGGACATAAAAGAATGAGCTGCTGCTTCTGGATCGTGGTTCACTCATTCGAGAGATAATCGGCAACTGGGCAAGAGGCCGATGATGAGTAATAGACGTTTTGTCCCTCCTGTTCGAAGGAATATTATGAAGCCCCCAATTTAATCAAATTGGAATTGTCGTCTCTATGGGCGAAGGCATGGAAGTGGACCTTGCTCGAGGCAGTCAGGAGCATGTTATAGATGTGGTCAGCTGGGCCACCAGGTGAAAAATTGTCCAAGCCAAGCTCTAGTAAATCGAGCTCAAGGATAAAGACCACAGACTGGACAATTAGCTGTGGCTCCGCAGAACCGACCACCTGCTCAAGGGAGAGTGTATGCTGTGGCACGTAGAGAGGCGGAAGAAGCGCCTGGTGTGGTCACAAGTATGATCTATTTATGTGATCAGGCTGCTTATGCATTATTTGATCCTAGAGCGTCACATTCCTTTATATCTGCACAGTTTGCTGATTTGGTGGGTTTAGAATTGAAACCGCTGATTATGACGTTGCATGTTACTGCACCATTAAAGGATAATGTGCTAGTATCGTTAGGTTGTGCAAACTGTAAGATAGTGATTGCTGGCAGTGAGGAAAGAATAGATCTGGTTGTGTTGCCTATATATGATTTTGATGTGATTATTGAAATGGATTGGTTGGGAAAACAAAGAGCTGTAGTCGATTGTGGTAGCAGAGTAATCCATTTTTATCCGAATGGTCGCCCTAGATTTGAATTTGTAGGAAGTCGGGGAGGAACCTCGATTCCTTTAGTCTCGTCGCTTGAGGCGACTAAGCTGTTGACTGAAGGGTGTCATGCTTACCTAACTTTGGTAGTTGACACGACGGTTGAGGAACCGAAGTTGGAAAGCATTGCAATAGTACGTGAATTTCTTGATGTCTTTCCTAAGGAATTACCGGGATTACCACCAGAGAGAGAAATTGAGTTTGTAATTGAGTTAGCTCTTGAAACAGAGCCAATCTCAAAGGCACCTTACAGAATGTCCTTATCGGAACTGAAAGAGTTAAAGGTGCAAATGCAGGAGTTGCTTGATAAAGGATTCATTAGACCAAGCGCGTCGCCATGGGGAGCGCCAGTGTTATTTATAAGGAAAAAGGATGGATCACGGCGCTTGTGTATTGATTATAGACAGTTGAATAAAGTGACTATCAAGAATAAGTATCCCTTGCCAAGGATTGATGATTTATTTGATCAACTGCAAGGAGCATCTGTGTTCTCTAAGATAGATTTGAGAACTGGTTATCATCAGCTAAGGATCAGGAAGGGGATATTCCTAAAACTGCCTTTAGAACGAGATATGGACATTATGAGTTTACGGTTATGCCTTTTGGTTTGACTAATGCCCCTGCTGCGTTTATGGACCTAATGCACCGTGTGTTTAAGGAGTATTTGGACAGATTCGTCATTGTTTTTATTGATGATATTTTGATTTACTCAAGGAGTAGTGAGGATCATGATGAGCACTTGAGAATCGTCCTGTAGACCTTGAGAGAGCATTCGCTTTACGCTAAGTTCAGTAAATACGAATTTTGGTTGAATAAGGTTGCCTTCCTTGGCCATGTGATTTCAGGAGGCAGAATCTCCGTGGACGCTTCAAAGATTGAAGCAGCAATAAATTGGCCTAGACCTACTACTGTTATAGAGGTACGAAGTTTTCTAGGTCTAGCAGGGTACTATAGACGCTTCGTGGAAAACTTTTCGTCTATAGCAATTCCGCTGACGAAGTTGACAAAGAAGAATGTGAAATTTGAATGGATTGACAAGTGCGAACGAAATTTTCAAGAACTTAAGCACCGATTGACGACTGCGCCCGTATTAACCATTCTTTCTAGACCTGGAGGTTATGAGATATATAGTGATACTTCGGTAAAAGGATTGGGGTGCATGTTGATGCAGTATGGAAAAGTAGTTGCTTATGCGTCGCGACAATTGAAACCTCATGAGATGAATTACCTGACGCATGATTTGGAACTAGCTGCCATTATCTTCGCCTTGAATACTTAGAGACATTATTTGTGTGGTGAGAGGTTTCAGATTTATACAGACCATCAGAGTTTGAAGTATTTGTTTTCGCAGAAAGAATTGAATATGAGACAGCGTCGGTGGATGGAATTATTAAAGGATTACGACTGCGATATCTTGTATCACCCTGGAAAGGCGAATAGAGTTGCGGATGCACTAAGTCGAAATCTAGCATTGCGCTATTGTTGGTTAAAGGGTGGTCGTTATTAGAGAATATGAGGGATTCTGAGTTTAAATTGGAGGTATGCCAACTGTCAAGCTTAATGGAAACTTTGAAATTGAACCTGAAATTCGAGAACGAGTTAGGGCCTTACAGTCTACGGATCATGAGATTCAGAAAATCCTCGGGATGGATGCGGCAAAAAGGAAAACTGATTTTCAAGTGTCAGAAGATGGAATTCTGAAATTTCGCGGACGTTTATGTGTACCTGGTAATGAAGAACTCAAGGAAAAGATCTTGTCTGAAGCTCACAGGAGCAATTATAGTATACACCCAAGTAGCACGAAAATGTATCAGAATTTGCGTCAGAATTATTGGTGGAATGGAATGAAGGTGGACATGGCCAGACACGTGGCGAAGTGCTTAATGTGTCAGCAAGTAAAAGCTCAGCACTGCAAACCTGGAGGATTATTGCAACCATTGGAAATTCCTGAGTGGAAATGGGAGTACGTCACAATGGATTTCGTGATGGGTTTACCGAGAAGTCAGAAAGGTTATGATTCAATTTGGGTAATCGTGGACAGATTGGCCAAGTCCGCACATTTTATACCCGTGCGAAAGGATTTTGCGATGGATAAGTATGCTGAGTTGTATATGCATCAGATTGTGCGGTTGCATGGAGTTCCAATTACTATTACGTCGGACCGAGATCCCAAATTTAAGGCAAATTTCTGGAAGAGTCTTCAGGAGGCTTTGGGAACTAGATTGCAGTTTAGTACAGCTTATCATCCACAGACTGATGGACAATCGGAAAGAACAATTCAGACACTCGAAGATATGTTACGAGCCTGTGTGATAGATTTTATGGGTGGATGGGAGGATCAACTGCATCTAGTGGAGTTTGCTTACAATAACAGCTACCAGTAGAGTATCGAAATGGCACCATTTGAAGCCTTGTATGGTAGAACCTGTAGAACTCTAGTGTGTTGGGGTGAAGTTGGAGAAAGAAGTATATCCGGCCCTGAGTTAGTGGAACAATCAGTTGAGGCGGTTAAGATTATTAGAGAAATGTTGAAAATGGTATAAAGTCGTCAGAAAAGCTATGTTGATAAAAGACGTAAATCCCTGGAATTTCAGGTTGGAGACCATGTGTTTTTGAAAGTATCACCGATGCGAGGGTTATCACGATTCGGAAAGAAAGGGAAACTGAGTCCGAGATACATAGGTCCTTTTGCGATTTTAGAACGAATTGGAACTTTGGCCTATCGACTCGCTTTGCCACCAAGTTTGTCGCAAGTGCACAATGTATTTCATTTACCTTAAGAAATTTGGAAGGACAAAATGGTCATTTCTCCCACACCATGAGGGATGCCGAAAATTATGTGCAAGAAGTCAAGGAAGTCAATGGCATTATTGGTTTTGCCACTTGTCACTCTTAGAAGGCCTTAAGCATTTATTACCCACCTAATCACATCTTGTCAATTTAAACCTCAATTATATGTGTAAGACATCCCTTATTCTGCCCCTTCAGCCGTGGATAGTCTCCCCCTTTCATTTCCTTTGAATTTTTCTCTCTTTTCCTCCTTACCGAAAATTACCCAGAAAGACAAGTTTCTACCCTTATGTTCGGCCTCCATGATCAGCCCCTCTCGTTGCTGCCTCACCACCTCCGACCACCAGAGGTAAGGTCTATGTGTCCTTGACAAGCTCCAATTGGAATTTCTTCATTTGGATAAATATTTTTACCTGTGTGAGCTTTGGACCAAAACCGGATGAAATCTGCGTGAGCTGGGATAGGGCCACCTTATACCCTCTTACAAATTTCAAATGACTCCGAAATTTTTGTGGGAACTCTATAACTTTTAGTACTCAAGTTCACTGAGCAGAAATGGCAATTTTATTGGAGGTTTAAGGTGTTTTCATGGCTGATCTTAAGTGACTTTTATCGAGCATAAAATTGACCTCTGCGCACCAAGGAGAAACCGAATCGATTGGAGGTCTTCGGGGCGTTGTTTCTCTTCGAAACTTTTGGTGAGCCTCTCTAACACTTATATTGAGGTTCTAGCGAATTTATTTCATGAGAAATTGGGACCTAGGATCTAAATATGGATTGATTATGCGGGGTAGGCTCAAACCGGTTCTGTTTTGGATAATGTTCTATTTGTACCAATTCTATTGGGGGCTGTTAGAAGGGTATTTTGACTTCAAATTGATGCAAGAGACTACCTATAATGTTGATTAAGGTGTTAGTGGAAAATATGTGAAGTGGATTGGGATTTAAAAGTGATTTAAGGGTTAATTGGTACATGGAACTTTGATATATATATTCTGCCCTTTAAATTGTAGCATGAACCGAATATATGGAGGAGTAATGGAGAGGTTATCATGTATTCGATCAATTGATAAGGCATCCTGAATTGCCATTTGTTTGATGATCGAGAGAATAGTTTAACGAAAGTGAAGTTCGATTGTTTCTAATCCGAAACTGAGTAGATTTTGACTCGACGTTAATGAACTTCCTAGGACGGCACGTGATTCTCGTTTGGCTGTGATCTTGTGGATTGAGGAGACTTGTTTGGTGTAGATTTTTGCTGATTAATCATGGTAAGTGGTTCCTAAACCCTTACTTGAACCTTAGGACGCTACTGGATAGCTGTTTGGTGTAGCGTGATTGTGCGATAAAAGCATGGTGATTGATCGTGTATTATTGAATTAGCCGTGGGCCTTATTATTGTTATAAAGATTGGCCGTGGGCCTTGTTATTGTTATTGAGATTGGCCGTGGGCCTTGTCATTGCTATTGAATTGGGCGTGGGTCATGTTATTATTATTGAAATTGGCTGTGATGCCCTGGTGAATTACATCGCGGCCGGGGGCCATGGCAATGATTTGGCTTGGAGCCCTATGAGATTATATCACGGCTTGGAGTCCTGGCGATACATCGCGGCCGTGGGCCCTGACGATGATTCAATGGTTGTCACATTGAAGACAATATTTTTGTTTTGGGCTAATGTGTGAAGCTTGGGTCCTATAGCATGTGGTGTGTTCGTTAATGATTTGATATGCCAAATTATTCTGTGATAAATGATGCTGAATTGCCATATGATTGCTTGCTGAATTCCCTGCATTATCTGCATTTTGTGTTGTCTGGTGGGACTAGTGATTTTGTTTAGGTTGGGTTTCACTTGCTGGGATGCAAATCTCACCCCGTATTGGGACATATTTTTCAGACCCGAAACCTTAGGTATGCTACCGATAAGACTAGGCGATCCAAAGGAAACGATCATCTCTTTTGATGAATTCCTTGCAAAAAGGGGAATTGTTTATGTGTGGAATAAAACGACAATGTGGGTAGATGAAGGAAAGGCAGAGCTGCAACCTCACCGTTTCGAGGCGTGGTATCGTCGACTAGGACATAGCAACCTGATGGGTCCCTTGTTGCCTGAGGAAGTCCCTGTAGAGGTCGTGCCAAGCTGGTACCACCCTTCCCGTTCGGAGATTGAGGTGGAGAACCCAACGTCCGTGAGGGGATCGAAGAATATACTGGATGAGTCAAAGTCACCCCCTTCCGAGGAGTACAAGAATTATATAGAGATTTCCACCGACGAAGCAAAAAGCCTTGAAGAGGAGACCGAAGAAGATACATAGGACATTTCTGAAGAGGTGCCATCTGAAACGTTTTCAAATTATGTCCCCGACGAAGACGAAGCCGAAGGAAGCGACAACTCGAGCGGTTCTTCAGGATAGAGAGGTGTCGTGGTCATGTTAGTGGTAGGAACGAATTTTGGTGTGAGGCGTAAGCTAGGTCTGCAAACTAGCCTGTTTATATTAGCCTGAGTACCTACCCAGCTTGGTTTGCGGAATTTTGGCTAGGACATTTCCATTATCGTTGTACAACTTCCATGTATGTTATGTATATGAACATGCGTGCTTTCTTGTGTCCCAAATTCCTATTTTGTATAATTGTCGGGGTGTTGTTTCCTTTCGCTTGTGCATTTCATTTCATTTAGGCCGTGTGGTTCTTGGGATTTTATTCCTTGGCCAGCTTGTTGGGATGTCATGAGCTGCTGAGGGTAAGTGGGGCGTGACCTCGGCCTTAACATCTCATAACTCTCAGGTGATTCCACAATGCTACACACTCATAAATTTCACTATGACTACTCTCTTTCATTTCCACAACTTGTCATTTCTCGATGCTAAATTCACATGCCATGCCTGTGGTTCCGTTGGCTATAGTCCTCATACATTTCACACCTCATCAAGAAATCGTCGAATCGCCAGCGGACTAGCCATTTCGATATAAGGCCTCATGCCTACACAGCATGGCCTTCTCCGACTCACATTCCGATACACAAACCGACTTTCACCAACACCACAAGACACATAGGCATTGTTCCTTCCCAGCATCTCAATACGCTTATCAACTTTCATTCATCACTAAAGATGCAATGTTATGTATTTTCAAAAATATTTTTCACTTTGAAAGTCAACTTTAATGCAATGTATTGTTTAATAAAAGTCAAACTCAGCCTGACACCTAGACTTACCTTTTTCAATGAATGGCTTGGTTCATTCCTGCCCCCATCGCCATCCTAGAAGCCTGCCAAGAGCCGCGCTTTGTTCGAGCCTTCTTGCCCCGTCGATCACTCCCCGCCCTCATTGGACAGGGTCGATACATTCCTTCCCCAAACCACACATCTACGAAGTTGAGTCCCGCTTGACATGTCCCATACCATGTCTTACAGTTTGTAGGTATCCTGTCTATCTCGTCCCATATCGAGCGACAATTTGTCAAGTCCGACAAAATAATGATATGCTCATGCATGCACATTTCTCAAAATTTCATTTTAATGCAATAAATCCATGCAATGCCTGAACCTTACTCTTCTCATCATTCGCTTTCATATAAACCTTTATCTTAAGCTGAACTTTCTAACACCATAAGCTACCATCGCACTAAAGATCAATTGCTTATGGCCAATGTATAACCTCTAGTCTGGTCGCTATTCAAGTCGAAATTATATGCATTCCATCACACTGGCCCTCAATTCAAATGTCCATCGTTCACTTCTTTGTGAACATCTTACCTTACATCTTCCAAGGCCCTCAATAAAGATTGGTAACTAAAACCTTCAAGGTACATCATCATTCAAGCCTAATTCCACCAATAACAGTCGTCTCATTATAATTCTTATTCATAAGTCGATCTTATCAATAAGTCGTTTCCATTTCGGCTTATCATCCAATCCAATATTGATCACTAAATCTATAACCACAATTAAGCACATATATCGTCCAGTTCTAAGTAACGATCGATATAAAAACTTCTCATCCATAGCGTAGCGTAATCACCACTAACTATGTTCGTCAATCTTAAACTCTGTTAGTGCATTCGTCTTCTCTTTTATTCCATATTACCATGATTATTAATGTCAAACACCCTTCTTCGTTCATGTCCATTCCAATTGGACTTGACATGCTCCTTAAGGAATACTTTTCAGTCTTTGCTTCTTTCTACTTGGAACCAAGGGCTATTTTATTCTTGCTCTTCTTGATGATATGTTTCCATCAGTTGTCTATAAGACCATCATCAACAACCTTTGTCAAATGATTGTCTTCATTGTCTACACCCATGTATATGCTATTGTCTTTCTTTATCATTTAATGGACCTTCTAGTATTCAAACCAAGTCGTTAACTGAAAAGACATTCTTGCGCTTATCAATTGTTGTAAACTTTCCCTCAAATAATCCAAATTTTATATCATGAACACCCCCGTCCAATACTTCATTTTCCTTTTGAGCTCTCTTAAAGGATCTTGCATCTATCGTCTTTGTCGAAGCCATTAATAAGATCAAAGTCTTTTCTCCCACAAATGACAAGCCCATGAATTTCATACTTCTTTGTAAAATCCGATACTTGTAAGGCCATCTCTTTTCCTCGAGAACCATCATCTTATTCGCCCTAGAAAAATTCTTGTCCTATCCATCTATTTCTCCCAAGAGTCTCCAATTTCTCCTTGGCCTCATCTTTTAACTTGATCCGAGAGAGTCCATTACCCAATATTATCTATCAATGAACGAATTAGGACACAACTGTACTCATCAAATCATTCTATCATTGCACTTATCCATTTCTCCACTTTGACTCTAAGGTTAGAACAAATCCTTCTACTTGCTTAAAGATCCACTTAGTAGTCAGGCTACCATACAACCGTTATCAAACTACTTGTGGCCATATCAATCTTGCATCCTCAGAAAATATCATTTTCCTTCATCTTGATATCCACCATAAGTTTATATTGTCTGTGTCGATTTCTTTTCCATGCCAAATCGACTTCATAATCCTTTTCGTCTATCCAAAATAACCATTCATATAGGTTGATTCTCACTTTACGCCTCTGCGACCCATAATTAAACCAATAAGTTTCAATCGTTTCATGGTCTCATGTAAGTTAATCCTCCTTAATTCCATCAACTTGTTGGCAAGTATGTGGGGGATGTTTCCCTTGGCTATTTGTCCTTGGCAAGCCACTTAACCTTCCTCTATTGCCACTTCCTGAGGCATGACATTCTTATATCACTTCCTTGAAATCTGAATTTGCTTAGTAAGGCATAGATGGTTTACCCCTTATCAGGTAGTCATTCCAAGAAGATTATGCTATCTGACCAAAAGCACATATTATTCTAAGCAATTCCTCGACTTGTTTTATTGCACATGGAATTGGCATCTCCTTGTCAATTAAATGAAGTATAGGACTACATGAGTCAAGAACAATCCTCCATAGACTCAGTACTTCATCACTCCATCCGAAAACCAACTTCAATTTCCTAGACTTACCCTTTCTGATTCCTGCAAGAGTTTCTTATCCAAGATGTTGTATCAGGCTTAAATCAGACAATATTTGCATAGTTCATCCAGGGTCGCATTTGATGATTGTATCAAGTATAAAAAGGTGTATCTTGTTGACATTAACCCACGAAGTTTTCTCCAATTCAAGACCATTGGCTTCTCTTCTTATCAACTCAAATGTATACCATTGGACGAATTAATTTTCCATTCATTTGACAGTATTCCTTATGAGTGTCCAAATCCATCAACCCTGATACATACCCACTTGATTGGGTTGCGAGATATAAGCTTCCAATGAAAACCAACCAATAAGACTTTTCAACCTAATGGGTTCGCAAGCACCTAGCTTACTAAACCTTATCCTCAGAAACTGTTGTCATCCAAAGTCAATTACAAAACCTTAATTCATAATTTCAAGTTCAAACCTAAGCTTGATAATCTCCACATGTTCATTTCCGAAACCATGAGTAATGGTTCCACATTCACATTCATGGCCTTTAGATACAAATCGATGTTTATCTTCCTCAATACAATGATGTAGATTCAAGCCTATAACTCCCAAGTATCCTTAACTTCATATTAAGTCCAAAAATGTCAATCGAATTCCTTAAACCCAAAAGTGGATATATCAGACTATCCATCGAACCATGACAATGTCAGTTTACATCAGATTATCACCAATCCCTCAAGATCAACGCAAATATGCAAGCCTATAACTCTCAAGCATTCTTCACTTTATCTCATATCCAAGGAAATCCATCACAAAGAAGCAATATCAAAATTTCAAAAGTGGATATATTAAACTATCCATTTAATCTCACAATTAAAGCCTAATGCACAATTACTCTTGATTCATTGTCCAATGATATCGAACACAAGAAGTGATTCCATAATCCGAAAGTTGTTATATCATGTTGGCCATCAAACTCTGTCAACGTCAGTTTATAACAATGCTATGACTAATCCATCAAGATCAAACGCACGTATTCAAGCCTATGATCCACAATTGCTAATCCTTAGCAATTTCATATCCAGAATCCGTCATAAAAAGGCTAACCACCAAGCTTCATATTTCAAACCTATCAGTAGATGAATTACCCGTTCGACAAAACGTCCAATTCACTTGTCAGTCACCAACGATATTTACTATTAAGTAGCAAGCTACTATCAATCAAATAACAAGCACAAGTGATTGTGCTTGTAAGTTCTAAATGCGTTCGTACCTACTAACTGCCTCGACCATTAGCACACCTTATCACTCCATTCAACCTATGCTCTGATACCACTAAAGGGACGTGGCACCTCGAGCCTCTTATCCTCCAACTCCGATACCAACCTAAAGCCCAGCTATCGTATCTCCTAATCAGAAAAATGTTCCCACAACGTGGGTTAGCGCAACAGCTAGCAAGAAAAACATTCAACCCCACCATAGGGGCCCTAAGAATCCCTAAAACAAACTAACAAGACATCATATAATCGAGACATATGATCACGTAACAATATCAATCAATGATCAATATGCAAGATGAATGTAAAGCCATAAGAATGCCAGTGCAAAATACAATGACGTGCTCTTCACTTATTTACACCGTTGCAAAGCGTTTCACTTTGCAACCCCCTCCCCTGAGGCTCCACGACACTTGGTACGACTCCACCCAGCACACAACACAGGGTTCTCAAGTACGTACAAATCCCCGCACATAGCCCAATGGTATCAACTCGATGCAGTGCACTGAAGAGAAATAACTCCACACATCTCATCGATATCGTTCCATGTGCAATGTATGCTTGGCTATGAATTCTCACAATTCACAATCTCAATTCTCGCAAGCAATATCTCAATTACAAAGCCAACATACCAATGTCAATATCCACAATCACAAGTACATGGAAAAAATCATAGCATTGAATTTAATCAAGCAAAGCGCATGAGAACTGAATCATCAAGACCAAGAGAATATCCAATTGAAGCTCTCGGGTCAACCATGTTCTTGATCCATAAATTCACAATTTCATCAAGGAAATTCATCACAACTCAGTCTTAAGATCCACAAGAGATATTCCTTAACTTTTCCATTTCATTTCCTCAAAAACTGAATTTTAATTGTCAATTTCCAAAGCTAAATCAGACCCGAAAATCTGATCTTCATTATACCCGAACAGAATCAGTTTCAAAAATGGCAAATGAGCTCCTCAAATTTCCAAATTTTTTTATGTTGTACTTAAGACCTTGGGGAACATTGTGTCGAGAAATTTTGAATTGATCCCATCTAGAAAAATTGCAGTAATTCGCGTATTCTAGAGAAAATTTGACCTTTGGTAAATCAGTGATAACTTCACAGAAATAGCTCTATTTCGTGGGGTTAAACAGTTCATAAAATTCCCAAAATTTTATAAGTTGTAGTACAAGATGTCCTCTTAAATGTTCATGAATATAAGTTGAACCAAATCGTTCTCCTAAAATCGGTGTAAATTCACGAACTGGTAGGGGTCTCAGCTAAGCTCACCAAAAACAGGCTAAGCCCGTGTTGTTCTAAGGGAATTATAAATATCATCTCAAATCCAAAAATTTCGAAATTAAATTATGTTATACTCAAGGATGTGACGTACAAGTTTCATGAAGGAAGGTTGATCAGATTCTCTTCACACAAGGATCGACAAAATTCACAACCCAGTAAGCACTGTCTAGATCCGAATTCCACAAATTGGGTTTATTGACCTAAAACCTGATCCAAACTCCCTAGAATGGCAACAACATAATGAAAATCTATCCTATAGCAAGATTGAAGGAATCTCTTGCCTTCATTAAAGCTTGAACCAGCTGAAAGCTCGCGGATTGCTCCTGGTTCCTCAGTGAGGATCACGACCATCTTTCTCTCTCTCTAACTCTCTCGATCAAGCTAAGGGGAAGCATGAGCAAAAAAAAAAACTTACTTAATCTCCAAGGCCATCTATTTATACTAGAGGGAAGAGTGGTCACTAAGATTTATGACAACTTGGGGAGCAAGTTTTGTGACACTTGTCTATTCGGCTTTAACACTTGACGGACATGCAAATCTAGCCTCACGCATGTGTGCCACTTGTTGGCTATGAGATACCATTTGTCTCACATGCAATTCTTCGATCACCACTTGGTGGACATACAATCTAACCTCATGCATGTGCGCCACTTGCCATCGACTTCCTAGCATGCATGTTCAACCCTATCTTCTCACGCCACTTGTTGTTTAATCTTTGCATGCACGCCACTTGTGAGGCATGCAACACTAAGTCCTCCTCTTGATCGCCACCTCCTTGCCTTCACACATCACTTGTGAGATGAATACACACCCTTTTGCATGTGTGCCATTTGGCCTAACTATCCTTGACACTTGTTTGTCATGCCCAGACGCCGAACTTATCTTCAAACCCGTCTAGGTTCACTCTCGCCCAAACTGACAATTTTTCGTCCACTTATCTGGTAATCATACTCATATTCTTGTTCTTCATCATCTTACGGTCGCGTGGGAGAAAATGGGGCTCAATTCAGCCTCCGGACGACCTCGAACGAGCCGTTTTACTTTTGACGCGCGATGAAAAATGGAAATACGGGCTCTCGGGTCGTGGTCATTTTTCATATAAATCCACCTTGTAATAAGGCCAATGAAGCTCCTACAAATGTCCTCTTGCATGTCTTAAGAAGCTCTTGATTTGACATTTGTCTCATATCCCATAATACAAGGATTTCTTTCTCAAATTTACGCCAAGTGTTCATACCCCCAATGGTGATAAGTCATTCCAACATAATCTTGATGGGACCATGAACCAATGATCAATCAAATTCTCTTGCTTATTTCCAATGTCATTCGGCCAATAGAAATTCATGCACATGGGTTAGTCTTGCCAAGTGTTCTTGCCCCAAATGGTCGAAAATGTCTTGCTCCCCAAGGTTAGGGAATTTAAATCATACAACCATACTCATTTTAATCTCCACGAGCTCTTGATCCATCGGCCATTTATTGATTTCCTTGCTCCCCAAGATAAATCCAATGGTGGCGATTTCCTTCATAAATTCGGCCATGTAATAATTCCAAGGTAATTCCTTAATCTCCTCATCAATTTCCACTTTATAATAATTTGATCTTAGAACCAAAATTTTCGACCAATGTACTATGATCCTTAAATCCAAAACTCTTCAATTGATCTTTCTTAAAGTACTTGATCACTAAACTTCAAATGTTTCTCCATGATATTCTTCAATGTACACGGCTAATCCTTGTATCATCACGTGAGCCTTAATGAATCCAAAAGTGACAAGTAGCTTGATAATTTCCTAACTTGTTTCCTCATATGCCACATTGATATATTTTGTCCTCTTTACTTAATCCAGTATAATGACGTCTCAAATCCTTGTTTTTAAAGTCAACTCTCTAATCTCTTTTGGATATCCTTGCTCATTGGGAATCTAGCAAACGGGGGATGCTGGAACTAGGCCCTGACTCCGAGTCTACAACATCTCTCTGACCAAATCCATATGCAGTTCCCTCTATAACTCTAGAGCTTGACACTTCAAACTCCCCTGCTTCAGCCACTTCCATCTCAGTTCCAACACATCACATGGTTACTCAATTGAGAGATGGCACAATTCACTAGTGAATACTCACAAAATATCAAACTCTTGCTTTCACTGCAGGCATGCATACTCCCATCGAGCCTACTTGTTTCGCACAAGCATCTCGGGATCCAAATTGGCGAGTAGTTATTTTTGGTAGAATATGACGCCTTGATCAAATACGGAACTTGGGAACTTGTACCACAACCTTCTCATATCCGCCCCATTGGCTACAAATGAATTTTGAAAGTCAAGCTCGGAATCGATGGCTCTCTTGAAAGGTATAAGACTTGATTAGTTGCTAAAGGCTATCACCAGCAACCAGGGAATCTATTGTACGGAGACATTCAACCTAGTAACCAAATTAGTCACCATTCGCACAATCCTTGTTGTAGCTTGCTCCAGAGGGTGGCCTGTTTATCAACTAGATATCTCTAATGCTTTCCTTCACGACCACCTATCTGAATAAGTTTACATGACGCAGCCACAAGAATTTGTTGATCCATATCGTCCAATCATGTCTACGATCTTTGATGCTCTCTCAATGGTTTGAAGCAAGTGCTGCAAGCGTGGTACTATATGCTCAATTCATACCTCCTCAAAATTGGGTTATGTTTATCTACTGCATAATCCTCTCTCTTCATTATGCATACTTCCCATTACAGTATTTTTCTTCTTGTATATGTAGACGATATCAACCTAATAGGGTCACCTCAAGCTCCTCTGCAAGCCTTACTCAATTCACTCCAAGGCAAATTTTTCATCAAGGGCCTCGGACCCCTTCACTATTTTGTGGGAATAGAAGTACATCATACCTCCATAGGCCTTCTACTCAATCAAGCCCAATTTACTCAAGAAATCCTACAGCGATCTAAGATGATCGAAGATAGAGCTGCACCTACTCTTTCACTACTAACGAACCGTTATTTGCTCAATCGGTGATCCTATGTCTAATCCTACACTTTATCTCAACATTGTTGGAGCTCTTCAGTACCTCACGCTCGCACATCCTGATATAGCTTATTTTATGAACATCGCATGTTAGTTCTTTCTTGCTCTCACTACCATGCATGAGCAAGCTATCAAGAGAAAGCTACCCTATCTTGCTGACATGTTACAGCACAAACTACACCTCACCCGTACGTCATCCACAGCTCTCTATGCATTCTCTGACGCCAGTTAGGCTGGTGACCGAGATGACCAACGTTCTATTGGTGGCTTCTGCAACTTTTTTGGTTCTAACATTATTTCATGGACTTTTGCAAACAACGAACAGTTGCTCGCTCTAGCACAGAAGCAGAATACAAAATCCTACAGACGCCAAAGCTGAGCTCACTTGGATAGAGTTTCTTTTTCGTGACATTAAGGCTCTACCTCCACATCCGCACACTTTATGGTATGACAACCTCTTGGCCATCTATCTCACTGTAAATCCAATTTTCCATGCTCGCACAAAACATGTGCAGATTGATTTTCACTCCATACAAGAGCGTTTGGCATGCTGTCAACTCTCAGTTCATTATATCTCGTTAGTTGACCAACCACCTGACAACTTCACCAAAGGCATCGACCAGGTTTTTGATGCTATGGTCCAAGTTCACTATCCATTCTACCCAGTCAACTTAGGGGGGGATTTAAAAAGAATCAACCTCCACCACAGAATCAAATCTGCAACAATCAAGTTCCACAAAATCATATATCAATCAGCAGCAATCAAGCTCCACCAAATTAGAAATCAGACTTTCCTCCTCTACATCAATCATCAAATCACATGTTTAGTTTCCATTTGTGATTCCTTAATTGTAGATGTTGTTCACCTTGTAAATTCTTATAAATACAGGAGGTTGTATCAATGGAAAAACACGATGAAAGAAAGATTTTTACTCATTCCTCTTTTTTCTTCTTCTTCTTCTTCTTCTTCTTCTTCTTCTTCTTCTTAACTATTCCTTCTTTCTCTTGGCATCATCGCTCCTAATAATTTTAACCATTGTCAATTTCTTTTTTGGTCGAAAGTAATGGTTAGTTTAAATTATGCAAATTGTGTTCGAAATAGTTGAAATAAGGAATCAAGAGGTTAATGAAATACTTCACATTGAATCGAGTTTGATTTGAAGTAAACATACGTATTTGTTTATTTTTCTTACTTCTTATTTTATTTCTTTTTTCCTTTTTCTTTTGGTGGAAATTAGAAGAGTTGGTTTTAAAAAAAATCCAAAAGAGATTAATGGCAAAAAAATGTTCAAGAAGTGGTTCTTTTAAAATGTGTGAATTGTGTTGGGAACAGTTTAAATAAGGAATCAAGATGTTAATGAAATACTTCGCATTGAATCGAATTTGATTTGAAGTAAACATAAGTATTTTATTATTATTTTTTATTTCTTTTTTTTTCCTTTTTTTTTAGGAAAGTAGAAGAGTCGGTTACAAAAAACTCAAAAGAGGTTGATGGAAAAATGTTCAAGTCATGGTTATTTTAAAATATGTGAATTGTGGGCTAAAGTACACTATAAGTGCCAAAACTTATGTACGGCGCTCACTTTAGTGCCAAAACTTTCAAAACACTCACTTAAGTGCCAATTTTTTTAAAAAACAATCACTTAAATGCTAACTTCTTTTAAAAACGATCAATTCAGTGCCAATTCCAATTTGAGCTGACGTGGCTCGCCTGATATCCGGGGTGGCTTATTTTTTATTAATATTTGAGCTGACATGGCTCGCAAGAGTTGGCACTGAAGTGAGTGTTTTTCAAAAAGTTTGGTACTTAATTGATCTTTTTAAAAAATTGGCACTTAAGTAATCATTTTGAAAGTTTTGGCACTAAAGTGAGCACGTACACAAGTTTTGGCACTTGTAGTGTACTTAAGCCTGAATTGTATTTGAAACATTTTAAATAAGGAATCGAGAGGTCTTTACATTTTTTTTATTCAAAAGAATTGCCACAATACACCTAGTGTAGCATCTCATACTGCTGAGCTCCCTTTCCCCCATTCAGTGAACTTAGGTCGCTCCTGCTGGCTGCACGTTACAAGCCTATGCCCGCCTCCTCCACTCTTCTAGCTACTGATTATGCCCCTTTTGTAGTAGGTGATTCACTACCGAAGCGAAGAAAAGGCTGAATCAAGAAAATGAGGTATTACGAGCCCTCTGCCCCACGCATCTAAGCAGCTCGCGTGGTTCACCGGTTCCACCGTCTATACCCTTAGAGTGATTCTGTTGATACAGAGGTAAGCTTGAAGTGGGGGGTGTGCTGTCCCTATTGGGCTGGGCCCTTCCCCATAAGGCCCCACCGTCACCCACATGGGAAGGCTTTCCAAACCTATCATTCTTCTTTATTCTTTTTCCTTAATCAGAGTAACTGGCGCATAGGGAAGCTCTAAAATCAAGAATTCAAGCAGCCATAAACGCACAAGTGCATGAAAAAAAAAATTCAATCGGCAGGCATTCCTAAACAAAGGGCACGACCTTTCATGGTTCACTAACCAGATAACACACACATTTCAAATAACAACAACCTTTATTTCATAACTCGTTTATTCAAACTCACCATCCACTCCTTGTTACATGTTTATATAACTACTCACTTTATTTACAAAATTCACATGGGACGAGTACAACAAAGGAGTAATCTAATTCAAAGCACTACAACTACCTATAGATTCCTCCGAATTAGGGTTCGAACTGTCGCTTGTATCCTCATCCAATTTCTTAGCTGGATCCCCCATTACATAGAGACAAGAGGCGAACGGATTGAGCTTATCTAGAGCTATAGGGCCTTTCCATCTTCCTATTCTACAATAGTATATCGCCTTGTATTCATGCTTCATAATCCTTTTTGGGGGTCCTTCATATATGTAAATCTTGGAACGAACCAACTTGTAGATCAGATAGAATGTTATCTCTGGGTGAGGATCAGTAAACTCTTCAGATGTATGGCTAATCTTTATTAAACAGCCATGCCTACATTGACATATGGGCGTTGGATCCATAGACATATTAGTGAACTGAAAATTGATTTCAATAACAGAGTGAGTGGATTACATCCAGCAGTAGAATTCTATTCCAAATGACTAAACCAACTATAATATCACAGAATTGAAGATCGTGCAAAACAACCAAACATTTCTCATATCAACGACAGACATCAGAATCCTACCAGAACAAACATGATAATCATAGATAGAGATCTCAGAATCATATACAAATCCTCTACCACAAATTATCATTAACTAGAATCCAACACTCACATCCGTAGAAAGCATAGTAATAAGGATATAGATCTACTTGCCTCGACTAAGCTTGAAATCAAATAGACAAACGATCGGATGAACGAACAGATGAACGGACGGTCGGACAAACGAACTTAGTTGGCCATGTCTAGGGCACGAATGGATGGAGGCTATCGCGGATGACTACGGCATCCGGCTAGGAAGTCGGTGTTCCAGTAGGGTAACAACAGAGGTTTTCGACAAGAGTTGACAGAATAAACTAACGTCTATTTCTATTTATAATGGTCCAATCAGTTTAGATTAGTCAGCTTGCACTCAGAAACTTACAGTAGAGTCGGCTTTTGACGATTCGACAGCTTTAGGAGCTTGCAGACACACCAGGACGTGACATGTGTGCGTTCTACATGCCACGGCGATCACACGTGGACGCCACGTTTCCACGGCGGTAACACATGGACACCACGTATCCACTGGTCGGCTACGCGTGTGACACGCAGTCCTCTACGTGTCCATGTGCGGCCCAGTCCAAATTCTATCCTCTTTTGTCCTAGTTTCATACATACTTGACTCGATGGGATCTAATTAAAACATATCGTGTCCCTAGAAAGTAGTACCGAATCACTAATAAATCTTCAAAAATTCCAATGAGTCAGAATAAAAATTCCTTACAGCTTATCCAATAATCTGAACTCATTAAATACTAATTCACCATTAAGCGGGTGAGGGTTTTCGGGTCATCACACCCAGTCGATTAGAATTGCGAAAATTCTGTCCCTATTGTCACAAATATTCGGAATTTTAGGGAGATAAAAAAAAATAGATCGAATCAAGTATTTGTGTGTCCCTTTTACAAGAAACATGAAAAATGACATATATTCTAGTTATCATGATTCTATGTCTAAAAAAAAGCCATCTTAAATCATGTATTTTAAATTTGAAATTATTTTGGAATAGGTTGAAGTAATCCAAGGGACTCTTTCTTTTGTCTAAGAGATCTTTTCATAAAGGTTTGCTCCCGATTCAATTGAGGGGAAGAAAATGATTGGAAAATATTATGTTGACCGCTGAAGATATTGGTTTAACAAATAAATAAATAAACAAGGTGGACTTAATTTACCCTCAATTGAGTCCAAATTCAAATCAAAATACCAAACTCAAACACAAACTGATGTGTTAAGGAAAAGCAAGAAATCCTTTTTTTAATTGGAGGTTGGATGCTCATTTAATTTTGAGCAACTTTATCGTATTCCTTTTATCATATTAAATTTATTCTACCTTCTCGATATTCATTCTCTAGTGAACTCCATTTTAACTAATAAGGTGAATTCCTTACAATTTCTATTTATATTGTTTTATCTTGTTGGAATTCATGGGAAGAATCACGATCCATCCATGTAGGCCATCACAGCCCTTATCCCATTATCATTTAAATATAAAAAAAAAAAAAAAACTACCAAGGCAGTTGCATCTCTCAACGTGATAATAGAATCGCGTTTGTTTTGTCGTCAATAATGGGTCAGTTCCTTCAACAACGAAATTACAGTGAGACGACGACAACGATAATTCTCCCTTCTCCTCTCCTAAATGTGATATCGAGACGAATGATCTCTCGCTATATCGGATACACTTAATTTGTGAAAATGAGATATGTCTGTTCTGTGATACACTTCTCCGATCAGTAATTCAAGTATGGTTTTGGGCTTGTTAATTCGCATAATCTACTGTTATGTTATGGGATATGTTCTCTTCATTGGTATCAGAGACATATGCCTTGTTTTGTGATCATATAAGGATTTTGTTGAATTTCGTTTTCTTTTTTGGTAAATCATTTTTTTGGGGCTTTTCTGGCCAAGGAGTTTTTCGCCGTTCAATAATTCAAGTATGGTTTTGGGCTTGTTAATTCCTCGTAATACGCTATTATGTTATGGGATACGTTCCCTTCATTGGTATCAGAGCCATATGCCTTGTTTCGTGATCATATAAGGATTTTGGTGAATTTCATTTTCTTTTTTGGTAAATCATTTTTTGGGGCTTTTCTGGCCATGGAGTTTTTCACCGATTCCGATCAAATTTTGGTGAACCCACCGCTTGGCTTCGCACCAATAGGATTGGCTCATGGGAAACAAAAGCCCTAAAGTTTCTCGGCTTTTGGTTATTCGCCGAAGACCAATCTTGCGAAGGAAATTTGCGAGTTACGGTTCCACATCCGAGCGATTTTTGCTCGATTTCGGGCAAATTGCTTCACTATTTTTCTTGATTTTTGGATATATATGGTCATGCCGATGTGATACTCAAAACCCACTATCGATTTTGGATTAAAGTAGGCTGTCGGAGGAGAATCGAACGACGATTGTTGCTGTGAAACAGTAAAAAAAATCAACAAGAGGGCTTCTGTGCACAAACTATTTCTTCACGTGAGGAAGAAGATCATGTGTGAAGAATTAAAAAAATGCGCACAAGAACAATTACGGGTGAATACATGCGCGGGGTAGTGGGCACATGTTGTGCATGACGAGTTTCTTCGCGTGAGCAAGATCTTGTGCGAAGAAAAAAAAAAGATGGGCGCTAGAACAGTTACGGGTGAATACATGCGCGATGTGACATTCTGAATTTCCTGCCATTTCGAGACTATTGAATGAAGAATATCTATCGATATATTTTAGTTTTATTTCACTCGGATCTGATCAATCCTGAGTCAACTAACCTAAAGGGAAAGGCTAACGCATGACAAGGTACGTGGACCTAGGAAACTCGGATAGGAAATGGCACTTTGACCATAAGGATTGCCGAGGGAACATTTAGAACCAATAAAGGCCGATCTAAGAACGATGGTGGAATCCATTGCTAGCGTTATACGATTGGAGCGCGGGTGATACCGCTTAACCAACGTATGATTTGTAAACTTTTCCTAAATCGAACTGTGACGATCGAGACCGTCGGAGCTAGTAATAGACCCTCTCAATTACATGACAACCAAAGTCGCCATGACTTGAGTCATCCTAAGTGTGATGAGAATCACAAAGTCGATACGCATAACGTCTGCAAAAGCCGCCCGTTAGTTCGAGATAAATCGAAATTACGATTGACGAAAAATCGACCATGAAATGGGATCTCAAAATTGGAAAATGAACGAGGAAAAATTTCAACATTTGAAATGAATTACACGTCACATCATCAAAGGTAATTTAAAACGGAAAAGAGAAATTTCGGACGGAAAGTATAAAATTACCATTTTGCCCCTCGAGGACTAGTCTTATTTTAAGAAGGGAATGAGGGCATTTTAGTCTGTTGGAGGTCCCTTGTCACCCCGGAACCGGGCGAGCACGCGAACATCCCACCTGGCCGTTGATCTTCAATAATCTCCCAGGATCCCTCAGCCAATTTAATGCAGCTCCAAAATAATACAAGGTCACGGAAGCAACTAAACAGCTCCATACAAATTCACAATCATATGACTCTAGGCAATATGGTATACACGTATCCTCAATGTCACAGTCGGTTACAAACCTAACTCCAAACAATACACAGTTCCTACGATCTCATTCTGATTCTTTATGACTTCCGCCAACAACCTCTTGAAATGCCAACCCATGGCAAGTTCGGGTGTCCTTCACTTGGCACCTGAAAAAAAAAATCCCCTACTGGGGTGAGATGTATATATCTCAGCAAGTGAAACCCAACCTATACCAAACCACTAGTCCCACCAGACCACTACATAAAGAAAAGATGCAAAGAATTCATCAAGCAATGACACTTGGCAATTACACATCACTTATTCAACTTCTTGGAATAAATACTCCCACCATCAAGTACACAACATCACATGAGACCTCAACTTCACACGTTAACACAACATATCATTTCATAAGTCATCAAAATGACAATTCATATCATTTCACGTGTCATTAGAATGACAATTCAACCAATCATCGCAAGGGCTCCAAGCCGCGATATAATTTTACAAAGGCACTCTGACCATTCATTTACATCTGGGCTCCCGGGCCATTTACGATGCAAAAGGGACTCCAAGCCAATGCGATCTCTGGGGCACCAAGCCAATTGATCGCTGGGCAATATAGCTCATTCATATAATATCGGCACTAGGGCCATTCATATAACTGGAGCACCAAGCCAATTCGATCTCCGGGGCACCAAGCCAATGATCGATGAATGTACTATAGCTTAGATCTTATAGTCAGTGCAATTCATCAAAGCTCATTGTTCAATATCAATAAACAGGGCTCACTAGCCATTCAACATCACACAGGGGCTTACTAGCCATACAACAACCACAATTGCCAATGCATCACAATCAATTAATACCACGAATGCATACAAGCCAATTAATATCACAAAGGCATACTAGCCATAAAATCACACATCATCCATCACCGTGCTTTCACCACACAACGATGCTTCGCGATGTAATTTCACAGGGCACCATGGCCATTTACCTGCATCGGGGCTCCAAGCCATGCACTCACTGGGCATCATAGCCAATTGATATCTCATGAGCACGCTTGTCATAAAAATCACACCACATAAGCATGCTTGTCATAAAAATCACACATCACCAATCACCATGTCTTCATTAACAATCACGCTACGCAATTCAAACATCTAGTAGCGTCCTAGGGTTGGAGTAAGGGTTTAGGAACCATTTACCTTTGGTCAATAGCAAGAAATCCAAACCAATTGGTCCTTCCTAACTCGGCAAGTCCACAGTCAACAAGGATCCAACGCCGTCCTAGGAAATTTTATCATTTCCAGATGAAAATTCAATCGAATCCCATTTATATCAAACCAATTCCTTAATAACTAACCAAGTGACAATCCAAGGTGCCTTATCGATCAATTGAATTAATTCCAACATTCCCACTAACCCTCAATATGTTCGGTTCACATGGCCGCATACAACTCAAGATACAACTTAGAGGTTCGTGCACCAATTTTACCCATAATTCACTTCTAACTCCCAATCTATTTCACAAACTCCCCCTTAACACCTCACATCACATCCTATAGGATGTCATGAGTCAATTTGAAATCACAATACCCTTTAATTAGCCTCCAACAGAACCGGCCAGAATAGGATTCATCACAAAACAGAACCGGTTTTGGTATCAATGCACTCAATCAAGCCATAAATCAATTTCAGACTTCAATCCATCACAAAACCAACTCGCCACAACTTTAATCTACATGTTAAGGGAGCTCACCGAGGATTTGGAAGCAAAATAACACCTCAAAGACCTTTGAACAGCCCGGTTCCTTCACAATTCTCACATGGTCAGAATTTATCTAATTTTAATCACCTCTGTCCAGCCATGAAAACACCCTAAATTTTCAAGAAAATAACCATACTTTCTCAGCCAACTCAAGTACTAGATGTTATGAAGATCTCACCAAAAATTTGAGGTCATTTGGAGTCCAAAAGCTCCCAAAAACGCAGCCTCTCCAAAAACGTGTCAGATTCTTACCTTTGTCCACTCAAACAGACCTACAGATCAAACGGCTGGGCCAAATTAAGCTTATAATACCTTCTTAGAACAGCAAGACGATAAGCTTCAAGATGGCAATAGTTTTACCTCAATCCAATGTTGGACAACAAATTTATGTCCAAAACAGTGAGCCGATTTGTGTCTGTCCGCAATGAATCCATTCGGCCGAGAGAGAGGTAGAGGAAGAAGATGGTGGGAATGAAGGTGGCCGGCCAAAATGAGAAGATAGAAAAGGTATTCCATCTCAATAATGCACTTTGATCAATTTGATAGGATGGATAATTAATGGGCATTTAATGCTTGGCCTTCTCTTTAATTGACACTTGGCAACCTTCCATTGATTGCTTCATTGACTGTGACTCCATTTGACTCATCCTCATCCAAATTTCGGCGTCATATAGAGGAGGGGAAATGACCAAAATGACCTTCTAAGCTTCTTAAGGCAAGGCCAAAGGTCGAGGGGCAAAATGGTCATTTTGCACTTTTCGTCCGAACTTCCTTTTTTTCAGTATAAACCACCCTAGATGAGGCAACGTCTATTTCAATTCAAATATTGAAATTCCTCAATGTTCACTACCTAAATCTCGAGGTTCAATTTCGTGTCGAACTCTCATCGACTGTAATTCCAGTTTATCTCAAACTGACAGGTGACTCTTGCAGGCGCTACGCATACCGACGTTGGGATTTTCTCAAGCCATGGCGACTTTGATTGTCATGTAATTGCTAGGGTTTATCGTTCGTTCCTTTGATCCTGTTCATGGGAATCTGATTTAGGAAATTCTCGCAAATTACACATTGGTTAAGCGGAATCACCCACGTCCCAACGTATAACGCTAGCAAGACATTCCATGATCGTCCTTAGATCGATCTCCGCCGGCCCAAGATATTCCACCGACAATCCTTATGGTCAAAGTGCCATTTCTCATTCAAATTCCCCAGGTCCACGTACCTGACTCCGCGTCAGTCTTTCCCCTTTGGTCAGTTAACTCGAGAGCGGCCAACTCTGAGCGAGTTACAACTGAAACACATCGATCGATATCCTTCCATTCAATAGCCTCGAGAGGGTCGAAATTCGGAATGTCACAATTCTTCCTCCCTTAAAGAAATTTCGTCCTCGAAATTTTCCATCTTCTCAATTGTCCAATCTCATGGGGTACATACACCTCATTGCATTCTCATTTGTCAAAATAACTATGTTCCCTACAAAACCATTGCAATAACACGCTTTTTGGCTCTCATGCCACTTGACATATCACCCCCTTCAAACGTTCTCTCATAACATCAGAGATTTAAGGCTTTATCAACTTGCTCTTTATTAACCAAATCGAGTTATAGCCTTCTCGATTCCATTCGAAAATGTGATCTATCAACTTTCGTGGCCCCGTCTCTTCCTCTTGTCAGCATGTCTAATGCTCGACCACGCGTTAGACTAATCCAACATTCAATCCACATCATTAATAGTATTAAAGAAATCTCGGCACACCTTTGTGCCATCCCAAGGAACACCTTAATTCTCCATGTTCTATTCATTTCCATACCCCTTAGATAACAGAGTCCGATCATGGCAATATCTCGACTCTTTTCTGGCCACCAGATTTGACGCTTCAGATAGCCATCAGCCTAGTCCATTGACAAAATCCCAATTTAGAAATTGAATCTCTTATTTCTCGAGGGAAAATCTGTCCCTCCATCACCAAAAGAACAATGTTCAATTCTTAATTGTAAGCATCCCCCAGTTAATCCACCCTTCCTACCACTGTAACAACATTTGGGTGATCTCTTCGTTCCGCGTGCCTTTCCACCAATTCCTTTTAGGCAATCCATGCTCTCAACCTCTTATAGTTCACATAACTTCGAGGTCTTTCTTTATCCAAGCAACGCTCTTATATCCACAAGCAATTTCACACATCAGCATTGCCTCTTGTTCAATTCCTCTCGGGGAAAGTATTATCTTATTCTCTTGTGGTAGATATTAACTTAAAGTCTTTTGCTACCTACAATGTTTCCCAAACTTTGTCACAAGGACAAATGCAAATCACCCCAATCGTACATTAGGCGTTCCAACTCAGGTGGTCTTACTGTCACGGTACATTCACACAGCCTGCTTCAGTTCACCTTTCTACACCTCAAGTTTCTTCCTGCATCACTTCATTATGGTTCTCTCGACCCTTTTCATTCCAAACAGGAACGCCATTATCAGTATAGTCATCATCTTGGCTCAAGTCCTCGAAAACTCTTTTCACGTTCAGTTATTCATTCACGTTACATCGCGTCCTTAGTCCATTTCATCAATGGAACAACTCTTGTGGGGAATCCTCCCACAATCCGTCTATAACTATCTATCAATCCTAGGAAACTTCAAGTTTCAGTAACTCACATCGATCCTAGTCGATTCATCACTCATTCCCGTCCTCAAAGGCTCCATAGGGATTCCATTTCTCAGAAATTTCACGACTGAGGAATCTTACCTCATTAGGTCTGCAGTTCATGCATTTCACATTTAGCATACAACGAGCATCTCCTTAGAGTCCATAAGATACTCTCAAAGTTGTTCATATTTCTCACGATTCCTTAGAGAGTCTAATCATCGTCTCTCAAGACAGTAATAATCAACCCAATTATTCCTCGGACATTCAATCCGATTATTATCAGTTTCTTGCGATCAGATGTCGAATCTTTCAAACTGTTCCTCACACTTTTCACTTGAGAGTTCAAACCTTGGCCCTCTGTTGCCACGGCTCTCCCCTAGGACCACGCAACATTTTGTTCATTTTTGTCACTCTTCCCTGAGGAAGCTCTCTTATCTTAACCGCTGGTTTCCATAACCAGTCAATGCGACTTTATCCCAATTCTGTCCGTTCCACTGAATGTCGACATTATCCTAGAATTCAACGTTGTCCACAGGACAGTTTCTCGTACTTAACTCCCCAAAAATCATCCCAATTCTGCGTCCTCTTTCACAGTCCAGACGCTCAATCTTAATACCAAGACAATTGGAATTTTCTCTTCCTTCCACACTAGGGTCTCTTACCCTGCGAAGGAAACTATACCCTTCAGTGGCATTCTCTCACTTCAAATCTACCTTGTTCTTTCCATTTCATAGGACGTCAATCTTGGAGTTTGTGCTAATCGTGGTGTTTTACTCCAAGATTCCCAAATGTCACCAGACTTGACATTCTTATTTCAGTAACTCAGTCACTGCAAGTGACAAAATTCGTTCATCTTTGGTCTCCACCAGTTCACATATCGAATACTCAATTCGACTACTTCGAGCCACTTTATAATTACTCTCTAAGCGCTCTTTTCGCTTACTCAATCATTCACTCGAATCACAAATCACTAGGACCATCAAGTCCATTCATCCTTTCTTTTCATCAACGACCATCTCATGGCCCAATCGCCCTTTAAGAACGACTCCCTAACCTTTAAGGGTGATAGTTCGTAACGCCACTTCTAGTGGTTCCGTTTCGATTTCAATCATTCTCATTTTAATCAACAATGTCAAACAACTGACATATCTCTTTCCTCAACTTTCCCTACGACGGAAGGAACAACATGCCAGTTTCTCATTACGAGACCGGCGCCAAGGTAACAACCATCTCTTACAGGCACATTCTGTGGAAATCTCTATATTCATAGTCCATGGACGGAAATCCTCTTGTTTATTCCTCTTTCGATGATCCACTTCTTTCCTAGGAACCTATTACAATTCCTCAGAATCGAGAATAACAGCTAGCCATAAGGCTCTCAAGTTCTAATCCACTCAGGGATTTTCTTATCTTATTCAAGGGTCCTCGACCACTCTTAGTACATTTAGACAACCTCGAGGACTCCGCCTCACATTGGTCGATCATCTTCAGATCCTCTCAAGACTTTTAGGATCCAAACAACCTTTGCTCTCAAGCAATCCCAAGAGGATACTTTCCAGCAAACAACTTAACAGAGGCTGTCCAGGCAGATATCATGCCCTTGAGAAAACCCTTCCACTGGTGACCTTTCATCAATTATCAACAGCCTCTTAAGGCTAAAAACTGCCAATGTCACTTTCTTTCATTAGTGTACCCAAAACCTCTAAGGTTTTCTCACAAAACCCTCAATTTAGAGGAAGACAGTTCCAAATTTCATCCTTTCACCAAACTCAATCAATCTCAATCTTATACATAGCTTCACATGCTTTTCAAAACTCTTGTGGTTTTTCCCCACATATTCACTTTAGAATGAAATAACTCAGAGTCACATTTCTCGTGACTTCCATCACTTAACTTATCAACACTACCATCTGTTACCATAGTGACTTAGGCAATCATGGAAGCTCCTCCTCGAGCTTGCCTACCCAACAAATTTCCTCATTTCCATTAAAGTTATCACGACCCTTTATTACACTTGGGTCTCGCACGATCAACAGAATCGAGCCATATTCTCTTCTAGTACTCATACTCCAATCGCTCATCTTTGCTCAATTCTCACGATCCATCTCAGTTCTTGGATCTTTCATACCATGTACTCTTGAGCCCAATGCTCTTCTACGACCGTACTTTTGTCGTTCAACTTCGTTAGGTTCTCATGTCACTTGAACCACTATGATTCCCTCCATGAATCAATGACTTAAGTAATCTACTCAAGTCTAGTAGTTTTAGACTGCTCATCTCATCATTCATCATTATCAATCTTCCAATGGTTCCCAAACAACTCTTAATTAGTTGTCCATTACCCACGGATTCCAGATCCTCATCAGTCAATGACTATTCAATAAGCCAGCCTCAATAAGGCGATTTCTTAGTTAACGGCCATTACTAGACAAGCCTCAACTAGGCCAACATCAAGCAACCACTTAAGGCATCACTTTCATGAGTCACACACTCATACATTAAGCATAAAGCATCTGACACTCTGTCACAAACACGACATGATATCTCAATCTCAACATGCATCAATTCAATGGAGTATAAACTCCTCATGCTGTCTAATCTCTCAGTTAGACCTTGGTCATAGCCATCACAGGATGCTAACAATAAAACATGCCAATCAGGCCCGTCACAAGCATCAATTTTCTATTTCAAACGACATCCTCTGCCAAGCACGAAACTTTTAACCATGCCAATCACAGGCGTCATTGAAAATGTCATGCCACTCTCGATCATTCCTTTCGAGACTCAATCTTGTGCCATACATCTCTTAACCACAATTGGACTTAACCTGATACCTAGACTTTTCCTTTCAAGTTATGACTTGGGTCATTTCTGCCTCTTGCCATCTTAGAAGCCTGCCAGGAGCCGCTCCTTGTCCGGACCTCTCTGTCCCGGCAATCACTCCCCGCCCTCATCAGACCTGGCCGTTGCAAGTTGTCCCAACTCATACATCTACGGATTAAGCCCCGTTCCACATGTCCCATACCATGCTTCATTACAGTTTATAGGTATCACATCCACTTGTCCTATACCAAGCGACAGTTTATTAAGTCCAACAGTGATAAGTTCATGCATGCATCCTCATCAGCTTTCGTTTCAAAGCCACAAATACGTGTACATCATGATTGTCCTCACTACTGGTCATACCACAATCGCCTTCAGATCAATTCTTATCCATCGAAGATTTCTAATTCCACCAATGACCGTCACATCACATGGATCAATTGCCTAGATTCACCCATACACCTCGAGTTTAGTCACTATTCAATTCAAATCCATAGGCATTCGATCACAACTGATCTTCAATCCAAATACTCTTTGTATGCATCTCATCTCATATTATCCAAGGTTGTCAATAACAACCGATAACCAAAACCATCAAGGTACGACGCAATTCAAGCCTAAATCCACTAATGCTAGTCGTCTATTTATAACTCATACTCCTCAAGTTGGGTCATTGACTAACCACAATCACAATCATATACTCCAATTGACCATTCATTAGAGACTATTCTTTAACAACCTCAAATCCATGACTCTTCAATCTCTACTCACTTCCTTATGAGCCTTATTTATAAAATCACTCAAGATCATCCATTAAATCGACACTAGGACCATTAGAATGCTTCACAAGTTCAAGCATATAATCCTCAAGATTCAGCAATTCATGCTTAACCCTAAAGGTCTCACTACCTAATTGTCCCCAAGTCATCACTCTTTATCACTCCAAACCCCAATCACAATGTATCGAGCAGACCATGCTCTGGTGCCACTTAAATAGGGATGTAACGCCCCGAACCCGGCGAGCACACGAATATCCCACCTGGCCGTTGATCTTCAATAATCTCCCAGGATCCCTCGGCCAATTCAATGCAGCTCCAAAATAATACAAGGTTACGTAAGCAACTAAACAGCTCCATACAGATTCACAATCATCTGACTCAGGGCAATAGGGTATACACGTATCCTCAATGTCACAATCGGTTACAAACCTAACTCCAAGCAATACACAGTTCCTACGGTCTCATTCTGATTCTTTATGACTTCCGCCAACTTCCTGAAATGCCAACCCATGGCAAGTTCAGGTGTCCTTCACCTGGGACCTGAAAAAAAAAATTAATCCCCCACTAGGGTGAGATATATATATCTCAGCAAGTGAAATCCAACCTATACCAAACCACTAGTCCCACTAGACCACCCCATAAAGCAAAGATGCAGATAATTCATCAAGCAATGACACTTGGCAATTACACATCACTTATTCAACTGCTTGGTATAAATACTCCCACCATCAAGTACACAACACCACATGAGACCTCAGCTTCACACGTTAACACAACATATCATTTCATAAGCCATCAAAATGACAATTCATATCATTTCACGCGTCATTAGAATGACAATTCAACCAATCATCGCCAGGGCTCCAAGCCGCGATATAATTTTACAAAGGCAATCTGACCAGTCATTTATATCAGGGCTCCCGAGCCATTTACGATGCAAAAGGGTCTCCAAGCCAATGCGATCTCTGGGGCACCAAGCCAATTGATCGCTGGGCACCATAGCCCATTCATATAACATCGGCACTAGGGCCATTCATATAACTAGGGCACCAAGCCAATTCGATCTCCGGGGCACCAAGCCAATGATCGATGAATGTACTATAGCTTAGATCTTATAGTCAGTGCAATTCATCAAAGCTCATTGTTCAACATCAATAAACAGGGCTCACTAGCCATTCAACATCACACAGGGGCTTACTAGCCATACAACAACCACAATTGCCAATGCATCACAATCAATTAATACCACGAATGCATACAAGCCAATTAATATCACAAAGGCATACTAGCCATAAAATCACACATCATCCATCACCGTGCTTTCACCACACAACGACGCTTCGCGATGTAATTTCACAGGGCACCATGGCCATTTACCTGCATCGGGGCTCCAAGCCATGCACAGTCACTAGGCATCACAGCCAATTGATATCTCATAAGCACGATTGTCATAAAAATCACACCACATAAGCATGCTTGTCATAAAAATCACACATCACCAATCACCATGTCTTCATTAACAAGCACGCTACGTAATTCAAACATCCAGTAGCGTCCTAGGGTTGGAGTAAGGGTTTAGGAACCACTTACCTTTCGTCAATAGCAAGAAATCCAAACCAATTGGTCCTTCCTAACTCGGCAAGTCCACAGTCAACAAGGATCCAACGTCGTCCTAGGAAATTTTATCAATTCCAGATCAAAATTCAATCGAATCCCATTTATATCAAATCAATTACTTAATAACTAACCAAGTGACAATCTAAGGTGCCTTATCGATCAATTGAATATATGCCAACATTCCCACGAACCCTTAATATGTTCGATTCACATGGCCACATACAACTCAAGATACAACTCAGAGGTTCGTGCACCAATTTTTCCCATAATTCACTTTTAACTCCCAATCCATTTCACAAACTCCCCATCAACACCTCACATCACATCCTATAGGATATCATGAGTCAATTTGAAGTCACAATTCCCTTTAATTAGCCTCCAACAGAATCGGCCAGAATAGGATTCATCACAAAACAGAACCGGTTTTGGTTTCAATCTACTCAATCAAGCCATAAATCAATTTCAAACTTCAATCCATCACAAAACCAACTCGCCACAACTTTAATTTGCATGTTAAGGGAGCTCATCGAGGATTTGGATGTAAAATAACACCTCAAGACCTTTGAACAGCCCGGTTCTTTCACAATCCTCACATGGTCAGAATTTGTCCAACTTTAATCACCTCTGTCCAGCCATGAAAACACCCTAAATTTTTAAGAAAATAACTATACTTTCTCAGGCAACTCAAGTAATTGATGTTATGAAGATCCCACCGAAACGTTGAGGTCATTTGGAGTCCGGAAGCTCCCAAAAACGTCGCCTCTCCAAAAACGTGTCAAAGTCTGACCTTTGTCCACTCAAACAAACCTACGGATCCAACGGCTAGGCCAAATTAAGTATATAATACCTTCTTAGAACGGCAAGACGATAAGATTTAAAATGACGATGGTTTTACCTCAATCCAACGTCGGACGACAAAGTTATGTCCAAAACAGTGAGCCGGTTTCTATTTGTCCGCAAGGAATCCATTCGGCCGAGAGAGAGGTAGAGGAAGAAGATGGTGGGAATGAAGGTGACCGGGCAAAATGAGACGAGAGAGAAGGTATTCCATCTCAATAATGCACTTTGATCAATTTGATAGGATGAATAATTAATGGGCATTAAATGCTTGGCCTTCTCTTTGATTGACACTTGGCAACCTTCCATTGGTTGCTTCATTGACTTTGACTCCCATTGACTCATCCTCATCCAATTTTCGACAGCATATAGAGGAGGGGAAATGTCCAAAATGACCTTCTAAACTTCTTAAGGCAAGGCCAAAGGTCGAGGGGCAAAATGGTCATTTTGTACTTTTCGTCCGAACTTCCATTTTTTCAATATAAACCACCCTCGATGAGGCGACGTCTATTTTAATTCAAATATTGAAATTTCTCAAAGTCCAATACCCAAATCTGGAGGTCCAATTTCATGTTGAACTCTCGTCGACTGTAATTCCAGTTTATCTCAAACTGACGGACGACTCTTGCAGGCGCTACGCGTATCCGTGGCGACTTTGATTGTCATGTAATTGCGATGGTTTATCGTTCGTTCCTTTGATCCTGATCATGGGAATCCGATTTAGAAAATTCTTGCAAATTACATATTGGTTAAGCGGAATCACCCGCGTCCCAACCTATAACGCTAGCAAGACATTCCATGATCGTCCTTAGATCGATCTCCGCCGGCCCAAGATATTCCCTCGACAATCCTTATGGTTTAAGTGTCATTTCTCATTCAAATTCCCCAGGTCCACGTACCCGACTCCACGTCAGTCTTTCCCCATTGGTCAGTCAACTCGAAAGCGCCCAACTCCGAGCGATTTACAATTGAAATACATCGATCGATATCCTTCCATTCAATAGCCTCGAGAGGGTCGAAATTCGGAATGTCCCATCCCTAGAGCTGCCGAAAATCAAGGGGTAAAATAGTCTTTGGAAGCCAAGATTTTATTTGCATGAAGACAAGTGTCAAGGAATGGGTTATTAGCATTAATTAACCCACTATTGCACCTATCATTCCACTTTTGACTAAGGATTATTGTGGAAAACTCCATCTCCCTTCCCTTCAGCTGAGCACTCCTCCACTCTCTCCCTTTTTTTCTTTTTTTTCTTCTTCCTTTCTTCTTCACCCGAACAGCTCCAGCCGACCTGATTCTGTCGCCACATTCGCCCCCGTCAATCGCCGCTCCTAGCCACCACCGAGCCAAGCACCGACCACCTACACCTTATTTAGTCTCTCCTCTATAAATCCCCGTTGGTCGTTCAACCATTGGTGGTCCCGATCTACCCGTCCAGCCCTAAGAGTGCCAAGAGGTCAGAATCGAACCCAATCTGGAAGAAGGTCTTCTTGCGCCGGCTTCAAGGCTTCATTTGGTTCCAAATTTTCGGTGAGGCCTTCTTAACTCATAATATTAGAGCTGGTTGAGCTAGGGTTGAAGATTTATTAGAGTTTGGATGAATTTTCATGGATGAAATTGGATGATTTTTGTGGGACAGAATCTATTCACTGCTGGCCGTGTGGTACCGAGCTGCCTTGGGACCCATTGAAGTGTTATTTTACTTCGAAATTCACGATGAGACTCCTAGACATGTAGATTGATGTATTGGCAAGTTGGTTTTGTGATAAATTGGAGCTTAAAGATGATTTAAGGACTGATTGTTGTGCTTGGATTAAGACCGATTTTGCCCCCTGCACTGATCGAGTGAACCGAACCCTTTGGAGGTTCGTGAGGGTGTCGCCTTGCTTCGAAACTTGTGGTAAGTCGCCTAGGGATGTTAATTGATGTGTTGGCAAGGTGTTTACTTTGTGAAATTGAGATTGGAAGAGTTTTATTGATGAAACGGTGGGTTTTTCTTAGAGCCAAGTGTTGACACATGATTTTTAATTAGTTTTTCATTAGAAAAATATTTAAAAATTCATAAAAATTTATAAAATTGAAAAATCAACTTTAGAAGCTTTTTGGTCAGGCCTAAGGTTCCATTTTTGGACAAAAAATATTTTTCGTAATTTTGGATTTTATTATTTTATTTTTATTATAAAAATATCCAAAAACCAGGAAAACTAGTATTCGTGGTCATAAAAATACAAAAAAAAATATTCAATTTTTTAATTCCCTTTTTATCTAAAAAAATTAAAATGTGGAAAATTCAAATTGGGATCACACGAGTCTTCGCAAATATGAACCCAAATTGAGCCAAAAAATTCATTTGAGGTGCTTCTAGTCTTTTTCTCACTTCATCCAAGTTCTGACATTTGATTCTTATACCTTTAATTTCATTTTGGTCCAATCAAATTCAACTTTTGAGCATATTACAAAATGGACCTATTTACATTTCCGATTTAGTTCCCGATTTTCGATAAGGGTTAAATTAAACATTCTAACATGGAACCCATGCATAGATAAACCTTCATCCATAAGTTTTTTGGCATTTTAAACACTTTGGTGGGTTCAAATTGAAAAGAATCGGTCATTAAGATGCCTAATTGAACAAATCTGCTATTTGGGTCAAAGTTTACCTTTGGGGTTTTTATCACGAATCAAGCTAATCGGTCTCAAAAATACTTTTTTGATAGGAAATCCATGCTGAGGAATCCGATTTTTGTGCTTAATTTTAAAAAATTAAATCATTCCAGGATCCGATTTGAGGTTTTTAGCCCAACCGGATCAATAGGGCGGGTCGAACCCGGCTCGATTGCCCGGTCAGCCCCTCCAGCAGAAGCACGCCCATTCGTAGGGGAACCGGATCTGCTGCAATAGGTCAGAAATGGCCCTGCCTCCTTCATTGTTTTTAGTACAGAAGACAAGGAAAAAAAGCAAAAAACGTAAGAAGGGTTGGAGACAAGAGCTGAAGAATAGGGCTCCTTTTAAGAGCTGGAGAAGAGGGCATGAGGATAATCCCAAGAGACTCTAAGCATGAAAGAGGAAGAAGAGATCTAGTTGAAAGGGGGGATTGGCATTCGCTCATTGATAGGGAGAGTTGAAGGGGATTCTCTCGAGGAGAAAGAGAAAAAAAGAGTGAAAAAACAAAGCTTCAGAGGTGAGGGGGTTCCACAGAGAGAGTTGGAGGGATTTTTCGATAAAAAAAAAAAGGAAAAACATTGTGGGAGAAAGAGGCGAGAATAGAACGGAAGGCTCACGGTTCCCCAAAAAAAAAGAGAATGGAGGAGCGGAGAAGAGAGAAAAAGGAGAGCTCCATGAGAGCTCGTGAGGAGTCTTGGAGCAAAAAAAAAAAGAGCCAAAGGAGCACTGGGCTCTGATTGAACGGTGAGCAAAACATGCCAAGAAGAAGAGCTCAGGAGGGAGCCATCGGCGTTCCAACAAGCCTGTGTCGCTGCTCCCGTCGCGCAGCCCGCATCTCTGTCTCACAGTCGCACTACTCCTCTCACAGCCAGCGTCCTGCCGTGCTTGTATCGTGGATGGTTCGTGAAGGGAGGAACAAAATAAAGAAGACAGAGAGAACGAGACGAGGCGTCGTCCTTCTCAAGGTGGGGTTTGTCATGCGGTTTTGAGGGGCCCTGAGGAAGCTCATTTTTTTATCTTTTTTTTTTGGGCTGTAACCCATTGGCACAAAAAGAAAAGGAGATATAGAAGCCCCATGGAGTCTAAATGGTTGAGAGAGAGGGGCACTTACAAGAGCTCTCCATAGAGGGACCTCGTTCAAGGTACCCCAAAGGTGACTTCGACGAGGTCGGACCAGACCATCCGGGGAGTCTCAACAGGGCTTCTTTCCAAACTAGGTGTAAAAAAAAAGTATTTATCAAAACGGGTGTCTTTTTTTTTATTTACCAAACCGGGGGCCGCTCGGCAGTCAAAATGCCGGCTGGGCCCGATCGACAGTCAGACTGCCGAATGGGCATTTTTTTTTTTTTTTGCTTATGAAAATTCCTTCTTCTTTTTGAACCGTTTGTGTCTATATCAATTTACATTTTTTTCCAGAGAAAGTTGAGAATTTTCCGAGAGAGTTGGGCTGTAATGAGAAAAACAAAACCCCAGAAGAGTCTAGTTTGCGTGCCGCAGTGATCAACTTCAGCTTTCTCATGACAAACGAAAAACCATTTAATGTTGCCATTGACGGACCGTGCTTTCAATGAAAAGACAATGAAGAACTTTGCTGTGAACCTTCCCTTACACGCCAAGTCTCAATCGCCATTAATGCCCCTAGAAGCACCATCTCTTCCCTGCATCCGTCTGCCATTAACAGTCCGTGCTTTCAATGTAGAAGGAAGAACAAACCTGACACACATGTCTGCCTTTAACGAAAGAAAAGACGATGCTCGTTAAGTTTTCATCGCTTCATAAGCATCATTTTCATTCTCAATAACGTAGCAGTCATCCTCGTTTGTATTCCCACTGTGATGAGAATCGCTTTGTGAGGATGTCGCCTGGGATTCTTCATATTCAAAAATGGCTTTCTTCATTAAATCATAGAAATCTTTTTCGTTGGTCATATTGGCCAACTTTGAGACCGCCATGGATTTATCATGCAGAAATGTTGTTTTTGCAGAAACTGGAACTAGAATATTCAAAATGGTAGCTTTACACTGTTGAAGCCAATTGTGGATGGCATCGGGGGAGGTTTTATCCCAGTGGGAAAACCCGTCCCACCACTTGATCTTGTAGCGTCTTGCTAGTATTAAAATATTGGGATCAGAAGCACTCTTGACGTACTCTAGTTCCCATGCAGAAACCCATGCTAACCAGAAAGTTGCAGAAAACATTAGAAGGTAGGGAATTGCTTCTCATGTGGATTGGGCATAAATGATTTTTGGAAGAGTTGGTAGGATTCCAAGACATTGGAAGGGAGAATGTCAAGGAGTGGTCCAAAATTATCCCACCAACGGATAAACCAAAAGGGTAGGCCAAAAATATCAAAAGGACTATCGAAAAAGAAAAGCCATGTATGAGAATGGTTGGATTCTGTCTAAACAGAACATTCCACCAAGCTTGTTGATAGTCATAATAAGTAAAAGATGTTCGCATAGAAAGTACTTCAGTGACTCGCGAACCGAGCTTAACTGAAGTATATGGGGTTTTTTATCTTTCTTCCGAATCGAATTTCCAACCGCGCGTGTGATGGATTCCACCTCAAATCTGTTCTTTTTCGAAGCGCAAGTTACCAGAGGTTGCTTCGATTGCTCGTGGCTGGACAGCAAAAAGAAACGCCCAGGATTGTGTGGTGCAACGACTGACCCTTGCGAGGAATACTGATTGATCTTCGGGAGGCTTCGGTTGAGGAGTTTGTCTCAAGAAATCCTCTGTTCAGCTCTTTGATTGCCCAAAGATTGCTTCCCTAGTTTGATTTTTGTAAGACTTGACAACCAAGCTAGGAGCTTCTTGATTTTGGACGGGTTCAGCAAAGAGTTGTGCACGAGTTTGGAACCAAATCTAAGACAAAAGCAAAAATTAGCTCAAAACTAGACTAATAAGCAGCTTTTCGGATGGAGTGTCGGTGTGGAGTCGGTCTCCGATTGAAACACTAGCTAACAGTCCTCAAGCAATAACAAAAAGGATTGAACAGCAGTGGTTTTGGTGGAGGTCTTCCAGAACAATGTGGATTGCCGAATCAAAGGATAAAAATAAGCCTGTTTGTTGTCCTTTTTTGGTGTAGCAGCCGCAAGGTCACCAAGTAGAGCAGAGGAGTTGATGAAGCATTAGTGTAGAAGGACAAAGAAGCAGCCCAAGGAAACCGCCCAATCAAGCTTCAGTCAAAGAAGTCCTCTCTTTTCCTTTTCGAAAAAAAAAAAAAAAAAACCTCTCTCCTCTATTGCCCTCAAAACTCACGTGTATCTCTCTTATTTTTATGAGCAAAAGTTGATCCCCCCCTAAATGTGAACCCTACGTGTGTATTTATAATGGTGAGCTAGGGTTCACGCTTTCCATTTAATTGCGAAATAGTCTTAGTTCTAAAACCTTTTCCAATTGAGTCCTTAAATGGCTTAATTGATTTTGGAAAATAGATCCAAGCCTTCTTAGAAATTTCGGCACACTCCTTGTTCATTAGCTGAATTTCTCCATGATGTGCCAATCCCAAGCGTTAATCAATTTAAGCTCAAATCTTTGCCGTCGCTACAATATGATACAAACGTAATGCATGAAAAACTAAATTAAATATGCAATGCAATTATTTTATTATTATTTTTTTTTTGTGAGAATTATGACTAACTCTCGTTTTTGTAAAAAATGAACAGTTAAAAAAATTCAAAATTTAGGTGTCAACAGCCGCTAAGCGAGGCCCAACTCGCAAATTGGGTGCCGCTCGACAATTAATTGTCGAGCGGCACCCAATTTGGTATATATATTTTTTAAAATATTAATTTAGTAAATATTTTTTTAAAATGCTAATTTGGAAAATTGCCCAAAGAAATAGAAGGTTATCGGAAGTAGTGATCCTCAAATCACCATATATGGACAAGTATCGATTTGATGTGGCCTTAGCCTCACATCTTTACAACAGGCTATATACGTAGAAAGGGATCAATCTCGTATATTTGTATGATTTGATGCGGCCTCACAATAAATGACCATCCGATTTGATGTGGCCTCACATTTTTTTTGGCCCGAGAACCGCACGGCTGGTCATTTATGTGAGGCCACATCCACTCATAAATGACCAGTCCTCAGGTCCTCGCGCTAAAGAAAGATGTGAGGCTACATCAAATCGATACTCATCCATACATGGTAATTTGGGCAGCTACTCTAGTTGTAATTTGTGTTCCGATGACCCCACAGTTTTATTTTTTTTTTTCGACGGTTCTATTTTGATAATCTCGATTTGTGTTGTGAGCTTGCTTTTCCTTTGGAAGATGAAGAATCTAGTCACACTATTCTCTACTTCTAACTCAGGATGTAGCTAAGGTCGAGGCTATTTCCAACTTTTTGCTGGAGAAAATTCAAATGAGTTAGAAATCATAACGGGACGAGATAGAGCAGGTTATTGAGAATGAAAATGATGCTTATGAAGCGATGAAAACTCAACGAGCATCGTCTTTTCTTTCGTTAAAGGCAGACATGTGTGTCAGGTTGTTCTTCCTTTTACAGTGAAAGCACGGACTGTTAATGGCAGACAGACGCAGGGAGGAGATGGTGCTTCCAGGGGCATTAATGGCAATTGAGACTTGGCGTGTAAGGGAAGGTTCACAGCAAAGTTCTTCATCGTCTTTTCATTGAAAGCACGGTCCGTTAATGGCAACATTAAATGGTTTTTTGTCTGTCATGAGAAAGCTGAAGTCGATCCCTGCGGCACGCAAACTAGACTCTTCTGGGGTTTTGCTTTTCTCATTACAGCCCAGCTCTCACGAAAAATTCTCAACTTTCTTTGGAAAAAAAATGTAAATTGATATAGACATCAAAAGGTTCAAAAAGAAGAAGGAATTTTCATTAAAAAAATAATAATAATTCCCGTTCGCCGAATGGGCGTCCCAACCGGCAGTCTGACTGCCGATCAGGCCCGACCGGCATTTTGACTGCCGACCGGGGGCCCGCTTGGCATTAAGGCTACTGAGCGGCCCCCGGTTTGGTATAAAAAAAAGACACCCGTTTTGGTAAAAAAAAGCCCGCCTGAACAGATCCCAGTGACCCCGCGAGAGGCGAGCTAGACCAATGGCAGCGTCGAGGGGACCCAAACCAGTGGTCGTGTGCAAGTAGTTCCTGACGGCGGCGTAGCAAATGGTCGCAGACGGAGCAGCGACGTAACGGGAAAGACTCAGCGGCAAGCGAATCAGCATCATCAAGTGTTACAAACTCGCACGATGAACAGGGTAGTCTTCTTACTGATCGATTCCGGTGATGTTGATGGAGCGAGCACAGTGCTTGGTGAAGTCTCTCTGACGAATGCATGAAGAGGAGATGTCAGGAAGAAGGCGACCTGGGAGAAGGGAGGACAAGAGAATATTAAAAAAAAATTAGAAAAAGTGAAAGAAAAGTAATATAAAAGAGGGCTGGCCAGGGGATATTATCGGACCAATGCCAAAGGAGTAGCAGCTTCGTTCCAAGGAGAGCGCAAGGAAATAGTTCAAAAAAATCTGCAAAGTGAGCCAAGGGAGAGTGCGAGTCGGCTGTCGCGACCCTCCCGAGCGCCATCGTGGGGGCTAGCCGGGGTTAATGGGCCGTCCGATCGCTGGCTGATCGGACGCGGGCCCCTCCCAAGGTCCATTACCCAAATCGCAACTGCTGGATATACGTGGTCGACCTTCAGTGTAGTCTAGTGACATGTGATAAGTGTACATGCCAAGGAGTCGCCACCAATCATTTCGTGGAGGGTATGATCGGAAACCCTATCGAACAGTTGGGAGTGATCTATTCGATTCTGCGGAAACCAGAGAAGTGGGTTCGGGACTTAGTTACGCCAACTGTCATAGTTGACGCCCTTTCGGTACCTAAGCTAAATGGTTTATCTGATCCGAGGATTTCATACAGACGAGTGGGGTACAGATCCTAAATCTAGGAGTTCATGCAAATGGGAAATACTACCCTATCAATCACAATAAATAAAAACAAGTACGCAAATCATGGATCCAGTACATGCGGATAAAACACATGAAAGCAGCATGGTATCCCTAATGAGGCCCTATTAGCCTAGAGAAATATCAATCAAAGCTTAGGAACGATTTTGGCATGATTTGCCCATGAGGGGCAAAATCGTAATTTTGAGCAATTCGGGAAAATTCACCTCGAAAGGGTAAATCTGTCATTTTAGATGAATTGGGAAGTCAAAAGACAGAGGAAATAGGATTGGCCATCAATCCAATCCATTTCCTATTTTTCGGGAATTTCCAGGATTTTTCTGGGATTTTCAAGTGATTTTACCCTTGGAGGGGAAAAGTCGTCATTTGGACAAAGACGAGAACTGAAAATCTTAAATATTAGGGTTGCTCGTCCACCTGACCCAAACCTAACTTTAAGCAATTTTCATAACTCGATTGAGACAAGAAAGGCAATTTTCCTATTGAAGGGCAAAATTGTCATTTTGAGAAAAGAGGCGGGACTCGAAAACCCAAACCTAAGAATTGGTCGCCTACCCAACCCTAATTCTTACCTTGGCATTATCGATTTTATCTTGCATACACAGCAAAGGCGACTTACCCTTAAAGGGTAATGTCGTCAAGTCTCGGAAGATCGGATAAGAAACCCAAAAAATAGGGTTGACCAGTTGTCTGTGGTCAATCCTCGATTTTTGGGATTTCTAGAGTGTCTAGGATTTTTCCACATTTTTTCCACATTTTTTTGGAATTTGTGGAATTTTCTAGCATTTTTTGGATTTTTCAGGATTTTCCTGATTTTTTTTATTTTTTTAAAATCATTTTCTGATTTTTTTTATTAAAAAATGTTATTTGGGCCGGGTCGGGTGACCCGGCCTACGACCCGCGGGCGATCGGCCCGGCCCGGATCCGGACCCGCGCGACCCGCGCCCACAACGACATCGCTTCAGCCTCCTCCCGCTCGAATTTCAATTCCCGCTCAAATTCGAACCTACGGCCTAGATTGCGCCACGTGTCAACTGATGGACAGCCTGATCTAAGGCTGGAAACTGACGGTCCAGATTGAAACGCTTGATCGAACTACAGCCGTCCGATCTAAGGGATTTTAATTTCTGAAAATCATTTTTAATTTCCGAAAAAAGCGAGATCGCGACACGTGGCTCGCCTACCACCGTCGGATCAAAATTTTTTATTCGGTTATAACGATGATGCTGACGTGGCTGCCACGTGGGCGCCACGTCAGCGCCACATGGGCATTGACTGGTCAACTCTCGTTGACCAGTCAACCGTCTTGCCGTAGTCAAAAATCAGGTGTCAACAGCTGCCTCTCTTTGAGAGGAATTTCGTGAGAGGTTTCTCTCAAAGACAGGTGACACCTGAGTCTAGACCGACTCTACTGGGGAAAAGAAAAACGAATCCTGATATTCAATCTTTCTTGCCTTGCTGGTGAACACTCTGCTTGTTCTACTTTGGCTAATGTGAGAGAGAGACGGGATAGAGATGCTCACCTTTTACTTACCTGTTGATCACCTGCCTGATGCTCGTGCGGCATGTGCGGTGTATAGCGGGTTCAAGTGAATATCCAGGGACTCGTCTTTTGAGTATCCTAGGACGGTTAAACTCTAGCTTGTATGGTAGGTGTCGCGACCCGTCCGGAAGCGGACGCGGCTAATGGATTACCGATCGCGGGCCTTGGATCGGCGCGGGCCCTCCCAGGCCCATACCAAATCGCGGCGGGAGTATTTTTTAGAAGGATTCGACGATAAGAGTCGATCGCTTTCGACCTTCAGTGCGGTCGTGGTGGCATGTGCAACTTGTGCATGCATTTGGAGTCGCCACCGGTCTTTCTTGGAGGGTAGACCGGAAACCTTACTGACCGATTGGGAGAGATCGATCAGTTCTGCGGAACCAGAGATTTTGGGTTCGGGGACTTGGTTACGCTGGTGTCATTACCAACGCCCTTTCGGTACCTAACGCGAGTGATTTTCCTAGCTAAGAATTCATGCATGCGCAATTTTAGGTGAGGTGGACTTAATTCAGGATTTCATGCAGATTGGAAGACTGTTCCTATCAATCACAATCAATTTAAATGAAAGCGCAATCAAGTACATAAATAAATCACTTCAACACACATCAATTCAGATCAATGGCTTCCTAGTATGACCATAAAGGCTTAAGGAAGGTATGACTTCGGAACAGTGGTAAAATGGGAAGATTTGGAGGCGATCAGCCCGAAGGGCAAAATCGTCATTTCTGGAAGGTTGGGATACCGAATTACTCAAAATATTCCATGGCCAGTCGATTATGGCTATTTTCTATTTTTGAGAATTTTTTTGAATTTTTTTTTTAAATATTATTATTTTTTTGACAAAATACCACACTTAACCAAATAAATAAGCTAACTACCAGATTGAAATAAATGCATGCAAATCAAGCCTATAATGACGATACTTTAGAAAAATAAACCTGATATGCGAATCGAGTACGTAAAATATACCTGATTGGCCACCGATCTTCAATCATCAAGCCCTGACATGTGACCATCTCTATGCGCATTGGCACAAAAGGAAAAGGCCAGACTTCTTCTTCTTTTTTTATATAGGGTTGGGCTTGCGATTTTCTCGGGCCCCCCAACTCCCTAAAACCCATCCTTGTTCTCCATTTATGGATCTGCCCGCCAAAAGAAGCCAAGCCCAACCATTTCAGACCAAGCCCAATCATCTTCGCCCCTTTTTTGTTTACGCCAGCCCGTTGAAATGAGGAACAAATAAGTTGCCACCCTATACTATTCATCTTCTTCCTCATGCAGCACCAACGAGTGGCGAAGTTCGAGCGTCGAGGCTTCATTTCGGGTCGTGAACAGGAGCTCCAATTGACGTCGAGATGATGGGCAGCGGCTTCGGAGCTGATGAGTCATAAGTTTCTCGACCGTTGAGGCTGGCGACACTACGGTTGGGGAAGCTCGGATCGGCCGGATATAGGTTGGACGATATCGATCGCCCGACGGCTCATGAGGCTTTGAGGTGGCGGCGGAACTGAACGAGAGCAACACGGGGGCTTGATATCCCTAGGAAAGACTCGGTTTGGACGGCGAGTTCGTCGCCAGCTCGGCCATCGTGCCCAATGACGCTCGCCATCCGTCCACGCCGGCATCTCCATTCGGGGTCTTCAACGGCTTTAGCCCGCAGTCGGGCACCGCGGATGGGTACACGCACACGCCCGGGTAGAGCTTGCTGTTGCTCACCCATGCGTGGGAGCGTGTCCCCCATGATGGACGAGAATGTGCAGTAGCGGCACTAACACACGTGAAATCCTGGACGTACACGTCCGCGGGGATGGGCAGCATGCACAGCCCACTCTTGAGGTTGATCGGGGGCGGCCTCGTCCCGGCCGTGACGACGCTCTTGACCACCAACTGCACCGACAGCCCCGTGAGCGACCGGTCATGGGAATAGAATCGGCCGTTACTGGACCGCCCTCCACCATCCGGTCACGGAGGGCCGCTTGCCATCGGTGGCCGAGACGGAGCTGATGAACTCGCGGACGTCCTCCTGGACCTTGGGCTAGGCGCCATACCAGATGGTATGGACAATGTTGGCCGTGAGGATCGGTCAATATGGTACAGCTTTACGAGCTCGGACGAGCCCTTGAACTTCCTAGAACCGCCGAAGATATCGGAGGCGCTGGGCTTCAGGTGGGGCCAGGATCGCCATACATCGGAGGGCGCAGGGAGGAGGAGCAAGGCGAAGAGGGTGTTGGCGGCGAGAATCGCCAGGGGGGAAGCGGCGCCAGTCGCCGGATGTGGGAGAGTGTGCTCGGGAATGCCTAGAAGAAGAACCCGATCCCCCAAAAGCCAAGCCGAGTCTTGTCCTCGAATCCCTGCCAGCCTTAGCTTTTTTTTTTCTTCTTTTTTTATCATCCCACTCTCCTTTGTCCCCTTCTCAACATCCTCCTTTTGCAAAAAAATGGCGCCACTCCATTCCTTTCGGTGATATTTTAATACGTTCGGCCTTCAGGGATCCAATTCCTTCACTTCGGATTCGATCCCCGTCCCTCGATGAACGAGCGACACTTTCATTTTCCTTCTAACTAGGTCAAGCATTAGCAACAACTAAAATGGATGCTAAAATGTGCGTCAAATTAAAAGACTCACATGATATATTATAAAATACCAAAGAATATTTTTTGTTCAAAATTGGTCCCCGAGGCTAGGCCAAGGCTTTCAAAGTTGATTTTGTGATTTTATGATCCTTTTTTTTTATATTTTTAATTAATTTTAAAGAGTAAAAGTCATAAAAATAAATGGTCAAAAATCAGGTGTCAACAGTAGGCCGTACTAGAATGGGATTCCTATACTTGACAGGAACCTGTGAATGACGCACCCAGTCTCTTAGGGATTGTCGGGGGTTTTGATTCGTATGATGGATCAGACCATGAATAGGACTCCTCTCTACTAGGAACCTATGGATGACGCACCCAGTCTCTTAGGGATTGTCAGGGGTTTTGATCCGTATGGTGGATCAGACCATGAATAGAACTCCTCTCTGCAAGGAACCTATGGATGACGCACCCAGTCTCTTAGGGATTGTCAGGGGTTTTGATCCATATGGTGGATCAGACCATGAATAGGACTCGTCTCTGCTAGGAACCTATGGATGACGCACCCAGTCTCTTAGGGATTGTCGAACATTTTGATCCTTCAGGGGGATCAGGCCAAGAATAGGATTCCTCTCTGCTAGGAACCTATGGATGACGTACCCAGTCTCTTAGGGATTGTCAGGGGTATTGATCCGTATGGTGGATCAGACCATGAATAGGATTCCTCTTTGCTAGGAACCTATGGATGACACACCTAGTCTCTTAGGGATTGTCGAACATTTTGATCCTTCAGGGGGATCAGGCCAAGAATAGGATTCCTCTCTGCTAGGAACCTATGGATGACGCACCCAGTCTCTTAGGAATTGTCGAACATTTTGATCCTTTAGGGGGATTAGGCCAAGAATAGGATTCCTCTCTGCTAGGAACCTATAGATGACGCACCCAGTCTCTTAGGGATTGTCGAACATTTTGATCCTTCAGGGGGATCAGGCCAAGAATAGGATTCCTCTCTGCTAGGAATCTATAGATGACGCACCCAGTCTCTTAGGGATTGTCGAACATTTTAATCCTTCATGGGGATCAGGCCAAGAATAGGATTCCTCTCTGCTAGGAACCTATAGATGACGCACCCAGTCTCTTAGGGATTGTCGAACATTTTGATCCTTCAGGGGGATCAGGCCGAGAATATGATTCCTCTCTACTAGGAACCTATAGATGACACACCCAGTCTCTTAGGGGTTGTCGAACATTTTGATCCTATATTCTAAGGAATTAACTAGGATTTATGCAAATGAGGTGTGTCTAACCTTGAGGCTTCACCACATGAGCTATTCTGGGTTTAGGGGTTACCTAGAACCTCACAGAAAGCTGATTTTGTCAGAAGTTTTTGATCCTATATTCTAAGGAATTAACTAGGATTCATACAAGTGAGGTGTGCCTAACCTTTAGGCTTCACCACATGGGCTATTCTGAGTTTAGGGGTTACCTAGATCCTGACAAAAAGCTGACACTGAAAATTGTCCTTTCGACAAGCGAGGTGTTATTCTGGGATTTGGGGATTCCAAGTATCCTGCAGAAAACTTAAACCTGCAAAAACTTTGATAAGATTCTTCTGGGATCTAGGGGTTACCTGAGATCTCGCAGGAAGACTATCTTAAATGTTGTCCTTTCGACATTGAAGGTGACATTCTGGGACCTGGGAGCTCCAGGTATCCTGCAGAAAGTTCAAACCTGTAAATTTGAAATCTCACAGAGGGATGATTTCGAAGATTGTCCTTTTGACATGTGAGGTGGCATTCTGGGATCTGGGTACTCCGAGTATCCTGCAGAAAGCTCAACCTACAAAAATTTGAAATCTCACAGAGGGATAATTTCGAAGATTGTCTTTTTTGACATTGAAGGTGACATTCTGGGATCTGGGGACTCCAAGTATCCTGCAGAAAGCTCAAACCTGTAAATTTGAAATCTCATAGAGGGATGATTTCGAAGATTGTCCTTTTGACATGTGAGGTGGCATTCTGGGATCTGGGTACTCCGGGTATCCTGCAGAAAGCTCAACCTACAAAAATTTGAAATCTCACAGAGGGATGATTTCGAAGATTGTCATTTTTGACATTAAAGGTGACATTCTGGGATCTGTGGACTCCAAGTATCCTACAGAAAGCTCAAACCTGTAAATTTGAAATCTCACATAGGGATGATTTCGAAGATTGTCCTTTTGACATGTGAGGTGGCATTCTGGGATCTGGGTACTCCGGGTATCCTGCAGAAAGCTCAACCTACAAAAATTTGAAATCTCACAGAGGGATGATTTCGAAGATTGTCCTTTTTGACATTGAAGGTGACATTTTGGGATCTGGGGACTCCAAGTATCCTGCAGAAAGCTCAAACTTGTAAATTTGAAATCTCACAGAGGGATGATTTCGAAGATTGTCCTTTTGACTGTGAGGTGGCATTCTGGGATCTGGGTACTCCGGGTATCCTGCAGAAAGCTCAACCTACAAAAATTTGAAATCTCACAGAGGGATGATTTCAAAGATTGTCATTTTTGACATTGAAGGTGACATTCTGGGATCTGTGGATTCCAAGTATCCTGCAGAAAGCTCAAACCTGTAAATTTGAAATCTCACAGAGGGATGATTTCGAAGATTCTCCTTTTGGACATTGGAGGTGACATTCTGGGATCTGGGGACTCCAGGTATCCTGCAGAAAGCTCAAACCTATAAATTTGAATCTCACACAGGGATGATTTCGGAGATTGTCATTTTGACATTGGAGGTGACATTCTGGGATTTGGGAGCTCCAGGTATCCTGCAGAAAGATCAAACCTACAAAGTTGTTCATAAGAATGTGTTTTCCTAAGATATAGAATTACCAGGGATCTTGTAGGAAAATAAACTTGAAAGCTCTTCTTCACTAAGCAAGGCATCCTTCAAGAATCTGGGGCTACCATGATTCCTATAGAAGTTTAACCAAGAAAAATATCATTCTAGGATCTGGGGTTACCAAGAATCTATCAGAAGCTCATGCATATAAACTCTCCTTCTTAGAGAAATGTGTCATTCTGGGACTTGGGGCTACCACGAGTCATGCAGAAGTTTAAACTTGAAATATATTCTTCACAAAAGAAGCAGCATTCTGAGGTCTGGGGATACCAGGGGTCCTATAGAAGCTTGAACATGTAAACTCTTTCTTACCAAGAGAGGTTGTGTTCTTCTAAGATCTGGATTTGTCAAGAATTCTGCAGAAGCTTAAACTTGAAAGTTATTCTTTACAAAAGAAGTAGCATTCTGAGGTCTGGGGATACCAGGGGTCCTATAGAAGCTTGAACATGTAAACTCTTTCTTACCAAGAGAGGTTGTGTTCTTCTGAGATCTGGGGTTACCAGAAATCCTGCAGAAGTTTAGACATGTGAATCGTTTCTCACCAAGAGTGATACAAGCCATTTTAGGAGCCGAAGTCATCAAGAATCTTGCAGAAGCTCCAATCTGAAAATTTTCTTACCAAAGGCACATCAATGGTCTTTAAGTGATATCTGATGTCAAACTGACAGCATTTTATGACTTATATCATAGTCATGAAAAATTTCAATGAATGCATTATGATGCTGGAGGTTATCCAAAACATCTTGCAATATACGGAAGTGATCAAAAATCCCTTGTGAGGAAAGTTTGAATCAAACAATCTGAAATTACCTACAGGAGTTTGGTTAAAACATCCATTGGAGTATTATCATCAAAGAGGACTTCTCACCGTTTTGAGATAATGGTCTTTTACCAAGAATGCACTCGAATTTCCTATCAAACATGTGCCTAGGGTTGAGGATTATTCGCAGTGCATACACCTCGATCGATCAGGAGGACTTCCAAGGGACCGTAATATTGGGGCTTGGTCAACGGTTTCCAAAGTGGGACTTGCGTGCAAGTCAAGGCTTTTGAAGAGAAGTCTTCAATGTCTGCTCCAGGTTTACAAGTCAAGAAACCTGCAAAATGAGAAAGAAATAATCTTGCTCGAACTTCTTCGAGCTAAGCTTAGACATTAAACCCTATGTCAATCCAAGTGCCTTAATCAGAAAAGGCTTTTCAGGGTTGTAACGTAGGTGGGATTGGGGACCAAAAAAGGCTTGTTTTTGGCTTAGAATACGCGAAGGGTTTAACATTGGTGATCATTGCAAGTTTGCCGCTGATCTTGTCCCTTCTGGTTCGAAGAGCGTCTTCAATCTTCGAAGTGCATTAGTAGTCTTTGAAGAGCATTGTCAGTCTTCGAAGCGCACATTTGTCTTTAGAGAGTATCTATTTCATGTTGAGACGGTGTCAACATCTTGTCTACGCTTTCATCATCTGAGTGTGACATGATTGGGAGCATCTTTCGTAGTCCAGCTCCCTTGGAATCTCACTAGTGGTATATACAAAGGTATCATGCCATCATTTGGCATTTACAAGATCAAACACATGATTCACAAGTGTACAAGTATTTGGACGGGCATTGGCCTTGCTTTTACCAGGCACTTTGCTTTTTCTTGATGCCCAGGATTGGATTTTTCTCTCTTTTTCCTTTTTCTCATCTTTTGTCGAGATCCCACCTTTTCTTTTCTTTTGGGGATCAGAATTTTCAAATGAGTGTGCTAGATGTACAACTTAAATCTCAGCACTCAAACATTAATCTAGGAATTTTTCACAAATCTTGTGTTTTGAACTCTTCCGCTCTTGAAGGGACGTCGCTTCCGTCTTGGAATATGCAATGATCACCAACGGGTTTGTGAAATGAACGTATAGGCTCAACTGGGCTGTGCAAAGGGCAAAAGTGTATAGGATAAAGAAACGAATGCTTTTCGTCATCCTAAAGCACCTGAATTACCATAGAAGTTAAAATGACAAGCAACACACGAAGATTGATGCAAGTCTTAGCAAGAGAACTTCTAACCATTTACCTCCTGATACTGCTGGACGTACCTCCAGTTTGCCCCACTGTAGGGTGGTTCTCGACAGGGGTATAGAATGAAACCGTCGTTCAAAGGGTTATCAATGGTCACCTGTAGTGTTTATGATAGAGAAACGAATGCCTCCGTCGTCTCAATCCATGTAATCACTGCAAATAACCCTTACGTCCGTAGGTCAAGGTCTTGCTATCCTTTCCACTCCACTTATCCCTCAAGTGTGTATAGGATGTGTTTGGACTAGGCTTGCCTCTTGTCTGAGGAAACATCCTTTTGAACGGTTTAAACAACTTTTGTTGGAAAAGTTCATCTCGCTTTCTCCAAAACTTACCTCCAAGGGGATTTATGATGCACAATGCATATTTCAATCATGTTCAGATAACCTCCAAGTTTAAACATGAATGCCAATGACATGACTGTGAGAATTTTGCGTCTTTCTAGACATGAGATTTGAATGTATGCTAGATTCCAAGAAGCCTTCAAATTCTAGCAATAAGGATTCTGACAGTCTTAAAATCTAAGAGATTGGGAAATGAATACTTACCTGCCCAGCGTGGCTAGGGATCCCTGAAAAACATAAAAGGAATATGTCGGTGTATGCTCTTGAATTTCAGAAAATTAGAACGATACACCTTACCCTTGATCATGCACTCCAATGGGAGTGGATAGATTCGTGAAAATCTGCATTTTTCTTAACAACACAAGATGGTTAAGTTGTTCTAAAATTTCTTAAAATTCTCAGTCTTTGGAGAAAAAGGACATGTACCTGGTCACCATGACAGTAAGTCCTCTTGATCATGCATTCCAATCTGAACGCCAATGCGCAGATTACATAAATCAGCCATTTTAACTTATGGCGATGATGCCTTCGTCTGATTGGGGCAATGAATCCTGCTTGATAGCTTGATTCATCTTTGGAACGTGCCCCATGCCATTCTTCGGAGTTCCTTATTCAAGGAAAAATGAATTCTTATCAAAATGTATGCTAAAGCATGCAGTATGGAAGCGATACTTTTTACCCTCCACTCGATCTTATAGACAAAGATCATTTCTTGAATGCTTGACTTCTGAAGTTGTTATCTCCCGATATCATTTCGCCTTGAATTTGAGTCGGCGAGTTCTTTCCCTCTAAGTCCTTTTGAATGCCAATAATTTTCTGTTGAAATTAGGGCAAATTCATATTAGGAGAAAGATCATTGAGGACCAAATTAGAACGACACAAAGTCACCCTTCACTCAGGTTTGTATCTTGAGGTTTAACTCTGATGTGAACGACTCTTCTATCACGTTCATTGATCCTGCTGGGAATGAAATGCCACTTTTTCCTCCAGTCGCGTAGATGATTCGCTTGCCCCAGTTAGGCATAACTTGTCATGGCTAGGTAATGCTTGCCCCAGCTAAATGGCTCTGTTCATTTTTGCATTTTCATGCAATACCCTGTCCAATTTGGGTTATCTCTTACTTGAATCTTCACTTTACTTTTCACCTTTGAAGTGTCATCCTTCCAATGCTTGAGAAAGTCGTTTGCTTCATGCATCTTTGTCACTTGTGACCATCCTTGTGTGTTCTCCTCTTTGTTGGACCCCCTGATAATGTCCTAATGGTGTATTCTGCCACAGAAAGAAATGGTTTTGCATTAGCAAATGCAAGAAAAAGGAGTAAATTGGATACGACACCCAACTACCCTTCTTTTGTCCATTGTCGACATTTCTCTCTTGATTGAGTCCATTCTAATATTGTATGCTGATACGGGCAACATTTGTCGAATCCCTCCTTTCATGCTTGAAGGTGTTGATAACATCAACAACCCATTTGCCTCGGTTGGGCGACGTTTATCTTGGCCAAATGCCTTAGCATTTTTCATATCATTTGACGATTTTCAATCCTATTTGAAGAGGTCTTTGTACCTGTACATGAAGCAATGAGTATTCATCCATGTTTAACTTTACATAAATCACCAAGGAACGTGATACTCCCTTTAAGGTATTTGCATTTCCGTTGATCAAGGAAATCATCTCTTTCGGTTGCTTTGCCCCAGTAGGGCATGTCTTGACATTTGTCGTCTCTGGGCTTGATAACTTGCTCCAATATGCTATCTTGGTGGCACACGAGCATCTCGCCCCCAGCTTGGTCTCTTGATAGGAAAGGAGGGGCTTGCCCTCTTGGTAGCTCGACATCTTTGGAATTTATCGCATGACATCTTAGCGACTTTTTCAGTAATTCTGTGAACCTGAGTCTTTTATCTCGGGATAAATGTCCATCGATCTTGACTTCTTTGATATTTTCAATATCCCCCAAATTAACAGTAACCGGCTCTTCCGAAGTAGGAGGCGTTGATTCCTCAAAGGCAGTCCATTCCCTGCGGATAGACGCATAACCTTCATCATCATCTTCTTCCTCTGTCCCATAGTCCTAGTGGACCGCTTTAGGATCATACTTTTCTATCGGAGGGACTTTTATAGTTACTGTCGTCTGATAAGACGTCTCTGGTTCAGCTGTGCCGTCTTCTTCCTCTCCCGGCAATCGAATCACAATAGGCTTGACTATGCAATCTTCTAGCTTATTCAAGCTGTCAAGCTCTTCCAGTTTAATTACCACAGTCGTAGCGGTTTCAATCATTGACACAGTGTTGTCAAAGTCCCTTGAGGAGATTTCGCCTCTCAGTCGACAATGTCGGTCATCGTCGCCTAATACTGCTGATGTGGCAGATCTCGGGTATTCTCTTTTTCCTTTGAATAATTCAGTTAAACCCTGCTGTTGATTCTTTGATCTCTTTGTTTCGGCATACTGCTTTGTGTCAAGCTTAGTAACCCTCACTTGGTCAAGGATGACTCAGGTTCTTTTGAAAAAGGCTTTTTCCGGTTGAACGGGATCATCTATGCATCCCCATCCGTCTGATATGATATCCTCCATTCCTTGATAGAAGCTAGGAGGAGCAGAGTACTTCACTTTAAAGTTGTATCCTCCAGAGTCCTGACCCAAGTTGTCTATAATTTCACCTATTTCAAGTGCGTTAGCCATGAATCTGCGATCTGCTAGACTTCGCCTCTTGGCTTCCAGTTCGTCCTCTTCGAATTCTTCTTCTGATTGAGTGACCGGCCCAAGATTATCTACCAGATTCTCATGCGGGATGTCCCAGGTGCTACCCCGTTCAGTTTTGATCACGAAGTGGCTTCCTTCCAAAGATAGAGAAGCTTTGACTCCTTCGAATTCTTTATCGGTAATATCGGACATTATCCCCAAGCTCATCATCTTAGCGATACATAGTCTCTTCATATCAGCAGAGATCTCTCCTGCTTTTGGGCATGATGAAGCGGTCGCCAGAAGGTTGGTCAGCTTAGACATGTCCATCTTCAGCTAGAGGTGGTTTTCCTCATCTTCAGTGAATATTGCCCCAATTGCTTGATGATCAGGGAGCGAGTTTTCTTGTACGTTTGGAGCCGCGTTGTCAAATTTCAGAATCTGACTTGTCAATCTGAGCTTGTACCTCCAGCTTAAGGATATAGCAGTCATCCACATTATGTCCCATTTCGCCCATATGGTAGACACAAGTCCAGCTCTTGTCAAAACCAGGATACTTAACCGGATTTGCCCTAGATGGTTCCTTTGCCACCAAATGTTGTTCTAGCAGCATCGGGAGCAGCTTAGATAAAGGCTTTGGGAGTTGAGAGAACTGCCTTTGGGGTTGTCTCCTTTTAGGCTCTTGCACATTCAGCGCCGACCAGGATAATCCTCCTTTGGTATGATTAGAATTGCCAAACATCTTGGGATTGTGAGGTCCGGTATGAATGCTATGTCGAGACCAGCCTCATTATCCTTTTTCAGGGGATACTGTTTCCTAGTAGAAGCTTCATGAGGCCTCCGTTCTCTTAAGGCCCATTCTAGCCTTTCAGCAACCTTAATCAAGTGTGCAAATGTTTGACATCCGGAAGTGTTCAGCTTGTCGAAGTACTCGTAGGGGAGTGCCTTTAGGAATAAATCAATCAGCTCCTCCTCTGGGATTGATGGCTTTACTTGGGTAGCCAAGGCTCGCTACCTCTGGACATATGTCCTGATTAATTCGCCTCTTGCCTTTGAGGTTCGTAGAAGGTCTTCCCTTGTCAGGGCCGTAACTGTGTTGAACCTATACTGTTTGAGGAAGTCTTCTGCAAGATCCTCCCTCCCGTCATAATATTCTAGGTCCAATTCAATGAACCAAGCCAGAGCGGCGCCAGCCAAAATCTCTTGGAACGTGTTCATTAGTAGTGGAATATAATCCGAATAGTGCGCCATCTTGCGCAGTTAATATTTGAGGTGAGCGCGTGGACAGCCTGTCCCATTATACTTCCTCACGAAGTCCCTTTGCCTCCACTTCATTTTTTACAGTCTGCTTCACTTTTTCCTCCTTCTCGAGGTTGATAACAACAGGGGACGCTTTTTGTTGCGATGGGTATTCGGCTCACGGATATCCTCCTCCGTACGTGAGTATTTCCTGCCGTTTCCTTATCAGCTATATCGGGTGCAAGTGATGGACTTGAGTTGTTAGGAACTACTGTCTGTCTGGCTTGGGAGGCTTCCAGCATCGCCTTAATATCAGCCATCATAGTTGCCATTGAAGTATTTGATATTTTCCTATCAAAGGAAAGAAGGTTCATGTCTGAATGGCATAAAAAATGGACCATTGGAATTGATACAATTTACCCTTCGTTCCTTGGGTCTTGGCATTTTCCTTTCATTTGGATTCTTTTGCCTTGACCTGTCGACATCTTTCAAGGAAGAATATGAATATAAATGATGCATGCATGATATGCATGATGCAAGTGATCTAAGACGATTCTTGTTTGCAACGAAAAAATGGATTCGTGCCTTTCACTCTGTTTACAGAAAGTATCTCTTTATCAAGTATGCCAATCTGTAAGGTTTGAATTCTTTCTTTTCGAATGCTCTTTTCAAAGAGACTTCTAATTGTTAAGAAACTTTTTCAAGTTTTCTCGAGAATTTTGTTCGCAGATTGAGCCATTATGACGCTCTTGAAATCATCTATCCTAAATGCATGTGTGAGATGATATGAAAAGTGAGTACTCCATGTTCTGCCATTTGAAGTTGTTGCTTCTTGGGTGTCTTGACTCTGTTTATCACCTGAGAGGAAAAAGATAGGAAATATTATTTCCACGTCTGATTGAAACTTATTTAGGAACGATATGTCCTTTTTTACCAAGAGGGATGGCTCGGCATTGTTCTTCTTGGAAGCATTGTTGCCATGGCGAAACGCTTTTTGTATTCAATGGATGGATTTCATTCCATTATGTTCCATGAGTGATAACCATTATTTCAGGGACTCGCCCCATGTATCACCATGATGAATCCGATGTCTTCGGCTCGGGCATGCTTTCTGGATAGGGAAATGATTTGCCTCCAGCAACTGAGTACTCCACCTTGAGTTAGCTGATTTAGCCATATGAAGCTCCATTGTATCACGCTAATGCCTTCCCTGTTGGTTGAGTCAATCACTTCCATGTCAGGTGATTTTGGTGTTTGACATTCTTCAATCTTTTCTGACACCTGTCTTAAACTAACATTCTCTGTATATGAAAGAGAAACATCTCAGTCATTTGTATGAAATGGAATCAGAATAAGGGAGAATTTACTCCCTTTTGTGACATCAGAGGATAAAACTTCATCGTAATTATCCGGAGGTCTCGGCCTTTGATGTTGCACGATGCTCGACACTTTTTGGATTCTATCACTCTCCTTCTTGAGGTTGGGTGATCTTTCGCCACTTTCGCTCTATTGATGCATTTCAATCTGTTTAGAGAGAAAGAAAAATGTTTGACTTTTGATCATGAAAATCAATTACTAAACCAAGTACTCCCTCTTGATTCAAAGATGGGCAACGATCATCTCTTCATAGTCTTTTCGATTTGTCATGACTTCATGACACTCCTCAAGCACCCTACTACTCGAGATCCACAAGTGTAGATTTATCTCTATTTGTGTACATTTACACCTTGAAGTGTTGCTTCGCAAATAAGCATTCAGTTTTCTTCATCCTCTTTGAGATGCAATTTAATTGGCGATCATGCCATGTCACATTGGCCTCCAGTTTTGAGGGTTCACAGTTGAGTCTCTTTCTTTTTAAAGAGACGAATGTCGACCTCACACAATCCTTTTATTTCACCTACATGACATGAGGAAGGAATACGTCAATTGTTGCACAAAAAGCTCTAATTGAAACGATCACAGATTTACTATCCCCAGGATTTCTTCAGTTTCCCTCATTTTGAGCATCAGAGATGAAGGAATGTTCCTTAACGATCCTCATTCGTCTTTTATAATCACATGCGAGTGTGAGTGACCATGTCATTGTTTAAACAAATCAATTTAATTTGGAACGAATACACCCTTTTCGACTTAGAGAGGTCGATCCAAATCAGGTTGCCCCTTTTTCATGTTGTCTTGTTCTGGGCATATCATCGTCGATTTATCTTATTTTGGAAACCCCATGGGTGGCTCCTGATGAAGACGCATTTCCTTTCATGTCACAGGGGAAACAAGCCTCGCATCATTTGGCCTTCAGCCATTTTGACCTGTTGGCAAAAGAAATAACCAAGCAAGTCAAGTATAACACTCGAAGTTCTTATTGGAACGATTACTTTTTTACCATTGTTCGATCACATCTCGCATGCGATTAGATGAAGAAATCTTCAATAAATGTCTGTCATGTATAACCTGTCAGAAATGAGACACACTTAGCATTTTGCATAGCAAAGACATCTCTTAATGAGGTCGCCTCTTATAATGAAAGCAAGGCGACGATACATATCTCATAATCCCTATTTACGGGCATCTGATGTCCGCCAAGATTTCAAGATAAGAGGAGACGTAGATCGATCCATGGTCATCAATCAAACACCCATTTAATTCCAAACGTTTAATACGCAAATGGGGGCATTAATCTTGAAAGATTGCCTCGTGAATTTTTCTTGTGAAAATCATGTGATCTTTGTTTTAAGAACTCACTACACAAAATGTGATTGCAAACATGGCCTTAACTTTATGCCCCAAAATCTTGAATTGGAAGAATTTTAGACAAAAAGAAATGTCATCTTAATCCATGATTGAAAATTTGGATGAACCATCTATTCCGTAGGGACGACTTAGAAGTGTCCCCACTTTTGTATCTAAAATTCATTGTCAAAAACTTTCATTTGTAAACTCAAACACCCAGGGCATTCAGTTGATTTTCATGAATTTCTTATCATGAAATTTCACTAGGAAATGAACAAGTAGAGGGAGAAGTCATACTTAAAGTGATCAGCGGCATTTTTTTTTTTTTTGGTTTTAGGTATGCCAACCTCTCATAGACATGCGCATGAGACAAGTGGGGGGTATACTCTAAAAATCGAAAATCAAGTGAGGAACCTATGGCTCAGGCTCCCACGATCCACATGAGGCAGATTCCTCCCCAAGGGTACCTACCCATGAGGGCTAGATATCGCCAATGCAGATGGTAGGCGGGAACGAATACGAAAGTCTCAAGTGCCATCAAACACAATATCCTTTTCGCACTCCTTCCCTATCTAAGGTAACCTAGAGGTGGTTGCAGTCGGGGTTTGACCGCCAGTGTGTGCGATGTGTCGTGATCATCACAATGCAAGGTCATGCACAGCAGTTTGTATCAAAACACCGCTTCAGTATGTGCATAAAAATAAACATACATTCCCAACTCCAACCTGCAGGAAAGATGTCAACAATCACGCCACCCCTTATTTCTCCAATCTGCAAAAATATCTAACACAATGGTTAGCATACGTACCTCACCTTTGAGAGCATCTGCAGAAAATAAGGTCAGATAAACCAACCAACTTTTTAATCGGCTCAAATCCTCTAGAATTCGTAACCAGAGATTCTGGTTTAGAATAAGTCCCCAGTGGAGTCGCCAGTCTGTCGCGACCCTCCCGAGCGCCATCGTGGGGGCTGGCCGGGGTTAATGGGCCGCCCGATCGCTGGCTGATCGGACGCGGGCCTCTCCCAAGGTCCATTACCCAAATCGCAACTGCTGGATATACGTGGTCGACCTTCAGTGTGGTCTAGTGACATGTGATAAGTGTACATACCAAGGAGTCGCCACCAATCATTTCGTGGAGGGTATGATCGGAAACCCTATCGAACAGTTGTGAGTGATCTATTCGATTCTACGGAAACCAGAAAAGTGGGTTCGGGGACTTAGTTACGCCAACTGTCATAGTTGACGCCCTTTCGGTACCTAAGCTGAATGGTTTATCTGATCCTGGGATTTCATACAGACGAGTGGGGTACAGATCCTAAATCTAGGAGTTCATGCAAATGGGAAATACTACCCTATCAATCACAATCAATAGAAACAAGTACGCAAATCAAGGATCCAGTACATGCGGATAAAACACATGAAAGCAGCATGGCATCCCTAATGAGGCCCTATTAGCCTAGAGAAATATCAATCAAAGCTTAGGAACGATTTTGGCATGATTTGCCCATGAGGGGCAAAATCGTAATTTTGAGCGATTCGGGAAAATTCACCTCAAAAGGGTAAATCTGTCATTTTAGATAAATTGGGAAGTCAAAAGACAGAGGAAATAGGATTGGCCATCAATCCAATCCATTTTCTATTTTTCGGGAATTTCCAAGATTTTTCTGGGATTTTCAAGTGATTTTACCCTTGGAGGGGTAAAGTCGTCATTTGGATAAAGACGAGAACTGAAAATCTTAAATATTAGTGTTGGTCGTCCACCTGACACAAACCTAACTTTAAGCAATTTTCAGAACTCGATTGAGACAAGAAAGACAATTTTCCCATTGAAGGGCAAAATTGTCATTTTGAGAAAAGAAGCGGGACTCGAAAACCTAAACCTAAGAATTGGTCACCTACCCGACCCTAATTCTTACCTTAGCATTATCGGTTTTATCTTGCATACACAGCAAAAGCGACTTACCCTTAAAGGGTAATGTCGTCAAGTCTTGGAAGATCGGATAAGAAACCCCAAAAATAGGGTTGACCAGTTGTCTGTGGTCAATCCTTGATTTTTGGGATTTCTAGAGTGTCTAATATTTTTCCACAATTGTTCCACATTTTTTTGGAATTTTTGGAATTTTCTAGCATTTTTTGGATTTTCTAGGATTTTTCTGATTTTTTTTATTTTTTTAAAATCATTTTCTGATTTTTTTTTATTAAAAAATGTTATTCGGGCCGGGTCGGGTGACCCGGCCCACGACCCACGGGCGATCGGCCTGGCCCGGATCCGGACCCGCGCGACCCGCGCCCAAAACGACGTCGCTTCGGCCTCCTCCCGCTCGAATTTCAATTCCCACTCAAATTCGAACCTACGGCCTAGATTGCGCCACGTGTCAACTGATGGACGGCCTGATCTAAGGTTGGAAACTGACGATCCAGATTGAAATGCTTGATCGAACTACAGCCGTCCGATCTAAGGGATTTTAATTTCTGAAAATCATTTTTAATTTCCGAAAAAAGCGAGATCGCGACACGTGGCTCGCCTACCACCGTCAGATCAAAATTTTTTATTCGGTTATAATGATGATACTGATGTGGCAGCCACGTGGGCGCCACGTCAGCGCCACGTGGGCGTTGACTAGTCAACTCTCGTTGACCAGTCAACCGTCTTGCCGTAGAAGACGATCGGCGCCGGCTCTGTTTCGCCGGCGCCTCGTCGGAAGGCGTTTTCTCCGCGCACAGACCACCAAAACTCGCGAAACCATCGCCATTCAACTCGTTTCGATCTCCTCTACAACATGTCGAAGCCTTGTCATAGCAGAATCACCACTCACGCGCATGCCATCTCCGGCCGAAGCTAAGGTCCGGCGAGAGTCCGCCCTAGCCATTTCTAACGTCGAGCGAGCATTTTGGATCATCAAACAACTTCTATGAAGTTATAGAAAACTTACCTGATGATTGCGAGGCGTCAGTTTAGCGCGGATCGAGCTCTCAGACTCTCGAAAGGTTCGTATGGCTCGGATCCGGATCCATGGTTTCGAGTGGTTTCGATGCAAAAGAAACATGGATACGAGCTTAGAAGGTTGTCTAGATGTAAATCAGATAAAAAACTCGGAGGAATACGCACAAATCAGTGAGTTGCCATTAAAGATCGAGCTTGAGAGCTTCCACGGTGTTTACCTATTCTGGCGATGAAAAGTGACGTCGCTGAGTTCCAGGCGTTCTTTGGGTCGAGGTGAAGTCGAAGATGGTGATGGCGTGGCTTGATGAAGCTCGGAATGCGCTGGCCGAGCTTTTGGAGCTTTCGGCCGTGAGCGACGGACGAGCTCCCTCTCCCTCTCTCTCTCTCTCTCTACGCGCGCGCTCCCCTCCGCTCTCTGTTTGTCCCCTCCAACTACCAACTTCCCAACTGATCCTCCTCCTTCTTTTCTGTTCGTCCACGAAGCACCCCCTCCCCTCCGTTCTGTTTTCCTCCTTTCGCCAAGAAACCGGAACAAACAGTTGTTCTGTTTGTTTAAGTTGACCTGGTCAACCGGGTTGACTGGGTTGGGTCAACCCGACCCAGTTGACCCGATTTACCAAAAATAAGGCAAATTGACCCACAAAAATTCCTAATTTCTCAAATTAAATCCAGAAATCGGCTTCCATGAGATGAATCCCATCCAATATGGCGATTTAGTGAAAAATGGATGTGGAATTAAACGAAAACCCCAAATGTTGCGTAGGATCCGAAATCGATTTTTGCCAAATTGATATTCTTAATGGATGAATCGGCCCCAATTGAGCTCATCATTAGATTCAGGGGGTCAAATCCTATAGGGAGGAAGCATTGGGGTTCTATGGGTGTCCCTCAGAAAATTTTAATTTTGGATTTGGCACTTTAGGGACCAAAATGAAAAGAATTTTGTGCAATTAGGTCCCTAAAGCCAAAATTGATTAAATCAGCGCACAATTGAACCAAATTGAAATGTAGGGCAATCAAGCTGAATGTCAAGATTCTTGAAATGCAAAGTATTGCAAATAAAAGGACTCAAAACATATTTTGTTTGACAAATTCAACCATGTGCGTTACAAAGAAACACACAAAATTAAACTTGGATTTCGACTCTTGATGAGGTCAAAATGACAAGGGATTTAAAATAAAAATATTGACTATTTGCCTATATTTTTGTGACCTCAATTTTTATTTTTTGTTGATTTTTTTAGTATTTTCCTATTTTCTAAAAATACTAAAAAATGTGAAAAATATGAAAAATTATTTTTTGGTCAAGAATGGCTCCTTGGGCTTGGCCAAGGCCACCAAAGTTGATTTTGTAATTTTTTGACTTTTTATGAATTTTTTGTGATTTTTCAAAATATAACTACAAAAAGACTTAATCAAAAATCAGGTGTCAACATCGGCCCACCAAGAGAAGGGGGGAAAAGTATACTGCAAGTGCCTTAACTTTCGTACGGCGTGCACTTAAGTGCCTTAACTTTCAAAGTGTTCACTTGAGTGCCTAAACTTTTAAAAAGCTTTCACTTGAATACAAACTTTTTTTAAAAAATCGTTCAGTTTAGTGCCAAATCTGACGTGGCTCACCGAAAATCCGACACGTGGCATTTTTAATTATTATTTGTGCTGACGTGGATCATCGGAGTTGGCACTAAAGTGAACGATTTTAAAAGAAGTTGGTACTCAAGTGAACGATTTTTAAAAGTTTAGGCACTCAAGTGAACACTTTAAAAGTTAAGACACTTAAGTGCACGAGTTGAAAAAAAGTTAGCACTTAGGTGAACACTTTAAAAGTTAAGGCACTTAAGTGCACGCCGTATGAAAGTTAAGACACTTGCAGTGTACTTTTCCCAAGAGAAGGGCGAGCTACAGGGGCTTCGCCACGCCTCGTTTCCCGTTGCTCGTAAGGCACCCAAACCGACGTTGAACCAGATCCGCGCCGCCATCGTTTCTCATCCTTGCGACGTGCCGTCCCGCGATGTCAAAGCTAGCCCCAAGCTCGGCTTTGGTGAGCAAAGAGAGACCAAGAGCGCAAAAGGCCAAGCTCTCGAAGGGAACACCATCCGTCGAGGCGACCCGAATCTAGAGGCGACGTAAGTGCATGGCCCGTCGAGGCGAACCAAACCAACGACTGACAACGGCGAACTGCTTGGCGGCCATCGACGGACGATGCAGCGCAGTGACTTCGAGCCGTGCAAGTAAGTACTTTGAGCTTTGATTTTGCTGGATGTTTGTTGAATCGGGATGAAAACTGCAAAAAGTGCAAAAATGGAGGTTGGCCGTGAGCATGGGTGGTGCGTTGGTGAAGTTCTGTAAGGAAACATCATGCAAAAGACGATGAGTAGAAGAGAAGACCAAAACGAAATAAAATAAAAATAAAAAAGGGATAAAATAACCAAAAATTTTGAAAAACGTGAATTATGAGTAGGGTCAGAATGTGAGAGGTTCGTTGGTTTGCTTCTGTGAATTGGGTCTGACTTTGTATCTAGGCCAGTGTATGGGCTTGGCTTAGAATTTGGGCTTTTGAGAAAAAATCGAGCTTTAATTGAAAATCATAATATATATATATATATATATAGCCATTCACGAAAGGCCTAACGATTCGCTTTCGTAAGCGAGGCCCGAGTCTACCTCTCTCATGGCCATGGCTAACGACTGAGCTTCTCTTGCTCGATCTAGGGCGGTTTTCGGTCGTCTCCGGCGTCCTCTCCGGCTGGAATTAGAGACCGAAGCTCGCATTCCCCCCCTTCCATCAACCCTCCGACGGATTTCCACTGACATCCACCCTCGGGGAAGAAATCACAGTTCTGAGTCTTCGTGGGTGGTTCTGCTCGACAGGGACTCCACGGCGGTTTCCGGCCACTCTAGCCGGCGTCGTCAGCTGTTTCTTCTTCATATAAGCTCTCAAGGTCTCCCTCTTCCTTCCCCCCAAAGGAATTTACTAGACTTTGAGGTGGCTAAGAGGAATCTGGGGATTTGTGGATTTCTTGTTCGTTTCGACTCTTCTGACTGACTCCGTGCTACGGCGATTTTCGGTCAATCTGGCCGGCGTCGACGGCTACTCCTTCTTCATATAAGGTCGCAAGACCATTCTCTGTCGTCCCTCTGAAGGAGTTCAATCGGCATCGAAGGGGCTGAGAGGAATCTCGAATTTGGGGATTGCTCGTTATATACGTCTCCCTCGTCCGACCTAGGGTCTGTGGCAATTTCGCGGTGGTTTCTGGCTTTTCTAACCAGCACTGAGAGCCATTTCTCCTCTTGTAATTACCCTTACCTTGCCTTTTAACTGATTTCTGCTCTGCTGGCTTGATTGTCGGGTGGAGGCTGGTTGGTTCGATTGTTTGGTGGGTCTCTCGGGTGGAAGGTGGTGTGTCCTTGGAGGTTGTGTTTGTTGCTAAGCTGGTTTCATTCGGGTGGTTGGGTGGCTGGTGGTACAAGGGTAGTTGATCTCACTTCACTAATTGGTTGTCAACTGAGGATGACACCATGAATGTTCAAGCTGGTGAAGTTGCTACGTCTGAGATGTTGACCCCACTGCTTGAACCTCCTATATGTATGGCGTCTGTTGAGGAGATCCCATCCTCTTTCCCTGTTTCTGATGATCCACAAAATGGTGCATTTCTTAGGCCTGCTATTGAATTGGCTGCTAGACCTCTGGTTGGGCGAGATACCTTGGGTGACAGGGGAATTTCTCCTGTTGGGCAAAATGATGTTGCCCCCTCAACCTTCCCAGATTCTGACAGCTTAGAAAATGAGAAGGCTAGAATGGTTGGTAATGAGGATACTAGTTTGACTGGTGGCCTAGATATTATGGTTGGTAGCCTTAATATTCTTTAGACAAAGGCAAATCTGTATGCCCTCCTACTGAAGGTGGTACTGTCACGGCTGCTGCTGGTGATGGGCCTTCAAGGGTGGCTGGAAGGAACCCTAGGAGAAGATCCAAATCTGACGGAAGTACTTCCAGACCTCATAGCGTTCATTTTAGCCCTAATCCAGACTACTTGACAAGGGTACAAGGCAGAGAAGTTGCTGGCACATAGGCTCATACTGTGGTTGCGAATTTGGAGGCTGTGGAGACTTCACGAGGGCTTGCTTTTGCTCCTAAACGCAGTCAGAGCGGGGGAAGAAGCCTGAGCAGGGGAAGGTCTCATGGGAGGAAGCCAAGGCCCATCTGAATCTAAAATGGTGCTCCTAAAGGATCACTTCAATCTGGTTTGGCTCGGCCAGTTGGGGAGGAGGAAATTAATCGCAGCTTCAGCAACCAGCGCCTCCAAACTAGGCCGCCGAACCCACCCCAAACTTGAGCTAATGTGGCGAAGGTTATGATTAAGGGTCACATCCTTTCCTATATTGCTCCGGATAAGGAAAATGGGAAGACGCGTGTTATTATTGCTCTTGAGGATTTGTCTAAGGAAAGTCCATTCTTGAAAGAATGCGTTGTCGGACAATTCCTTGGTAGGAAGATTTATTTTAAGTTGACAGAGGAAGTCGTTAAGAAAACATGGGGCAACCATGTTGTGGATGTCCCGTTTCATAAAAACGGATACTACTTTATTCACATACCGGATAAGGTATTTAGAAGAAAGGTGTTGGAGTTAGGCCTTATTTCTATCCTTAATAGCACTATGGTGCTAAGATCTTGGCATCCAAAATTGAAATTGAGGAAGGATATGCATGAAACTTTACCGGTTTGGGTGAGATTAAGGAACGTTCCACTCTCGCTTTGGAACTCTACGAGCATTAGTCGAACTCTACGAGCATTAGTCGCATAGCTAATGCGATTGGCATTCCTCTTTATGTAGATGCATAGACCGAGCAAATGAAGAGATTATCTTTTGCACGGGTGTGTATTGAAATTAGAGCTGCAAAACCTCGGCCTGAAGATGTGGAGGTTATTTGGGATGAGGAGTTGATATATATTGGGGTAGAGTATGAATGGAATCCCTTAGCTTGTGCGTTGTTGTTGACACTTCATTTTTTACCAAGTCTTTTTCAGCCTTATTTTGGAAAAATCATAAAAAAAAATCCATAAAAAGTCAAAAAATTACAAAATCAACTTTGGTGGCATTGGCCAAGCCTAAGGAACTATTTTTGACCAAAAAAATATTTTTCATATTTTTTGCATTTCTTAGTATTTTTAGAAAATAGGAAAATACTAGAAAATTCAAGAAAAATAGTATTCAAGGTCACAAAAATATAGAAAAATAGTCAGCTATGACAAGTCACACCTAACTGGGGCAAGCGAATCATCTGCGTGACCGGATGAAAAAGTGGCATTTCATTCCCAACAAGATCAATGAACGTGATAGAAGAGTCGTTCACATCAGAGTCAAACCTCAAAATACAAACTTGAGTGAAGGATAATTTTGTGTCGTTCTAATTTGATCTTTAATGATCTTTCTCCTAATATGAATTTGCCCTAATTTCAACAGAAAATTATTGGCATTCAAAAGGACTCAGAAGGAAAGAACTCGCTGACGCAAATTCAAGGCGAAATGATCGTTGGAAGATAACAGCTTCGGAAGTCAAACATTCCAGAAATGATCTTTAGTCATAAGACCAAGTGAAGGGTAAAAAGTATCGCTTCCACACTGCATGCTTTAACGTACATTTTGATAATAATTCATTTTTCCTTAAATAAGGAACTCCGAAGAGTGGCATGGAACACGTTCAAAAGATGAATGAAGCCATTGAGCAGGATTCATTGCCCCAATCAGACGAAGGGATCATCGCCGTAGGTCGAAATGGCCGTTTTCTGTAATCTACATATTGGCGTCCATATTAGAATGCATGATCAAGGAGACCTACCGTTGTGGTGGTCAAGTGCATGTCATTTCTCTTCAAAGACTGAGAATTTCAAGAAATTTGAAAATACTTAACCATTCTGTGTTGTTAAGTATCATGCAAATTTTTTTTATGCACCTCCATTGGAGTGCATGATTGAGGGTAAGTGGTATCGTTCCAATTTTCTGAAAATTCAAGAGTCCCTAGCCACGTTGGGCAGGTAAGTACTCATTTCCCTGTCTCTTAGGTTTTAAAACTTTCAGAATCCTTATTACTGAAATTTGAAGACTTCTTGGAATCTAGCGTGCATTCAATTCTCATGTTTAGAAAGACATCAAATTTTCACAGTCACGTCATTGGCATTCATATTTAAACTTGGAAGTTATTTGAACATGATTGAAACATGCATAGTGCATCATAAATCCCCTTGAAGGGTAAATTTTGGAGAAGGCGAAATGAACTTTTCCAACTAGGGTTGTTTAAATTATTCAAAAAGATGTTTCCTGAAACAAGAGGCAAGTCTAATCTAAACACGTCCTATATACACTTGAGAGATGAGTGGAGTGGAAAAGACAATGAAACCTTGACCTACGGATGTAAGGATTATTCGCATTGTTTACATGGATTGGGAAGACGGAGACTTTCATTTCTCTATCCTAAACACTACATGTGACCATTGATAACCCTTTGAATGACGGTTGCATTCTTTACCCTTGTTAAGAACCACCCCACATTGGGGCCAACTGGAGGTAAGTCCAGCAGTATCAGGAGGTAAATGATTAGAAATTCTCTTGCTCAAACTTGCATCAATCTTCGTGTGTTGCTTGTCATTTGAACTTCTATGGTAATTCAGGTGCTTTAAGATGACGAAAAGCATTCGTTTCTCTATCCTATACACTTTTACTCTTTGCACAGCCCAGTTGAGCATGTACATTCGTTTCATAAACTCGTTGGTGATCATTAAATATTCCAAGATGGAAGCAACGTCACTTCAAGAGCGGAAGAGTTCAAAATATAGGATTTGTGAAAAATCCTGGATTAATGTTTGAGTGATGAGATTCAAGTTGTACATCTAGCACACTTATTTGAAAATCCTAATTCCCAAAAGAAAGGAAAATGTGGGATTTCAACAAAAGATGAGAAAAAAAAAAGAGAGAAAAATCCAATCTTGGGTATCAAGAAAAAGCAAAGTGCCTAGTAAAAGCAAGGCCAATGCCCATCCAAATACTTGTACACTTGTGAATCATGTGTTTGATATTGTGAATGCCAAAAGATGACATGATACCTTTGTATAGGTCACTAGTGAGATCTGGTTGTAAAAGAAAATCCCAAGGAAGCTAGACTGCGAAAGATACTCCCAGATTATGTCACATTCAGATGACGAAAGCATAGATAAGATGTTGACGCCATCTTAACGTGAAAGAGTTGTTCTCTAAAGACAAATGTGCGCTTCGAAGACTGATGATGCTCTCCGAATATCAGTAATGCTATATAAACACAAAGAGTGTTCTCAAAAGACTGATGATGCTCTCCAAAGACTATCAATGCACTTCGAAGACTGAAGATGCTTTTTGAACCGGAAGGGACAAGATCGGCGGCAAACTTGCAGTGATCACCAATGTTAAACCCTTCGCGTATTCTAAGCCAAAAACAAGCCTTTTTCGATCTCCCAATCCTACCTACGTTACAACCCTGAGAAGTCTCTTCTGATTAAAGTATTTGGATTAACGTAGGGTTTAATGTCTAAATTTAGCTCGAAGAAGTTCGAGCAAGATTATTTCTTTCTAATTTTGCAGGTTTCTTGACTTGTAAACTTGGAGCAGATGTTGAAGACTTCTCTTCAATAGCCTTGACTTGCTTGCAAGTCCCCCTTTGAAAACCGTTGACCAAGCCCAACATTACGGTCCCTTGGAAATCCTCCTGATCGATCGAGGTGTATACACTGCGAATGATCCTGAACCCTAGGCACAAGTTTGATAGGAAATTCGAGTGCATTCTTGATAAAAGACCATTATCTCAAAAATGGTGAGAAATCATTTTTGATGAGAATACTCCGATGGACGTTTTAACCAAACTCTTTTTGTAATTCCAGATTGTTTGATTCAAATTTTCCTCACAAGGAATTTTTTATCACTTCCGTATGTTGCAAGGTGTTTTGGATAACCTCCAGCGTCGTAATGCATTTATTGAAATTTTCATGACTATGATATAAGTCAAAAAGTGATGTCAGTTTGATATTAAATATCACTTAAAGACCATTGATGTACCCTTGGTGAGAAAATTTTCAGATTGGAGCTTCTGCAAGATTCTTGATGACTTGGGCTCCCAGAATGGTTTGTAGGTCTCTTGGTAAGAAACAATTTACATGTCTAAACTTCTGCAGGATTTCTGGTAACCCCAAATCCCAGAAGAACACAACCTCTCTTGGTAAGAAAGTGTTTACATGTTCAAACTTCTCTAGGATCCCTAGTATCCACAGACCTCAGAATGTTACTTCTTTTATGAAGAATAACTTTCAAGTTTAAACTTTTGCAGGACTCGTGGTAACCCTAGATCCTAGAAGGACACCTTTCTCTACGAAGAAGAATTTGTATGACTAAGCTTCTGACGGATTCTTGGTAACCCCAAATCCCAGAATGCTATCTCTCTTGATTTAAACTTCTGCAGGACTCATGGTAACCCCAGGTCCCAAAAGGACACCTTTCTCTATGAAGAAGAATTTGCACGACTAAGCTTCTGACGGATTCTTGGTAACCCCAGATCCCAGAACGCTGTCTTTCTTGGTTTAAACTTCTTCAGGATTCATGGTAACCTCAGGTCCCAGAAGGACACCTTTCTCTAAGAAGAAGAGTTTATATGCTTGAGCTTCTGACAGATTCTTGGTAATCCAAAATCCCAGAATGTTATCTCTCTTGGTTTAAACTTCTGCAGGACTCGTGGTAACCCTAGGTCCCAAAAGGACACCTTTCTCTATGAAGAAGAATTTGTACGACTAAGCTTCTAACGGATTCCTGGTAACCCCAGATCCCAGAACGCTGTCTTTCTTGGTTTAAACTTGTGCAGAATTCATGGTAACCTCAGGTCCCAGAAGGACACCTTTCTCTAAGAAGAAGAGTTTATATGCCTGAGCTTCTGACGGATTCCCGATCCCAGAAAGCTATCTTTCTTGGTTCAAACTTCTACCGGACTCATGGTAACCCCAAATTCCAAAATGATGCATGCTTCGCTCTGTGAAGAAGAGCTTTCAAGTTTTTTTTCCTGCAGGATCCCTGGTAACCCTATATCTTAGGAAAATATATTTTTATGAATAATTTTTGTAGGTTTGAGCTTTCTGTAGGATACCTGGAGTCTCCAGATCCCAAAATGTCACCTCACATGTCGAGAAGACAAATTTCATATTCGGCTTTCTGCGAGATTCTAGGATACCTGGAGTATCCAGATCTTAGAATGTCATCTCACATGTCAAAAGGACAATTTTCAAAATCTTCTTTCTGCGAGATTTCAGATTTAAGCTTTCTGTAGGATACCTGGAGCACCCAGATCCAGAATGTCACCTCACATGTCAAAAGGACAGTTTTCAGAATCTTCTTTCTGCGAGATTTCAGGTAACTCCTAAATCCCAGAAGAATGTTATAAAAGTTTTTGTAGGTTTAAGCTTCCTGTAGGATACTTGGAATACCCAAATCCCAGAATGTCACCTCACATGTTAAAAGGACAATTTTCATAATCTTCTTTCTGCGAGATTTCAGGTAACCCCTAAATCCCATAAGAATGTTATAAAAGTTTTTCTAGGTTTGAGCTTTCTGTAGGATACTTGGAGTCCCCAAATCCTAGAATGGCACCTTGCATGTCAAAAGGACAATTTTCAGAACCAGCTTTCTGAAAGGTTCTAGGTAACCCCTAAACCCCAGAATAGCCTCTTTGGTAAACCTAATATTTAGGTATACCTCTTTTGTATTGACCCTCACTGATTCCTCAAGGTATATGATCAGCCATTTCATAAGTAAACCAAATGATAGGTTCACCTTTTGGAAATTTTGGACGAGTCCCGAGGAGTGGGACATGTCATCTTGGGATATAGTGTTCCTGTCTAGATCTTCGGATAGGTAATCCTTTTGTTAGGTGACCCTTTTCTCGAATCCATGGTTAGTTTTCAAGGGTGAGACGAACCATTTTCATAGGTAAGCCTTATAGAGGGCAAGCCTACGACAATCCCTAAAGAACGGGTGCGTCATCCATAGGTTCCTGATAGATAGGAGTCTTATTCATGATCTGATCCACCAGACGGATCAAAACTTTTGACAATCCCTAAAGAACGGGTGCGTCATCCATAGGTTTCTGATAGATAGGAGTCATATTCATGGTCTGATCCACCATACGAATCAAAACTTTTGACAATCCTTAAAGAACGGATGCGTCATCAATAGGTTCCTAATAGAAAGGAGTCCTATTCATGGTTTGATCCACCATACGGATCGAAACCTTTGACAATCCCTAAAGAACGGGTGCGTCATCCTTAGGTTCCTGTCAAGACATGAATCCCATTTTGATTTAACCTACCATACGGGCTAGAACTTAACCGCTCTAGGATGCTCAAGAGACGGGTCCCTAGGTATTCACTTGAATTCGCCATACACCACGTATGCCACACGAGGATCAAGCAGGTGAGCAATAGGTAAATAGCAGGTGGGTCTCTCTACTTTCTCTCACATCAACTAAAATAGAATGAACAGTGCGTTCACCAGCAAGACAAAAAAGAGTGAATGTCAAGATTCATTTTTCTTTTCCCCAGTTGAGTCGGTCTAGACTTAGGTGTCACTTATCTTTAAGTGAAACCTTTCACGAGATTCCTCTCAAAGAGGGGCAGCTGTTGACACCTGATTTTTGACCAAGTCTTTTTCAGCCGTCTTTTGGAAAAATCATAAAAAGTAAAAAAACAAAAAACAAAATCAACTTTGGTGGCCTTAGCTAAGCCTAAGGAACCATTTTTGACCAAAAAAATATTTTTCGCATTTCTTAGTATTTTTAGAAAATTGGAAAATACTAGAAAATTCAAGAAAAATAGTATTTGAGGTCGCAAAAATATAGGAAAATAGTCAATCTTTTTCTTTTAATTTCTTTGTCATTTTGACCTCATCAAAAGTCGAAATTCAAATTTAATTTTGTGTGTTTCTTTGTAACGCACAGGGTTGAATTTGTCAAAAAATATGTTTTGAGTCTTTTTATTTGTATTTTTTTACATTTTCAGAGTCTTGGCATTCAACTTGATTGCCCTACATTTCAATTTGGTTCAATTGTGCACTGATTTGATCGACTTTGGCTTTAGGGACTTAATTGCATGAAAATCTATTCATTTTAGTCCCTAAAATGCCAAATCCAAAATTAAATTTTTCTGAGAGGCATCCATAGAACCCCAAGACCCATACTCTAGAGTATTCGACCTCCTGAATCTTATAGTGGGCTCAATTGGTGCCAATTCCTTCATTAAGAATATCAATTTGGCAAAAATAAATTCCGGATCCCACCTTGGATTTGGGGTTTTCGTTTGATTCTATATTCATTTTTCACTAAATCACCATATTAGATTGGATTCATCTCGTGGAAGCCAATTTCTGGATTTAATTTGAGAAATTATGAATTTTGGTAGGTCAATTTGTCGTCTTTTTTGGCGAATCGGGTCAATTGGGTCGGGTTGACCCAACCCAGTCAACCCGGTTGACCAGGTCAGCTTAAACAAAGAAAACATGATTGCTTTGTTCTCCTTCTTGGCGCACGCACAGGAAACAGAAGGAAAGAGAGGCCAAATGGAACCTCAAACCGGCATGCCCAGTCGACGATCCTTGGCTGGTGGACTTCACATCTTCGTCCGATGTCTTCCAACGGTAGGAAGCAGTTGGCGCACGAGGGGGGACGACCTGGAAGTCTGATAACAGACTAAAAAGAAAAATCGATTGGGGGAGAGGGGGAGCTCGTCCTCAGTTTGGTAGAGAGGCGGGAGAGAGCTCATTCGGTTGGGCCCAAGGAACGAACAGACTCAGAGAGAGAGAGAGAAAGAGAGCCAAAGAGAGAGGAGAGAGAGAGAGATCGACGGCCATTGGAGCTCCGAACTCGAAAATTCAAGCTCGGGTTCCCGACGATCCAGACGTCAATCGACACCACCACTCCCATTAGCTTCGTCTCAACCCGGAGAACGCGTCCATACTCGTCGACGCTCTTGGAAAAGGTGAGACACTCTCCCGAGCTTCACCTCGGTCATTAATGGCATCTTGAGTTCTACTAGTTTGTTTTACGAGTTGTCGATCTACAATTGTGCTTTGTACATCACTGACCATTTTCCAACTCGTTTGCCACATTTTCATCGTGTAAAATCTTGCGTCGGCCTCCAACTATCCGCGACTGGTTATGAGCTCGAGAGCTCACCTCGAGTTATGTCGACTCTCCCTGATGGCCAGGTAAGTCTCTTCGATCTCCTGTGATTCTGATTGACTAGTTTGATTGACTAGATCGCGCTAGAAGCGGCTAGGACAGCTCCTCGCCGGAGACTAGCTTCGGTACAAATTAGAGATCTAGGCTAGTGTTGTTCTGCTGCATTGAGGCTTTGATATGTTGTGAAAGAAGTCACGACGAGTTGAATGCCGTTGGTCAACGATTACGTGGCACTTACGTGGAAACCACGTGGCAGCCTCGTCATCCCATCGGTTATAACCAAATAAAAACAAACTTGATCTGACGGTGGAGAGTTAGCCACGTGTCGCGATCTCGCATTTTTCAAAATAAAAAATGATTTTCAGAAATAAAAAATGCCTTAGATCGGACGGTCACGGTTCAATCAAGCTCTTCAATCTAAGCCGTCGGTTTTCAGCCTTAGATCGGGCCGTCCGTAGTCCGCCACGTGGCAAAATCAGGGGCGTTGGTTGAAATTGAGCAGGAATTCAAAATTTGAGCAGGAGAAGCCAAAGTGACGCCGTTTCGGTGCGGGTTGGATCCGAGTGGGTCGGGCTGCCCCCCCGCGGGTCTTGGGCCGGGTCACCCGACCCGGTCCGAATAACTTTTTCAAATAAAAAATAAAATGATTTTAAAAATTTAAAAAAAAATCCTAAAAATCCTAAAAAATTCTAAAAAAATGTTAGAAAATTAGAAAAATTGTGGAAAATTCCTAGACACTCCAGAAATTCCCAAATATCGAGGAATGATTGCATACAACTGGTCAATCCTATTTTTGAGATTTCTTATCCATTCTTCTAGAAATTGACGATTATGCCCTTTAGGGGCAATTCGTCCCTGCTTTGTATTTGAGATAGGTCGAAAATGCCTATATTAGGATAGGGCCAGTTAAGTGGCGAATCCTTTTTTCTTGGGTTTTTCGAATCTCATCATTTTCCCTGAAATGACGATTTTACTCCTCAAAGGGTAAATCGTCTTTCCTATTCCAAAGAGGTGTGAAAATTGTTCAAAATTAGGATTTGGGTCTGGTGGTTGACCAATCCTTCTGTTTGGGATTTTCACTTCTCGTTATTTTCTAAAATGACGATTTTACCCCTCAAAGGGTAAATCGCTTCCAAAATCCCAGAAAAATTCTGGAAATTCCTGAAAAATAGGAAATTGATTGGCTTGATCGCCAATCCTAATTTCCATCACCTTTTGACTCCACATTTCATCTGAAATGATAATTTTTCCCTTCTGGGGCAAATTGTTCCTAAACTTCTCAAAATCATGATTTTGCCCCTCCTGGGCGAATCATGTCAAAATCACTTTTGAGCCTTGATTGACACTTCTCTAGGCTGATAGGGCCTTACTAGGGATGCCATGTTACTTTCATACGATTTATCCGCATGTTTTAGATCTTTGATTTGCGCAATCATTTTATTGGATGTGTTTGCTAAGACAGTCATTCCTATCTGCATGAACTACTAGATTTAGGGTCGCATCCCCACTCATCTATATGAAATCTTAGGATTAGATAAATCGTTCAACTTAGATGCTGAAAGGGCATCAACTCTGACAGTTGGCGTAACAAAGTCCCCGATCCCACTTCTCTAGTTTTCGCAGAATCGAATAGAATGCTCCCAACTACTCGATAAGGTTTCCAATCGTACCCTCCACGAAACGATTGGTGGCGACTCCTTGGCATATACACGTATCACATATCACCAGACCACATCGAAGGTCGACCACGTATATCCAGCCGTTGCGATTTGGGTAACGGACCTTGGGAGAGGCCCGCGTCCGGATCGACGACCGGACTGCCCATTAGCCCTCGAGAGTGAAGGCAGCCTCGAGAGGATCGCGACAGTCGTGTCGGGTTTGCGGCCATCAGCAGGGTGCACAGAACTTCCCTTGTGCTCAGGTAGGTGAACCTCCCTTGGTTAAAGTTCCGGCTCCAAGACATCAACAAGACCAAAGGAAAGAAGATGAGTGGCGGCAAGTTAAAGGAAGAAGAAGGAATGGTTCCAACCAGCCTCCTTTCAAAGAAGTTGAAACTCCTAATCAGTTCAACTCCCGGCCTGCTCAGTCTTCTCACCTGGCTTCCTCTTCAAATCTAGGAGCTGTGGCTGATTTGATATCACACCTAGATGTTGGTCCTGCCACTGATTGTCCTCAACCTGCGAAGGCCCTACCCGCTACTCAGAAACACACTCCACCACCCACTGCTCTACAGGAGATTAATCAGCCTATGGCCAGACCTGAACTCGCTCCTTTGGTGGAAGTTTCTAGCCCTACTGCTGAACCAGTTGCTGAACAGCTCAAGGAATCTCGGCCTACTTCACACCTGGCACCCTCTCCAATCTTAGGAGCTGTGGCTGATTCGAACTCATACTTGGGAGTTGCTCCTCCTACTGATTGTCCCCAACTTGCAAAGGAATTGATTAGAAAGGAACTAGAGCACCCACTCAGCCGAACAACCATTGCTATTGCTCTGAAATCCACCCTGGCATCCACAGCTTTAGAAGAGACTGATCAGAGTTTGGCCAAACCAGAACTTGCTTCTCGATTTGGCAATTCTAGGCCTACTCCTGTACCTCAAATTACTGCGCTGGTAGAGGACTCTCGGGTTCATGCTGACCTAGTACTTTGGCCCCCCTCTCTAAATTCCAAGCCCTCACAGCCCTTTACAAGATCAAAAGCTGGCTCTGTTAAGGCCTCCGTTCTTGTCCCTTTTGGTGCAAGGAACCAGCAGCCCTCCCCCATTGTCGATGAGGCCACTGGAGGTCGTCAAGGCACAGGGAAACAACGAGGCTCAGGGAAACAACAAGCCACTGCTGCAATTGTTGACAACCAGCAACAGCTACCTCCCAAGACTGTGCCACCTTCTTCGAAGGAGAATTTTGCTGCTGTGAAGACTCGGGCAGCACCTCATTTTGGTCACTTGAGGTCTCGGTCAGCCCATGTAGCCAAGAGACTCCAAGCTCTAGCCGAGAAACAACTTCCTGCCTTGGCTCCCTCCTCTCAACCTAAATATGTCCTCTCTTCCGGATCAAAAGATGTTGAACAAGCAGTTAGCAACTTTGGTAGTGATGATGAGGAGGTAATCTCCTCCCCCTCCCCCTCTCCACCACACATTAGGTCTCGAATGACGGTTTATGCACTTAACATTGACTCTACTACGGCTCAACAGGAAGCTGACCCGATGGTGGGGAAAACAGCTCTTCCTCTTCTAGGACTGGCAATCAGAAGTCCAAGAAGAAGAAGAGTGGAAGGAGATACAGGTGACTCTTTTACCCCATTGTAAATATGTTTTTTGGCGTCTGGAATATTAGGGGTCTTGTTAACCCTTTCGACAGGCTGAAATACGGTCCCTTATTAGGAGCAACCGTCTTTCTTGTATTGGAGTCTTCGAAACAAAGGTCAAAGAACCCTTCTTTGCGAGTATTTCTGACAGTTTGCTACCGTGTTGGCGGTGGTCCGCCAACTATGTTTATTCACCTCGAGGCAGAATTTGGATTGATGGAACCCCCAGGAGATTGATCTCCTCATTTCTTCATGCTCGGCCTAGATGATTCATGTTAGGCTAAGCATGCTCGTTGTGAACAAAACTTGCCTTCTATCTGTGGTGTATGGGGACCACACCTTTGTTGCTAGGAGGGCTCTCTGGTCAAAGCTTATTGAACTCAGTGTTTGCGAGGAGCCTTCGATGGTTGCTGGTGACTTTAACGCCATTTGTGATCATACTAACAGGATGGCAGTTCTAATTCTTGGATCACAGCTTTCGACGAATTTACAGATTTCATGGCCTAGGCAGGACTAGATGATCTCAGATATTTAGGTCACAGGTTCACTTGGTTTACTTCTTCTGGAGAATCTAGAAAACAACGCAAGATCGACAGTGTTCTCATTAATGAACACTGGAGCCATCTATTCTCCTACTCTGAGGCTACATTCTTGGTCCCCCGGGATTTCTGACCATACCCCCATGGTGGTCAAAATCATGCCATCACCGATCTCGAAGAAACCGTTCAAGTTCTTCAGCTATTGGACTACGCACTCTTCTTACAAAGCTATTGTTACTCAGGTCTGGGCTACCTTCTTTAATGGCTCCCCTATGTACATGGTTTGTCGCAAACTCAAGCTTCTCAAATACCGCCTCAAGCAGTTGAACAGGAGCTCCTTTTCTGATATCTCCAACCGAACTGAGCAAGCAAGAACAGCTCTTACTTCGGTCCAAGATGCCTTGCAAATTGATCCGACTAACCAAGGCGTGGTGGATAGGGAACTGAAACACCTCAAGGATTTCTCTTCCCTTCGGTTTCAAGAGGAATTATTTTATACGCAGAAATCCAGAATAAAATGGCTCAAGGAAGGGGATTTGAACACAAGATATTTCCATCACTTCGTCAACAAGAGAAGACTTCAGAATCGCATACTCTCGGTTGTGGATGCGGGTGGACAGCTCTTGACCGAGCCTACTCAAGTTCAGGATCACATTGTTGGCCACTTTGAAGAGTTGCTAAATGGTGATCCTCCTTCCATTCGGCCTTCAATACCAGACATTCGTGAATGTCTTTCCCACGCTTTACATGAGGAGCAAGTGGAGACATTAGCTCGGCTCGTCACAGTGGATGAAATCCGTGCTATTTTCTTCTCACTAGCAAAGGGTAAAGCGCCGAGCCCTGATGAATTCAGTGTTGAATTCTTTATTTCATCGTGGGATATCGTCGGAACTTCGGTGATTTTAGCAATCCAAAACATTTTTAAAAGTGGTAGCCTCCTAAAAGAAACCAACACTACCATCTTATCTCTTATGCCGAAGATCCCAAATGCCATGGCCATGGGTGACTTCAGACCTATTGCATGTTGTAATACGATATACAAGTGCATCACCAAGATTCTAGCCAATAGAGTAGCATCTATTTTGTCTTCCATCATCTCACCTTCTCAAACCGCTTTTGTTAGAGGAAGGCGTATAAGTGATAATATAATGCTTGCTCAAGAGTTATTTGCGGACTTTCACCATGGGGCTTATCTTCCCAAATGTGCTATCAAGGTAGACATCCACAAAGTGTATGACACAGTCGATTGGTCATTTCTTGAGGCGGTATTGACGGCCTTTGGGTTCCTGGCAATCACTATTAAACTAATCATGAAGTATGTTTCCACACCTAAATTCTCGGTGGCGATTAATGGGGAACTACATGATTTCTTCTCGAGCTCTAGAGGTCTTTGACAGGGCGATCCGCTTTCTCCATACCTTTTCACTATGGTGATGGAAGTGTTTTCGGGCATTTTACACTCCAAGACTACCTTGCCTTCATACAAATTTTTCTGGAGATGTAAATAAGGTTTCACACTTGTTCTTTGTTGATGATGTGCTTTTATTTGCCGAAGCAAATTTGGCTACCATTCAACTGTTGAAGGAAGGACTAGACTTATTTTCTTCTTGGTCAGGGCTATGGCCGAACCCTAACAAGAGTGACATATTTTTCCGGTGGTACAGTTGCCCTTCATGAACAGATTCAACTTTGCCTGGGCTTTCAAGAATGTACTCTTCCCTTTCGGTATCTTGGAGTCCTTGTTATTTCTTCCAGAATCTGCAAATCAGACTATGATGCCCTAGTAAATGCTATTACTGCTAGAGCTCCGTCGTGGTCTTAGAGATACTTATCCTACGCCGATCGATTACAACTCATCAAATCGGTCCTCCAGTCTATCCACGTGTATTGGGCAATCGTTTTCACTCTCCCTAAGTCTGTTTTGAATAGGATTAAGATGATCCTCAGGCAATTTTTATGGAAAGGCCCTGATCTAGGTGTTAGGGGGGCTAAAGTATCCTGATTAGACATTTGTCTTCCAAAGGAGGAGGGTGGCCTAGGGATTAGAGGACTTGTGGATTGGAACAAGGCAATGGCCTTAAAACATATTTGGATTCTCTTTACTGATAAAGAGTCGCTTTAATGCAAATGGATTCATTCGACCTTCCTGAAGAAGGTTAACTTCTGGGTAGCCAAAAGGCCTACTATATGTTCATGGGCATGGAAAAAGATCTTGGACCTACGGTCAGATTTTGTCACACTTTACAGGTGGAGTATTGGTAATGGACACCTTACGTCGTTCTGGTTTGATCACTGGCATGACAGAGGTCCCTTACACTTGCTTGTATCCGATGGAGATATATACTGGTCTAAAGTACCCTGCGATATTACTGTCCGAGACTTCTTCTATTTGGACTGGCCAGCCTCTACTATGATAGATACCATTCTCTCTTAGATGGAATCGGCGCCCTCCTTCTTGGATAACAAGGAGGATCGACTCACTTGGATAGGCCACTCCTCTGGAACCTTCTCAGTTACATCGGCTTGGGATTTTATAAGGCCCAAAACACAGCGTGTTCACTAGCATTCATTCATCTGGGATAAGGCCTTAGCCCCGAGAGATGCTTTTCTTATATGGCTTGCCTCGCATAACCGGTTGCCTACTCAAATACTATTACTCCAATACCGACGAATTGAGGAATGAGTGTGCCTTTTGTCGGCTTACACCAGACTCTATTGATCATTTATTTTTTGGATGCTCGATTATTGGTAGCCTTGCTTCTACATGGGCGTCCAATTGTAACTTGGCTTGGCAAAACAGACCTTGGGATGACTTCATCAGGTGGGCCAAGCAACATTTAGGTGGCCAATCTTTTGCTCATCGGATTGCCAAGTACTCTCTTGGTGCGCTTTGTCACATTATCTGGACTGAAAGGAACAACATCCTCTTCTAAGGGAAGAAACTCTTTGTACCAGCTATCACACTACATCTCACTAAGAAGGTGAAATATAGAACGCTATTATTTGACCACATCCAGGATTGTCCCAGCAATAGAAGCATTCAAAGGAAGTGGGGGCTCTCTACTAATATTTTTTATGATCATCACAACGATGGGTAGTTCCTGCTTTGGCCTTGTAATCTTTACTTTTATACTGACCTTGCTTTTTGGTTGTGAGCTGCATAGATGGCCATCAAACAGTGCTTCATTGGCTGTCTACTGGCCCTACAATTATTTCTATACTGCAAGTAGCACTCTAGGCCTATTGGCCTTTAGTTGGGGTAAGAATTGGCTGGACTTTGGACGGATGTCTCGCCAAACTTGTTCGGCTTTGCAGGGTGGCAACATTCAGACTCCCATGAGACAGGTTCAAAGGTCAGGGTGTCGTTCTGCCAGATTACTACTTCAAGTTTTTGCATTAGAGGGCTACTGGAATTATTGTTATGCCTCTGTCCTGCTACAATGCTTCATCCCACTCTTGTATGCAACAAATAGGCTGATGGTGCTATGCTGGTTTAGAGGCAAATCCTGTTGGGAATTAAGTCAAATTCATTAAGTGTTATCAGTGACCGTTCGACTCCCATGGCATAATTAGTATTCCGATGTAATTATGACTCCCATGGCATAATTAGTATTCCGATGTAATTGTTGTTTTAGTAGACATAATTAGTTGAGTCTATCATCTTTTAGTATTCCGATGTAATTGTTGTTTTAGTCTTTTCACTTTCCTAGAGAGACTCAAGAGTCATGTTTTAAGCCTATAAATAGGTGAGTCTTGTAACCATTTCAGCATGGGTGAATCGATTGTGAATACACTATATTGAAAAGCCACCTTCCGTCTCCTCTTCCTTGTGTGAACAAAGTTCCTTTGAGAGTGCTTGTTGAGAGCCCCACAGTCGATTTATCCCATCAAATTGGTATCAGAGCTTCACGGTTTCGTGATTATGGCGTCAACAAGCAACCTTCCTTTTCAGTATCCAATCCTCACCAAAGAAAACTATGGCAAGTGGACTTCCAGAATGAAAGCCATACTCGGCGCCCATAGTGTGTGGGATCTTGTCAACAATGGCTATGATGAGCCAGACGAAGATGTCGCGTTGACTCAGGCTCAGAGGAATGCGTTGGAGAAGACTCGTTCGAAAGATCAACTCGGGTTGTCAATCATCTTTCAAGCCTTAGATGATTCTATGTTCGAGAAAGTCTCGAATGCTACTACATCCAAGGAGGCATGGGAGATTCTTCAAACCACGCACCAAGGTGTTGAGAAAGTAAAGAAGATCCGCCTTCAAACTTTGAGAGGCGAGTTCAAGGTAATCCGTATGAAAGAATCTGAGTCGATTTCTGATTATTTCACAAGAGTTTTAGCTATTGTGAATCAGATGAAAAGGAATGGCGAAGATGTTCCTGATGTTCGTGTTGTCGAAAAAATCCTGCGATCGTTGGATAAGAAGTTCGACCACATCGTTGTCGCTATCGAGGAATCGAAAGATGTCGATTCTATGACGGTCGATGAGCTCATGGGTTCGTTGCAAGCCCATGAAGAAAGACTGAAAAGAAACAAGTCTGAACCGGTGGAGGAAGTACTCCAATCTCGATTGAATATCCGAGATGACAAAGGCCAAAGAAGTGACCCTGTGCAAACTCGATGGGTCAATCAAGATCGAGACCGAGGACGCGGTAGAGGCCGTTTCCAAGGAAGAGGTCGTAGACGAAGCGGAGGAGATTTCGCCCGAAGCAATGAGTGCTTTCATAATCAAAGAAGTACTCGTGGAAGAGGAAGAAACACAAATAACCGGTATGATAAATCAAAGGTTCGATGTTATCGTTGTAATAAATGTGGCCATTATGCTTATGAGTGTTGGCAGAAAGAAAGTGCGGTGGCAGATGAAAAGGCGAACCTGGTGAATGATGGTGATCAAGTTCTTATGCTGGCATTTAAAGAAAATGCTGATGAAAAGAATGATACGTGGTACTTGGACACTGGAGCAAGTAACCACATGTGCGGCCGAAAGTGTTCGTTGAAATGGATGAGACAGTAAAAGGAAAAGTCTCGTTCGGTGATAATTCTCAAATTCTTGTCGAAGGGAAAGGTACGATTTTAATTCGTCTGAAGAACGGAACACGTCAGTTTATTACTAACGTGTATTATGTGCCAAAGATGTCGAGCAATATTTTGAGTTTGGGACAGCTTCTTGAGAAAGGATTTACTGTCAAGATGAAAAATCTTTGTCTTATGTTGAGAGATTGCAATAATAAGTTGATTGCGAATGTGAAGATGTCGAAGAATAGGATGTTCACTCTGAACATCAAAGATGATATGTCTACATGCCTTCAAGCATGTGTAGACAATCCTTCGTGGCTATGGCATTTGAGGTTCGGTCATCTCAATTTTGGCGGACTCAATATGCTTTCTCGCAAGAAGATGGTGTATGGCTTACCGCATATTGATCACCCCGATCAATTATGTGAAGGATGTGTAATTGGCAAGCATTCTCGAGCAAGTTTTCCGAAGGAGTCGACTTATCGAGCGAAGAAGCCACTGGAGTTGATTCATTCTGATGTATGTGGTCCGATCACTCCTCAGTCGTACGGTAATCATCGCTACTTTGTTACGTTTATTGATGATTTTACTCGAAAGACTTGGGTGTTTTTCTTGAAAGAAAAATCAAAGGTGTTTGATACGTTTAAGCACTTCAAGAAAATGGTTGAAAAGGAGAGTGGTTATTTTATCAAGTCTTTAAGAACTGATCGTGGAGGAGAATTTAATCAATTCTGTGATTACCATGGCATTCGACGTTTCTTAACGGCGCCGTATTCCCCACAACAAAAAGGTGTGGCTGAGCGAAGGAACAGAACCATTCTCGACATGGTTCGCAGTATGTTGAAAAGCAAAAATTTGTCGAAGGAGCTTTGGGGCGAAGCTGTCAGATGTGCAGTTTATCTGCAGAATCGATGTCCCACGCAAGGACTCGATGGTGTTACCCCAGAAGAAGCATGGAGCGGGAGAAAACCTACGGTTTCTCATTTAAGAATTTTTTGGAGTGTTGCGTATGCTCACGTACCCGACCAGAAAAGATCGAAGTTGGAAGACAAGAGTAAAAAGCTCATTTTCATCGGGTATGATTCCTCATCAAAAGCTTACAAATTGTTTGATCTTGACACTTTGAAAGTATATGTAAACAGAGATGTGAAATTTGATGAAGAAAGTTTGTGGGAGGAAAATCGACAACTTGTCAAAACCAGTCATGATAAATTTGTCGAAACCGTTCGTGGTGATTCTGTCGAAATGGAGGTTGAAGCTCATTCACCTTCTCCGATGTTATCTCCATCATCGTCAGCTTCAACTTCAAATATTGTCGAAGAATCGCTAGCACCGAGATCAAGAAGACTTTCTGAAATTTATGAAGCTACCGATGCGCTTCACCTTAGATGTCTTCTTGCAGATTGTGAACCACTTATTTTCGATGAAGCTGCCAAAGAAGAAAAATGGAGGAAAGCCATGGATGAAGAGATAGAAGCCATCAAAAAGAATAAAACGTGGCAACTCGCTGATCTTCCGAAGGACAAAAAGGCAATCGGTGTCAAATGGGTATACAAGGCCAAGAAGAATGAGAAAGGAGAAATCACTCGTTATAAGGCCAGACTTGTCGCAAAGGGCTACAAACAGAAAGCTGGGATCGACTATGACGAGGTATTTGCACCTGTCATCCGAATGGAAACCATCAGACTAATGATTTCCATTGCAGCTCAAAATCGGTGGCCAATCTATCAAATGGATGTCAAATCGGCATTCCTGAATGGCGTTCTTGAAGAAGAAATTTATGTCGAACAACCCACTGGGTTTGTTGTGAAAGGTCATGAAGACAAAGTGCTGAAATTGAAGAAAGCTTTGTATGGGCTTAAGCAAGCTCCGAGAGCTTGGAACTCCAGAATCGATGCTTATTTCAAGGCAAATGGCTTCGTACAATGTCCGTACGAACATGCTCTCTACTTGAAGCATGAGAAAGGTGATGTTTTATTGGCATGTTTATACGTTGATGATCTTGTCTTCACAGGAAATAATTCTGGATTGATCGACATTTTTAAAGCATCGATGGTGAAAGAATTTGAAATGACAGATAATGGTTGGATGAGTTATTTTCTGGGTATCGAAGTGAAGCAAAATGAAGATGGGATTTTTATTTCCCAAAAAAGATATGCTGAAAATATCCTTGAGAAATTCAACATGAAGAATTGCACTTCGGTTAATACTCCGATGGATTGTGGTGCAAAACTGTCAAAGTTCGATGAAGGTGTCGATGTTGATTCAACATATTTTAGAAGCTTGATTGGAAGCTTAAGGTATTTGACCTGTACCAGACCAGATATCATGAACAGTGTCGGAATTGTGAGTCGATATATGGAGAATCCGAAGACATCTCATCTTAAGGCAGCAAAGAGGATACTTCGGTACATCAAAGGTACTATCTCTCTTGGCTTGTATTATTATCAATCTGAACTGTTTCAACTCAGAGGTTATTCAGATAGTGACTATGGGGGAGATGTCGATGATCGAAAAAGCACTACGGGCTTTGTATTTTATTTGGGTGAAACTGCTTTTACATGGTCATCAAAGAAGCAATCCAGTGTTACTCTGTCGACATGTGAAGCGGAGTATGTTGCTGCATCATCGTGTGTTTGTCATGCGATATGGTTGAGAAAGTTGCTCAAAGAAATCCATATGGAGCAAAAGGATGCAACGGAGATTTTTGTTGATAATGTTTCTGCCATTGCTTTGGCGAAGAATCCAGTTTTTCATGAGAGGAGCAAGCATATCGATGTTCGATATCATTTTATTCGAGAACAAGTCAGCGACAAACAAATCGAAGTTGTGCACGTGAAGACCGGTGATCAAGTCGCAGATATTTTTACGAAACCTCTCAAGATAGAAGTGTTTCGAAAATTCATAAGTTTACTTGGAATGATCGACGGAAGAGAATTTGGCTTAAGGGGGAGTTTTGTTGGGAATTAAGTCAAATTCATTAAGTGTTATCAGTGACCGTTCGACTCCCATGGCATAATTAGTATTCCGATGTAATTATGACTCCCATGGCATAATTAGTATTCCGATGTAATTGTTGTTTTAGTAGACATAATTAGTTGAGTCTATCATCTTTTAGTATTCCGATGTAATTGTTGTTTTAGTCTTTTCACTTTCCTAGAGAGACTCAAGAGTCATGTTTTAAGCCTATAAATAGGTGAGTCTTGTAACCATTTCAATATGGGTGAATCGATTGTGAATACACTATATTGAAAAGCCACCTTCCGTCTCCTCTTTCTTGTGTGAACAAAGTTTCTTTGAGAGTGCTTGTTGAGAGCCCCACAGTCGATTTATCCCATCAAATCCCAGGTTCAAATCTGCTACTGCTCCATGTTCAGGTTTTTATGTGTCCTCTATGCCCGAGGAGTATTTGTTCTGGTGGGACCTGATCCTATGGAGATAAGCTGTTTGTATCTGCTGCCATCGAGCTGTCTATTTGATTTCTGCTACTACTCATATTCTATGCTAGTTAACCTCTGTCTTACAAGAAGTTGGTCGAAGGAAGGATGGCAGGTTTCCTTCTCAGCCTTTTGGAGTCTTGTCTCTGCGCTGGCCGGCTGGTTCTGTGCCTTAATGACATACTTTGGTGGTTTTCTAAATCTTACCTTGCTCTACTTCGAACTGCTTTGCCCTTACTTTGCTGGTTCTCTGTTGGTACTGAGGTGCTGCAACTTTTTCCCCTGAAAGGCTTCTGACAGAGAAATGCCCTGGTTGTTGCTGTGATTTTTTGCTCTCGGCTGGGACTGCTTTGGTTGCTGGTCTGTGAGTTCCTGTTTCTTGCTTTTTGACTTGTTTTTTCCCTTTTTTTTTTCTCTCCTCTGCCCTACTTTTCTTCGGGCACCCCTTGTTGTTTTAGTTGTACTTATGTCATTTCGGTCTGCACTGTTGTTCCCCTCTTTTCAACTTTTGGCCGTTGTTTTGGCTTTGGTTTCTTAATTTTTCTTTGCTAGCTTCTGGTTTAGATAGGTTCCTTTTTGTCGAGCCTGTCTACTTGGCTGGCTTCTTGGTGTTGTTCCCCCTTTTCTACCTCTTCAAGCCCCAAGACGGCTGTGGTTGGCTCGGTCCCCTTACTGCTTTGGTGCTCCCATGTTGCTGTCCAGCCGTACTGCTACCTTGCTGTTTTCTTGTTCTATACAGGGCTGGTTTTACTTGTTTTTACTCTACCCAGGTTGTTCTGTGAGCTCCAACAATGCATTGATTGGATTTTCCATCCTGCTGCTACTTGGCTTTCTCGGGTGTCCTTTTTGACTCCCACTGGCCTTCTACTACCCCAGATGCTGCCAATGAAGCTGCTCTTTTGCCAGGCCTCTTCTTCTTCTTCCTATTTCAAGTGCAAGGACCTTGTTGCAACAATGTTCCATTGCCCAGCATTGCTACGGCTCTTCAGCTTAGTGCTCCACACGCCGACTGCTTTGGCGATTTTTGGGCTTATCACTCGGCTCCTCTACTTTAGCCGGTCGTGTTCTTGGCCATTCTATATTTCTAGTAGGGCCAATGCTTGGCCTTTTGCTTTTGATTACTTCTCACAGGTTTCATCCGTTGAAGCTGTTTTTGGCAACCACAATCTACCCATGGTCCCGAGATTTGGCTGGCCGAATGCCTTCCAAGATCCTTCCTCGCATTTTCTTTTTCTCTGTACCGCTACCCTTGCATGGTCGTTGCTTTGACCAACCTCTCTCAACCAATATTTGCCGCGTGTTTGGCAGTTTTTATCTTTCTTTTTCTACTACATCTTCAAATGTTGTGATGGCCGCCTCGTGGCCTCTATGGTATACGCGCGTGTCACGATGATGTATTTTGCAACCGGTTCACCATTGAACTCATTTTGGCACCACACTGCCACTTTTGGTTCATGATTTTTGTGTCTGGTTCTTTTTTGTACCTAGCTATTTGAAAAGTAAATACAAACTTACCTTACCAAAAAATAATAATAATGTAATATATATATATATATATATTCCAAAATTGGGTTATGCCTAAGTTGGACTTTTCGTCTTAGACCAGTTTGGGCCCTTAAGGCCTGAGTTGGGTACCTTTGGCATGGGCCGGGTCTGTTGGCCCTGTTCGGATAATTTTCCCGAAAATTAAATAAATAGAAAATCATAAAAAAATCCTATAAAATGCCATAAAATAGGAAATGGACGCATTCAACTGGCCGATCCTATTTTCGATGCCTTGGGTTCCTAATCCCTCCAAAAAATGTTGACTTCAGCTCTCATGTGTAAGTTGCTTCGAAAATCAACAAAAGATCTAAAAAATGTCAGAAAATAAAAGATGGGTCATTTCAACTGGTCAATCTTTTGACCAAAAAACTGGTCAATCATTTTTCTGACTCTTTAGGTTCCTAATCCTTTAAATATGACAATTTTACCCCTCATGGGTAAATTGTCTCTTTCTTCCCAAAATGACGATTTCGCCTCTCATGGGCAGATCATTCCAAAAAATGTCAGAAAATAGGAAATGAGCACATTCAACTGGCCAATCCTATTTCAACGCGTTGGGTTCCTAATCCCTCCAAAAAATGACAATTCCGACCCTTTTGGGTAAATTACCCTGAAAGTATGAAAAAATTCAAAAAATGTAAGAAAATAGGAAATGAGCCATTTCAACTGGCCAATCCCTTTTTTAACGCTCTCGGGTTCCTATCCCTTTTTAAAATGATGAATTGGCTCTTGATTTTCTCAAAATGACAATTTTGCCCCTTATGGGCAAGTTGCCACCAAATCTTTCCTAAACTCCTTTCAAATCTTGAATGTCCTATCTCTAAACCAATAGGGCTATACTAGGGATGCCATGCTGACTTGATGTGTTTTATCCGCATGCTATGTTTCCCTGATTTGTGCATTTATTTCATTGATTGTGATTGCTTTGGTAGTCATTCTCATCTACATGAATTCCTAGATTTCAGGACTTTCACCTCAAATCATCTACATGAAATTTCTTATTAGAAAAATCATTCAACTTAGGTACCGAAAGGGCGTCAATAAATGGTATTGGCGTAACTAAGTCTCTGTTCCCAAATCTTTGGTTCCGTATGAGTCGTGCGACTTCTCCCACCACTCGACGAGGTTTCCAATCTACCTTCTTGTTGACACCTGATTTTTGACAATTTATTATTGTGATTTTTATTCTTTAAAAATTAATTAAAAATATCAAAAAAGGTCATAAAATCACAAAATCAACTTTGGAAGCCTTGGCCTAGCCTCGGGGACCAATTTTGAACAAAAAAATATTTTTTGGTATTTTATAATATTTTTCGAATTTATTTAATTATAAAAATACCCAAAAAATCAGAAAAATACCATTCTTGGTCAGAAAAATACTCAAAAATATTCAATAATTTTGTTTTAATTTCCTCTTCAAGTGTGTCACTTTAAATCTCAAAAATTCGGCTCGGGTCACTGTGTTCCTTAACAAACATAAACCCGAACCGAGCCCAAAAATTCCTTTTCGAGTCTTTTAATTTTCAATTTTCACTTTTTTATAAGCTATGACATTGGATTCTAAAGTCTCGAAGTGAAATTGGGTCAATTTGCCCTCCAATTTGATCAATTTTAACCAAAAGGGCTTAATTGAATAAAAATCTTTCAATTTAGTCCCCGGTTTCACGATTTTTGAAATTAAATTTCGTACGGGCATACCCATTGAAATCAAACACCTCTACCCTATAGTTTTCATCATGATGAATGCATTGGTGGCCTCAAGTCTGACTAATTCAGTCGTTTGGACCCTCAATTTAACAAAAATCAATTTCGGATCCTAGGGACAATTTGGGGTTTTCACTAAATTTCAATCAATTGAATCATGAAAATACCCCTATTTGATAGAAAACATGTCAAGGAGTCCGATTTTGGCATCAATTTCATGAAAATAGGTCAATTTGGGGTCCAATTTGACCGAATTGGACGAACCGGGCCGGTCGGGTCAAACCCGACCCGACCCGGTCCGACCGGGTCTGCAACTTTGTTGCAGACCCACCGCGGCCGAAAGAGGAAGGAAAACAGGGGAAGGTGCGTGCATTTTTTTCAAGAAAAGAGGCAAACGAATGTGGGGGACAAGGGCAAGTGGTGGACGGGCGTGCTTTTGAGGCTAAAAGAAGGCAAAAGGGCGGTCGGCCATGGCGGAAAAGAGGAGGTGGCGCTCGGTTTCTAAAGAAAAAGAGGAGGCCCGAGAGAGAGGAGATTTTTTTTTGGGGGGGGGGGGTGAACTCTGCCAGAAGCGACCACCCCGGACCTGTAGCGGCATCCAAGCATCATCGCCGCAGTCTCCATAGCCGTCGGCGATCTTCGAAACAGGTCGGTTTCCCCTCCCGACCTCCATTTCTTACATGCACATAACCTGCTCGACGAAATGCCAGTGTAGTTTGCATTTTTTTTGGCTCTCGGCCCGCCCTTCCCGAGCTTCATTCGCGTGCTAGTAGCCATAAGAACTTCATTAGATCCATGTCTAATCCCGGCTTGGTCTTTATTTTGCATCGAAATGCGATGAAAATCGGGCTCGGGACCTCGCCGGCTCCGGTTCGGACCGAGAGCTCACACCGGCGAGCATGGTGGACGGCGAGCTCGAAACAAGCTCAGGTAAGTCCCTAGACCTCCTTTAGATGCTTCTTGAATGGATAGAACAAGCTTTCGACGATAAAAAAAAATTTCTGAAAATTGGTTCGCCGGCGTCGGACCTGTGGAGGTTCGGTTCGACCGCTTCCCGACATTGAATAGGCCATGTTTTTGTCGAATATTGATGCTGGGCCGATGGGGAGTCGAACGCCAAAGGAACGGGCGAAAAATACCAAGTTTTGGGGGCGGTCCGCAATTTTCCGGCGCGATTTCCGGCGACCTCGCCGGAAATTTCACTGTTCATCGTCTTCTCCGGCGAGGTCGCCGGTGGTCAACGGTCAAATGCTGACGTGGCGTGCCACGTCGGCAGCCACGTCAGCATGCGGGGGCCGCTCGGTTTTAATAAAACCGGGATCGGACGGTATTGGTTATGCCACGTGTCGCGATCCCGACCTTTGAATAATAATAAATAAATAAATAAAATGATTTTCAGATTAAACAAATGAATTTCGGATAAATAAAAATTTTAAATCCGATGATCAGGAATGCGCCAAGTGGCGTTTTGGTATCCGTCCGATTATGATCAAGATCGGGCGCACCGAAGATCGCCACGTGGCACACCTGGGTCCGTCCGATCTGGGATTTTCGGAAATAAATAAAAAATGCTAATAAAAATGTTTAAAAAATAAAAAATCCTTCAAAAAATCAAAACTACGTCGTTTTGGCCGGTTTCGACCCATACGGTCGGGCCGGGCGCCCGCAAGGCGCGGGCCGGGTCTGACCCGGCCCGGAAAATATTTTTAAATAAATAAAAAATCAGAAAATAATAAAAAAAACAAAAATTCAATAAAAATAGAAAATCATAAAAAATTCAAAAAAAATTCGGATAATTCAGAAAAATTCTAAAAAATTCCAGAAAATAGGAAATGGCCACATTCAACTGGCCATGACCTGTTTCGGGTCTTTTGACCCCCGAACCTTCCAGAAATGACGGTTTTGCCCTTCCGGCAAACCGTCTTCCAAAAAAATTCTAAAAAATCCAGGAAAATCCCCAAAAATAGGAAATGGCCACAAACAACTGGCCAAGACTCATTCCGGGTGTTTTGAACCTCGACCCTTCTTAAAATGACGATTTCTCCCTTTGGGCGAATCGTCTTCCAAAAATTGATTGTGATTGATAGGAATAGTCGTCCAATCTGCATGAAACCCTGAATCAAACCTACCCCACCCAAACTTGCGCCTGCATGAACTCTTAATCAAGAAAAATCACTCGCGTTAGGTACCGAAAGGGCGTTGGTAATGACACCAGCGTAACCAAGTCCCCGAACCCAAAATCTCTTGTTCCGCAGAACTGATCGATCTCTCCCAATCGGTCAGTAAGGTTTCCGGTCTACCCTCCAAGAAAGATCGGTGGCGACTCCAAATGCATGCACAATTTGCACATGCCACCACGACCACACTGAAGGTTGAAAGCGGTCGACTGTTATCGTCGAACCCATTAAATGAAAACTCCCGCCGCGATTTGGTATGGGCCTGGGAGGGCCCGCGCCGATCCAAGACCCACGATCGGTAATCCATTAGCCGCGTCCGCTTCCGGACGGGTCGCGACACTTCTCCAAAGATTGGTGGCGACTCCGAATGCATGTATACTATTCACATGTCACCCAACCGCGCACGTTAAGGTCGAAACTGATTCCTAAATCGCGCCGTCGCGCGAGGTGAAGACTTGGGAGAGTCCAAGCCAATCTATGGAATAGAAATGAGGCAATCACCCCTAAATCCTCCATCCCTCCGGATGAGGGTCGCGACACCAAGCCACTGCCTTGTTTCGGTCAAGTAGGAATCGAGCTTGGTGAGGGATTTTTGGTGGAATTTCCTAACTCGATTGAAGTGTAAATGACCCTTAAACCTTTACTAGGACGCTAGAACACTACTGGATGAGTTTGGTTGATGAATTTATGAATTTATTGTGTTCAATTCGATCATGGCCTAATAGGATTGGTGTGGACCGAGCTTTGTGTGTTGTTTCGATGTGAAATTCCAATTTTTATGGCTGAATTATTGGTGTGTGTATTCGGTTTGCATGTGACCTCAAGTGGCCGTATGACATTTAAGCCTTGAGTGATGAATGTGCTAAATAGATGCTTGAAATGGCAAGGGAACTAACGAATTGATTAATTGTCATGAAGTGCGAGATTATGCTTTGCTCTATATAACTTAGCTATGTCCCTTGATGAAAGATTTCGTGGTCACTTGAATGTATTATACTCGATTATGAGGTTGTCTAAAAGAGGAGTTTGGCTTGTGAGCCCAATGAAATGAGAAACGTGTTTTGTGATGGCAAGTTTCATTGAAATGAGATATGAGCCTAAGGGCCTATGACACCCTGATGCGTCAGAACGCGGGGTTGTGATTCGAATTATATCCTGATGCGACAGAACGCGGGATACGCTAAATATGTGTCGACACGAGCCTTGAATTGGAACTCGAAACCTGATGCGTCAGAATGTGGGTTTAAGAATTGTTATAGCCTAATGCGTTAGAACACGAGACAATTCTTTGAGTTAAGAGATTTTGATGAAGTGAGGACTAATTCAGGCCTTATGTATTATTTGTGCTAGTACGTAAGCTTGGTCTCATACTGTTATACATGCTCTTGATTGTGATTCTTTATATGCCAATTATGTCAAGATGCCTTGATGTTTGAATACCATGTGTTGTTTTGTCTGACGAATCTCTGCCTATTATTTTTAATGCATTGTCTAGAAGGACTAACGGTCTGGTCTAGTTTTAGGGCTAACTTGCTGAAATGTAAATCTCACCCCGTAGTGGGACTTGTTTTTCAGATCCCAAACCTTGAAAGATGATGCCAATTCATCTAGGCGACCCTAAAGATATGACTGTTTCTTTTGAGGAGTTCCCTGATGGTCAGGATAAGGTGCATGTTAGGAAAGGGACAGCTGTGTGGGTTGATGTGGGAGAGGGGCATTGGAAGCATCATCGCTATGAGGCATGGTTTTGTCACGTCGGAGGAGTTACTACCAGACCATTGAAGCCTAGCGAAGTTCCTAGGGGAGTCGTACCCTCTTGGTGTCACCCTATCCGCGATGAGGTCGAGGTAGAGATTTCCATGGTGGGTTCGAGAAATATGTCTGAGAAGACCCTGACCGTCGAGGAGGACATCGAGGTGATCGAGTTATCTGCCTCGGAGGACGATGAGGATAGTGAGTCCATTGAAGTACGATCCGAGAGCTTTTCCGACTATGACCTAGCTGAAGATGAAGGCGAGGATGAAGATGAAGCTAGTAGTTCTACCTAGTAGACTATGGAGTCATAAAATCTTTTGAATTTCTTTTGGTTCGAGGCTTTTGGTGGGACCTAGATAACCATCTTTTGATTAGTCCCTGTCGCGACCCGTCCGGAAGCGGACGCGGCTAATGGATTGCCGATCGCGGGCTTTGGATCGGCGCGGGCCCTCCCAGGCCCATACCAAATCGCGGCGGGAGTATTTTTCAAAGGATTCGACGATAAGAGTCGATCGCTTTCGACCTTCAGTGTGGTCGTGGTGACATGTGCAAATTGTGCATGCATTTGGAGTCGCCACCGGTCTTTCTTGGAGGGTAGACCGGAAACCTTACTGATCGATTGGGAGAGATCGATCAGTTCTGCGGAACCAGAGATTTTGGGTTCGGGGACTTGGTTACGCTGATGTCATTACCAACGCCCTTTCGGTACCTAACGCGAGTGATTTTCCTGGCTAAGAGTTCATGCAGGCGTAATTTTAGGCGAGGTAGGTTTGAAGCAGTGAAAGCTTCACTTGAGTCTGTTGAGGCGACATTCTGGGAGCTGGGTTCTCCAGGTATCCTGCAGAAATTTGAGCCTGAAAGATTTTTCTTCACCAAGAAAACGTTAGTAATCTTTGGGAAGACCACGGCTGTCCATTTGACAAAAACCGTATGACTTAAATTTTATTCGTGAAATGCGCATTTTGATGCTGGAGGTTATCCAAAGCATTCTTGCAACATGCAAATGTGATCACAAATCCCTTGCACGGAAAATCTGGATCAACAGTTTGAAAATTCCAAAAAGAGTTTGTTCAAAATATCAATTGGAATATTTCTCGACAAGGAGGTCTTCTCACCTGTTTTGCTATAGTGGTTTTTTTATAGGGGACGCACTCAATTCCCTACTGACCTGTGCCTAGGTTTTAGGCTCATTCGCAGCGCATACATTTTGATCGGTCGGGAGGTCTTCCACGGGACCGTAATGTTGAGCTTGGATATTGGTTTTCAAGGGGGGCCCGCTTTGGAGTCGAGGCCATTGAACGAAAGTTTTCGCCATCTGCTCCGGGTTTACAAGTCAAGAACCCTGCAAAATGAGAAAGAAATAGTCTTGCTCGTACTTCTTCGAGCTAAGCTATATGTTAACCCAAGTGTCTTAGTCAGAGAAGACTGTTTCAGGGTTATGATGTTGGTAGGATTGGGGACCAAAAAAAGCTTATTTTTGGCCCAGAATTCATGACGGGTTTGACATTGGTGATCATTGCTGATTTACCACATGTCCTTTCCTTTCTGCATCTTTAGTTTTTGAGGTGTACAACCGATTTTGAGGTGTGCACCAGCTCTTTAGAGAGCGTCTCTTGTTGCATTCAGAGACCGACTCTCTCCATGTCTTTGTTCTGTGCTTGGCAGCATTTGGGGAGCAGCTTTTTTTGATTTGGTTCCTTCAGGGATTTCCTCTTTTCCCATTCAGGCTTCATTGTGGATCAATCAAAGAACTTACATGAGCATCGGCCTTGCTTTTACCAGGCACTTTGCTTTTTCTTGATGCTGGGGATTTTCTTCGTCCTCATTTTCCTTTTGAAATCCCGCTTTTCTCATCTTCGGTAGATTATGTTAGACATATGATCGAACGTCTAAACATGCCTTAAATATCAGCCCGAGAATCCTCTTCGTAATCCCTGAGTCTTGAACTCCTCCCTTTTTTGAGGTGGTGCTGCATCCGTCTTGGAATGATCACCAATGGGTTTATAAAACGAATTCGCAGGCTCAACTTGGTTGTGCAAAGGATATGGTGTGTGGGATAGAGAAATGAATGCTTCTCGTCATCCTATGGCATTTGGATTACCATATAAACAACACACAAAGATTAATGTTAGTCCGAGCAAGAAAATTTCTAACCATTTTCTCCCGATGCCGCTGGACTTGCTCCCTTTTTGCCCCGATGTGGGGTGGTTCTTGACAGGGTTAAGAATGAAAACCGTCGTTCAAAGGGTTTATCAACGGTCACCTGTAGTGTTTGGGGGATATGAAACGAATGCCTCCGTCGTCCCAACCCATGTAATCGCCGCAAATGGTCCCTACCTCCGTAGACCCAGATTTTGTTATCTGCCCACTCCATTCATCTCTCAAGTGTGTGTTGGACATGTTTGGATTAGGCTTCGCCTCTCGTCTGAGAAAACACACTTTTAAACGGTTTGAACAACTTTTATTGGAAAACTTCTTTTTGTTTTCTCCGAAAAATTTCTTCCCAATGGGGCTTTATGATGCACATGCATGTTTCATTCATGTTCAGACAACCTCCTGTTTCAAAACATGAATGCCAATGAAATTTGAATTCTATGCCTTTTCTAGACATTAGATTCTGAAAGCTTTTCTTTTCTTCTCTATTTTTTTATTCAAAATCTTCAATGGATTGGGGAGAGGGATACTTACCTATCCCCCGCGGTTGGAGATCCCTGAAAATGGGGAAGAAACATGTTATTGTACGTTCATGAATTTTTCAAAAAATTAGAACGATACATCTTACCCTTGGTCGTATACTCCAGCGGGTAATTCATGGGGTGTGAAAACTTGTTTCACCTTGATGGCGATCCCCTGTCAAAGACGGGAATTAGTCGTTAGTTTGCGTTCCAAAATTCAAGGGAAATTGGAATGATACAGCCTTGTTCTTGCTTTGTGTTTCCATTTGAACACAAACTCGCGGCTTGCAGGATTTGGCCCTCTATCTTGTGGTCTTGATCCCTCCGTTTGGTTGGCGATGAATCATTCTCAAGGATTTGCCCCAGAGGAGATCCATTTGTGTTTTTGGGCGCACTCCAGCGCCATTCTTCAAGGTTCCTTTTATTCAAGGAAAAAAGAAGATTTTATCAAAATGCATGTCAAAGCATGTGACGTAGGAGCGATACTTTTTACCATCCACTAGGTCTTATAATCAAAGACCATCTCCTGGAATCCTGACTTCTAAGGCCAATGATTCTATTCAACTCCCTGTTAGCGCGCTCTTTTCATTTGAGGCTTTCAGTGCCAACGACTTCCTGCAAAATGAGTAAAAACTCATGTTAGGCATGTGGTCTTCGAAGACCAAATTGGAACGATACAAGGTTACCGTTCACCCAAATTCGCATCTTGGGGTTTGATTCTGATGCGGACGACTCTGTTATTGCGTCCATTGACTTTGCCAGAGGAGAAACGTCCGGCGTACAAATGATTCACTTGCCCCAGTTAGGCATGGTTTTGCTGTTTGTCATCTCTGGATTCGATGACCCTGGTCTGATGCGCTTTCATGGGGGATCATGAGAGTTTGCCCCCGGTTTGGCTTCTCAAAGCAAATGGGGGGAACCTACTCCCATTGATTTTTGTAGATTCTGATCATCCATCTCGATTGTCAGAGTCCTTGATCAATTTAATCTGTCTCAAGATAGCTTGATATTCTTGGGATTCGTCATGTGGCGGTTTGGTGATTCTCTCGATCACAGTCGCCATTTGAGGTATTTGATGTTCCATGTTTGTTATTTGAAAGCATTACATCCTGCGTCCTCTGCTCTTGATTATCACCTGAGAGGAAAAAGAAAGGAAGCATTATTCCCATATCAAGAAAATAATCATTTTGGAACGATACGTCCTTTTACACTTGATTTGCATTCCGTTTTGATGTTGCATATTGATATGCACAACATCTATCAAATTCCTCCATCCGTGCTTGAAGGTATTTGCAACGCCTACGGTTCATTTGCCCCAGCTGGGTGACGTCTGTTTTGTCATTTGAATGCATGAGCTTTTGGGTGCATTGTCTCTTTTATCACCTGAGATAAAGAAAAATGGAGAAAAACTTATCCCCAGATCTGATTAAAAATCAATTAGGAACGATACGTCCTTTCACCAAACGAGTGGCTCTGCTGCCAAATGTATTTTGTACTGAAGGGACGAATTCCACTATGCTCCACGGGTTTGGGGAATTTGCCCCCATTTTCGATAGAAATGAGCCTTATCAAGATGTATACAATACAAATAGATCCCTAATACAATCAATCTAAGGGACGAGATAGAGAGGATCTCAGCAAAATTAATCATATACAAGAGAACTAAGAATGTCAAATCAATCAAAGGAATGTGGTCCGAACACTTGGAGATGCCCCAGTTCCAGTCTTCGAGATGTGACTCCAGGATCACTGATTTTTTTTTTTTAGGTGGTTTTAGATATACCAACCATCTAAAGACATGCACATGAGACAAGTGAGGATAAAACTTCTAAAAATCCAATGATTTGGCACCTAAGGTCAAGGTTCCCACCTCGAGTTCTAGAAAGAGCCGATTCCATTGCACAACTATCGTTGCATTGGGACTCGATCCATAGTTCGAAGTGAGGGGAATTGAAAAGTGGATTACCCCATGTTTTTCCTCACGGAGATTTCATTTTCAATTCCTTCTATTGTTTTCCTAAAGAGGGCGCCCGAGGTTTTAGGCGCGGTTGTGTGTGTCCATGTGTCGTGATCACCACAATGCGAGTCATGCACAACAGTTTATCAATCGGCGCTTCAAATCATCCATACAACATACATTCCTACGCCAACCTGCATAAGACAATGTTAATCACAGACTACCCCCCTTATCACTCCAATCTGCAAAAACATATAACACCTATCATGAGCGGACTTACCTCACCTTCAAGAGCGCCTGCAGGGTTAGAAATATCACTCAGCGTTTTAATTACGGCCTAAGTCCACTTGAGGTCTAGAACCATAGGTTCTAGAACAAAGTCCCCAGCGGAGTCGCCAGCTGTCGCGACCCGTCCGGAAGCGGACGCGGCTAATGGATTGCCGATCGCGGGCTTTGGATCGGGGCGGGCCCTCCCAGGCCCATACCAAATCGCGGCGGGAGTATTTTTCAAAGGATTCGACGATAAGAGTCGATCGCTTTCGACCTTCAGTGTGGTCGTGGTGACATGTGCAAATTGTACATGCATTTGGAGTCGCCACCGGTCTTTCTTGGAGGGTAGACCGGAAACCTTACTGATCGATTGGGAGAGATCGATCAGTTCTGCGGAACCAGAGATTTTGGGTTCGGGGACTTGGTTACACTGATGTCATTACCAACGCCCTTTCGGTACCTAACGCGAGTGATTTTCCTGGCTAAGAGTTCATGCAGGCGTAATTTTAGGCGAGGTAGGTTTGATTCAGGGTTTCATGCAGATTGGAAGACTATTCCTATCAATCACAATCAATTTTAATGAAAGCGCAATCAAGTGCATAAATAAACCACATCGATGCACATCAATTCAAGTCAATGGCTTCCTAGTATAGCCATAAGGGCTTACGGAAGGTGTGATTTCAGACCGGGGTAAAATGGGAAGATTTGGAGGCGATTTAGCCCGAAGGGCAAAATCGTCAATTTTTGGAAGATTTGGATACCGAATTACCCAAAATATTCCATGGCCAATTGATTGTGGCCATTTCCCATTTTGAGAATTTTTTTGGAATTTCTTGATTTTTCTTCAATTTTTGGGAAGACGATTCGCCCGAAGGGCGAAATCGTCATTTTTAAGAAGGGTCGGGGTTCAAAACACCCGAAATGAGTCTTGGCCAGTGGGTTGTGGCCATTTCCTATTTTTGGGGATTTTCTTGGATTTTTTTTAGAATTTTTTTGGAAGACGGTTTGCCGGAAGGGTAAAACCGTCATTTCTGGAAAGATCGGGGGTCAAATGACCCGAAACAGGTCGTGACCAGTTGAATGTCGCCATTTCCTATTTTCTGGAATTTTTTAGAATTTTTCTGAATTTTCCAAATTTTTTTGAATTTTTTTATGATTTTTTATTTTTTTATTGATTTTTGAATTTTATTATTCTTTATTATTCTGAATTTTTTTAATATTTAAAATTATTAAAAATAGTAATATATATAAAAATTATCCGGACAGGGTCGGATGACCCGGCCCACGCCCAGATCTGCGACCCAGACCCGGCCCGCCTTCCTCAGGACCAAAACGGCGCCGTTTCATGAGTTACGGACGGACGCCTCAGATTGAGACACGTGGCACTCCCTGGACCGTCGGATTATTATTAATAATATTTTCGAAAATCATTTATTAATCTGAAAATCTTTTTTTTTTCTCCAAAATTCCAGATCGCGACACGTGACGACCGTACGATCTGGATTTTTTATTCACGGCAGGGATCCACCACGCTGACGTGGCTGCTGATGTGGCATGCCACGTCAGTGTTGACCCGCTGACCGCCGGCGACTTCGCCGGAGAAGACGATGAACAGTGTTTTCTCCGGCCAAAGTCGCCGGAACCTCGCCGGAGCTCCTTAACCGACGTGAAATCGACCGTTTTGAGTCGCGATTTTCACACAAAATCGATCACCAGCAAAATATAATCACACACCAATCATTTAATGGCGAAGAAAGGATTGGAAACTACCTCAAAAACACACCGACCGAACCGGCTCCGGCGACCAATTTGCAGAACATTTTTCTGTCGTCCAAAGCTTGTTCTAAGCATTCGCAAGGTATCCTAGGGAGTTTTGGAAGCTTACCTGAGGTCGGCTATGGTTCGGCGACCGCTTGAAGTCCCCGTCGAGCTCATGGTACGGGTGGCGGCCGGCGAAGCTCGGGTTCGCATCCTCGGCGATTCTCGATGCAAAATAAAGGTTAAGCCGGGATTAGTGACATATATAATGAAGCTTTATGGCAAGATTTGTGACCGGGAAGGCTCGGGACAGCTCGGCCGAGACCCCAAAAACATAACTCTCATTTTGGCATTTCATCGAACAGCTAGCGTGCGTAAGTGAAAACGAGGACCATAGGAGATACCGACCTGGTTTGGGCTCACCGGCGGCGACCTTGGCTCCGATGAAGATCAATCTCGCGTGCTGCGGCTCCAGGGCGATCTTACTCCCCTCTGTTTCGCCCAAAACTCAACTCGACCTCATCCGGCCGAACTCTCCTCTTTCTTTTTCTTAAAAGCCGACCACCACTTTTGCCGTGGCCGACCAGCCCTTTTGCGCGCACCACACTTGCTCCCCACATTCGGTCGTCGTCCTTTTTTACTCGAAAAATCGGTCCCCCACGCTCATTTTTTAAACCTCTGTTCTGCCCTGCTTTCGGCGCCGAGGTGGGTCTGCAAGTGCAGACCCGGTCGGACCGGGCCGGGTCGGGTCTGACCCGACCGGCCCGGTTCGACTTAATCCGTTCAATTGGGCCCTAAATCGTCCCATTTTCATGAAATTGATGGCAAAATAGGATTCCTTGACATGTTTTCTATCAAATAGGGGTGTTTTCAAGAATCAATTGATTGAAATTTAGTGAAAACCCCAAATTGTCCATAGGATCCGAATATGGGTTTCGTTCAATCGGAGGTCCAAACGACCAAATTAGTCAAAATTGAGGCCACCAATGGATTCATCATGATGAAAAACATAGGGTAGAGGTATTTTATTTCAATGGGTATGCCCGTGTGAAATTTAATTTCGAAATTTGTGAAACCGGGGACTAAATTGAAAGATTTTTATGCAATTAAGCCTTTTTGGTTAAAATTGATCAAATTGGAGGGTAAATTGACCTAATTGCACTTCAAGACTTTATAATACAATGTCATAGCTTATACAAGATGATAATTGAAAATTAAAAGACTCGAAAAGGATTTTTTTGGGTTTGGTTCGGGTTTATGTTTGTTAAGGAACATAGTGACCCGAGCCGAATTTTTGAGATTTAAAGTGACACACTCGAAGAGGAAATTAAAACAAAATTATTGAATTTTTTTGTGTATTTTTCTGACCACGAATGGTATTTTTCTGATTTGTTTGGGTATTTTTAATAATTAAACAAATTAAAAAATTTATTAAAAATTACGAAAAATATTTTTTGTTCAAAATTGGTTCCTAAGGCCAAGCCAAGGCTTCCAAAGTTGATTTTGTGATTTTATGACCTTTTTTGATATATTTAATTAATTTTAAAGAATAAAAATCACAATAATAAATGGTCAAAAGGAGTTTATTGAAACTTGGTATCACGGTTCAAGTTTATCTATTCAGATTCAGAGAGTCTTTACTTATAAACACTGTTCAGATTCTGCGATTTCTTTCAGGTTTCTAATTAAGGTAGGTTCTTTTATGGAAGTTTATAATATTTGATTGACAAGATATTTCTTCAATCAGATCAGGAGGAAATCTACGATTGGATATTACCTTCCAAGACTATAGCTTGTGACTTATTTGAATCTACTCTACTTTTGGAAACTGAAGATTTAGTTGTATGAGAGAATAAATCTGAAGAGTTCAGATTCTACTTCAACGGCTACCATATCTTCTAAGATACAATCTCGTTCAATCATGATTGATGACGTCCAATCAAAGATTGAAGAATGATCCTTTGAAGGTTGTCCAACGGCTAGTTTGGAAGCAAATGAGTATAAAAGAAGAACCATGGTAACGTGCGGAGGGTGTCGAGAACATTAAAAATGCCAAAGTGCCTGAGTTGTTCAGATTCATATACTTATTCTAAGAGTTCTTGATTTCTTTCATTGTGAGAATTTGTAAGAGCAACTGAGTGTCTTCATCTCCTGTAACTTCCATTGAATCATTCTAGTGGAATCCAGCCAATCGGCTGTCATCGTGGGAGAGTGGACGTAGGCCTGACAAGCCAAATCACTATAAACTCAGCGTGCACTTTTCTTTACTCTAAACTTTTTATTTCTGTGTTTAGATTATATGCACGTCATTATACAGTTGTTGATTCTGATCGTAGTTTGAAATTGTCTTAATTTCGGAATAAGTTTCAATTTGATTCAGAATCACCTATTCACCCCCTCTAGATGATATTGCTAGATTTAACAATTGGTGTCAGTGCGGATTACTATTATGTGTGAAGTGTTTTGACTTCTAAGTTAACGATCTATTATGCCTAGCAATAATTTCTGAGGAACAAGTGATTCACATTTTGCTAACAAACCACCATTTTTTATGGAAAAAATTACAACATGTAGAGCAACAAAATGAAGTGGTTCTTCAAAGCTCACGATGATCTGATGTGGAATGTCGTTATAAATGGCATTGTACCTACTACTACTGCAACCGCATCTACTAGAAATGAGGCAACGTGTACACCAACAATGTCAAATACATAAAGGGCTAAAAGACAAGGCCTAGATTCCAAAGTTGTTAATGCATTATTTTGTGCTTTGTCGACTCCTTTGTACAATCGTGTTTTAGAAAAAGAATCGGCAAAGGCTATATGGGATATACTTCATGTTACTTTTCAAGGAACATATAGGGTGAAAGAAAAAAAAATAGCATTCTACTGAGTGACAATGAAGCCTTCCAAATGAAGCCAGATGAATATATTGCAGATATGATCGATAGATTTCAAATTCTTGCAAGTGGTCTTGCAAGACAAGGTGCACCAATTGCTAAGGCAGTGCAAGTCAGGAAGATACTTAGAGGTCTCACAGAAGAATGGAATTATATCAAACCTTCTATTCAAGAGTGTCAAATAATCAGACCACTCTATGTAGATGAGCTTGTTGGAACATTTCAATCTTATACGACAGAACGTGCCAACAAGAAAGGAGATTCAAAAGGTAAGAAGTCAATAGCTTTAAAATCTGAAATTGTTCATAATCTGTCTGATTCAGACGAAAAAGACGAAGATGATGAAGAGCTAGTGCTTATGGTGAAGAAATTTAGAAAGATGGCACGGAAAGGCAAAAACTTCAAAGGAAAGAAGTCATTCAAGAAAAATGATCAGAAGTTCTCGAGCAGTGATATACAAGAAAGCAAAGATGTGATATGTTTCACTGCAAGAAGGCAGGGCATATCAAACCTAATGGTCTCATTCTAAAAAGGGACAAAATCAAGTATGAGAAGTACAAAAATGCTCTAAAAAAGAGGCGCTGAGTAATTCTGATGATAGTGAAGAGGATTATGCAAACATCTATTTAATGGCTGAGTCAGGTTCAGAATCAGAATCTCACTCAGATTCAGAAACTAATGTATGTTTATCTGAACTTCCTGATGAAGTTTGTCACGCCCCGCCGTCCTTTCGAGGACGCACATCCGCTCATGCCGTAAACTTAGTCCCAGGATACTCCTCTTTAACTCTGAGAAAGTCTCAGAGCGTACTTCGATGGTGTCTTCCTCTGTATCACCCTCCGAGTCAGAAATATCCATCTCCTCGATGCTTTCCTCTCTCACTGGAGTCTCCTCAGAGTACGTTCCTCGAACCTGCTACGGAAACCTCTACCTCGATCTCATCGCGACTAGGTTGACACCACGAAGGCACAGCTCGTTTAGAAACCTCATGAGCTTTCAGCGAACCCGTGGTAACATTTCCAATCCTCTTGAACTAAGCCTTAAAGCGATGTGGCTTCCAAGTTTCTTCCCCCTCATCGACCCAAACAACAGTATTTTTCCTAACGTAGGCTGCTCCCCGACCATCAGGAAATTCTTCAAAATATGCTATCATTTCCTTCGGGTCTGTCGCGACCCTCTCGCGTGGAGGCGAGGGGGCTAATGGGCCGTCCGATGTCGCCTGATCGGGCGCGGGCCTCTCCCAAGGTCCATTACCCAAATCGCAACGGCTGGATATATGTGGTCGACCTTTGGTGCGGTCTGGTGACATGTGATATGTGTACATGCCAAGGAGTCGCCACCAATCGTTTCGTTGAGGGTACGATCGGAAACCCTATCGAATAGTTGGGAGCGATCTATTCGATTCTGCGAAAATTAGATAAGTGGGATCGAGGACTTTGTTACGCCAACTGTCAGAGTTGACGCCCTTTCGGCACCTAAGTTGAATGATTTATCTGATCCTAAGATTTCATACAGATGAGTGGGGTACGGATCCTAAATCTAGGAGTCCAAGTAGGTGGGAGTGGCTACCCTATCACTCACAATTAGTAGAAATAAATGCCCAAATCAAGGATCTAAAACATGCGGATAAATCACATGAAAGCAGCGTGGCATCCCTAATAAGGCTCTATCAGCCTAGAGAAGTATCAATCAAGGCTTATGAATGCTTTTGACTTGATTTGCCCATGAGGGGCAAAATCGTAATTTTGAGAAGTTTGGGGACAATTTACCTCAGAAGGGAAAAATAGTCACTTCAAATGAAATGTGGAGTCAACAGATGACGAAAATAAGATTGACGACCAAACCAATCCATTTCTTATTTTTCGAAAATTTCCATAATTTTTCTGAAATTTAAAAGTGATTTTACCCATAGAGGGGTAAAAACGTCATTTTCGACAAAGACGGGGATTGAAAATCTCAAACATTAGGATTGTCGACCACCTGACCCGAATCCTAATTTTAAGCAATTTCCAAAACTCGATTGGAATAGGAAATGCAATTTACCCTTTGAGGGGTAATATCGTCATTTCGAAAAAAGGGACGAGATTCAAAAACTCAAGCATAAGAATTGGTCGCCTAACCGACCCTAATTCTTATCTTGACATTATCGACTTATCTCGCACACACAACAAGGCGACTTACCCCTAAAGGGTAATATCGTCAATTTTCGGCTGAACTGATAAGAAATCCCGAAAATATGATTGACCAGTTGTCTGTTGTCAATCCTCAATTTTAGGGGATTTCTAGAGTGTCTAGGAATTTCCCACAATTTTTCTATATTTTTTTGGGATTTTCTAGGATTTTCTAGCATTTTTTAGGATTTTCTAGGATTTTTTCTGATTTTTATTTTATTTTTTAAAATCATTTTCTGATTTTTTATTAAAAAATGTGATTCGGACCGGTTCGACCCGACCCACTCGGGTCGGAACCAGGCCCAGACTCGGACCCGCGCGACCGAGCCACCAAAACGACGCCGTCCCGCTTTTTTTTTTATTTTTCTATTTTTCGGATTTAATCCGACGGTTCCTATTGAACCACGTGGCTATTCTACGGCCACTGGATCTATTGACCAAAACTAACGGCTTAGATCAAAAGCCAACTATTCCCAAGCCGTTAGATCTGTTTACCTAATCCTACGGCCACGAATAGAACCCAAGACTCGATCTGGACCGTCCACCCTCACTAACCTAAACGACGTCGCTTAACCTCTAACCTAAACGGCACCTTTTCGACTTGTTTTAATTTTCTAAATTTACAACTATTTTCGGATATTCCTAATTATCAATCGGACGGTCATTATAAATTGGACTCGATTAACCTAGACCGTCCGAGCTAAGCTGACTCAACCTAACAAACTAACGGTCGAACCAACTCAGCATCCACGTGGACCAATCATATGTTGCCACCTAGACCTTTGACTCGTTGACCTGCCACGTGTGTGTCATCTTCAACCTCTCGACTACAACTACATGGACGGCTGAAAACCTCTGGCGACGATCCAACGGCAAAACCTCGACAGAATTACACAAGACCAGCACGAATCGACTCGCAGCGATCTCTAGTTTAACATATCTAAGAATCATGGCATCTAAGTCACGAAATCGCTAGTATCATGCAAAATGCTGAGTACGGCCATGGAAGTTTGATCGCACGTTTTACTCCAAACTATGGCAATTCAGTCACAGAATAGCATCAATAGAGGTTCAGAAGACTTACCTCGAGCTCCGATTGAGCTCGCATGGCCTAGATTAGGTTAGGCGAGAATGAACAGTGTTCGGCAATGAAGGTTGGATTTGAAGACTCGATTCAATGTGTTAAGACAAAACCGATGCAAAACAGATATGCGACGATGGTTAGTGAGGTCTAGGGAACAAAACGCACACTCTAGATGCGAGAATGAACAAGAGATACGTGAATCGTCATTGATGCACAGTGAGAAGCTCATAAACGCATCTCACATGTTCCCGCGGTTTCAGTTGGCGCAGCCGGCGGCGATTGCTTCATGGAGTACCAAGCGAGCTTCCTGCAACCTCCTTTGGCTTCGGTTTGACCGTAGAAGGCCCAACCAGTGCCCTCCAAATTCAAGCTCCACCCTCGACAATGGCGATGGAGGGTGAGCTCTCCCTCCTTCGTTCTCTTTCTCTGTTGATTCTGTTCAGCCTCTGCAACCGAATCAACCACCTTCTTTCTTCTAAAAGGATCAATTGGCTTTTATACGTGTTTGAAATTTTGGCGCCGAACAGGAGGGTTGAACCGGTGACTTTCGCACGTGCAATCACATGCGAAATGGTCATCGGACACCGGTGAACGTCCGAGACAAATTGGCCACTAATTCTGGTCACCCGATAATGCTAATTTCACTCAAATTCCACCTGCATTTGGCCCTGCGTTTGGTTTGAAAACAGCCGGTGGGTATTTGGCCTTCGCTGGTGCCGTTTCGATGGACCCAGATCGTCGAACCGGTCTCGATCGACGGAGAACTTCTTGGCCAACAAAGCGCCTCCATCAATTTCACCAATTGAAGCCGATTGATGGTCCAATTTTGCAATTAAAATTCACCTTCTAAACCTGCAATTGGCGCATGAAGTTTTGGGGAAGAAGACACTGTAGCGGACCGGTTCGACCGGTCCGACCGAGCGGTCTGACCGGTCTGAACCGGTTCCGACTTGAAATTTTCAAATTAAACCCAAATGGGTGGGGAATTTTTGCAATTAAACCTCAGAATCGAACTTAGGGCATGGAGTTTATCTAAAAATATGGTTTTTCCCAAAAGTTTATGTCAATTTCTACAAAGCCCTAAATTTATCCTTAATTGCAATTTGGCAAATCGTGAAATTGAAGACTCAAATGATCAAATTGGATAAAATCACCGATGCCAATTGATTCAAAATGATAAAAAGCATTGGGCAGTGACTTCAATTTGCAATGATAGTCCTTGTATTGAAAGTAATTTCAATTATGCCCAAAATTTAAGGACTAAAATGCAATTAAGTATGCAATTTTGCCCAATTCATGCAAGTGAGCAATTTGTGCAAATAATTGGGGTAAATTGCAATAAGGAACAATTAGATTGAATGTCAAGATCCTAAGAAATTCCAAAATTACAAATTAAAAGACTCAATTGATATTTTTTTACCAAATTTAATCATATGTGTAACAAAGGAACACCTAAAATTGAATTTGAATTGGGACTTTTTGTGAGGTCAAAAAGACAAAGGGTTTAAAATAAAAATATTGACCATTTTTTTCATATTTTTGTGACCTCGAATGCTATTTTTCTTGAATTTTCAAGTATTTTCCTATTTTCCAAAAATACTAAAAAATATGAAAAATTATTTTTTTGTCAAAAATGGTTCCTTAGGCTTGGCCAAGGCCACCAAAGTTGATTTTGTAATTGTTTGACTTTTTATGGATTTTTTTATGAATTTTCTAAGAATAGGCTAAAAAAGGCTGATCCAAAATTAGGTGTCAACAGCTGCCCCTCTTTGAGAGGAATCTCGCGAGAGGTTTCACTCAAAGATAGGTGACACCTAAGTCTAGATTGACTTTATTGGGGGATAGAAAAATGAATCTTGACATCCGATCTCTCTTGTCCCGCTAGTGAATGCTTTGTTCTATCTTTGCCAATGTGAGAGGGAGAGAGGCGGAATATAGATGCATGCCTGTCACACACCTGCCTGATGCTCATGCGGCAAGCGTGGTGCATAGCGGATTCAAGTGAATACCTAGGGACTCGTCTCTTGAGTATCCTAGGGCGGTTAAACTCTAGCCCGTATGGTAGGCCGAACCAAAATGAGATTCCTATTTGACAGGAACATGTGGATGATGCACCCGTTCTTTAGGGATTGTCAAAAGTTTTGATCCGTATGGTGGATCAAAACATGAATAGGACTCCTTCTGCTAGGAACCTATGGAAGACGCACCCGTTCTGTAGGGATTGTCGAAGATTTTTTATTCGTCAAGGGGATCGGGCCTTGAATAAGACTCATTTCTGCTAGGAACCTATGGATGACGCACCCGTTCTGTAGGGATTGTCGAAAATTTTGATCCATCAGGGGGATCAGGCCGTGAATAGGACTCCTTTCTGCTAGGAACCTATGGATGACGCACTCGTTCTATAGGGATTGTCGAAAATTTTGATCCGTCGGGGGGATCAGGCCGTGAATAGGACTCCTTTCTGCTAGGAACCTATGGATGACGCACCCGTTCTATAGGGATTGTCGACAACTAAGCTGATCCTATATCTTGAGGGATCAACGAGGGTTTATACAAATGAGGTGTACCTAACTTTTAGGCTTACCAAATGAGCTATTCTGGGTTTAGGGATTACCTAGAACCTTACAGAAAGCTGGTTCTGAAAATTGTCTTTTTGAAATGTGAGGTGTTGTTCTGGGATTTGGGAACTCCAAGTATCCTGAAGAAAACTCAAACCTGCAAAAACATTGATAAGATTTTTCTAGGATTTAGGGGTTACATGAAATCTCGCAGAAAGACGATTCGAAAGCTCTTCATCGCGGAGCAAAGTGTACTTCTTTGACTTGGGGCTGCCATGAGTCTCATAGAAGTCTAGACTTGAAAGTTCATTCCTCATTTGAAAAAGATATCAGTCATCTCGAGGTAATGATAATTACAATACAAGCAAAGTTTTACTTTGTCCTATTGATGTGAATCGCTGCGAAAACTGATCGTTCTACGAAGATCCAAGGGTTGCGAATTGCTAACCTTAACCCCCAATCGAACCTGTGATTGGTAACCTCGGTATGAGCATGACCTGTTGACGAACCTATGTCAACCAATCCACGCTATAGACGCCATGAACAAGAAAATTCGCGATCTTGCTTGATAAGTCGATCGATCGCCACAAGGAAAGCCTTGATAAGATCTAGTCTTCAAGAGAACTTGAAGAAGAGAAAACCTCTCTGTATAAAATTCTGAATTAATGTTATGTTTTCAGAAACTCATAAGCACCCTTATATATGGTGCTAACCCTAAAAGGAAAAAATTACAAAAATACCCTTAATTAATAAAAATTTGCCTAAAAATAGAAAAATGCCTAAAAGTCCATCTAAATGATGCCGAATGGTTGAAATTCATCGTAGTTCATGGCCAAAGGCCATGAGTATTGATCAGGACGCCGTTTCTCTTCAGCTGACCAAATTTGAGCTCATTCGGAGCTCGTTAGCTCTAAATCCGTTCAGAATTCGCGAGGCTAAATGTAATCATGTTGCGTCAAGGAGCTTCAGAATCTTCAATTCTCGAATCAAGATCACCTCCACTCCAAAGATCTTGAACCATGATGCCGATAGCTTGCTTGAATTCCCTCGCTCTCGCTCGAGTAATTGGACCAAGCGGATAGAACAACGAGTCCCTAGCACCTCTTCCTCAATATGGTTCGATGTCCACATCATTCCCTCCGCCGTGCAAAGGATTTGCCCTCAAATCATCACCTGCATCAAAAAGAGTCAAGTCAGTAACATTAAAAGTAGCACTAATGCCATACTCACCTGGAAGATCAAGCTTGTAGGCATTGTCATTGACCCTCTCCAACACCATGAATGGTCCATCCCCGCACGGTAATAACTTAGAACGTCGTTGCTCGGGAAAAAGTTCCGTGCGCATATGAACCCAAACCCAATCGCCAGGTTCAAACACTACTTTCTTACGCCCTTTGTTGGCTTGCTTTGCATATTGTTCTGTCTTGTGTTCAATATTCAGCCGTGTCTTTTCATGCAATGTCTTCACAAACTCGGCCTTCTTAGCACCATCTAAATCCACACGCTCTTCAACAGGCAAAGGAGTTAAATCTAACGGAGTTAATGGATTAAAATCATAGACAACCTCAAACGGTGTGAATTTAGTAGCAGAATGCACGCTCCGATTATATGCAAACTCAACATGCGGTAAACAATCTTCCCAAAACTTAATGTTCTTCTTAATGATAGCACGTAACAATGTCCCTAAAGTCCTATTAACTACTTCAGTTTGACCATCAGTTTGTGGATGACAAGTAGTAGAGAATAAAAGTTGTGTACCTAATTTCTTCCACAATGTCTTCCAAAAGTAGCTAAGAAATTTAGTATCTCGATCAGAAATAATAGACCTAGGCATGCCATGCAAACGCACAACCTCACAAAAGAACAAGTCAGCAACATGTGATGCATCATCGGATTTATGACATGGTATAAAATGAGCCATTTTTGAAAACCGATCTACAACCACATAAATAGAATCCTTACCATGCTTAGACCTAGGCAATCCTAACACAAAATCCATAGAAATATCAACCCAAGGATGCGTCGGGATTGGCAAAGGCGTATACAAGCCATGTGGTTTAGTTGTAGACTTAGCCTGTTTACATGCAATGCACCTTTCACAAACACGTGTGACATCTCGTTTCATATGTGGCCAATAAAAATGTTCATGCAGCACTTCATAAGTTTTATTGATTCCAAAATGCCCCATTAAACCACCACTATGCGCCTCTCGCACCAACAACTCTCGCAAAGAGCATCTAGGCAAACATAACTTGTTTTCACGAAAGAGATAGCCATCATGCCTATAGAATTTTTCAAACGCAGCATGCTCACAAGCTTCAAACACTCTTCCAAAGTCATCATCATCAGTATATATCTCTTTGATATGCTCAAAACCTAGGCACTTTGCTCCTAAAGTAGTTAGAATTGCGTACCTTCGAGAAAGTGCATCGGCTACCACATTTTCCTTACCTTTTTTGTACTTGATTACATATGGAAAAGTCTCGATGAACTCCATCCATTTAGCATGTCTTTTGTTCAACTTTTGTTGTCCCTTCAAGTACTTTAATGTCTCGTGGTCGGTGTGGATCACAAATTCCTTTGGCCACAGGTAATGTTGCCAAGTCTCCAAAGCTCGCACCAAAGCGTACATCTCCTTATCGTAAGTTGGATAATTCAATGTTGCTCCGCTTAACTTCTCGCTGAAATAAGCTATGGGATGTCCTCCTTGCATCAACACAACTCCAATTCCTGTACCAGAAGCATCGCATTCTATTTCAAAAGTAGCACTGAAATTTGGTAAAGATAACAAAGGAGCATTAGTTAACTTATCCTTCAATAGATTGAATGCTCTCTCTTGCTCTTCTCCCCATGCGAAACCCACGTGCTTCTTGATGACCTCGGTTAAAGGTGCGGCGATAGTGCTGAAATCCTTTACAAATCTGCGATAGAAACTGGCTAAACCATGAAAGCTGCGCACCTCTCCTACAGTCTTAGGTGTCGGCCATTCTTGGATCGCTTTCACCTTTTCTTCATCAACCTATATTCCATCAGCACCAACAACAAACCCTAGAAATACTAATTTGTTAGTCACAAAAGAGCATTTCTTCAGATTAGCATATAGTTGCTCGACCCTTAAAACCTGTAAAACAGCTCGCACATGTTCAATATGGTCATTAAGGCTTCGACTATATATCAAAATATCATCAAAATAGACAACCACAAATCGACCAATAAAAGCACGCAGAACATGATTCATAAGTCGCATGAAAGTACTAGGTGCATTAGTTAAACCAAATGGCATGACTAACCACTCATACAACCTATATTTGGTCTTAAATGCAGTTTTTCATTCATCCCCTTCTTTCATTCTAATCTGATGATAACCACTTTTCAGATCAATTTTAGTAAATATGCAAGCTCCATGTAACTCATCTAACATGTCATCTAATCTAGGAATAGGATGTCGATACTTTACCGTAATATTATTGATTGCTCGGCAATCGACACACATTCGCCAAGTCCCATCCTTCTTTGGCACTAACAAAACAGGAACAACACACGGGCTAAGACTTTCTCGCACATATCCTCGTTCCAGTAATTCACTAACTTGCCGCTGAAGTTCCTTTGTCTCCTCGGGATTACTTCGATATGCGGGTCGATTAGGTAATGGCGCACTAGGTATCAAGTCGATTTGATGCTCTATGCCTTGAATCGGTGGTAGACCTCCAAGAACCTCATCAGTAAAGACATCATCAAATTCCTGCAATAAAGACACGACAGAACTAGGCAAACTCGGGTCAAGATCGTTAGTAGTAAACAATGCCTCCTTGTACAAAAGTACAAGTATCGGTCGGTCCAGAACCAAAGCTCTCCTCACTTCACTCGATCTTGCATAAAAATTCTTTTCTCTCTTTTCTTTTCTCTCTGCTTTTCCCTCGGCTTTTACCACTCTGTTTTTCTCTGTCTCTCTTTTTCCTTGCGTCTCAGACTCTCTACGCAAGCTCTCAGTTTTCTCACTTTTTCTCTCTTTCTCAGCCTCACGTTGTAGTTTCAATTGATCTTCATACACCTCAGTATGTGTCATTGGCACTAAAGTGTAAGTCTTCTGATTCATCACCAATGAATATCGGTTAGTGTATCCATCATGATGTTCCCTCCGATCATACTGCCATGGTCTACCAAGTAAAAGATGTCCCGCTTGCATAGGTACAACATCACACACCACCTCATCTTTATATCGCCATATCTCAAATGGAACTAGGACTTGCTTCGAAACTTTCACTTCACCACTATCATTCAACCACTGAAGTCTATATGGTCTAGGGTGCTTTGTAGTTTTCAATCCTAGTTTCTCCACCATAGTACAACTTGCCACATTTGTACAACTACCTCCATCAACAATTAAACTACAAATCTTACCATTCACCAAGCATCTTGTATGGAACAAGTTATCACGTTGCTGGTGATGCTCCTCCTCCTTGACTTGCACACTAAGAGAACGTCTAACCACCATCAATTCACCCTTGACTGGCATCTCGACATCGCTACAGTCCTCTAATGGCGGCATGACATCATCATCTTCATCCCTGTCACTTTCAGATTGAACATCTCCAGGCCCAGTCATTATCATCACCCTCCTATTAGGGCATTGATTTGCCATATGACCCCTACCTAAACACTTGAAACATTTAATTTCACGAGCTCTAGTGTTAGGATTTTCAATTTTACCTGAAGCCGGATTCGAACCAACTCTGCCATCTTTCTCCTTCTCCCTTGAAGTTTCAACCTTGGTGTTATTTCCCTTCCATTTCGGCTTCTCGTCTCTCTTCCAATTGGGTTTCCAATTCGAGCTTGAACCTCCACCACTCCTGTAATTTCGTTCCAACTTCAATTGCCTCTCTACTTTGATAGCTTTGTCCACCAATTCTTCCAACTCGACATAATGTTGCAGCTCTACCACTCTTGCTATATCTCGGCTCAAACCACATAAGAATCGTGACATAGTAGCTTCGCGATCCTCTACCACATTAGCACGGATCATGGAAATCTCCATCTCTTTATGGTACTCTTCCACGCTCTTGTTACCTTGTGTGAAATTTTGCAGTTTATGAAACAAGTCTTTGTGGTAATGACTTGGTATGAAGCGCTTCCTCATCACCGCTTTCATCTCATCCCACGTTTCTACCGATCTCTCACCATTGCATCTCCTGCTATTCACAAGTTGATCCCACCAAATAATAGCATAATCAGTTAATTCAACAGCTGCAATTTTACCTTCTTGAGCTCCGAATATCGCTGGCAGTCAAATACCATCTCCATTCGTTTCTCCCATTCTAGGTATGCATCAAGATCATTCTTTCCTTGGAAAGATGGAATCTTCATCTTGATATTGCTAAGCTCATCATCTTCTCGATGTCTGAACTCTCGGCGTCTGTTTCTCCTCCCAAATCTGCCATCTCGGTCATCTTCTGTATCAGACACATATTCATCGTCAAATTGTCGCTGCCATCTGGGTTGCGCCCTAGGCTCATCTCGCTGATTTTGTGGCATCCCTCGTGGTCGCTCTTGTTCACCATCAAGCCTCGTCTCACACCTCACAACTCGGTTGCTAAGAGCTTCAAGTTGTAAGCTGAACTGCTGGATGCCTGTTAAAATCGCATTATCCCTTGGATTGGTGCCATCCTCCCTTTGATTTACGCTTTCTTGGTCTGCCATGATTTTTTTTTAACCTGCAAGAAAATGTTAGAAATAAAAGAAATCTCACCACACTCCCTCACGTGTTTCGCTCAATCTAGGCTTTTTCTTTCCTCATTTAAACTCACACACTCTTGCCTTTTTCCTCTCGTTTCTCTTCTTTCAAGCTCTTTATCAGACTAGAATTCCATTCTCACAAGCTCCTCATAATAGTCAACTAAACCACCAAGCAAGATCAATTCAGCAATATACTGCTCAATTCAGCAATTCAGCAACTTTTGCTAGATTTGAATTCAGGTTAATGTTTGCTGCTATTTTTTTTCCTATTCGGTCCAATTAACAATAATAATAACTTGATTTTTTTCAGCCTTTTTTTTCAAATTTTTTTATCGATTTTTTTTTCACCGATACTCTTTTTTTGTTTTTTTTTTCACTGATTTTTTTGGCTGAATTTTTTTTTTGACGAACTCAATACAATCAAAACAACTAGGACCGAAAACCTTAATTTTATAAACCCTAGATCCCCAATTCAGAATCCTAATTCGATTAGTAACAGATCCCCAATTCTATAAACCCTAATTTTATAAACCCTAGATTGCTGAATTAAAATTAGTAAAAGTAAGATAATAGCTAGATCTTGTAGAACCAGCTCTGATACCAGATGATGTGAATCGCTGCGGAAACTGATCATTCTACGAAGATCCAAGGGTTGCGAATTGCTAACCTTAACCCCCAATTGAACCTGTGATTGGTAACCTCGGTATGAGCGTGACCTGTTGATGAACCTGTGTCAACCAATCCACGCTATAGACGCCACGAACAAGAAAATTCGCGATCTTGCTCGATAAGTCGATCGATCGCCACAAGGAAGCCTTGATAAGATCTAGTCTTCAAGAGAACTTGAGAAGAGAAAACCTCTCTGTATAAAATTCTGAATTAATGTTATGTTTTCAGAAACTCATAAGCACCCTTATATATGGTACTAACCCTAAAAGGCAAAAATTACAAAAATACACTTAATTAATAAAAATTCGCCTAAAAATAGAAAAAGGCCTAAAAGTCCATCTAAATGATGCCGAATGGTTGAAATTCATCGCAGTTCATGGCCAAAGGCCATGAGTATTGATCAGGACGCCGTTTCTCTTCAGCTGACCAAATTTGAGCTCATTCGGAGATCATTAGCTCTAAATCCGTTCAGAATTCGCGAGGCTAAATGTAATCATGTTGCGCCAATGAGCTTCAGAATCTTCAATTCTCGAATCAAGATCACCTTCACTCCAAAGATCTTGAACCATGATGCCGATAGCTTGCTTGAATTCCCTCGCTCTCGCCCGAGTAATTGGACCAAGCGGATAGAATAACGAGTCCCTAGCACCTCCTCCTCGATATAGTTCGATGTCCACATCACCTATGCAATTATGCAAAGTGGTTTAGGACGCTAGAGGTTATCCAAGACATCTCAAAGCATACAAAGATGATCAAGAATCCTTGTAAGGAAAATCCTAGGTCAAACAATTTGAAGTTCCAACCAAAGCTTACTTTCAAGCATTCTATTGGAACGACTCCGTCAAAAAAGGCTTCTTACCAATTCTTTGACTTTGGTCTTTTATAACAAAAGCACTCGAATTTCCTAATAACCTATACCTGGGTTTTCGGGGCCATTCGCAGCGCATATATTTCGATTGCTCGGGAGGTCTTTACGGGACCGTAATGTTGGGTTTGGACATGGTTTCCAAAGGGGGACTCACTCTCTGAGTCAGGTCTTTTTGAACGAAAAATTTTCTTCATCTGCTATGGGTCTACAAGTCAAGAACCCTGCAAAAAATTACAAAGAAATAATATTGCTCGTACCTCTTCGGGCTAAGGTATATATCAACCTAGGCGTCTTAGTCAGAAAAGACTGCAAAGGTTTGTAACGTTGGAAGGATTGGGGACCAAAAAAGGCTTATTTTTAGCCCGGAATCACGAAGGGTTTGACATTGGTGATCATTGCCGATCAGTCCTCTGTTCCATCCCGGATTGATAATTCTTCGAATGACGCCTTTAGTCTTCTTGCTATTACGCGTCTTGAGAACGAGTCTATCCTTTGAAAGACATTGCTCGCCGTTCTGGTAATTGGCTACAATTCCATTTGAAGGGTAGCTTCTTATTACACAAGTCTTGAAGGTTCTTCATCATCTTGAAATTTGTTGGGGAGGTTGAAATATCCTGTAATCCCTTGATATCCCCAAAATTTTGCCTTATGATCCTCCAGTATTTTGGTGGAGATCGGCTATGTTCTTGTCAGGCTTTTGATTTCTTTACTAATACATGGGGATTCGACTTTTTTCTCCTTTTTTCGATCCCGCCTTTTCTTTGTCTTTTCCTAAGAACTAAGATCTTTGATCGTTCTTTGAGGCGCGTGACTTGAATCCCATTCTGTCTTGAATACCTCACTTTCTGAGACTCGCGCGTAACTCTTATTTTTGAGCTTTCATGTCCATCGGTGTCTTGTTCATCCTTCCCCTGGGACTATACAATGATCACCAACAAGGGCATATGAAACGAATGTGTAGGCTCAAATTGGTTATACAATGGATATAAGTGTGTAGGGTAGAGAAACGAACATCTCTCCGTCATCCTAAGGTGCCTGGATCAACATATATCAACACACGAAGATTGATGTTAGTCCGAGCAAAAAGATTTCTAACCATTTACATGTTCATGCCACTGGACGGCTTTTGTACAACCCCAATGCGGGGCGGCTCTTGACAGGGTTTAGAAATGAAAATCGTTGCTCAAAGGGTTTGTCAATGATTACCTGCAGTGTTTATGGATAAGAATGAATGCCTCCGTCATCCCAATCCATGTAATCGATGCGAAAGGCTCTTATATCCTCAAGTTCGGGCTTTTCTATCCCCATACCTCTCTCATCTCTCGAGTATGTATAGGACGTGTTTGGATTAGGTTTGCCTTTCATCTGGAGGAACATCCCTGCTAGATAGTCTAAGCAAGCTATGCTTTGGAAAAATCACTTTGTTTTTCTCCAGGCATTTTACTCCACAGGGGATTTTAATGATGCATCATGTACACTTTGACCATGCTTGGACAACCTCTGGTTCTAACAGGTGTGCAATAAGTGTCAAGAATTCATTTTTCAAAAACGAGGTTTATTTCTAAATTCGTCCATATGATTATTCATTCTCCTGCCCTTTTCATCTTACAGGGGGTGAGAGACTTTACGGTGTTTTTTCTTTATTGTCTTCTGTCTTCATCAGGCATTCCTGCATGTAAAATAGAATAGACATTCCCGTGAGTGAAAAATGGTTTAACCCTTGATGGAATAGATACATATCACCTGGTTCTTGATGTCGAGGACTCTTCTGTCTGGGGTCCCACTTGAATGAATCCGATTTTTAGTCTATTTTTTGGAACCCTGCAAAATGGAACACATGCTAATGTATGCACGGATGCATGGTATGCTTATGTGATGACCGTCATGGTGACTCAGATCGTTTCGGGACAAGCCACATAATCAATATCTGATTTCATTTCAAGGATAATATTTCTTCACAGCATCTGAATTTACAAGATGCCCTAATCCTTCTTCTCCTTCAGAATTTACAAGAATTAACGCTCCTCTTGTGAGAATTTTCTTGACAATATAAGCGCCTTCGTAATTCGGGGTAAACTTGCCTCCCGGATGGACAGTATTTGGCAGAGTCTTCTTTACCACCAAGTGATTCACTTCAAAACTTCTGGCTCTAACTTTCCGATTAAATGACTTGGCCACCCTCTTTTGGTAACCCTGACCATGACAGATTGCTCTAAGACGTTTCTCGTCTATCAAATTCAGCTGTTCACATCTGTGTTTGAGATACTCTATCTCGGAGAATTTAGCATCTGATAAGATTCTCAAAGAGAGAACCTTAACCTCTACTGGCAGGACAGCTTCCATCACATATACCATAGCATAAGGAGTTGCCCATGTAGAAGTTCTGATCGAAGTTTGATATGCCATTAAGGCGAAGGGTAGCCTTTCATGCCAATCCCTATAATTTTCTACAGTCTTAGCCAGGATCTTTTTTATATTCTTGTTAGCCTCTTCTACTGCCCCATTCATTTGCGGGAGATAATGGGAAAAATTAAGATGTCGAATACCAAAGCGATCCAGCAGATCATCGACAATTTTGTTGTTCAGGTTGGACCCATTATCTGTGATGATCGCTTGAGGGGTACCATATAGAGAGATTATGTCTCTCTTAATAAACCTTGTGTCGCGACCCGTCCGAAGGCGGACGCGGCTAATGGATTACCGATCGCGGGTCTTGGATCGGCGCGAGCCCTCCCGGGCCCATACCAAATCGCGGCGGGAGTATTTTTCAGGAGGATTCGACGATAAGAGTCGATCGCTTTCGACCTTAGTGTGGTCGTGGTGGCATGTGCAACTTGTGCATGCATTTGGAGTCGCCACCGGTCTTTCTTGGAGGGTAGACCGGAAACCTTACTGATCGATTGAGAGAGATCGATCAGTTCTACGGAACCAGAGATTTTGGGTTCAGGGACTTGGTTACGCTGGTGTCGTTACCAACGCCCTTTCGGTACCTAACGCGAGTGATTTTCCTAACTAGGATTTCATGCAGGCGCAATTTTGGGTGAGGTAAGTCTGACTTTGCACATTAACCAGTTTAACATGCTCACGTAATCATAATAAATAAATAGATGTCAATCACATAAACATCTATCCTACGTGGTGATCATGGAATTATGATTTAATGGGTCTCGAGCCAATGAGACCACATTTAATCATTTTAATATTTTAATAACGGAGAGCCGCTCTTCGCTTCTTCTTGGTTTCTTGAACTCTTCAAGAATTGGGCCCCAAAGAGCTCGCCGACTTAAAAGGCTCCTCCACGTAATCCTCGTAGCATTTACATCAATAATTGACTATGCTAAAAATAAAGATTACATGAAAAATAAAAGGAGTACGCAGCCTCCATTTAATAATTACAACCCCAAATATATAAATAATCATCATACATTCATATATACATCAATCACATTGATTAGGGATTTTTCCATGATCACCACCCTTTCACGTAAGTAATAAATTCACAATTTAAAACTTAGGAAGGCACAATAAAAATTCTACGTTGAATCATATTCAGAATTTTTACGTAAAATAAGATAGCCATAAATTTTCGATTCAAAATTGATTTAGTCTCAATTTTTGCTACGTTGATTAATTTATCATATAAAATAATCAATCTCCATTAGCCATGTAAGACGAACAATTCGTTAATACATATTGGCCATAGTATTGCAAAAATTGCAAAAAATCAATTAAATGCACGAAAACACCTAAGGATTGGCTCTGATACCACTGTTGGGATCCACGTAACACGTAGCGGAAATAAATAACAACCCATACATGTATCTCCAGAGGCGTACTTCGTGCATTTCAATCGAAAAAAATCACAAAGTCTCAAAGGGAGTAAATAGATTACCTCTCGTAGCGTGCTTGAACGGAGATGTCGGTTCGATGTTCTTCGATCTCAGCCTCCACAAGTGTTAGGCATCTAGTTCGGACGCACCACCAATTGACGAACGGGGAGACGACTAATAACTCCACAACAATTGTGCTAGCAATATGCGGAATCAATATTCCGAACTTAGTATATTTTGCTCACTCAAGATTATGAGAATATAGAGAGTGTTTGTGTTCTTCTCTCTAAGCTCTCAAAAATTTGCACACTCTACAAAATGTCTCTCTCTTCAACCTCAAAACTCTTGCCATCCTTTTATAGCCAAAAATACCTTCCAATAAATTGTATTTAAAAATAGCACTACAATTATAAATTCTATCTAAAAATAGCACTCACAAATAAATGACATTTAAAAATAGCACTAACAATAGCACTCACAATTTATAATACAAAAATGCTATTTAAAAATAGCACTAACAATAGCACTCACAATTTATAATACAAAAATGCTATTTAAAAATAGCACTAACAATTATAAATTCTATCTAATAATAGCACTCACAATTTAGGATAAATAAATGCCATTTAAAAATAGCACTAACAATAGCACTCACAATTTATAATACAAAAATGCTATTTAAAAATAGCACTAGCAATAGCACTCACAATACAAAAATGCTAAAAAAAAAAGCACTAACAAAGGTGTTAAAAATAATAACCATTATTATTATTACAAGAGTTAAAGAGGTTACCAAACAGTACAAATATGCATAATGTATAAATACGTATGACGTATAAATACGTAGAGCATACGTATACATCCGTGAAACCGGGGACTAATTGAAAGAAAAATGTGCAATTAAGCCCTTTTGGTAAAAATTGATTAAATTGGAGGGCAAATTGACCTAATTGCACTTTAAGACTTTAGAATCCAATGTCATAGCTTATAAAAAGTGAGAATTGAAAACTAAAAGACTCGAAAAGGATTTTTTTTTTTTTTTTTAGGCTCGGTTCGGGTTTATGTTTGTGAAGGAACATAGTGACCCGAGCCGAATTTTTGAGATTTAAAGTGACACACTTGAAGAGGAAATTAAAACAAAATTATCGAATATTTTTGGGTATTTTTCTGACCACGAATGGTATTTTTCTGATTTTTTGGGTATTTTTATAATTAAATAAACTCGAAAAATATTAAAAATACCGAAAAATATTTTTTGTTCAAAATTGGTTCCTAAGGCTAAACCAAGGCTTCCAAAGTTGATTTTGTAATTTTATGACCTTTTTTGATATTTTTAATTAATTTTAAAGAATAAAAATCACAATAATAAATGGTAAAAAATCAGGTGTCAACAGCTGCCCCTCTTTGAGAGGAATCTCGTTAGAGGTTTCTCTCAAAGATAAGGTGGCACCTGATTCCTAACCGACTCAACTGGGAAAATGAGAGAAGAAATGTTATGACATCGGATCCTTAAGCCTATTGATAAAAGCTCAAATCAATCTCCGGTTTGCTCTAACAATTTGAACATGGGCCGGAGTGAGAGAGGCTTACCTGAAGCTCACCTGTCGAATGCTGCCGGTTGCGACGACTTTCAAGAAGATGCCTAGGACTCGTCATTCAGAATATCCTAGGGAGATTAAGCTCTGACCTGTATGGTAGGTCATACCATGATGGGATTCCTAACTGGTAGAAACCTAAGGAAGGCGCATCCCACGCTTTGGGATTTGCCAAGGATTTTGATCCGTATGGTGGATCAGACCTTTGTGTTGATCCTTACTGTGATATTTATCAATGAGTTGACCCTTATGGCGGTTTCTACCAATGAATTGACCCTTATGGCGGTTTCTACCATATGTGACCCTTCAGGCGGTTTCTACCATTAATGTGATCCTTCAGGCGGTTTCTACCTTGGTTTGACCCTTCAGGCGGTTTCTACCTTGAGTTGACCCTTTAGGCGGTTTCTACCTTTGTTTGATCCTTCAGGCGGTTTCTACCTTGATTTGACCCTTCAGGCGGTTTCTACCTTTGATTTGACACTTAAGGCGGTTTCTACCTTTGTTTTGACCCTTGAGGCGGTTTCTACCTTTGATTTGACCCTTCAGGCGGTATCTACCATTGATTTGACCCTTCAGGCGGTATCTACCATTGTTTTGACCCTTCAGGCGGTATCTACCATTGATTTGACCCTTCAGGCGGTATCTACCATTGATTTGACCCTTCAGGCGGTATCTACCATTGTTTTGACCCTTCAGGCGGTTTCTACCTTTGTTTTGACCCTTCAGGCGGTATCTACCTTGTGTTTGCTTTGAAAAGGGGTCTCATGACGAGGGTTCTCCACGTCCGATGAGACTGCCTAAATTTTGAAAAGGGGTCCTGAGACGAGGGTTCTCCACGTCATGCGAGGACCGCTTGATTTTTTGAGAAGGGGTCCTAGGACGAGGGTTCTCCACGTCATGCTAGGACTGTTTGATATTTTTGAAAAGGGATCCTAGGACGAGGGTTCTCCACGTCATGCTAGGACTGCTTGATTTTGAAAAAGGGGTCTCATGACGAGGGTTCTCCACGTCCGATGAGACTACCTGATTTTTGAAAATGGGTCCTAAGACAGGGGTTCTCCATGTCTGATAGGACTTTTTCTTATTTTGAAAATGGGTCCTGGGACGAGGGTTCTCCACGTCCGCTGGGATTGTTTGATATTTTGAAAAGAGGTCCTGGGACGAGGGTTCTCCACGTCAAGCTAGGACTGCTTGATTTTGAAAAAGGGTCCCGGAACAAGGGTTCTCCACGTCTGCTGGGACAGTTTGCCGACTTCTTTTGGAAAAGGGTTCTATCATCATCCCTTCTTTTGAAAGATCTCGAAATTTGTCGGGAATTCAGTTTTGAAGCAGTGAAAGATTTTATCTTGACAAAGCTTCACTTGGGTCTGTTGAGGCGACATTCTGGGAGCTGGGTTCTCCAGGTATCCTGCAGAAGTTTGAGCCTGAAAGATTTTTCTTCACCAAGAAAACGTTAGTAATCTTTGTGAAGAGCACGGCTGTCCATTTGACAAAAACCGTATGACTTAAGTTTTAATCGTGAAATGTGCATTTTGATGCTGGAGGTTATCCAAAGCATTCTTGCAGCATGCAAATGTGATCACAAATCCCTTGTACGGAAAATCTGGATCCAACAATTTGAAGATTCCAAAAAGAATTTGCTCAAAACATCAATTGGAATATTTCTCGACAATGAGGTCTTCTCACCTGTTTTGAGATAATGGTTTTTATAGGGGATGCACTCAATTCCCTACTAACCTGTGCCTAGGTTTTAGGCTCATTCGCAGCGCATACATTTTGATCGGTCGGGAGGTCTTCCACGGGATCGTAATGTTAGGCTTGGATATTGGCTTTCAAGGGGGACTCGCTTTGGAGTCGAGGCCATTGAATTAAAGTCTTCACCATCTGCTCCGGGTTTACAAGTCGAGAACCCTGCAAAATGAGAAAGAAATAGTCTTGCTCGTACCTCTTCGAGCTAAGCTATATGTTAACCCAAGTGTCTTAGTCAGAGAAGACTGTTTCAGGGTTATGATGTTGGTAGGATTGGGGACCGAAAAAGGCTTATTTTTGGCTCAGAATTCATGAGGGGTTTGACGTTGGTGATCATTGCAAATCTGCCACCTGCCCTTTCCTCTCTGCATCTTCAGTCTTTGGGGGTGTGCGCCCATTTTTTTAGGTGTGCACAAGTTCTTTAGAGAACGTCTCTCGTCGCATTAAGAGACTGATGACTCTGTCTGCGTCTCTGCTCCACGCTTGACACCATTTGGGGAGTAGTCTTTTTATCTGACTCCTTTAGGGATTTCCTCTTTTCTCATCCGGCTTCATTGCAGATCAATCAAACAACTTACACGAGCATCGGCCTTGCTTTTACCAGGTACTTTGCTTTTTCTTGATGCTGGGGATTTTCTGATAATTTTTTATCATCATTTTTTGAAATCCCGTTTTTCTCATATTCAGGAGACCGTGTTAGACATATGACCAAAGGTCTAACAAGGTTAAGCATTAAATTAGGAATTTCTTCGCAAACCCTAAGTCTGGAGCTCTTCCGTTTCTGAAGTGATGCTTTGTCTTGAAATTTGCAATGATCAACAACGGGTTTATGAAATGAATTTGCAGGCTCAACTTGGCTGTGCAAATGATAAACATGTGTGGGATAGAGAAATGAACGCTTCTCGTCATCCTATGGCACTTGGATTACCATATAAACAACACACAAAGATTGATGTTAGTCCGAGCAAGAAAATTTCTAACCATTTTCTCCTGATGCTGCTGGACTCACCTCCATTTTGCCCCGATGTAGGGTGGTTCTTGACTGGGTTGAGAATGAAAAGCGCCGTTCAAAGGGGTTATCAACGGTCACCCGTAGTGTTTGGGGGATATGAAACGAATGCCTCCGTCGTCCCAACCTATGTAATCGCTGCGAATGATCCCTACTTCCGTAGGTCCAGATTTTGCTGTCTGATTCGCTTCACTTCTCTCTTAAGTGTGTATAGGACGTGTTTGGACTAGGCTTTGCCTCTCGTCTTTTGAGAAAACGTCCTTTTGAGAGTTTTGAACAACTTTTGATTGGAAAAAATCTCTTTCATTTTCTCCAAAAATTTTACCCGTCAAGGGGATTTTATGATGCACCATGCATGTTCTTATTCATGTTCAGACAACCTCCTATTTTAAAACATGAATGCCAATGAAGTTTGAATTCTATGTCTTTTCTAGACATTAGATTCTGAAAGCTTTTCTTTTTCTCTCTGTTTTTTATTTAACATCTTCAATGGATTGGGGAAAGGGATACTTACCTGTCCCCCGCGGCTGGAGATCCCTGAAAATGCAGAAGAAACATGTTAGTGTACGTTCGCGAATTTTTCAAAAAAATTAGAACGATACATCTTACCCTTGGTCGTGTACTCCAACGGGTAATTCATGGGGTGTGAAAACCTGTTTCACCTTGCTGGCGATCCCCTGTCAAAGACAGGAATTAGTTGTTAGTTTGCGTTCCAAAATTCAAGGGAAATTGGAACGATACAGCCTTGTTCTTGCTTTGTGTTTCCATTTGAACACAAACTCGCGGCTTGCAGGATTTGGTCCTCTATCTTGTGGTCTTGATCCCTCCGTTTGGTTGGCGATGAATCATTCTCAAGGATTTGCCCCAGAGAAGATCCATTTGTGTTTTTGGGCGCACTCTAGCGCCATTCTTCAAGGTTCCTTTTATTCAAGGAAAAAAAGAAGAAGATTTTATCACATTGCATGTCAAAGCATGTGACGTAGGTGCGATACTTTTTACCATCCACTAGGTCTTATAATCAAAGATCATCTCTTGGAATCCTGACTTCTAAGGCCAATGATTCTATTCGCCTCCCTGTTAGCGTGCTCTTTTCATTTGAGGCTTTCAGCGTCAACTACTTCCTGTAAAATGAGTAAAGACTCATGTTAGGCATGTGGTCCTCGAAGACCAAATTGGAACGATACAAGGTTACCATTTACCCAAATTCGTATCTTGGGGTTTGATTCTGATGCGGCCGACTCTGTTATTGCATCCATTGACTTTGCCAGAGGAGAAACGTCCGGCGTACAAATGATTCACTTGCCCCAGTTAGGCATGGTTTTGCTGTTTGCCATCTCTGGATTCGATGACCTTGGTCTGATGCGCTTTCATGGGGGATCATGAGAGTTTACCCCCGGTTTGGCTCCTCAAATCAAATGGGGGGAACCTGCTCCCATTGATTTTTGCAGATTCTGATCATCCATCTCGATTGTCAGAGTCCTTGATCAATTTTATCTGTCTCAAGACAGCTTGATATTCTTGGGATTCGTCATGTGGCGGTTTGGTGATTCTCTCGATCACAGTCGCCATTTGAGGTATTTGATGTTCCCTGTTTGTTATTTGAAAACATTACATCCTGCGTCCTCTGCTCTTGATCATCATCTGAGAGGAAAAAGAAAGGAAGCATTATTCCCATATCAAGAAAATAATCATTTTGGAACGATACGTCATTTTACACTTGATTTGCATTCCGTTTTGATGTTGCATATTGATATGCACAACATCTATCAAATTCCTCCATCCGTGCTTGAAGGTATTTGCAACGCCTACGGTTCATTTGCCCCAGCTGGGCGACATCTGTTTTGTCATTTGAATGCATGAGCTTTTGGGTGCATTGTCTCTTTTATCACCTGAGATAAAAAAAAAATGGAGAAAAACTTATCCCCAGATCTGATTAAAAATCAATTAGGAACGATACGTCCTTTCACCAAACAAGTGGCTCTGCGGCCAAATGTATTTTGCACTGAAGGGACGAATTCCACTATGCTCCACGGGTTTGGGGAATTTGCCCCCATTTTCGATAGAAATGAGCCTTATCAAGATGTATACAATACAAATAGATCCCTAATACAATCAATCTAAGGGACGAGATAGAGAGGATCTCAGCAAAATTAATCTTATACAAGAGAACTAAGAATGTCAAATCAATCAAAGGAATGTGGTCCGAACACTTGGAGATGCCCCAGTTCCAGTCTTCGAGATGTGACTCCAGGATCACCGATTTTTTTTAGGTGGTTTTAGATATACCAACCATCTAAAGACATGCACATGAGACAAGTGAGGATAAAACTTCTAAAAATCAAAGGATTTGGCACCTAAGGTCAAGGTTCCCACCTCGAGTTCTAGAAAGAGCCGATTCCATTGCACAACTATCGTTGCATTGGGACTCGATGCATAGTTCGAAGTGAGCGGAATTGAAAAGTGGATTACCCCATGTTTTTACTCACGGAGATTCCATTTTCAATTCCTTCTATTGTTTTCCTAAATAGGGCGCCCGAGGTTTTAGGCGCGGTTGTGTGTGTCCATGTGTCGTGATCACCACAATGCGAGTCATGCACAACCGTTTATCAATCGGTGCTTCAAATCATCCATACAACATACATTCCTACGCCAACCTGCATAAAACAATGTTAATCACGGACTACACCCCTTATCTCTCCAATCTGCAAAAACATATAACACCTACCATGAGCGGACTTACCTCACCTTCAAGAGCGCCTGTAGGGTTAGAAAAATCACTCAACGTTTTAATTACGGCCTAAGTCCACTTGGGGTCTAGAACCATAGGTTCTAAAACAAGTCCCCAGCGGAGTCGCCAGCTGTCGCGACCCGTCCGAAGGCGGACGCGGCTAATGGATTACCGATCGCGGGTCTTGGATCGGCGCGAGCCCTCCCAGGCCCATACCAAATCGCGGCGGGAGTATTTTTCAGGAGGATTCGACGATAAGAGTCGATCGCTTTCGACCTTAGTGTGGTCGTGGTGGCATGTGCAACTTGTGCATGCATTTGGAGTCGCCACCGGTCTTTCTTGGAGGGTAGACCAGAAACCTTACTGATCGATTGGGAGAGATCGATCAGTTCTACGGAACCAGAGATTTTGGGTTCGGGGACTTGGTTACGCTGGTGTCGTTACCAACGCCCTTTCGGTACCTAACGCGAGTGATTTTCCTAACTAGGATTTCATGCAGGCGCAATTTTGGGTGAGGTAAGTCTGACTTTGCACATTAACCAGTTTAACATGCTCACGTAATCATAATAAATAAATAGATGTCAATCACATAAACATCTATCCTACGTGGTGATCATGGAATTATGATTTAATGGGTCTCGAGCCAATGAGACCACATTTAATCATTTTAACATTTTAATAACGGAGAGCCGCTCTTCGCTTCTTCTTGGTTTCTTGAACTCTTCAAGAATTGGGCCCCAAAGAGCTCGCCGACTTAAAAGGCTCCTCCACGTAATCCTCGTAGCATTTACATCAACAATTGACTATGCTAAAAATAAAGATTACATGAAAAATAAAAGGAGTACGCAGCCTCCATTTAATAATTACAACCCCAAATATATAAATAATCATCATACATTCATATATACATCAATCGCATTGATTAGGGATTTTTCCATGATCACCACCCTTTCACGTAAGTAATAAATTCACAATTTAAAACTTAGGAAGGCACAATAAAAATTCTACGTTGAATCATATTCAGAATTTTTACGTAAAATAAGATAGCCATAAATTTTCGATTCAAAATTGATTTAGGGTGCGTTTGTTTTGGGGAAAGTGTTTTCAGGGAAAGTGTTTTCTAGACTTTCGTCTGTTTGGTTCGCGAAAAATGATTTGGTCAACAGAAAGTACTTTCCAGTCAACAAAGATTTTATTCATCAAAATAGGAAAGTGAATTCTCCAAAATAAAAAGGTGAAAACACTTTCCCAAATTTGAGTCTCTAAATAATAATCTTTTAAATTAGGCAAACAAACCAAGAATAATCAAATTGAACAAGATTTTTTACCTAATCACAAACCGTGCTCTCTCTCTCTCTCTCTCTCTCTCTCTCTCTCTCTCTCTCCGGTGTGAACAATGAAGTGGCCCTCTCTTTTATAGAAAAAAGTCCCCTGGGTATCTCTGGGGAAGCATGAAAACCGTGGGGTTGTTTTGATTTGTGAAGATTTTCCTTAATTGACTTGCAAATCTTTCGGTTTTCTATTCTGTTTTACCGATGATGGTGTGAATGTGTCTACGTTCATCTACCATCCACGGGCTCATTGCAATCAAAATAAAACTGACTGGCTTTAATAATTCTCGGCAATTTACTTGATTTCTCAATGCAATTTACGGGGGCCGGGGTCGGAACGGGGCCCGGGGACCTGGGACCTAGGCCGGGGCCGAGGGCTGGGGACCAGGGACCGGGGCCGGGGGCCGGGACGGGGACCGAGGCCGGGGGTCGGGACTGGGACTGGGTCCTGGCTGGGTCAGTTCACGTCAGCTCTCTCGATCATATGCCTCTCCTCAGTATCAAAGACAGTCCCTTTGATGAGATTGAAAACGTTTTCCAAATGAGAACCAAACACCGAAAAATATTTTCGGTAACATATTACCAAACAAAGGAAAACAAATCGTTTTCCGAGAAAGTGGTTTTCAGGAAACCACTTTCTAGAAAACGAATTCCTGAAAACCACTTTCCTTGAAACAAACACACCCTTAGTCTCAATTTTTGCTACGTTGATTAATTTATCATATAAAATAATCAATCTCCATTAGCCATGTAAGACGAACAATTCGTTAATACATATTGGCCATAGTATTGCAAAAATTGCAAAAAATCAATTAAATGCACGAAAACACCTAAGGATTGGCTCTGATACCACTGTTGGGATCCACGTAACACGTAGCGGAAATAAATAACAACCCATACATGTATCTCCAGAGGCGTACTTCGTGCATTTCAATCGAAAAAAATCACAAAGTCTCAAAGGGAGTAAATAGATTACCTCTCGTAGCGTGCTTGAACGGAGGTGTCGGTTCGATGTTCTTCGATCTCAGCCTCCACAAGTGTTAGGCATCTAGTTCGGACGCACCACCACTTGACGAACGGGGAGACGACTAATAACTCCACAACAATTGTGCTAGCAATATGCGGAATCAATATTCCGAACTTAGTATATTTTGCTCACTCAAGATTATGAGAATATAGAGAGTGTTTGTGTTCTTCTCTCTAAGCTCTCAAAAATTTGCACACTCTACAAAATGTCTCTCTCTTCAACCTCAAAACTCTTGCCATCCTTTTATAGCCAAAAATACCTTCCAATAAATTGTATTTAAAAATAGCACTACAATTATAAATTCTATCTAAAAATAGCACTCACAAATAAATGACATTTAAAAATAGCACTAACAATAGCACTCATAATTTATAATACAAAAATGCTATTTAAAAATAGCACTAACAATAGCACTCACAATTTATAATACAAAAATACTATTTAAAAATAGCACTAACAATTATAAATTCTATCTAATAATAGCACTCACAATTTATGATAAATAAATGCCATTTAAAAATAGCACTAACAATAGCACTCACAATTTATGATAAATAAATGTCATTTAAAAATAGCACTAACAATAGCACTCACAATTTATAATACAAAAATGCTATTTAAAAATAGCACTAGCAATAGCACTCACAATACAAAAATGCTAAAAAAAAAAGCACTAACAAAGGTGTTAAAAATAATAACCATTATTATTATTACAAGAGTTAAAGAGGTTACCAAACAGTACAAATATGCATAATGTATAAATACGTATGACGTATAAATATGTAGAGCATACGTATACATCCGTGAAACCGGGGACTAATTGAAAGAAAAATGTGCAATTAAGCCCTTTTGGTAAAAATTGATTAAATTGGAGGGCAAATTGACCTAATTGCACTTTAAGACTTTAGAATCCAATGTCATAGCTTATAAAAAGTGAGAATTGAAAACTAAAAGACTCGAAAAGGTTTTTTTTTTTTTTAGGCTCTGTTCGAGTTTATGTTTGTGAAGGAACATAGTGACCCGAGCCGAATTTTTGAGATTTAAAGTGACACACTTGAAGAGGAAATTAAAACAAAATTATCGAATATTTTTGGGTATTTTTCTGACCACGAATGGTATTTTTCTGATTTTTTGGGTATTTTATAATTAAATAAACTCGAAAAATATTAAAAATATCGAAAAATATTTTTTGTTCAAAATTGGTTCCTAAGGCTAAACCAAGGCTTCCAAAGTTGATTTTGTGATTTTATGACCTTTTTTGATATTTTTAATTAATTTTAAAGAATAAAAATCACAATAATAAATGGTAAAAAATCAGGTGTCAACACCTTGCCACATTTCTTGCAGTGACATTCTTATAAGAATTGGCCTCTATCCACTTTGTGAAGTAATCAATCGCCACCAGGATGAAGCGATGACCATTTGAAGCCGTTGGATTGATAGGCCCTATTATGTCTATCACCCACATGGAAAAAGGCCAAGCTTCGGACATCTGATGAAGTTCGCTCGGGGACGCATTAATTTTGTCGTCATATATTTGGCACTGGTGGCATGACCTGACATGCTGACAAGAGTCTGATTCGATGGTCATCCAATAATAGCCAAGCCACATGATCTTCTTAGCGAGAAGATGGCCGTTCATATATGGTCTACATATACCTTCATGGATCTCCTTCATGAGAACTTTTGCCTCTTTAGCATCTACGCACCTTAACAAAGTGGAGTCAAATGATCTTTTGTACAGAACTTGTCCATTGAGGAAGAACTTGCTGGCCATCCTAGCTATGTACTTCCGGTCTCTTGTCTGACATCCTTCAGGAAACTCCCTCTTTAAGATATAATTCTTGATATCATAGTACCACGGCTCTCCGTCAAATTCTTCTTCTATCATCATACAGTAGACTGGTTTTTCAACTATGCCGATCCTTAGTAGTTCTATTTTCAACCCACCAGCTATTTGCAACATCAAGGCTAGTGTGGCCAATGCGTCTGCAAATTGGTTGTGGGATCTTGGCAGGTACTCAAATGACACCTCTTCGAACTTAAGTGTCAACTCTTCAAGATATTCATGATAGGGGATAAGCTTTGCGTCCTTTGTTTTCCACTCTCCCTGCGTTTGTAAAATGATGAGCATGGAATCTCCATAAACTTGCAGCCTCGATACTTTCATGGAGATGGCCAATCGTAGGCCTAAAATACACGCCTCGTATTCTGAAATATTGTTGGTGCATGGGAAAGTCATCTTTGATGCAACAGGGTAATGTTGTCCTTCGGGAGATATCAGTACTGCCCCAGAAGACTTGATCTTAACAACACCATCGAAATACATGACTCACTTATCCTCTACCAGGTTCAGAACTTGATCTTCCGCCTTTGACTTTCTAGAAGACTTGCAACTTTGCGGATCATCTGCCAACATATCGGCTATAGCTATTCCTTTTATCGATTTTTGTGGAGAACACCTGATGTCAAATTCGGATAACATCACTTGCCATTTTGCTAATTTCTCAATTAGAGCGAGTTTCTCGAAGAGGTATTTGATAGGGTCATTTTCTGTTACCAGCTGAATATGGTGATGTAGGGTATACTGTCTTAACCTGCGAAGTACCCATACTATCGCTACGCAAGCCCTTTCGACAGGTAAGTAATTTGCTTCAGACGAGGTGAATTTCTTGCTTAAGTAGTAGATGGCTCTTTCCTTACCATCTACCGGGCTTGTTTGGGCAAGTAAGGCTCCCAAAGATTCCTGTTGTATGGTCAAATACAAGGTCAAAGGGTGACCTGGGATGGGCGGTACAAGTACTGGCGGGGTGACTAGATAGGTCTTGATCTTCTGGAAAGCCTGGCTGCATTCTGTGTCCCATATCATTTTTGCGCCCTTCTTGAGTAGTCTGAAAATTGGTTTAGCCACATCTGATAACTGATTGATGAACTTGGCAATATAGTTTAATCTCCCCAGAAGACTCCTTACTTCTTTCACTGTTGAGGGAGTTGCTAGGTCATGGATAGCTTGAATCTTCGAAGGGTTAATCTCAATGCCCCTGTTACTGACCATGAATCCGAGAAGTTTCTCAGATTTTGCCCCAAACACACATTTGTTAGGGTTCAACCTCAACTTGTATTTGCGTAGTTGCTCAAATATCTTTCTTAGCACCTGTCCCTCCTTGGACTTGGCGATCATGTCATCGACATACACCTCGATTTCCTTATGGATCATGTCATGGAATAATGTGATCATAGCCTTCTGATAGGTGGCCCTAGCGTTCTTTAGTCCGAAGGGCATAACCTTATAGCAAAAGTTTCCCCAAGGCGTGGTGAATACATTTTTTGGTTTGTCCTCCTACTTCATGAGGATCTCGTTATATCCGAAGAATCCATCCATGAATGAGAATAATTTGTATCCTGCAATGCTATCCACCAGTACGTCAATATGAGGAAGTGGAAAATCATTTTTCGGGCTTGCTCTGTTCAAATATTTATAATCCACGCAGATCCGAACTCTGCCATCATTTTTCATGACGGGGACTATATTTGCAATCCAATCTGAATACGGGATAGCTTCAATAAAGCCTAACCTAAGAAGTTTCATCACATCTTCCTTAATTTTGTCTTCTAATTCGGCTTTCATCCGTCTGCTGCCTTGCTTGACAAGTTTAACACTGGGATTTATGGGTAATGCATGTTCCAAAATTTTGGGATCCAAGCCCGGCATGTCAGCATACAACCATGCAAAGATATCCTGATATTCCTTCAGTAATTCTGTAAACCTGAGCCTTCCATCTCGGGATAAATGCCCATCGATCTTGATTTCCTTGATATCTGAAGCGTCACCCAAGTTAATAACAACTGGTTCTTCTGAAGTGGGAGGCATTGACTCTTCGAAGGCACTCCATTCTCTACGGATGGATGAATAACCCTCATCCTCATCCTCTTCAATGTTGTAGGAACAATCAACATGGCGATCCGAATCGCATAACAACCTGGTATGTATGTTTGAGATGATATGCCTGAAATGTCATGAGCATGATTAGTCTACACTTCATATAAAAATGTCATGCATGAGTGTGAAAAATCTTTTCAAAAGAGATTTCAAAATAAGTGCAGGCGTAAATGGAACTAGTCCTCATATCATAGGACATCCTTGTTCCTCAGAAATCTTTTGGAAATTAGGAATCATATGCAAAATTAGGCCTCAAGCTTCCGTGTGGAAGACTAATATCATCATTGGGCAGATTTGTGGTTCCATATGTCCTTAACAAAACTTGTGCGATTTTATTGAATGCAAAATGGGCCGCATTACAAATTATGCTGTTTGGACCAACGGCCGGAGATCCAACGGCGTTTTCCTACATTTATTTCAAACAAAAAAAAAATAAAAAGTGCAACGAAATACGAGAAATTTAAATGCAGTATTAAAAGCAGGGAAGAGGTTCTTTACTCAGAAGTAGTGGCTTCATCACCCAGCCACTCTATGATGACATTCACGAAGTTGTCTTCCAAGAAAGGGTTTGCCAGATCTAATTCAACTGCTGGAATTATATCTTCTTTTGACAACCACCTAAAGTCCTTGCTGAAATATTCATTCAAAGGGCTTCGAACATCTTAGATTTGCCCTTCCAAGTTGGAGAACCAATGAATGAAGCTTTCTGGTTTTTCTAGCTTACATGGCGTCCCTGCCTCTTGCTCGGCCTCGGCCTACTGTCTTAGGGGCAGACTCACTAATGCGGGTTTTCTGATACCCCAAGCCCATCTTGTGCTCGTTGGATTTCAACTGTAGAGGAGTACTCATTCCTTGACCATACTTGCCCATACCTTCTCCTGGGTTGTATCCGTACGTGAGTAACATCTTGGCTGGTAAAAGGTTGGCTTCGGAGATGCAAGGATTTTTTCAATCTTGCCCCCACGGGAGTGTGTACTGCTGCCACCAGCTCTAGGAAATGGTAGCTTGCTTCTAGCTTAATTTCGGGTTCAATGTAGGGAATGGCGCTGCTTTGATATGCTTGGAGATCAACTTCTCCATGTATGGTAATCACATTCCCATCTACTACAAATCATACTTTCTGGTGTAGGCTTTAAGGTACAGCTCCAGCCACATGAATCCAAGGTCTTCCCAACAGGAATCCGAATGCGATAGGCAAATCCATCACTTGGAAGTTTATAGAGAATTTGGTTGGGCCGATGAGCACATCCAGCTCAATCTCGCCTACCACTGTCTTCTTCATTCTGTCAAAAGCTTTCACGGCTGTTTTGGAGATTTTAACCATCTCTTCTTTGATGCCCAAACTCCTCAAGGTAGCTAAAGGGCAGATGTTAAAAGTGGATCCGTTATCGATTAGCACGTGCGCTACTCTCTTTCCGTTGCATTGTGCCGTAATGTATAAGGCATTGTTGTGTCCCCTCCTTCCATGGGGAAGTCTTCATCTGAGAAGCTTAATTGGTCTTTTAGAAGGATTGCCCCTACAAAGTCCCCTAACTGCACATCATTAATAGTTTCAGCGACATGCACCTCGTTTAGTATCTTCAACAGTGCATCTTTGTGTTTCTCTGAGTTGATGAACAAATCTAACAGAGATATTTGAGCCGGCATCTTCCTTAATTGCTCTATCACTTCAAACTCACTAGTTTTAATGATGGACATGAGTTTTTCTGCGTCTTCTTTTGAAACTTCCTTCTTTTTGGATTCGCCTTCTCTAGAGGCGTAGAATCATCAAGATCTCATTACAGCATCTACTTCCTTCATCTCATAGTCCCAGTGGACTGCCTTAGAGTCGTACTCTTCTACCGGAGGGACTTTTATAGTTATTGTCGTCAAGTAAGATGCCTCTGGTTCAGCTCTATCGTCTGCTTCATCTTTCAGCAGTCGAATCACAACATGTTTAATCGGATAATCCTTTACTTGACTCAAGCCATCGAGCTCTTCTAGCTTGATCACCACAGTCGTAGCGGTTTCAATCATTGACACGGTGTCGCCAAGGTCTTTCGTTATAGTTTCATTTTCCAGTTGACGATGCTTGTAAATATCACGTGGCTCTATTGTTATTGTAAATTCTGGGTACTCTCTCATTCCCTTGAATAGTTCAACTGAGCTTTGTTGTCTAACTTTCGATCTTTCCGCCTTGGCGTATTGCTCTTTGCTAATCGTGGCATTCATCGCTTGATCAAACGACGATTCAGATTCCTGCATAAAGGGCTTTGCCTCATCCTTCTGGGTTTTTGGCTGAACAGGATCATCCATACCTCCCCATCCGTCTGGTATGATATCCTCCATCCTCTGATAGAAACTCGGAGGGGCTGAATATTTTACTTTGAAGTTGTATCCTCCAGAATCTTCCCCCAGATTGTCTATGACTTCGCCCCTTTCTAGTGCTTTAGCCATAAATCTGCGATCTGCCAGACTTCGCCTGCTAGCTTCCAGTTCGTCCTCATCAAGTTCTTCTTCTGGCTTGATAATCACCTCAAGATCGCCTACCAAACTTTCGTGCGGGATATTCCACATGTTTCCCTGTTCAGTTTTAATCACAAACTGACTCCCTTCCAAGCTTATAGAGGCCTCAACTCCCTTAAATCTTTCATCGGTAACGCTCGACATTATTCCCAAGCTCACCATCATGGCGATACACAACTTTTTCATGTCAGTGGAAACTTCTCCCTCTTTTGGATATAATGAAGCGATTGTCAGAATGTTGGTTAGCTTAGGTATATCCATCTTCAGTTCAAGGTGGTTTTCCTCTTCATCAGCGAATATTGTCCCTACCGTTTGGTGATCAGGGAGCGGGTTTTCTTGTACATTTGGAGCCATATCATCGAACTTCAAAATCTGACTGTCGATCAAAGCTTGCACCTTTAGCTTAAGGATATAGCAATTATCTACGTTGTGTCCTCTTTTACCCATGTGATAGACATAGATTTGGCTCTCACCAAAGCCAGGATATTTAATAGGATTTGTCCTAGGAGGTTCTTTTGCCACCAAGTGTTGTTCCAGTAGCATGGGGAACAGTCTGGATAAAGGCCTCGGGAGTGGAGAGAACTGCTTTTAGAGGTGCCTCTTCCTAGGCTCTTGCCCTTTTGGCATTAACCACGATGATCCTCCCTTGGTCTGATTAGAGTTATTAAACAGCTTGGACTTATGGAGGTCTGGTATGAAGGCTATGTCAAGCCCAGTTTCTCTCTCCTTCTTCAAGGGGTATTGCTTTCTCGTGGAAGTTTCATGCGGCCTCCTTTCTCTTAAGGCCCACTCGAGTCTCTCGGCCACCTTTATCAGATGTGTAAAGGTTTGACATCCTGAGGTGTTCAATCTGTAAAAGTATTCTTAGGGAAGCGCCTTTAAGAACAAGTCAATCAGTTCCTCCTCTCGGATTGACGGTTTTACTTGGGTTGCCAAAAACTCGCCACCTCTGGGCGTATGTTCTGATTGTTTCACCCCTCGCTTTTAGAGTTCGTAACAGGTCTTCCCTTGTCGGGGCCATAGTTGTGTTGAACTTATACTGCCTAAGGAAATCTTCTGCAAGATCTTCCCACCCATCATAGTCATCCAGGTCTAACTCAATGAACCAAGCTAGGGCGGCGCCAGCCAGACTCTCCTGGAACGTATTCATCAGCAACGGAACGTAGTCTGAATATTGCGCCATCTTACATAGGTAATATTTGAGGTGAGCGCGGGGACAGCATGTCCCATTATATTTCCTCACGAAATCTGGCTCTTTGTAATCAGGAGGGGTCTCCACCTTGGCGAAATGAGATATCTTGTCAAAACGGGCCAGCTCATAACCCTGGCTGCTTAAACATTCTTCGATTTTGGCTATTCTCTTAGCCTCCGCTTCAGTTTTCACAATCTGCTTCCCTTTTTCCTCCTTCTCGAGGTTGATGACAACAGGGGGTGCCTTTCGTTGTGACTAGACGTTCGGCCTACGGATATCTTCCTCGACATGTTGGGCATCTTCTGCCGTTTCTTTGTCAGCCATATCGGGTACAAAGGATGGACTTGAGTTGTTCTAGTTAGGAGCTACTGTCTGTCTGGCTGGCTTGGGAGGCTTCCAGCATTGCCTTAATATCAGCCATCATAGTCGCCATAGCAATCATCTGAGTTTTCAGCATGCCTACTCGTGGGGTCAACTCCTGTTGTTCCATTCTTATCTTAAGTCGAGTATGAAAACGATGCTTTGGTAGTTCCGTGATTAGAGTGCACCTGTTTATTTAAAAATAACAAGTGAGTGTTTCTTCAGGATTGACAAAATGAAGTACTTGATTCTTCTAATTGCATATTTTCTATTGATGAATGAGAAAAAAAAGGGCTACCTTGTGAGCCCTAGTTTCACGCGGGCAGTTCTTTTAATTATTCTCCAAAAGAATTCATGAAATTAAAAGAAGCGTAATCTTTGACAATAGTTTTTATGCATTTATAAAGCATGTTTATGCTCATGCACATGTGTCCAAAGTAATATCCAATACAAATGAGTATGCTGAAAAGGCATCATAATGTTTGCTCATTTTACACTTGACAGAATAGTCTATTCAAGCATAGGGCGTTTGAGGTCTAAGGTATCCTCATCATCCCAATATAAATCAATCTCTTCAGTCTGGGGTTCTTCATCTTCCGAATACGATGGTGATCCCATATCTTCGGGTATATACGGCTCTATCCTAGGCACGTACGGTACGATATATTCAGGTACATAAGGCTCGACAAAGCTGCGTCTGGCCGCCTCAAAGTGCTGAATGTATTCTGTAGTAGCCCTGTGAATGTTCTCCCTGCGAGTCATATCTTCTGGCCATCTTATATCTTCGGCCTAAGAGTTCTTCAAAGAGCATATAATAAATTTCACCTTAGTTTCAAACTGTTTCTTCTTTTCTCTTGTGAGGGTCTCTTTTGGCATGTCAAACGAGAAGATATCAGGTCGCGGTGGTGAAGGGATCTCCTGCAATGCTCCAAACTGTTGGATAACCCTCTTCGGATAATACGCAGTAGCGCCTGTGAATCCTAACAAAGGGACTGGGTCTTCGTCATTACATGCAAGCATGACTTTGCCCAGTGTTGGCAATCTAAGCCGCCATCGGAGCTATTCTGCTTTTAGAGTTTCAAGGAATTTCTTCCATTCTATAAAGTTGAACTTAGGAATGCATGTATGGGTTCTGACGAAAGTTTTAAGAGGATGGGCATCGGAGCTAATCTCAGTGAAACCCATGCGGATATGGAATTGTCTAATATGAGACGTGAACTACAGATACAGAAGATCACTAGAGGCCCTAAAGATTCACTTCTTGTTTTTCTTGAAGCAGTTTAGGGAAAGGAAGGTTTCAGCAAGGATAACGTTCGAGTAATCCCAACCACAACAAACTTATCTGACCACTACAGCCATAATAGGGTCGAAAGTAACAAACGAGATCGAAAATAACATAAAACTAAAGAAGGCCAAGACAAAGGCTCTACCAGATTTAGTTCCCTTAGCGGTAGGGAGGTTAGGAAATCTATCTAGAAGGAAAGATAGGGAAATTCGCCCAGAATTACTTTTGGCATCTGCTTTGTCTTCGTTGAGGCTTGTATCAAGGAATTCAGCTAGTTGACTCAATGGCTCAAATCCTATAGGAGGTTGAACTAGTAAGTGAATAAACTCAACTCCAATGACGGCGATGTACTCTTCAATAGTAGGGGTAACTTCCAGTCCTTCCAAGCAGAATGTAGCAGTGGTAGGATCCCAATAGAGCGTCATGGCTTGGATAAAGGCAGGTGGACACTCAATCTTTAGCAACTCCAATAGATACCCCAATCGTGATTTGGCGTATTTCTGGCTAGCTTCGCCCATGCTATCCCACCATGATAGGAGCTCGGTCCGGGGGATTTTGAACACTTGAATATCATCCTTTCCCATCAAGTCTAAAATATGCAAATGATTTTGAAAAGTCAATCATCAAAAATTACTTTAAACATGTGACTATGCAAATGCCATGAAATATGCATGGGCCGACTTAATTGCATAGTTCAATTGAAGAAATGGAGATTAGAGCCTTTTTCAGGTCTGAAAAACCCGACTCAAAGTCTAATTTGAATTTCAAGCAAGTGAATTATACAGTTTAGTCAGGTTCACTCTAGTGACTAAAGGAAATAACAAAGTCACATTCCATTGGTCAATACATCAAATGGGAGTAGAGCAGAGTGAATCCCTTATTACAATCAAAACGCCTATGAAAGAAAGGTAAAGAGAGATTTTGCAAACAAGAAAGCCATAAAAGGCCCACAGAATATGAGGATCTAAGCCACCCCTTCCCAAAAGTTTAATCTTCTTCAAAATGGTAGTCAGTTGGGAACCCTCCCCCAGTTGAGTGTAAGGGGTTGTCTTCAATGGATTGATTGAGGTGTCTTTGCTCCTCTGGCCATTCTCTGGTCCATGGTATAATGACTTCAGGAGTCTTCTCGTGTTTCGCCTTTTTGAGTACGATGTGCTTCGATTTTATCTTGGTCGCAGGGCATCTCCTTTTTCCCCAAAGAGTGATCATGGGTATATCTTCATTAGCCTGTCATTCAGCCTTTTGACGAGCATACGCGTCCCTAGCTCAGCGGTTGCGATGTTGTCTCTTCATTTCTAAGTAATTTTTGAACATTTCATCTGCTTGTCGCTTGAACCTGAGGTTATCGACATAGTAACGGGTTTGGCAATCTTCGGCGTATCCCAACTTGCGTCCGGTTAGCTCTCGGCCATGCACAAATCTGGTAAAGTGCAACCTCGTGTTCGGTCCGGGGCGAGTGACTTTCCTTAGGTATTCGAAGGTTACCAACTCTGTTGAACTTCTAGGAAACAGCGACATCTTACCCCCTTATCATCGTTATTTCAATTAGTCACTTGAGCTGTGACATTCTGAATTTCCTGCCATTTTGAGGCTGTTGAATGTGAACGTACCTCACGACGTATTTCAGTTTTGTCTCGCTCAGATCTGATCAATCTCGAGTAAACTGACCAAAAGGGAAAGGCTAATGCATAACAAAGAACGTGGACCTAGGAAACTTGAAAAAGGCAGTGACGCTTTGACCATAAAGATTGTCGAGGGAACATTTAGAGCCAATGAGGCTGATCAGATAATGATTAAGGAATACAATGCTAGCGTTATACGATTGGATCGCGGGTGAAGCCGCTTAACCAATGTATAATTGTCGCGACCCGTCCGAAAGCGGACGCGGCTAATGGATTGCCGATCGCGGGCCTTTGCACCGCACCGGAGTGCGGATCGCGGGCTTTGGATCGGCGCGGGCCCTCCCAGGCCCATACCAAATCGCGGCGGGAGTTTTCTTTCAATGGGTTCGACGATAAGAGTCGATCGCTTTCGACCTTCAGTGTGGTCATGGTGGCATGTGCAACTTGTGCATGCATTTGGAGTCGCCACCGGTCTTTCTTGGAGGGTAGACCGGAAACCTTACTGACCGATTGGGAGAGATCGATCAGTTCTGCGGAACCAGAGATTTTGGGTTCGGGGACTTGGTTACGTCGGTGTCATTACCAACGCCCTTTCGGTACCTAACGCGAGTGATTTTCCTAGCTAAGAGCTCATGCAGGCGCAATTTTAGGTGAGGTAGGCTTGATTCAGGATTTCATGCAGATTGGAAGACTGTTCCTATCAATCACAATCATATTAAAGCGCAATCAAGTACATAAATAAATCACTTCAATACACATCAATTCAGATTAATGGCTTCCTAGCGTGACCATAAGGGCTTAAGGAAGGTGTGACTTCGGACCAGGGGTAAAATGGGAAGATTTAGGGACGATTAGCCCGAAGGGCAAAATCGTCATTTTTGGGAGGTTTGGATTCCGAATTACTCAAAATACTCCATGGCCAGTTGATCGGGGCCATTTCCTATTTTTGAGAATTTTTTTGGAATTTCTTGATTTTTCTTCGATTTTTGGGAGACGATTCGCCCAAAAGGGCGAAATCGTCATTTTAAAAGGATCGGGTTCATAATACCCGGGATGAGCCTTGGCCAGTTGAATGTGGCCATTTCCTATTTTTTTGGGATTTGTCTAGAATTTTTAGAATTTTTTTGGAAGACGGTTTGCCGAAAGGGCAAAATCGTCATTTCTGGAAAGATCGGGGGTCGAAAAACTCGAAACAGGCCATGGCCAATTGAATTTGGCCATTTCCTATTTTCTGGAATTTTTCTAGAATTTTTCTGAATTTTTCCAATTTTTTTGAATATTTTAATGATTTTCTATTTTTTTATTGAATTTTTGAGTTTTTTTATTTTTTTATTTTTTTATTAATATCCGAAAACCCCGGATCGGATGGCCCAGGACGCGCCACGTGGCCTCCTCTGGCGCGTCCGATCTTTGGTCAGATCGGACGCTCCTCAGAGTGCCACTTGGCGCGATATCGACCGTCCGATCAAAATATTTTTATTATTTTCGAAAATCATTTATTAATTTGAAAATCATTTTTAATTTCCAAAAACCCCAGATCGCGACACGTGGCGACGCCACGGCCGTCCGATCTGGGCGTTTATTTTACACCGAGCCGGCCCCCCCACAAGCTGACGTGGCTGCCTACGTGGCACGCCACGTCAGCCTCTGACCGTTGACCAGTCAGCGGTCGTCGGAGAAGACAACCGGCGCTTCGCCGGAATAGTAATTATTCCGGCGAAGTCGCCGGAATCCTCGCCGGAGAGCGCAGACCGTGCCCCAAATCTTCATATTTTCTGTTCATTTTCGCGGCATCAGACTCCCTAGGAACTGAGCATCAACATACATGCCGAACATGGAGCCGAATACGTCGAAAACAAGGCTGGGCAGCGCCTCACAGATCCGGCGCCGGTGAATGATTCGCAGAGAACACCTTTTGTCCAAACTTAAGTCTAATCATGCAGGGAGTATCACGAAAGGATTTGGGGACTTACCTGAAGTCCATGAGGTCCGATGATCACAGATCGACGGCCTTCGGCTCGAGGCTCCGGCGAACACCACGGTAGACGCGACTTTGATCCCCTTCGGCTCAGTTCATGTGAGAAAATGACATAGCCGGGTGGAATGAACTCTCTTAAATGGATTTGAAGTGAGAAATCACGCGAAGGAATGGACAACGATCTAAACCGAGTTCGGAGACCAAGGGCTCTACGGTGGCAATTCGTCGAACATGTGGAGTGTATATACAGAGAAATGCTAAAATGAACTCGTCGAGGCTCGGCGATGAATACCGAGATAAAATGACCCTTGATTAAGTCTACACAGATCGTCTGGAGGATCGGGTACTACAGGCTTTGGCCCGACTCGATCGAAATCGAGCCGGACCGAGGAGCCCTGTTTTGACGACCCAAAACAGAGTACAAACAGAGGGGAATGCATACCTGGTGACTCCGCGGCGTCGATGGCGACGTATGGCGATGAGCACGATGGCCGACTCACCTCGGTCCCCTCCTTCCTTCTCTCCGAACCTTTCTCTCCATGCCCTCTGCTCCTCCATCACCCCCCACCATCTCGGCCCAGCTCATTCCCCCGCGGCTCTCCCCTTCCTTTTTTTTATTTTCGCTTCTGGCCGACAGGCCTTTTCCGTGGCCGCCGGTCCCCCCAAAACGATCCTCCACCATCGCTTTTGTCCCCCGCATTCGTTCCCTCTCTTTTTTTACCAAAAAGAAAGCTCCCCACGACCCCCCTGCTTTCTGCTCGTCCGGCCATGGTGGGTCTGCAACTTAGTTGCAGACCCGGTCGAACCGGGTCGGGTCGGGTCTAACCCGACCGGCCTGGTTCGACCAAATCGACCCAATTAGGCCCCAAATTGACCTATTTTCATGAAATTGATGGCAAAATCGGACTCCTTGACATGTTTTCTATCAGTTAAGGGTATTTTCGCGAATCAATTGATTGAAATTTGATGAAAACCCCAAATTGTCCCTAGGATCCGAGATTGATTTTTGTTAAATTGAGAGCCCAAACGACTGAATTAGTAAAAATTGAGGCCACCAATGGATTCAGCATGATGAAAACTATAGGGTAGAGGTGTTTAATTTTAATGGGTATGCCCGTATGAAATTTAATTTCAAAAATTGTGAAACCGGGGACTAAATTGAAAGAAAATTATGCAATTAAGCCCTTTTGGTTAAAATTGATCAAATTGGAGGGCAAATTGACCTAATTGCACTTCAAGACTTTAGAATCCAATGTCATAGCTTATAAAAAGTGAGAATTGAAAATTAAAAGACTCGAAAAGGAATTTTTTTGCTCGGTTCGGGTTTATGTTTGTGAAGAAACATAGTAACCCGAGCCGAATTTTCAAGATTTAAGGTGACACACTTGAAGAGGAAATCAAAACAAAATTATTGAATATTTGTTTGTATTTTGCTGACCACGAATGGTATTTTTCTGATTTTTTGGGTATTTTTATAATTAAATAAATTCGAAAAATATTATAAAATACCAAAAAATATTTTTTGTTCAAAATTGGTCCCCGAGGCTAGGCCAAGGTTTCCAAAGTTGATTTTGTGATTTTATGACCTTTTTTGACATTTTTAATTAATTTTAAAGAATAAAAATCACAATAATAAATGGTCAAAAATCAGGTGTCAACAATAATTTGCAAATCTTCCTAAATCGAACTTTGACGATCGAAGCCGTCGGAACTAGCGATGAACCCTCGCAATTACATGACAACCAAAGCTGTCATAACTTGAGTTATCCTCAGTGTGATGAGAATCACAGAGTCGATACGCGTAGTGTTTGCAAAAGCCGCCCGTTAGTTTGAGACAAACTGGAATTTCGATCGACGGACGAATGATCATGAAATGGAAGCTCAAAATAGGCAATTGGAAATAGAGAATCCCAATTCTGAGTAGGAATTTGACAATGTCTCGCCTAATGGTAGTTTCGAATTGGAAAAGTGAAGTTTGGACTGAAAGTGCAAAAAGACCATTTTGCCCCTGGACCATTTACCCTTGCCTTAAGACTTCATGAAGGACAAAAAGGACATTTCCTCTCCCCACCTATGGCTGCCGAAAATCCACATGTGTGTGGTCAAAGAGAGTCAAAGCCTTGGTTGCATTATTGGAGGAGTGCCACATGTCAACCATTGGAGGCCTTAAGCATTTAATAACCACCTAATCCCATCTTATCAATTTGAAGCTCTATTATTGGTGTGAGACAATTAAATTGAAGACCTCATCTGCTGTGCAAGCCTCTTCCACACGTTCACCTCATTTCCCCTTCATTTTGCTCTCAACAGAAAACTGCCAGAAAAGTCAGGTTTCTGCCTTCCCGTTCGGTCCGTACGAGCGGTTCTTCACGGAGTCTTTTGATCAAGCCCTCTTACGAAAGGTTATATCTATGTGTCCTTAACAGTTTCCCGTTGGTTTCGTGATTTTAGGAGGTCTGGTTGATTTATAGTGATTTTTGGAAGAAAAGCGGACGGATTCCGCGCGAGCTGAGAGAAGGTTATAGTTTACCCTCTTAGAAATTCCGTTTGATCTCAAATTTTTTAGGAGAGCTTCATAACCCCTATTACTATGTTCAGATAAAATTTGGCTGCAAATGGATAAGGATAACTTTGGTTTTCATGGAAGAACAATAGCGGTAAATTCTGGACAGATTCTGATCAAAGGGAGATTGAGCTGTTTTGTTGTCTTTGGAGTGTCAACCGACTCTAAATCTCTTAGGGAGCTCTTTAAACTTGTAAATGAAGGTATTGGAAGGTTATTTGTGTAAAGATTTAGACCCGAGATTGGATTGTGACTCGATTGAGCGGTTGGAACCCAAAACCGGTTCTGTTTTAAGGAAGAGTTTATGCTGGCCGGTTCTGTTTAGGGACTAAATAAGGAATTTTTGGACGTCAATTGACCCGTAATATATGGTATGATATCGTGTGAGATGTTAATGGGAGATGTGAGAAGTGGATTGAAGTTTAAAGGTGATTTGTGGTGAAATTGGTTCACGAAACGCTAAATTGTGTATTGCCAACGGTATGGCTAGGGAAAGATTACATTGATGGAAGTGAATATTTCATGGTTTATGATTCAAGATTGGTTAATCTTGATAGGTGGACGACGCGTTTGTGGGAATTCGGTACTCGTGGCTTAGGGAGAATTTTTTGGTGTTGTATTTTGTTATTCAATCAGGTAAGTGTTTCCTAATCCTTTCTCTGAATGCCTGGACACACTGGATGATTGAATGATGTGATTGAATGATGAATTTTTATGAAATGAATTGCATGTGTGTCTGGATGGCATTGTGATGATGAGAAAGGCGTGAGGATACCATTTGGTCTATGTCGCGACCCGTCCGGAAGCGGATGCGGCTAATGGATTACCGATCGCGGGTCTTGGATCGGCGCGGGCCCTCCCAGGCCCATACCAAATCGCGGTGGGAGTATTCTTCGACGATAAGAGTCGATCGCTTTCGACCTTCAGTGTGGTCGTGGTGGCATGTGCAAATTGTGCATGCTTTTGGAGTCGCCACCGGTCTTTCTTGGAGGGTAGACCGGAAACCTTACTGACCGATTGGAAGAGATCGATCAGTTCTGCGGAACCAGAGATTTCGGGTTCGGGGACTTGGTTACGCTGGTGTCGTTACCAACGCCCTTTCGGTACCTAGCGCGAGTAATTTTCCTGACTAAGAATTCATGCAGGCGCAATCTTAGGTGAGGTAGGCTTAATTCGGGATTTCATACAGATTGGAAGACTATTTCTATCAATCACAATCAATCTAAGTGAAAGAGCAATCAAATACGTAAATAAATCACATCAATACGCACCAAGTCAAATCAACGGCTTCCTAGTATAGCCATAAGGGCTTAGGGAATGTGTGATTTCAGACCTGGGGTAAAATGGAAAGACTTGGGGACAATTAGCCCAAAGGGCGAAATCGTCATTTTAAGAAGGATTGGGTTCGAAACACCCGGGGTGAGCCCTGGCCAGTTGATTGTGGCCATTTCCTATTTTTTGGGATTTTCCTGGATTTTTTTAGATTTTGTTTTTTTGTTTTTGTTTTTCTTAATAATAATTTTTTTTTAAATTTTCTAAAAATATTATTTTTATTTTTATTTATTATTTTTGACAAAATACCACACTTAACCAAATAAACAAGCTAACTACCAAATTGAAATAAAGGCACGCAAATCAAGCCTATAATGACAATACTTTAGAAAAATAAACCTGATATACGGGTCGAGAACGTAAATATACCTGATTGGCCAACGATCTTCAATCATCAAATCCTGACATGCGACCGTCCCTATGCGCGTCGGCACAAAAGGAACGGGCCAAAACTTCTTCCTTGTTATAGGGCTGGGTTTGCGATTTCCTTGGTCCAATTCCCTAGCGTCCGTCCTTTGCTCTTCATCCGTGGACCAGCCCACCAAAAGAAAAGAGAGGCCAAGCCCAACTAATCTTCACTCTCTTCTGCGCCAGCCCATTGATCGGCCCGAAACAAAAGACAAATGAGCTGCCACCCTCCTTCTACTATTCATCATCTCTTCCATGCAACGCTGAGGAGGTTGGGTAGAGCTCGGGTGTTGACACCGTGGTTCCGCGCACGTCAACTTCACCGGACCTCTACCGTCGTATCGCCATCAAGAACTACCCCCACACGGCCACTGGTTCGGATCGCCTCGCCGCCCATTGCTCACGCATGCTGTCATACCACTGGGTTTGTTCATGCGTCGCCGCTATCGGATCAACTCGCGCCACCTCCGGTTCGGGTTGGTTCGACGGACTGTGCTCGCACGCCACCACTTCTTGGACAAATCTGGTGCTGCTGGGGCAGCTTCAAGTCCATATCTCGACGTCGCAGGCGGATGGACCGCCAGGCTCGGATGATGGCGGGACAGCGACGAGCCGACAAGCTGACGGCGGTTGGGAGCCGGGACCGACGCTTGCTCGTTCAATCCATCGGTGGGGGGGAGTCGGCGTCATTGCTATTAAAGTTGGTGAAGGAATTGAGGTGAGGAAGCAGGCCTCCATGGTCACTGTCGCAGCGTCACCTCATCCTCTGAAAACTAAACTGGAACTTATTCACGTGATCCTCCCCTTTCACCGTCTTCCCGAATGCAGATACCAGAGAGATGGTGATGGCCGGCCATAAAAATGGTCTGAGGTGGCGGCGACGCGGGTGGCCCGGCAAGGCACGGCCAACGGCTATGATAACTCTGCGGGATCCTCGAGGTTCTCAACATTCTCAGCTTCCCTCGGCAACATGGGAAGGGCTTGACTCGGCTCGGGTCACAGCGGTTGATCACAGTGTGACGACCTAAAGCGACTGAGGTGATGATGAGATCTTCGGTCTCTTAAGGCAGCGGTGGTCTCCAACTTAAGCTCAACGGGCGCGTGACAACAACAGCCGAAGAGGGCTGAGGTCATACCATGGCTGAAGGTGTCTCTGGCCTTCAGGTCCTCGATGGCTCGTGGGTAGGCAACCGAGGTGTTCAGGTCAGTTACGGGTGGAATTCGACGACGGCGAGGGACGATGAAACGCGAGCTTGGCAGTCAAGGGGTGGCCGAAGGTCTTCAGGGTAGAGAGATGAGGGGTTCGAGTGATGGATGGTGCTGGGGGAATACACACGGGCCGGTAAGGGGAGCTCGGTGAGGGTTGGCTCGGAGCGTCAATGGGCTGAGAACGGTGCAACGATGGACCAAGACAGAGGCGGCAGCATGGTGTCGAGTTGAGCATGGAGGGTGGAATAGCAGAACATGTGAGGAGGAAGAAGATGGAGTCGCGGGAGCTCAAGGATCCGCGAACAGTGAAAGATGACAGGCATGGGGGGAGGTGCAAGGTGCGACGGAGGAGGGAGAGGCGACGGCGGCTCGACGGGCGGACAGCGATGGTGGCGTCGCGCGGTGGTCGAAAACACCAGAGGAGGGCGTCGGGTGGTCTCCTCGCTCCAGGAGCCGTGTCGACGGGGGTGCCTTCAACTAAAAAATAGAAGATGAAGAAGAAGACCAGCGGGCCAAGGTGTCGTGGGAAAACAAAAAAAGGGAAGAGATGGGGAGCGGCCGTGGGAAAGAAAAGAAAGAAAAAGAAGAAAAAGAAAAAGAAAAAGAAAAAGAAAAAGAAAAAGAAAAAGAAAAAGAAAAAAATAAAAAAATGAAAAGGAGAGAAAGAGAAAATAAAATATAATAAAATAAATAAATAAATAAAAAGAGAGATAAAATCATTAATTAAACACACACTTTTTCTTTTTGCTTTTTCTTTTAAATGATGATGTTTCACATTTTCCTTTTAATTATTACTAATATTTTTGCCAAATCAATTTTATGGTGATCAGAGAACACCTAAAATCGAACCTGAATTTTACTTTTTTTATGAGGTCAGAAAATAGACAAAATAAAAATAAAAATACCGACTATTTTTATATAATTTTTGTGACCTCAAATATTATTTTTCTTGATTTTCTTTTTTTTGTATTTTTCGAAAATATTAAAAAAAATGAAAATTATGAAAATTATTTTTTTGGTCAAAATGGTTCCTAAGGCCAAGCCAAGGCTTCCAAAGTTGATTTTGTGATTTTATGAACTTTTTTTGATATTTTTAATTAATTTTAAAGGATAAAAATCACAATAATATATGGTCAAAAATTAGGTGTCAACAGCTGCCCCTCTTTGAGAGGAATCTCGTTAGAGGTTTCTCTCAAAGATAAGATGACACCTGATTCTTAACCCACTCAATTGGAAAAGGAGAAATGCCATGACATCGGACCCTTAAGGCCCTTTGATGAAATCTCGAATTAATCCCCGGTTCGCTCTAACCCTTGGAACATGGGCCGGAGTGAGAGAGACTTACCTGAAGCTCACCTGTCGGATGCTGCCGGTTGCGACAACTTTCAAGCAGATACCTAGGACTCATCACAGGATATCCTAGGGAGATCAAACTCTGACCTGTATGGTAGGTCATACCATCATGGGATTCCTAACTGATAGGAATCTAAGGAAGACGCGTCCCATTTGGGATTTGCCAAGGATTTTGATCCGTATGGTGGATCGGACCATTGAGTTGACCAGTTAAGTGACTTTTACTATTGGGTTGACCCTTCAGGCGGTTTCTACCGTTGTGTTGACCCTTCAGGCGGTTTCTACCGTCAATTTGACCCTTCAGGCGGTATCTACCTTGAGTTTGACCCTTTAGGCGGTTTCTACCTCTGTTTGACCCTTCAGGCGGTATCTACCTTTGTTTTGAAAATGGGTCTCATGACGAGGGTTCTCCACGTCCGATGAGACTGTTTGAGCTTGAAAGATTTCTCTTCACCAAGAAAACGTTAGTAATCTTTGGGAAGACCACGGCTGTCCATTTGACAAAACCGTATGATTTAAGTTTTAATCACGAAATGTGCATTTTGATGCTGGAGGTTATCCAAAGCATTCTTGCAACAAACAAATGTGATCACAAATCCCTTGCACGGAAAATCTGGACCAACAGTTTGACAATTCCAAAAAGAGTTTGTTCAAAACATCAATTGGAATATTTCTCGACAAGGAGGTCTTCTAACCTGTTTTGAGATAGCGGTTTTTATAGGGGCTGCACTCAATTCCCTACTAACCTGTGCCTAGGTTTTAGGCTCATTCGCGGCGCATACATTTTGATCGGTCGGGAGGTCTTTTACGGGACCGTAATGTTGGGCTTGGATATTGGTTTTCAAGGGGGGCCCGCTTTGGAGTCGAGGCCATTGTATGAAATTCTTCACCATCTGCTCCGGGTTTACAAGTCGAGAACCCTGCAAAATGAGAAAGAAATAGTCTTGCTCGTACCTCTTCGAGCTAAGCTATATGTTAGCCCAAGTGTCTTAGTCAGAGAAGACTGTTTCAGGGTTGTAACATTGGTAGGATTGGGGATCGAAAAAGGCTTGTTTTTGGCCCAGAATTCGTGACGGGTTTGACATTGGTGATCATTGCTGATTTGCCATCTGTCCTTTCTTTTCTGCATCTTTAGCCTTTGAGGCGCGCAACCTATCTTGCGGTGTGCACCAGCTCTTTAAAGAGCGTCTCTTGTTGCATTCAGAGACTGACTCTCTCTATGTCTTTGTTCTACGCTTGATAGCATTTTGGGGAGCAGCCCTTTCAGATTTGGCTCCTTCAGGATTTTCTCTTTTCCCATCCGGCTTCATTGCGGATCAATCAAACAACTTACACGAGCATCGGCCTTGCTTTTACCAGGCACTTTGCTTTTTCTCGATGTCGTGGATTCTTTTCTCATTTTCATCTTTTTTTTTTTTTTTTAAATCCCTTAGTCTTGAGCTCTTCCGTTTCTGAAGTGATGCTGCATCCATCTTGAAATGTGCAATGATCACCAACGGGTTCATGAAACGAATTTGCAGGCTCAACTTGGCTATGCAAAGGATTCGGTGTGTGGGATAGAGAAAGGAATGCTTCTCATCATCCTATGGCACTTGGATTACCATATAAACAACACACAAAGATTAATGTTAGTCCGAGCAAGAAAATTTCTAACCATTTTCTCCTGATGCTGCTGGACTCACCTCCATTTTGCCCCGATGTGGGGTGGTTCTTGACAGGGTTAAGAATGAAAACCGCCGTTCAAAGGGGTTATCAATGGTCACCTGTAGTGTTTGGGGGATATGAAACGAATGCCTCCGTCGTCCCAACCCAGGTAATCGCTACGAATGGTCCCTACCTCCGTAGGTCCAGATTTTACTACTTGATTCGCTCCACTATCTCTCAAGTGTATGTAGGATGTGTTTGGTTTTGAGCTTGCCTCTCTTTTGAGGAAACATCCTTTTGAAAGTTTTGAACAACTTTTGATTGGAAAAATCTCTTTCGTTTTCCCAAAAATTTTACCCGTCAAGGGGATTTTATGGTGCACAATGCATGTTCATACAACCTCATGTTTCAAAACATGAATACCAATGAAGTTAGAATTCCATGTCTTTTCTAGACATCAGATTTTGAAAGCATTTTTTTTTCTGTGTTTTTGGTTTAACATCTTCAATGGATTGGGGGAAAGGGATACCTACCTGTCCACCGTGGCTGGAGATCCCCTAACAGGTAGTATGTGGGATGTAAAAACTCATTCGTCTCCAAGGCGATTCCCCTGTCAAGGGTAGACAACGAGTATCAATTCATATTCTCGAATTCAAGACAAATTGGGGACGATACAACTTTACTCTTGGTTCCCATCCCGTTCTGATGTTGCGTATTGATATGAACCACGTCTATCAAATCCGCCTATCCATGCTTGGAGTGGTTGCAATATCGATGGTTCCTTTGCCCCCAGCTGGGCAGCGTCTATTCTGTTATTTGAACGCATGACTCCTTGAGTGATTTATCCATGTTTATCATCTGAGAAGGAAAAGAAAGAAGACATTACTTCGGCATCCGACTGGAGATCGTTTAGGAACGATACATCGTTTTACCAAATGGGTGGCTTCGCGGCCAAACGCATTTTGTATTGAAGGGGTAGATCCCATTATGCTCCGCGGGTGATAGTCAATGTTCATGGAACTTGCTCCACGGATTAAGTGATTAATCCACGGCCCTCGGCTTGAAGATGCTCAAAGGGTGATGTTGACACTCACGCGCGATTAGTTCTAGATATTAATGAAAGATGTTCCCGTGGGAACCTTACAGTGCGATCAACAACATATTCAACAGGAGTATTCAACCCCCTTTCCTCTAAGCATTTTTCATCGAGTAACCATGCCTTGCATCAGACGTTTGATCACCGGCCTTGCGTCACCACTGCGATGGTCCTCCGGCTCCAAACTGATCGAGCCAAAGATTGAACTCATCGCCAAGGAAATTGCTCGGGTCTTCGAGCCATTGATGTTCAAGTTGGGTATCAACGATTGTTGGGGGCAGATTTCTTTCATTGCCTTCGTTGTGAGGGACTGGAGTCTTTGAGCTGGAACCCTCATCATTGCCCTGTTGGGGTTGAGACATACATCCCTGAAGAGTATTGATCCAAGTGTCCAACTCCTCATCAAGGAAATCGCCTGTTCTTTCTAGCCCTTGGTGCCCGGATTGGGTGTCGTCAACTGCAAGCGAGGGATTCCTCTCTTTGCTCTCGTCATGAGCAATTTGACGCCTCGAATTGGAACTTCCTCCAATGACCGGCGGGTTTATATGTGCACTCTCTACCGATGCCAGATCCGCTTCAAGGACAGCATTAATGACCGAATCGCGCTCAAACTGAGGAATCCCTATGTGCTGGAACTGTGGTATATACTCTTGAGGAGTATTGAGATAGCTCGGTGGAGCATTCTGATTTGGGTTAGAGGAGTCGCTGACATGACTGCTGGTCCCGTCATTGCTGAAATGCGGTTGGGTGCTTTCGGCCCTCCAATCGTCGTGGTTGTAACTCTGCCCGGCACTTGAGCTCCAACTGGCTTTATGATGGTTTAACGCTATCCTTCCATCCCTTAGCAATCTCCTATAGTACTTGAGGTGAGACTCGACGTTAATTCTAGAGAGCCCCGGCACATTCATAATCTCGAGTATGCGTAGTGGGCTAGCTGAATCAACTCCCAGCTCTCGAATTGCATCGACAAATTTGGTGTGAAGTTCATAGGTCCAGTAAAACCTTGTTCTCTTATCACCCAAAATATCGTCAATACTTCGGTAGCTATTCTCTACGGGATCTAGTCGTTTCAAAAGTTGTCCAGGGAGGGACTCACCGACTTTGGATTGGCTGGCTGCGACAACGAGTTCGTCATTGAGAGAACTCCCCCTGTGATGATTCATATCACATTTCTCAGAGGATGTTGGTGTTGATCCTATGGTGTTGACTTGTTCATGTAGATCTCCGGCGGTATCTGGCTGTGTCGGAAAATGCTGTGGAGAATACGGTAACAGCTGAGCGTTATTCGTCAACAGGGATGGTTCGTCGAGGAACACCTCGCCGAGGACAACAGGATTACCACAATTAAGGCAGGTGGCCTTGGTCAGAGCTTCCTTATATCTCGCGCTTTCAGCTTGAAGCTTCTCATTCTCCTCCTTCAGGACTAGTAACTCGTGGTCTGTGTATTGCTGTTTCACCCGGGTTCGTTTGTTGGCGAACCAAAACTTGACCTTCGAAAGCTCCAATCCTATTTTTCGGCTCAACTCCATTTTCTGTTGTCTGCTTGGAGTGGGGCATTCATTGAAGAAAGCCTCGAGCTCTCGGATTTGGCCTGGAGTGTGGCGTTGTAGTTACTTTCTTTTCCGACTCCGGTCATCATTGTATACTCTTTCTTCGTAGCTGAAACCTAGAATTTCATCGCTGGAGGAGTCAGTCTCCATGGTCTTCGGGCAGGATTCAGCTCCAGGATCTTCAAAGTCTCCCAGCAGTTCGTGCTCAGAAATGTCCAGGTCGGGCGTTTCTAGCAGATGGGAATAGCTTTTAAACATGATGGATCGGAGTATCTCGGGCTGATCTAGTTCCCTCAGCTTTCTCTATTCGCTCTTACGTGTTTGCTCACTCTAGAAACTTTCTCAAGTGATTGTGTGTGTCCTAGAACCATCCTTCAGGCTGCATATGAAGGCCAGCAAGCAAGCGCTCCTCCCGAGACCCTGTAATTACTCATCGTCTGTATTCCCCTTTCTTTTTCCTCGTGATAGGATCACAAACTCTTTTGCATTGATTCGGTTTCATCGAGTATTGCGCTCGTCCCCTAGTTCAGTCTTCAAAGTGGTGGGTCTACAATCTTTCGGCGCCTTTTATGATTTGCTAGGCCCGAGAACGTGGGGAGCAGCGGTGGACCCGCAATTAATGACTCCGTTTAATTCATTTAGCTCCATGGGAATTAACGCTATGATCTTCTCTCAACCCCTTTTCATCGTTCAAACGAAAGTGGCATTTTCCCTGTGCATGATGTTACTCTTCCTTTCAGCATCCCGGGCGCTTGGTGAGGAATGAGTTCGTGGCCACTCAAAATTTTAAAGACCGTCTCTGGTTTCAGACTTAATCTAACAAGGGATCATCACAACTGAGCATGACGATGTTCGTCAATAGCGTTGGTTTTAATATAGAATTAACTATAGTCATTAAAGAAAAAATGTTCCCGTAGGAACTTTACAACAGATAAAATGAGTGATCTACTCGTGAACATGTTCTTCTTTCTATGGGTGTTCGTGGTGACCGACCCATTGTGCCCCGAGTCAAGTGCTAGATCATGGCTGTCCAAGCATGCCAGCTTCCCACTGATTGAACAAGGCATCGAGCCCCTCATCAAAGAAATCGTCTGTCGTGGGTTGACTAGCGGCAAGCAGAGCACCAACCGACTGCTGCTCGAGTGGAGGAGTGCACACTCGCTGTACTTGTGATACGCGCTCTTGAGAAGTGTTGAAATGGCCCGGGAGGACATTCTGATCAGCTTTCAGTTTGCCGGTGGTCGGGTTGCTAGCTTGATTGACGCTTAGATTTGGCCGGGTATCTCTTGATGCCTGAGCATTACAATGGCGGTCGCCCCTAGCTTTTGAGCTCGAGACGGATTCCTCCCGGTTTAGCTCCGCTCGACGTTGTTTCAATAGCTTTCTGTAGGCAGCAAGGTGATTCCTGACCAGCTCCTTACTAAGCCCCGGTACATTCATGGCCTTAAATATGCGCGTCGGAGTTGCTGAGTCGATCCCCATTTGGTGAACCACGTCTAGGAATCTGGAATGCAGTTCAGGGGGCCAAGCGAACCTCCTCTTATCGTGGCCCAAAAGTGCATCAATGGCTTGACGACTGATTAACTCATCTCCAGCAGGACCCGACCCTATCGAAAATTGTTGTGCACGAGGCTGATATGCTTTGAGCTGGTCGGCGGTAACGTCCAGCTCCTTGAAACTATAACTCCAATCAAAGCGATGCAAATCCCATCCCCCAGGAGGCATTTGTATCATCTTTGTAGGATCATCCTGCTCATGCGTGACTCCGGCAAAATCTGGTTGAGCAGGAGATGCCCCGAGGGAGTAGGGTGGTAAATGAACGTCTTCAATCATCGCGTGAGGCTTATCGGGGAATATCTTACCGAGGGCGACGAGGTTATCGCAATGAGGGCAAACGGTAATATTGAGAGCTTTTTCATACCTCATGTTTTCTGTTCGCAGCTTTTGGTTTTCTTCCTTTAAAATCTCGACCACCTGACGTTTGCGTTGAGCCCTCGATTTGGATCTCCTATTTTGAAACTAAAACTGGATCCTCGACTGATTAATCCCCAACTCCCGACTCAATTCAATTCTCCACTTCTTTTTCATGTAATGGCTTTTACTGAAAAGGGTTTCCAGCATTTGGGTTTCCTCCTGAGAGTATTGGTGAGGCCGTCTTCTTTTCCCGAGTTGAGCATTGTAGATGTCGTTGTCGTCGTCGCTGTGATCTTGATTCCCGTTGCCAGAAGTGTTGGGCTCCATGGTTTTGGCGTTAGACTTGATCTTGGAATCTTCGAGATCCCTCTGTGGTTCAATTTCTGAGATTTTTGAGTCAGTCGCCTCTAGCAGCTGACAGTAACCTCTTAAATATGTTGGATTGAGAAATGTTTGATTGGTTCTTGCCCACTCAGATCTCTACTCTTTCATGTATGCTCACTCCCTATAAAGTTTTCTTCGAGTGACTTTGCATGTTTAGGAGACGCTCCTCAAGCATCATTAGGCAAACGTTCCCCCTCAAGACCTTGAATTTCTCGCTTAGCTTTTCAACGTGATGGGACTGCCAAACCCTGTTAGGGCTCTCTTCGATAGTTGCGCTTTCCTCCCACCTAACTCTAATAATGGTGATCCCGACAAACCTTTTGCATCTTTTAATTGATGAGCCGAAAATCGCGGACCGAAACGAATCCAATGGTTCTCGTGAGGGGACCTCCTGCTTTACTCCCTAACTGGGCTCCACCAGCATTATTACTGAGACCCTTCATCATCCTCGAGTCGCTATAAAATGGGGAATTAATGTATGGAAGGTTAACGTTTTTCGCATAATCAGCTTCTTCCTTCTAATCTCTCTGTTAAACTCGTCTTATTCTCAAGCCAACCCAACGCAAATGGCCTCCTCTCCCGTACGCACTTTTTCAACTGATGTCTTGGCCCAGTGGGAAAAGCTTTATAACCTACTGGGTCGCGGTTACGCGCACATAACCGATCATTCTGCAACCGCGGATGAAATCCGTGTCCTGCTCGAGGACTTAGATATCACTTCCCTCGAAGGTACTACGCTGGGGAGGGAATATAGAACTTTCCCGACCCTCTTTGCACACTCCTTAGAGGCCTACCGTGTTGCTGATCGGGAGGTTCTCGTGGCTCGCGTCTTGCGGGCTCGTTACCAGGATCGGTCTGATCATTTGGTGCTGACCAACTATTTGGCCGATAGTCACAAAAAGGCCGTCGAGTTTGCCAATGAGAGGGTCACGACGTTGCTTCGCGAGAGGAGAAAACTGGTGGATCAATTGGCCCTATCCCTCACCGCTGGCGAGCACGACCGCCACAATGTCCTATTGAGGCTGCAAAGCGACTGGCAGGAAGAACGGCTTGACAAAATAACCGCAGACATAGCTCACGGGAATGGATTAGTTCGGGACTTGGAAATAATCACCGAAGAACATGAGGTCAAGGTCACTGAGGTTAAGGGAGAATGCAGAAACCTTTTCCTCAAGCTCGCGGACCAGGACATGCGGAGTCGTGAGTACGGGCAGAGCATTAACAACATGGAGGGTCAGTTGGGCTCCTTTGTGTCGTTAATTAGGGCTCACTTTGGCTTTACTTTTCCGCCCCGAATTGTATGACTTGCTTTTGAAAACCCTCCGCTGAGCAAAATAAATGAAAGTTCTTGTGTGTGTGTTTTAACTTCTGTATGGTTCATTTCTTCGAGCATCCGAACATCTTCGACTTGGGTGAGCCGAACCATAATATCAATAAGCCGAGCAAATATGTCCTGATTTTATAACTCGCTCATGATCAGATGAGATAATAGCCTTAGACTTGTCCAGGAAAAGATTTTCTCTCTATTACCTATTTTTTTACCTGCAAATAAAAAGACAGAATCAGAAGGGATAATTTGAAAAAGAAATCAAAAACCCCTTTCAATCCTATGCTTGCCCATGATTAATAAGGACAAGAACTTTTACAAGGGTTTTAATCTTGCGCGAAAAGTTTCTATCAATATTCCTCGAAAGAAAGCATACTATTGAAAGGAATGTAATTCACAATAATCGCTTTTGATCAGTTTCGAGAGGAACGAATTACTCAAAAGTGCGAGGCATAATAACGTGTTTTAAATTTAATTGAAGATACGGCATCCAAATCAAGGCCGTTTTGTTAAGAACGAGAGTAATTTGGACATCTATCTCGTCATTAAATTCAAAACAACGCCGATGTTCTCGATCAATTATCGTGGATTACCAGCGACGTAAAGCATGCATGGACCATTTCAAGTGTATAATTCCTTCTAGCGAAATTGAGGTTGGATTACCCTATACGACCAAAAAGGTCGTGCAGGATTTCCAATTTTAATTTCCTCTAAAGGAATTATAAACTTGACTTGGGAGTATTCAGATGATTAGAGAAAATGCCACTATCACATTCCCATGACCTGTCAAAAGAAAAGCGACCAAGTTCCATCTAAATGTATACACCAATAGATCCCTATACAATCACTCTAAGGGGTGAGATAGAGAAAGCCTCGATAAAAATAAACCCTATACAAGAGGACTAGTAATGGAAAATTAAACAAAGGAATGTGATCCTAACGTTTAAGGACGCCCCAAGCTCGATCTGTGACTTCCGGATCACTTGCCCCAACTCGTCATCTTCATTGGACGATATCTCAATAATGTCCATAGTAGGCTCCTTTGTTGCTCACTCGGTGCTTGTCATGGGGTATCATCCTCTTCGTCTTCTATTAAGGACGTTTGGGAAAAACACACACATCTATCCTTGAAATGGCATTTAATCTAATCACCAGAATGCAATGAATGAAATGCCTATATTTATATGAACTGTAATAGATTTGAGGTATAGAGAGTCTTACCAACCAAACTCGTCGACTTATGTGCGGTTTTAGGTGTACCAACCGCCCAAAGACATGCGCATGAAACAAGTGATGGTAAACTTCTAAAAATCAGAGGGTTTGGCACCTAAGGTTAAGGTTCCCACCTCGAGTTCCGGGAAGAGCCGATTCCATTGCACAGCCATCGTTGCATTGGGGCTCGATCCATAGTTCGAAGTGAGCGGAATTGAAAAGTGGATTACCCCGTGTTTTTCCTCACGGAGATTCCATTTTCAATTCATTCTATTGTGTTCCTAAAGGCGGCGCCCGGGGTTTTAGGCGCGGTTGTGTGTGTCCATGTGTCGTGATCATCGCGATGCAAGTCATGCACAACAGTTTATCAATCAGCGCTTCAAATCATCCACACAACATACATTCCTACGCCAACCTGCATAAGAGAATGTTAATCACGGACTACACCCCTTATCACTCCAATCTGCAAAAACATATAACACCTATCATAAGCGGACTTACCTCACCTTCAAGAGCGCCTGCATGGTTAGAAAAATCACTCAGCGTTTTAATTACGGCCTAAGTCCACTTGAGGTCTAGAACCATAGGTTCTAGAACAAACTCCCCAGCGGAGTCGCCAGCTGTCGCGACCCGTCCGGAAGCGGATGCGGCTAATGGATTACCGATCGCGGGTCTTGGATCGGCGCGGGCCCTCCCAGGCCCATACCAAATCGCGGTGGGAGTATTCTTCGACGATAAGAGTCGATCGCTTTCGACCTTCAGTGTGGTCGTGGTGGCATGTGCAAATTGTGCATGCTTTTGGAGTCGCCACCGGTCTTTCTTGGAGGGTAGACCGGAAACCTTACTGACCGATTGGAAGAGATCGATCAGTTCTGCGGAACCAGAGATTTCGGGTTCGGGGACTTGGTTACGCTGGTGTCGTTACCAACGCCCTTTCGGTACCTAGCGCGAGTAATTTTCCTGACTAAGAATTCATGCAGGCGCAATCTTAGGTGAGGTAGGCTTAATTCGGGATTTCATACAGATTGGAAGACTATTTCTATCAATCACAATCAATCTAAGTGAAAGAGCAATCAAATACGTAAATAAATCACATCAATACGCACCAAGTCAAATCAACGGCTTCCTAGTATAGCCATAAGGGCTTAGGGAATGTGTGATTTCAGACCTGGGGTAAAATGGAAAGACTTGGGGACAATTAGCCCAAAGGGCGAAATCGTCATTTTAAGAAGGATTGGGTTCGAAACACCCGGGGTGAGCCCTGGCCAGTTGATTGTGGCCATTTCCTATTTTTTGGGATTTTCCTGGATTTTTTTAGATTTTGTTTTTTTGTTTTTGTTTTTCTTAATAATAATTTTTTTTTAAATTTTCTAAAAATATTATTTTTATTTTTATTTATTATTTTTGACAAAATACCACACTTAACCAAATAAACAAGCTAACTACCAAATTGAAATAAAGGCACGCAAATCAAGCCTATAATGACAATACTTTAGAAAAATAAACCTGATATACGGGTCGAGAACGTAAATATACCTGATTGGCCAACGATCTTCAATCATCAAATCCTGACATGCGACCGTCCCTATGCGCGTCGGCACAAAAGGAACGGGCCAAAACTTCTTCCTTGTTATAGGGCTGGGTTTGCGATTTCCTTGGTCCAATTCCCTAGCGTCCGTCCTTTGCTCTTCATCCGTGGACCAGCCCACCAAAAGAAAAGAGAGGCCAAGCCCAACTAATCTTCACTCTCTTCTGCGCCAGCCCATTGATCGGCCCGAAACAAAAGACAAATGAGCTGCCACCCTCCTTCTACTATTCATCATCTCTTCCATGCAACGCTGAGGAGGTTGGGTAGAGCTCGGGTGTTGACACCGTGGTTCCGCGCACGTCAACTTCACCGGACCTCTACCGTCGTATCGCCATCAAGAACTACCCCCACACGGCCACTGGTTCGGATCGCCTCGCCGCCCATTGCTCACGCATGCTGTCATACCACTGGGTTTGTTCATGCGTCGCCGCTATCGGATCAACTCGCGCCATCTCCGGTTCGGGTTGGTTCGACGGACTGTGCTCGCACGCCACCACTTCTTGGACAAATCTGGTGCTGCTGGGGCAGCTTCAAGTCCATATCTCGACGTCGCAGGCGGATGGACCGCCAGGCTCGGATGATGGCGGGACAGCGACGAGCCGACAAGCTGACGGCGGTTGGGAGCCGGGACCGACGCTTGCTCGTTCAATCCATCGGTGGGGGGGAGTCGGCGTCATTGCTATTAAAGTTGGTGAAGGAATTGAGGTGAGGAAGCAGGCCTCCATGGTCACTGTCGCAGCGTCACCTCATCCTCTGAAAACTAAACTGGAACTTATTCACGTGATCCTCCCCTCTCACCGTCTTCCCGAATGCAGATACCAGAGAGATGGTGATGGCCGGCCATAAAAATGGTCTGAGGTGGCGGCGACGCGGGTGGCCCGGCAAGGCACGGCCAACGGCTATGATAACTCTGCGGGATCCTCGAGGTTCTCAACATTCTCAGCTTCCCTCGACAACATGGGAAGGGCTTGACTCGGCTCGGGTCACAGCGGTTGATCACAGTGTGACGACCTAAAGCGACTGAGGTGATGATGAGATCTTCGGTCTCTTAAGGCAGCGGTGGTCTCCAACTTAAGCTCAACGGGCGCGTGACAACAACAGCCGAAGAGGGCTGAGGTCATACCATGGCTGAAGGTCTCTCTGGCCTTCAGGTCCTCGATGGCTCGTGGGTAGGCAACCGAGGTGTTCAGGTCAGTTACGGGTGGAATTCGACGACGGCGAGGGACGATGAAACGCGAGCTTGGCAGTCAAGGGGTGGCCGAAGGTCTTCAGGGTAGAGAGATGAGGGGTTCGAGTGATGGATGGTGCTGGCGGAATACACACGGGCCGGTAAGGGGAGCTCGGTGAGGGTTGGCTCGGAGCGTCAATGGGCTGAGAACGGTGCAACGATGGACCAAGACAGAGGCGGCAGCATGGTGTCGAGTTGAGCATGGAGGGTGGAATAGCAGAACATGTGAGGAGGAAGAAGATGGAGTCGCGGGAGCTCAAGGATCCGCGAACAGTGAAAGATGACAGGCATGGGGGGAGGTGCAAGGTGCGACGGAGGAGGGAGAGGCGACGGCGGCTCGACGGGCGGACAGCGATGGTGGCGTCGCGCGGTGGTCGAAAACACCAGAGGAGGGCGTCGGGTGGTCTCCTCGCTCCAGGAGCCGTGTCGACGGGGGTGCCTTCAACTAAAAAATAGAAGATGAAGAAGAAGACCAGCGGGCCAAGGTGTCGTGGGAAAACAAAAAAAGGGAAGAGATGGGGAGCGGCCGTGGGAAAGAAAAGAAAGAAAAAGAAGAAAAAGAAAAAGAAAAAGAAAAAGAAAAAGAAAAAGAAAAAGAAAAAAATAAAAAAATGAAAAGGAGAGAAAGAGAAAATAAAATATAATAAAATAAATAAATAAATAAAAAGAGAGATAAAATCATTAATTAAACACACACTTTTTCTTTTTGCTTTTTCTTTTAAATGATGATGTTTCACATTTTCCTTTTAATTATTACTAATATTTTTGCCAAATCAATTTTATGGTGATCAGAGAACACCTAAAATCGAACCTGAATTTTACTTTTTTTATGAGGTCAGAAAATAGACAAAATAAAAATAAAAATACCGACTATTTTTATATAATTTTTGTGACCTCAAATATTATTTTTCTTGATTTTCTTTTTTTTGTATTTTTCGAAAATATTAAAAAAAATGAAAATTATGAAAATTATTTTTTTGGTCAAAATGGTTCCTAAGGCCAAGCCAAGGCTTCCAAAGTTGATTTTGTGATTTTATGAACTTTTTTTGATATTTTTAATTAATTTTAAAGGATAAAAATCACAATAATATATGGTCAAAAATTAGGTGTCAACAGTCTAGTGAGACCCCGGCGGTATCGGAGGGTGGTGAAATAAAATAAAAATGTGGATACCATTTGGTCTAGTGAGACCCCAGCGGTATCGGAGGGTGGTGAAATAAAAATAAAAATGTGAATGTCATTTGGTCTAGTGAGACCCCGGCGGCATGGAGTGGCTGTAAGCCTGGAGTGAGACACCATTTGGTCTAGTGAGACCCCGGCGGTGTCAGGTGGCAGGATTTGCCAGTGGAGTATGTGGGTGGTTGAGGAAGAGGTGGTTGTGGCGTGCTTGAATATTTGTGCTTGGGTATGAGACCCTGTGATTGAGCATGATCGTTTGTGTTGAATGCTATGTCTATAATGGAAGTTATCTTATGAGATGCCTGGTGCCATTGCATTGCTTGTTCTCTGCATTTTGATTGGCATTTGTGTGTGATCCGGTAGGACTTGCATTGAGGTATAGGGTTAGGTTTCACTTTCTGAGATGTCAATCTCACCCCTTAGTGGGACAAACTTTTCAGACCCGAAACCGTGATCATGTGGCCAGTAAGACTAGGCGATCCGAAGGAGTCGATCGTCTCTTTTGAAGAATTTCCAGAGAGTAAGTCGATAGTATATATTAGGAAAGGTACGACAGTGTGGGTAGACGAAGGGAAGACGGAGCTTCAACCGCACCGCTTTGAAGCATGGTTCCGCCGCTTGGGGAATAGTGACCTGTTAGATCCTTTGATGCCTGAAGACGTGCCCCTGGGAATTGTACCTAGCTGGTGTCACCCCTCTCGTTCAGAGGTCGAAGTGGAAAATCCGGCATCGATGAGAGACTCAAGAACCTTTTCTAAGGAGTACATGAATTATATGGAGTTATCTGCTGATGCGATCGAGGCCACTGAAGAAGAAGAGGAAACCGGGGAAGACACCGAAGAATCTTCAGAGGGTGTCCCATCAGAGACTTTTTCGGACTACGACCCAGAGGTTGAGGGGGACGACGAAAGAGATGATTCCAGCTGTTCTGAAGATAAGTCAGAATGAAGGGGGTTAGGCGATCAAGGAACAATTTTGGTGTTAGGCTTTAGGAAAGGTTTAGTAGTAGCCTTTGAATCCTAGGCCTTAGTTCCTTTTCTACCCAGGTGTGCGGCTTTACGTTTTTGTCTTTTCCCTTCCACTGTTTGTACTGGATGTTATGCAATGTATAAATGGGTGTGCTTTCGTTTTCCTTCAAAACTCCCCTTCTCTTTTTATTTTCTTTGTACGGAGATTCTCGCTTTCGTTTGTGCACTTCATATCATGCTAGGCCGTGTGAAGTTCCTGGGTAATGATTGGCCTGAGGCGGATGTAATGAGCTCCAAGGGACGCGGGGCGTTACATCCCCGTTCGAGTGGTATCAGAGCAGGTTTAGAGCAAGTTATCAAGAGTACAGTTGATGGATGATTGGAGTAACAAGGAGTAAAGGAATTTGGAGGAGTTGGGGTAGAGAGACCCTAGGGGGAGTCGTTAGAGTCAAGCATGAATGCATGGCATATGAATGGCGCATGTGGTTGGCATCTTGACATGGCATGGTTATGGCACATTTATGAAGGGTCGAACTCTGTACGTAGCTTGTTGTTGTGGATGTGGATCGAATGATTGAATTATACCTCTGATTTTGCTAAGTCGCAGATGAGTCTGGACTTGAAGTATGGATTTATATCCCTGGTTGTTGTGCTCATGAGAATGCCTGAGTGGTTGCATGTTGTTTCATAATTGCTGTTTTGTTGAGTAGCATGGAAATATTGAGATATGAGTAAGCGAATTAGATCTTTAATTCCGTGGTGGAATTATAGTGACTCAGGTGAGTTAAGTTGAGCAATATGAGCAATAGACCTGGAAGGCCGAGAGGAGGAGCTTCTAGCTCGAGAACCCCAGAAGCTGATGGTCCTACCATGGATGGAGTACTGAGGGCTTTGGCCCAGATTGGGGAGCTAATGGGGAAGGAGGCCGAGGATAGAGCTGCTGCGGCTCTTCGTCAAGCTGAGGAAAGAGCTGAGATTATAGCTCAGGCTGCTGAAGCTGCAGTGGCAGCTGTGAATTTAGCAAATGGAAACAATGTTCAAGGCGCTGAAGCTGGTATTGCCCAGGGTGATCCCAATGCTAATAGGCAGATGGGTCAGTTGGTAGAGCAGTTTATAAAGTTGAAGCCGACCCAGTTTAATGGGACTGGAGACCCTGAGCTAGCGCCAAGGTGGATAGAAAAGCTTGAGAAAGCATTTGGAGTACTAAAGTGTACTGATGAGGAGAAAGTACTGCTAGCTGTGTATCAGCTGGAGGGAACAGCGAATGACTGGTGGAGTGCCACCAAAGATGGAGTGTTTCCTGAAGGTATTGCCTTGACTTGGGCTGCCTTCACTGCTGCGTTTAATGACAAGTACTTTTCGGAGACAGCACGTGAAAGGAAACGAGTGGAATTTCAGCAGTTGCGACAGAACCACTTGACTGTAGACCAGTATGAGGCTGAGTTTGCAAGGTTGTCGAGGTATGCGCCAAGATCAGTTGAGGATCCGCTTGAAAAGGCGCAGAGGTTTCGAGATGGGTTAAGACCAGAGATTCGAAGCCGAATAGTGACCGTGGATTTGAGAACGTATAAAGAGATTTATGAAAGGAGTCAGAAGATTGAGAGAGACATAAAAGAAAGAACCGTTGCTTCTGGATCGCGGTTCGCTCCTGTGAGGGATAGTCGGCAGTTGGGAAAGAGGCCGATGGTAAATAGCAGACGGTTTGTACCTCCGATTCGCAGAAATATTGGAAAGCCAATGAACCCGTTTAACTGGTATTGTCGTACTTGCGGGAGGAGACATGGAAGTGGTCCTTGCCCTAATAGGATGGGGGCATGTTTTAAGTGTGGTCTGACGGGTCATCAGATGAAGAATTGTCCTAATCAAGCCCCGGGACCTAGAGCACAAGGACAACGACGACAAGTGGGACTACCGGCTGTGATTCCACAGAATGAACAGAATCGACCACCAGCCCAAGGGAGAGTGTATGCTGTGGCACGTAGAGAGGCGGAGGAAGCGCCTGGCGTGGTCACAGGTACGATCTATTTATATGATCAGGCTGCTTATGCATTATTTGATCCTGGAGCGTCACATTCGTTTATATCTGCACAGTTTGCTGATTTGGTGGGTGTAGAATTGAAACCATTGAATGTGAAATTGCATGTTGCGACACCATTGAAGGACAATGTGCTCGTATCGTTAGGTTGTACAGACTGTAAGATAGTGATTGCTGGCAGTGAGGAAAGAATAGATTTGATTGTGTTGCCTATGTATGATTTTGATGTGATAATTGGAATGGATTGGTTGGGAAAACAAAAGGCTGTAGTTGATTGTGGTAGCAGGGTGATCCGTTTTTATCCGGATGGTCGCCCTAGATTTGAATTTGTAGGAAGTCGGGGAGGGACCTCGATTCCTTTAGTTTCATCGCTTGAAGCGACTAAGTTGATAAGCGAAGGGTGTCAAGCTTATTTGGCTGTTGCAGTAGACACCACGGCAGAGGAGCCGAAGCTAGAAAGTATAGCGGTGGTACGAGATTTTCCTGATGTCTTTCCTAAAGAATTGCCTAGATTACCGCCAAAGAGAGAAATTGAGTTTGTGATTGAGTTGGCACCAGGAACGGAGCCAATCTCAAAGGCACCGTATAGGATGTCCTTGTCTGAGCTGAAAGAATTAAAAGTACAGATGCAGGAACTTTTGGATAAGGGATTCATTAGGCCGAGCGCGTCGCCGTGGGGAGCGCCGGTGCTGTTTGTGAGGAAGAAGGATGGATCCTTACGCTTGTGTATCGATTATAGACAGTTGAATCAAGTGACCATCAAGAACAAGTACCCGTTGCCGAGGATAGACGATTTGTTTGATCAATTACAAGGAGCGTCTGTATTTTCTAAAATAGACTTGAGGACTGGTTATCACCAGCTGAGGATTAAGGAGGAGGATATACCAAAGACCGCTTTTAGAACGAGATACGGGCATTATGAGTTTATGGTTATGCCTTTTGGTTTGACTAATGCCCCTGCTGCATTTATGGATTTAATGCATCGAGTGTTTAAGGAGTATTTGGATCGATTCGTCATGTTTTTATAGATGACATCTTGGTTTATTCGAAAAGTAAAGAGGAACATGAAGAACACTTGAGGGTAGTTCTGCAAACCCTAAGGGAGCATTCGCTTCACGCTAAATTTAGTAAATGCGAATTTTGGTTGAGTAAAGTGGCTTTCCTTGGTCATGTGATTTCTGGAAGAGGAATTTCAGTAGATCCTTCAAAGATTGAAGCGGTGATGAAATGGCCTAGACCTACGACGGTTACCGAGATTAGAAGTTTTTTGGGATTGGCAGGTTATTATAGGCGATTCGCGGAGAAGTTTTCGTCTATAGCAACTCCGTTGACGAGGTTGACAAAGAAGGATACGAAGTTTGAATGGACGGATAAGTGTGAAAGAAGTTTCCAAGAACTTAAGCACCGATTGACAACCGCACCAGTACTAACTATTCCTTCTGGACCTGGAGGTTATGAGATATATAGTGATGCCTCGCTAAAAGGATTGGGGTGTGTGCTTATGCAACATGGAAAAGTGGTTGCGTATGCGTCGCGGCAGTTGAGACCTCATGAAATGAATTATCTGACACATGATTTGGAGTTGGCTGCCATTATCTTCGCCTTGAAGATTTGGAGGCATTATTTGTGTGGTGAAAGGTTTCAATTTTATACAGATCATCAAAGTTTGAAGTATCTGTTTTCACAGAAAGAACTGAATATGAGAGAACGTCGGTGGATGGAATTACTTAAGGATTATGATTGCGAGATTCTGTATCATCCTGGAAAGGCGAATAGAGTTGCGGATGCGCTTAGCCGGAAGTCAAGCATGGCGCTTTTGTTGGTTAAAGGATGGTCTTTGTTAGAGAAGTTGAGGGATTCTGAGTTTAAATTGGAACTTTGCCAACTATCAAGTTTAATGGCAACTCTAAGAGTTGAACCTGACATTCAAGAGAGAATAAAAGCCTTGCAGTCCACAGATCCGGAGATTCAAAAGATTCTTGGAATGGATGCGACAAAAAAGAAAAGCTGAGTTTCAAGTGTCAGAAGATGGAGTTTTGAAGTTTCGAGGACGTTTATGTGTACCTGGTGATGAGGAACTTAAGGAAAGAATTTTTTCGGAAGCTCACCGGAGCAATTACAGCATTCATCCAGGTAGCACTAAGATGTATCAGAATCTACGTCAACACTATTGGTGGAACGGAATGAAGGTGGATGTAGCTAAACATGTAGCGAAATGTTTAACCTGTCAATAAGTGAAAGCTCAACATTGCAAACCAGGGGGATTGCTACAACCTCTAGAAATTCCTGAATGGAAATGGGAGCATGTGACGAAGGATTTTGTGATGGGATTACCGAGGAGTCAGAAAGGTCATGATTCAATTTGGGTAATTGTGGATAGACTAACCAAGTTGGCACATTTCGTACCTGTGCGAAAGGATTTTGCAATGGAAAGGTACGCAGAGTTGTATATGCGTCAGATTGTGAGATTGCATGGAGTACCAGTTACGATCACGTCAGATAGAGATCCTAAGTTTACGGCAAACTTTTGGAAGAGTCTGCAAGAGGCTTTGGGAACTAGATTGCAATTCAGTACGGCATATCATCCACAGACTGATGGACAGTCAGAGAGGATGATCCAAACACTCGAAGATATGTTACGAGCCTGTGTTATAGATTTTAAAGGTGGCTGGGAAGACCAACTGCATTTGGTGGAGTTTGCGTATAATAATAGTTACCAGCAAAGTATCGGCATGGCACCGTTTGAAGCACTTTATGGTCGAGCTTGCAGAACGCCTGTATGTTGGGATGAAGTGGGAGAAAGAAGTATTACAGGCCCTGAGTTAGTGGAACAGTCTGTCGAAGCAATTAAGATCGTTAGAGAAAGGTTGAGGACGGCGCAAAGTCGATAGAAAAACTACACTGATAAAAGACGTAAGCCATTGGAATTTCAAGTGGGTGACCATGTTTTCTTGAAGGTATCACCAATGCGTGGATTGTCTCGATTTGAGAAAAAGGGAAAACTGAGTCCGAGATATGTAGGTCCTTTTGAAATTCTGGAGCGAATTGGAACTTTGGCCTACAGACTCGTTTTGCCACCAAACTTATCACAAGTGCACAACGTATTTCATGTGTCAATGCTGAGGAAATACGAGCCAAATCCGACTCATGTTTTGGATTTTGAAACTATTGAGGTTGATGACAAAGTGTCATTTTTGGAAAAGCCTGTTAGAATCGAGGATCGAAAAGAGCAGGTCTTAAGGAATAAGACGATTCCGCTTGTTAAAGTGATCGAAAAGAGCAGGTTGATGACATTCTGAATTTCCTGCCATTTTGAGGCTGTTGAATGTGAACGTACCTCACGACGTATTTCAGTTTTGTCTCGCTCAGATCTGATCAATCTCGAGTAAACTGACCAAAAGGGAAAGGCTAATGCATAACAAAGAACATGGACCTAGAAAACTTGAAAAAGGCAGTAACGCTTTGACCATAAGGATTGTCGAGGAAACATTTAGAGCCAATGAGGCTGATCAGATAATGATTAAGGAATACAATGCTAGCGTTATACGATTGGATCGCGGGTGAAGCCGCTTAACCAATGTATAATTTGCAAATCTTCCTAAATCGAACTTTAACGATCGAAGCCGTCGGAACTAGCGATGAACCCTCGCAATTACATGACAACCAAAGCTGTCATAACTTGAGTTATCCTCAGTGTGATGAGAATCACAGAGTCGATACGCGTAGTGTTTGCAAAAGCCGCCCGTTAGTTTGAGACAAACTAGAATTTCGATCGACGGACGAATGATCATGAAATGGAAGCTCAAAATAGGCAATTGGAAATAGAGAATCCCAATTCTGAGTAGGAATTTGACAATGTCTCGCCTAATGGTAGTTTCGAATTGGAAAAGTGAAGTTTGGACTGAAAGTGCAAAAAGACCATTTTGCCCCTGGACCATTTACCCTTGCCTTAAGACTTCATGAAGGACAAAGAGAGTGGTCAAAGAGAGTCAAAGCCTTGGTTGCATTATTGGAGGAGTGCCACATGTCAACCATTGGAGGCCTTAAGCATTTAATAACCACCTAATCCCATTTTATCAATTTGAAGCTCTATTATTGGTGTGAGACAATTAAATTGAAGACCTCATCTGCTGTGCAAGCCTTTTCCACACGTTCACCTCATTTCCCCTTCATTTTGCTCTCAACAGAAAACTGCCAGAAAAGTCAGGTTTCTGCCTTCCCGTTCGGTCCGTACGAGCGGTTCTTCCCGGAGTCTTTTGATCAAGCCCTCTTACGAAAGGTTAGATCTATGTGTCCTTAACAGTTTCCCGTTGGTTTCGTGATTTTAGGAGGTCTGGTTGATTTATAGTGATTTTTGGAAGAAAAGCGGACGGATTCCGCGCGAGCTGAGAGAAGGTTATAGTTTACCCTCTTAGAAATTCCGTTTGACCTCAAATGTTTTAGGAGAGCTTCATAACCCCTAGTACTATGTTCAGATAAATTTTGGCTGCAAATGGATAAGGATAACTTTGGTTTTCATGGAAGAACAATAGCGGTAAATTCTGGACAGATTCTGATCAAAGGGAGATTGAGCTGTTTTGTTGTCTTTGGAGTGTCAACCGACTCTAAATCTCTTAGGGAGCTCTTTAAACTTGTAAATGAAGGTATTGGAAGGTTATTTGTGTAAAGAGTTAGACCCGAGATTGGATTGTGACTCGATTGAGCGGTTGGAACCCAAAACCGGTTCTGTTTTAAGGAAGAGTTTATGCTGGCCGGTTCTGTTTAGGGACTAAATAAGGAATTTTTGGACGTCAATTGACCCGTAATATATGGTATGATATCGTGTGAGATGTTAATGGGAGATGTGAGAAGTGGATTGAAGTTTAAAGGTGATTTGTGGTGAAATTGGTTCACGAAACGCTAAATTGTGTATTGCCAATGGTATGGCTAGGGAAAGATTACATTGATGGAAGTGAATATTTCATGGTTTATGATTCAAGATTGGTTAATCTTGATAGGTGGACGACGCGTTTGTGGGAATTCGGTACTCGTGGCTTAGGGAGAATTTCTTGGTGTTGTATTTTGTTATTCAATCAGGTAAGTGTTTCCTAATCCTTTCTCTGAATGCCTGGACACACTGGATGATTGAATGATGTGATTGAATGATGAATTTTTATGAAATGAATTGCATGTGTGTCTGGATGGCATTGTGATGATGAGAAATGCGTGAGGATACCATTTGGTCTAGTGAGACCCCGGCAGTATCGGAGGGTGGTGAAATAAAATAAAAATGTGGATACCATTTGGTCTAGTGAGACCCCGGCGGTATCGGAGGGTGGTGAAATAAAAATAAAAATGTGAATGCCATTTGGTCTAGTGAGACCCCGGCGGCATGGAGTGGCTGTAAGCCTGGAGTGAGACACCATTTGGTCTAGTGAGACCTCGGCGGTGTCAGGTGGCAGGAGTTGCCAGTGGAGTATGTGGGTGGTTGAGGAAGAGGTGGTTGTGGCGTGCTTGAATATTTGTGCTTGGGTATGAGACCCTGTGATTGAGCATGATCGTTTGTGTTGAATGCTATGTCTATAATGGAAGTTATCTTATGAGATGCCTGGTGCCATTGCATTGCTTGTTCTCTGCATTTTGATTGGCATTTGTGTGTGATCCGGTAGGACTTGCATTGAGGTATAGGGTTAGGTTTCACTTTCTGAGATGTCGATCTCACCCCTTAGTGGGACAAACTTTTCAGACCCGAAACCGTGATCATGTGGCCAGTAAGACTAGGCGATCCGAAGGAGTCGATCGTCTCTTTTGAAGAATTTCCAAAGAGTAAGTCGATAGTATATATTAGGAAAGGTACGACAGTGTGGGTAGACGAAGGGAAGACGGAGCTTCAACCGCACCGCTTTGAAGCATGGTTCCGCCGCTTGGGGAATAGTGACCTGTTAGATCCTTTGATGCCTGAAGACGTGCCCCTGGGAGTTGAACCTAGCTTGTGTCACCCCTCTCGTTCAGAGGTCGAAGTGGAAAATCCGGCATCGATGAGAGACTCAAGAACCTTTTCTGAGGAGTACATGAATTATATGGAGTTATCTGCTGATGCGATCGAGGCCACTGAAGAAGAAGAGGAAACCGGGGAAGACACCGAAGAATCTTCAGAGGGTGTCCCATCAGAGACTTTTTCGGACTACGACCCAGAGGCTGAGGGGGACGACGGAAGAGATGATTCCAACTGTTCTGAAGATAAGTCGGAATGAAGGGGGTTAGGCGATCAAGGAACAATTTTGGTGTTAGGCTTTAGGAAAGGTTTAGTAGTAGCCTTTGAATCCTAGGCCTTAGTTCCTTTTCTACCCAGGTGTGCGGCTTTACGTTTTTGTCTTTTCCCTTCCACTGTTTGTACTGGATGTTATGCAATGTATAAATGGGTGTGCTTTCGTTTTCCTTCAAAACTCCACTTCTCTTTTTATTTTCTTTGTACGGAGATTCTCGCTTTCGTTTGTGCACTTCATATCATGCTAGGCCGTGTGAAGTTTCTGGGTAATGATTGGCCTGAGGCGGATGTAATGAGCTCCAAGGGACGCGGGGCGTTACATGAGCGATTTCGTGATGTGTGCAAATGCAAATGGATGCATATAATGCATGAATAAAACTATGAAACAGGGAATAGTGAAGTACATTGAAAGTAAATGCCTTACGAACCAAACTCGGGAAATGTCAAATGTTTCCTTGTAATGATGAGTAGTTTTAGTGAAGTACATTCAAAATTGCCTCTCATTTTTTGGCAGAAGCAGTTTTCACAACTTGCTATATTCTAAATCATATTTCCCTTAGACTAATTCTTGAGAAAACCCCTTATGAGCTTTTCAAAGAAAGAAAACCTGATGTTGCATACTTTCGTATATTTGGTTGTAAGTATTTTATTCTGAAGAATGCTAACGATCGTAGTGGCAAGTTTGATTAAAAGTCAGATGAAGGTATATTCTTAGGATATTTAATGAGTAAAGCTTACAGAGTTTACAACAAAAAATTTCATGTTGTTGAGGATTCAATGAATGTTAAGTTTGAAGAAAGTCTTCAAAATGATCAAACTAAATTAAATCAAGCTCTAATTTTTCCACAAATTTCAGACTCACAAAAAAAATCTGAAGAAAAGCAAAGTTCATAAGAAAATGTTGTTTCTGAATATACTCAGAAGGAAGATCATCTGAATGAAGAAATGTCAGAAGCAAATGTTCAGAAGCAAAAGGTCAAAAGCAAATGTTCAGATGCAAGTGTTCAGATGCTAATGGTCAGAAGCAAACATTCAGATGCAAATGTTCAGATGCAGAATGACATTCAGAAGCATGATCAGAAGGCAAATTTGAAGATCAAAAGGTAAGTTTTTTTTTTTTTACGAAAGAATTTAAGGTAAGTTTTTTTATAAAATCTTCAATATATGTTTGCTTGATCTGATTAGTATATCAAAGATATATTCTCTTTATTAGATTAATTAAAAATTAATTTTATATCCAAAAATAACTGTTTTACAGTTTTTATTTTTAATTATGAACAGTGACATGAACCGTCACCTTTGTTTATAACTACTATAAAACTCCTCACACAACTTACTAATCCTAAACTATTCTCAGAACCTCTCTCGCTCTCAAAAACCTTTCATCATCTACTACCTATTCTCTCCAAGTTTCAAACTTTTTCATCCAAATGGCTCCAAAATCATCCTCCATTGTGAGGAAACCCTATGCTGACAAAGAAGGTCAAGGAAGAAAGCCTACTCGTGTGCCGAGAAGACTTTTATCACGCGATAAAACTCCTATTGAAGTTTCAGAAATAGAACTCGATGATCAGAGAGAAGTTCTTCAAAGGAAACAGGCTTGTCTGTAACTAAGTTTGAAGAAAAAGAGGCTCTCGCCTTTATTGTTAAGCCTTGTTGACACCTGATTTTTGACCATTAATTATTGTGATTTTTATTCTTTAAAATTAATTAAAAATATAAAACAAAATCATAAAATTGCAAAATCAACTTTGGAAGCCTTGGCCTAGCCTTAGGAACCATTTTGGACAAAAATATTTTTTTATTTTTGGAATAAAAAAATAATAAAAAATAAAAAAATAAATAAATAAAAAGATGGATTTTGGGTAATGATTTGGTCTCTGCCTTTTTTTTTCTTTTTTCTTTTTTGACCGTCACACGCTCTCTCTCTCCCTCGGGTCGTGCGAAGACGCTCCCCCCTGACAGCCATTATTCATGGTCTTCTTCTTCTTGGTTTTTGGGGGGTCTTCTTTTTTTCTGGTCCTGGTTTTGGTCGAGCAGCAGCGTCCACCCGACTGAGCCTCCAACCAACTCCACGGCTGTCTGACCCTGCCACCTCGCCGGCCGTTTGTGGTCGCGACGCCAGCTTAGCCGGCCGAGGCCGAGCCTGTCACGACCCTGACGCTTCTCACCCGTTGCACCCGACGACCCCCATCTCCTTCATTTCTCTACTTCTTTCTGCTTCTTCTTCTCGGGTTACTTCGGCCAGCGACCTCTGCCAGCGACCCCATCCCACCGTGGGCGGCCAAAAACTCAAGACCATCCCTTCCATGCCGTGACAACCATCACCACAACCCACTCTCGCGTCGGTATGAAAGGATTAACGCGGTTTGCGCCGCTGTGCCCAACCACTATGAGATCCCAACCATCGCCGCTTTGTCCAGTCACTCCACCATAAGAAGACACGATCAGCGGCATGTATCGTGGAGCGATGAGAAGGGTAGCCGCCGCCATCTTCATCAGCTTCTTCGCAACCGCCGCCATCATCAGCGTCTTCACAGCCGCTGCCATCTTCATCAGCGCCTTCACAGCCGCTGCCACCTTCATCAGCTTCTTCGCAACCGCCGCCATCTTCATCAGCGTCTTCACAGCCGCTGCCATCTTCATCAGCGCCTTCACAGCCGCTGCCACCTTCACCAGCATTCTTCGCGGCCGCCGCCTTCTTCACCAGCTTCTTCGCGGCCCTCTTCGTCGGCTTGGCTGACTCCGGCCTCCTTGTCGATTTGGCTCTCGCAGCAGGAGCCGCCTCCTTCGGCTTCTTGGAAGTCGCCTCCATCTTCTTCGGAGGCTTGGACGAGGGCGTGGCGTTCTCTTTCTTGCCCGCCTCGGAGAACTAGTACGAGGCCTTCATCTTGGTCAGCTTCCCCTAGAGCGCTAGGATCGCCACCATGTCATCTGGAAATCCGAACTCGCCATTGGACCCGTGAAGAAGACGACGTGTGAAGAAGGTGAGTAATAGTGAATGCATGTTACTTTTCCTTAATTGTTCGTGTGGGGGATGTGTAGAATAAAAAAAAGCAATCAAAGAAAAGGGGGGGCAAAGAAGAATAAAGAATGAATTGTGGGTTATATTTGTGCGGATGCGTTTCTGTGGATGGGTTTTGGGTTTTAGATTAGTGTATGGGCTTAGTTAGAAATTTAGGCCTTAGGCTTTATAATACAATAGGGGCCTTTATAAAAATAATAATTAAAAAATAATAATAATAAATAATATAAGATAAAAAAAAAATCTAAAAATTCAGAAAAATTCTAAAAAAAATTCTAGAAAAATCTCAAAAATGGGAAATGGCCACAATCAACCGGCCATGGAATATTTTGGGTAATTCGATATCCAAATCCTCCAAAAATTGACGATTTTGCCTTTCAGGCCAAATCGCCTCCAAATCTTCCCATTTTATCCTGAACCTGAAATCACACCTTACTTAAGCCTTTATTGCTGTATTAGGAAGCCTTTGATTTGAATTGATGTACATTGATGTGATTTATTTATGTATTTGATTGCGCTTGCATTTAAATTGATCGTGGTTGATAGGAACAGTCTTCCAATCTGCATGAATCCCTGAATCAAGCCTACCTCACCTAAAATTGCGCCTGCATGAATTCTTAGCCAGGAAAATCACTCGCGTTAGGTACCGAAAGGGCGTTGGTAATGACACCAGCGTAACCAAGTCCCCGAACCTAAAATCTCTGGTTCCGCAGAACTGATCGATCTCTCACAATCGATCAGTAAGGTTTCCGGTCTACCCTCCAAGAAAGACCGGTGGCGACTCCAAATGCATGCACAATTTGCACATGTCACCACGACCACACTGAAGGTCGAAAGCGATCGACTCTTATCGTCGAATCCTTTGAAAAAATACTCCCGCCGCGATTTGGTATGGGCCTGGGAGGGCCCGCGTCGATCCGAGACCCGCGATCGGTAATCCATTAGCCGCGTCCGCTTTTCGGACGGGTCGCGACAGCTGGCGACTCCGCTGGGGACCTCTTTGTTCTAGAACCTATCGCTCTAGACCTCAAGTGGACTTAGGCCGTAATTAAAACGCTGTGTGATTTTTCTAACCCTGCAGACGCTCTTGAAGGTGAGGTAAGTCCGCTTATGATAGGTGTTATATGTTTTTGGCAGATTGGAGAAATAAGGGGTGTAGTCCGTGATTAACATTGTCTTATGCAGGTGGGCGTAGGAATGCATGTTGTGTGGATGATTTGAAGTGCTGATTGATAAACTGTTGTGCATGACTTGCATTGTGATACTCACAACACATGAACACACACAATCGCGCCTAAAACCCCGGGCGCCTCCTATAGGAAAACAATAGAAGGGAGTGAAAATGGAATCTCCGTGAGGAAAAACACGGGGTAATCCACTTTTCAATTCCGCTCATTTTGAACTATGGATCGGGCCCCAATGCAACGATAGTTGTGCAATGGAATCTGCTCTTTCTAGAACTCGAGATGGGAACCTTGGCCTTAGGTACCAAGCCCAATCTTTTTGATTTTTAGAAGTTCACCATCACTTGTCTCATGCGTATGTCTTTGGGCGGTTGGTACACCTAAAACCTCACATAAGTCGACGAGTTTGGTTGGTAAGACTCTCTATCCCTCAAATCTATTACAACTCATATAAATATAGGCATTTCATTCGTTGCATTCTGGTGATTAGATTAAATGCCATTTCAAGGATAGATGTTTGTGTTTTTCCCAAAACGTCCTTAATAGAAGACGAGGAGGATGATATCCCATGGCGAACACCGAGTGTGCGATAAAGGAGCATACTATGGACATTATTGAGGTATCATCCGATGAAGATGACGAGTTGGGGCAAGTGATCCTGAAGACACAGATCGAAACTGGGGCATCCTTAAACGTTAGGATCACATTCCTTTGTTTCATTTTCCGTTACTAGTCCTCTTGTATAGGGTTTATTTTTACCGAAGGATTCTCTATCTCACCCCTTAGAGTGATTGTATTAGGGATCTATTGGTGTATACGTTCAGATGGAACTTGGTTGTATTTCTTTTGACGGGTCATGGGAATGTGATTGGCATTTTCTCTAATCATCCGAATACTCCCAAGTCAAGTTTATAATTCCTTTAGAGGAAATTAAAATTGGAAGTCTTACACGACCTTTTGGTCGTATAGAGTAGTCCAATCTCAATTTCTCTAGAAGGAATTATACACTTGAATGGTTTCGCGCATGTTTTACGTTGCTGGTAATCCACGATAATTGATCGAGAATATCGGCGTTGTTTTGAATTTAATGACGAGATAGATGTCCAAATCACTCTCGTTCTTAACAAAACGGCCTTGATTTGGATGCCGTATCTTTAATTAAATTTAAAACACGTTATTATACCTCGCACTTTTGAATAATTCGTTCCTCTCGAAATTGATCAAAAGCGATTATTGTGAATTACATTCCTTTCAATAGTATGCTTTCTTTCGAGGAATATTGATAAAAACTTTTCGCGCAAGATTAAAACCCTTGTAAAAGTTCTTGTTCTTATTAATCATGGGCAAGCATAGGATTGAAAGGGGTTTTTGCTTTCCTTTTCAAATTATTCCTTCTGATTCTGTCTTTTTATTTGCAGGTAAAAAAATAGGTAATAGAGAGAAATCTTTTTCTTGGACAAATCTGCAACTATTCTTCCATCTGATCATGAGCGAGTTATAAAATCAGGACGTATTTGCTCGGCTTATTGCTATTATGGTTCGGCTCACTCAAGTTGAAGATGTTTGGATGCTCGAAGAAATGGACCATACATAAGTTAAAACACACACACGAGAACTTTCATTTATTTTGCTCAGCGGAGGGTTTTCAGAAGCAGGTCATACAAGTCGGGGTGGAAAAGTAAAGCCAAAGTGAGCCCTAATTAACGACACAAAGGATCCCAACTGACCCTCCATGTTATTAATGCTCTGCTCATACTCCCAGCTCCGCATGTTGTGGTCGGCAAGCCTGAGGAGAAGACTTCTGCATTCTCCCTTAACTTCGGCGACCTTGGCCTCGTGTTCTTCGGTGACTACTTCCAGGTCCCGAACCAGTCCATTCCCGCGAGCTATGTCCTCGATTATCTTGTCGAGCCGTTCTTCCTGCCAGTCGCTCTGAAGCCTCAACAGGACGTTGCGGCGGTCAGCTCGCCGGTGGTCAGGGATATGGCCAATTGATCCACCAGATTTCTCCTCTCGCGAAGCAACGTCGCGACCCGCTCATTAGCAAACTCAACAGCCTTTTTGTAACTATCAACCAGATAGTTGGTCAGCACCAAATGATCAGATCGATCCTCATAACGAGCCCGCAAGACGCGAGCCACGAGAACCTCCCGATTAGCAACACGATAGGCCTCTAAGGAGTATGCAAAGAGAGTCGGGAAAGTTCTATATTCCCTCCCCAGTGTAGTACCTTCGAGAGAAGTGGTATCAAGGTCCTCGAGCAGGACACAGATTGCATCCTCGGTTGCAGAATGATCGGTTATGTGCGCGTAACCGCGACCCAGTAGGTTGTAAAGCTTTTCCCACTGGGCCAAGACATCAGTTGAAAAAGTGCGTACGGGAGAGGAGGCCATTTGCGTTGGGTTGGCTTGAGAATAAGACGAGTTTAACAGAGAGATTAGAAGGAAGAAGCTGATTATGCGAGAACGTTAACCTTCCATATATTAATTCCTCATTTTATAGCAACTCGAGGATGATGAAGGGTCTCAGTAATAATGCTGGTGGAGCCCAGTTAGGGGGTAAAGCAGGAGGTCCCCTCACGAGAACCATTGGATTCGTTTCGGTCCGCGATTTCCGGCTCATCAATTAAAAGATGTAAAAGATTTGTCGGGATCATCATTATTGGAGTTAGGTGGGAGGTAAGCGCAACTATCGAAGAGAGCCCTAACAGGATTAGGCAGTCCCATCACGTTGAAAAGCTAAGCGAGAAATTCAAAGTCTTGAGGGGGAACGTTTGCCTAATGATGCTTGAAGAGCGTCTCCTGAACATACGAAGTCACTCGAAGAAAACTTTATAGGGGGTGAGCATACAGGAGAGAGTGGAGAACTCGGAGTGGGCAAGAACCAATCAAACATTTCTCAATCCAACATATTTAAGAGGTTACTGTCAGCTGCTAGAGGCGACTGACTCAAAAATCTCAGAAATTGAACCACAGAGGGATCTCGAAGATTCCAAGATCAAGTCTAACGCCAAAACCATGGAGCCCAATACTTCTGGCAACGGAAATCAAGACCACGGCGACGACGACAACGACATCCACGATGCTCAACTCGGGAAAAGAAGACGTCCTCACCAATACTCTCAGGAGGAAACCCAAATGCTGGAAACCCTTTTCAGTAAAAGCCATTACATGAAAAAGAAGTGGAGAATTGAATTGAGCCGGGAGTTGGGGATTAATCAGTCGAGGATCCAGTTTTGGTTTCAAAATAGGAGATCCAAATCGAGGGCTCAACGCAAACGTCAGGTGGTCGAGATTTTAAAGGAAGAAAACCAAAAGCTGCGAACAGAAAACATGAGGTATGAAAAAGCTCTCAATATTACCGTTTGCCCTCATTGCGATAACCTCATCGCTCGCGGTAAGATATTCCCCGATGAGCCTCACGCAATGATTGAAGATATTCATTTACCACCTTACTCCCTCGGGGCATCTCCTGCTCAACCAGATTTTGCCGGAGTCACGCAGGAGCAGGATGATCCTACGAAGATGATACAAATGCCTCCTGGGGGATGGGATTTGCATCGCTTTGATTGGAGTTATAGTTTCAAGGAGCTGGATGTTACCGTCGACCAGCTCAAAGCATATCAGCCTCATGCACAACAATTTTCGATAGGGTCGGGTCCTGCTGGAGATGAGTTAATCAGTCGTCAAGCCATCGATGCAATTTTGGGCCACGATAAGAGGAGGTTCGCTTGGCCCCCTGAACTGCATTCCAGATTCCTAGACGTGGTTCACCAAATGGGGATCGATTCAGCAACTCCGACGCGCATATTTAAGGCCATGAATGTACCAGGGCTTAGTAAGGAACTGGTCAGGAATCACCTTGCTGCCTACAGAAAGCTATTAAAACAACGTCGAGCGGAGCTAAACCGGGAGGAATCCGTCTCAAGCTCAAAAGCTAGGGGCGACCACCATTGTAATGCTCAGGCATCAAGAGATACCCGGCCAAATCTAAGCATCAATCAAGCTAGCAACCCGACCACCGGCAAACTGAAAGCTGATCAGAATGTCCTCCTGGGCCATTTCAACACTTCTCAAGAGCGCGTGTCACAAGTACAGCGAGTGCGCACTCCTCCATTCGAACAGCAGTCGGCTGGTGCTCTGCCTGCCGCTGGTCAACCCACGACAGACGATTTCTTTGATGAGGGGCTCGATGCCTTGTTCAATCAGTGGGAAGCTGGCATGCTTGGACAGCCATGATCTAGCACTTGACTCGGGGCACGATGGGTCGGTCACCACGAACACCCATAGAAAGAAAAACATGTTCGCGAGTAGATCACTCATTTTATCCGTTGTAAAGTTCCTACGGGAACATTTTTCTTTAATGACTATAGTTAATTCTATATTAAAACCAACGCTATCGACGAACATCGTCATGCTCAGTTGTGATGATCCCTTGTTAGATTAAGTCTGAAACCAGAGACGGTCTTTAAAATTTTGAGTGGCCACGAACTCATTCCTCACCAAGCGCCCGGGATGCTGAAATGAAGAGTAACAGCATGCACAGGGAAAATGTCACTTTCGTTTGAACGATGAAAAGGGGTTGAGAGAAGATCATAGCGTTAATTCCCATGGAGCTAAATGAATTAAACGGAGTCATTAATTGCGGGTCCACCGCTGCTCCCCACGTTCTCGGGCCTAGCAAATCATAAAAGGCGCCGAAAGATTGTAGACCCACCACTTTGAAGACTGAACTAGGGGACGAGCGCAATACTCGATGAAACCGAATCAATGCAAGAGAGTTTGTGATCCTATCACGAGGAAAAAGAAAGGGGAATACAGACGATGAGTAATTGCAGAATCTAGGGAAGAGCGCTTGCTTGCTGGTCTTCATATGCAGCCTGAAGGATGGTTCCAGGACACGCACAATCACTTGAGAAAATTTCTAGAGTGAGCAAACACGTAAGAGCGAATTGAGAAAGCTGAGTGAACTAGATCAGCCCGAGATACCCCGATCCATCATGTTTAAAAGTTATTCCCATCTGCTAGAAACGCCCGACCTGGACATTTCTGAGCACGAACTGCTGGGAGACTTTGAAGATCCTGGAGCTGAATCCTGCCCGAAGGCCATAGAGACTGACTCCTCCAGCGATGAAATTCTAGGTTTCAGCTACGAAGAAGGAGTATACAATGATGACCGGAGCCGGAAAAGGAAGCAACTACAACGCCACACTCCAGGCCAAATCCGAGAGCTCGAAGCTTTCTTCAATGAATGCCCCACTCCAAGCAGACAACAGAAAATGGAGTTGAGCCGAAAGATAGGATTGGAGCTTTCGAAAGTCAAGTTTTGGTTCGCCAACAAACGAACCCGGGTGAAACAGCAATACGCAGACCATGAGTTACTGGTCCTGAAGGAGGAGAATGAGAAGCTTCAAGCTGAAAGCGCGAGATATAAGGAAGCTCTGACCAAGGCCACCTGCCTTAATTGTGGTAATCCTGTTGTCCTCGGCGAGGTGTTCCTCGATGAACCATCCCTGTTGACGAATAACGCTCAGCTGTTACCGTATTCTCCACAGCATTTTTCGACACAGCCAGATACCGCCGGAGATCTGCATGAGCAAGTCAACACCATAGGATCAACACCAACATCCTCTGAGAAATGGGATATGAATCATCACAGGGGGAATTCTCTCAATGACGAACTCGCTGTCGCAGCCAGCCAATCCAAAGTCGGTGAGTCCCTCCCTGGACAACTTTTGAAACGACTAGATCCCGTAGAGAATAGCTACCGAAGTATTGACGATATTTTGGGTGATAAGAGAACAAGGTTTTACTGGACCTATGAGCTTCACACCAAATTTGTTGATGCAATTCGAGAACTGGGAGTTGATTCGGCTAGCCCACTGCGCATACTCGAGATTATGAATGTCCCGGGGCTCTCTAGAATTAACGTTGAGTCTCACCTCAAGTACTATAGGAGATTGCTAAGGGATGGAAGGATAGCGTTAAACCATCATAAAGCCAGTTGGAGCTCAAGTGCTGGGCAGAGTTACAACCATGATGATTGGAGAGCCAAGAGCACTCAACCGTGTTTCAGCAATGACGGGACTAGCAGTCGTGTCAGCGACTCCTCTAACCCAAATCAGAATGCTCCGCCGAGCTATCTCAATACTCCTCAGGAATATATGCCACAGTTCCAGCACATAGAGATTCCTCAGTTTGAGCGCGAATCAGTCATTAATGCTGTCCCTGAAGCGGATCTGGCATTGGTAGAGAGTGCACATATAAACCTGCCGGTCATTGGAGGAAGTTCCAATTCGAGGGGTCAAGTTGCTCACGGCGAGAGCAAAGAGAGGAATCCCTCGCTTGCAGTCGACGACAACCAATCTGGGCACCAAGGGCTAGAAAGAACAGGCGATTTCCTTGAGGATGAGCTGGACACTTGGATCAATACTCTTCAGGAATGTATGTCTCGACCCCAACAGGGCAATGATGAAGGTTCCAGCTCAAAGACTCCAGTTCCTCACAATGAAGGCGATGAAGGAAATCTGCCCCCAACAATTGTTGATACCCAACTTGAGCATCAATGGCTCGAAGACCCGAGCAATTTCCTTGGCGATGAGTTCAATCTTTGGCTCGATCAATTTGGAGCCGGAGGGCCATCGCAGTGGTGACGCAAGGCAGGTGACCAAACGTCTGATGCAAGGCATGGTTACTCGATGAAAAATGCTTAGACGAAAGAGGTGGAACACTCCTATTGAATATGTTGTTGATCGCACTGTAAGGTTCCCACGGGAACATCTTTCATTAATGTCTAGAACTAATTGCGCGTGAGTGTCAACATCACCCTTTGAGCATCTTCAAGCCGAGGGCCGTGGATTAATCGCTTAATCCGTGGAGCAAGTTCCCCGAACAATGACTATCACCCGCGGAGTATAATGGGATCTACCCCTTCAATACGAAATACGTTTGGCCGTGAAGCCACCTATTTGGTAAAACGATGTATCGTTCCTAAACGTTCTTCAATCGAATACCGAAGTAATGTCTCCTTTCTTTCCCTTCTCAGGTGATAAACGTGGATAAATCACTCAAGGAGCCATTTGTTCGAATAACAGAACAGACGTCGCCTAACTGGGGGCAGATGAACCATTGATGTTGCAAACACTCCAAGAATGGATAGGCGGATTTGATAGATGTTGTTCATATCAATACGCAATATCAGAACGGGATGAGAACCAAGAGTAAAGTTGTATCGTTCCAATTTGTCTTGAATTTGAGAATATGAATTGATACTCGTTATTTATCCTTGGCAGGGGAATCGCCTTACAGACGAACAGGTTTTCACATCCCATGTATTACCCGTTAGAATACATGACCAAGGGTAAATGGTATCGTTCTAATTTTTTGAAAAATTCGTGAAACGTACAATAACATGTTTCTTCCGCATTTTCAGGGATCTCCAGCCGCGAGGGACAGGTAAGTATTCCTCTCCCAAATCCCTTGAAGATGTTGAATAAAGAATAGAGAAGAAAAGAAAAGCTTTCAGAATCTAATGTCTAGAAAAGACATAGAATTCAAATTTCATTGGCATTCATGTTTTGAAACAGGAGGTTGTCTGAACATGAATAAGAACATGCATGGGACATCATTAAATCCCCTTTGACGGGTAAAATTCATGGAGAAAATGAAAGAGATTTTTCCAATAAAAAATTGTTCAAAACTTTCAAAAGGACGTTTTCTCAAAAGACGAGAGGCAAAGCCTAATCCAAACACGTCCTATACACACTTGAGAGAGAAATGAAGTGGATCAGATAGTAAAATCTGGACCTACGGAAGTAGGGACCATTCGCAGCGATTACATGGGTTGGGACGACGGAGGCATTCGTTTCATATCCCCCAAACACTACAGGTGACCGTTGATAACCCCTTTGAACGGCGGTTTTCATTCTTAACCCTGTCAAGAACCACCCCTCATCGGGGCAAAATGGAGGTGAGTCCAGCAGCATCAGGAGAAAATGGTTAGAAATTTTCTTGCTCGGACTAACATTAATCTTTGTGTGTTGTTTATATGGTAATCCAAGTGCCATAGGATGATGAGAAGCATTCATTTCTCTATCCCACACACCGAATCCTTTGCATAGCCAAGTTGATCCTGCAGAATCATTTCATAAACCCGTTGGTGATCATTGCACATTCCAAGACGGATGCAGCATCACTTCAGAAACGAAGGAGTTCAAGACTTAGTGTTTGCAAAAAAAAAAAAAAAAAATCCTAAGTTAATGCTTAACCTTGTTAGACCTTCGATCATAGGTCTAACACGATCCCATGAAGATGAGAAAAGGTGAGATTTCAAAAATGAATGAGAAAAATCCACGGCATCGAGAAAAAGCAAAGTGCTTGGTAAAAGCAAGGCCGATGCTCGTGTAAGTTGTCTGATTGACCCACAATAAAGCCTAGATGGGAAAAGAGGAAATCCCCGAAGGAGCCAAATTCCAAAAAGGCTGCTCGCCAAATGGTGTCAAGCGCGGAATAAAGGCGCAAAAGAGAAAGGACAGGCAGCAAATCTGCAATGATCACCAATGTCAAACTTTCCAAGAATTTTGGGCCAAAAATAAGCCTTTTTCTGTCCCCAATCCTACCAATGTTACGACCCCGAAGGAGTCTTCTCTGACTAAGACACTTGGGTTAACATATAGCTTAGCTCGAAGAAGTACGAGCAAGACTATTTCTTTCTCATTTTGCAGGGTTCTTGACTTGTAAACCCGGAGTAGATGGTGAAGATTTTCATTCAATGGCCTCGACTCCAAAGCGGGTCCCCTTTGAAAGCCGATATCCAAGCCTAACATTACGGTCCCGTGGAAAACCTCCCGATCGATCAGAATGTATGCGCTGCGAATGATCCTAAAACCTAGGCACATGTTAGTAGGAAGTTGAACGCATTCCTTACAAAAGACCGTTATCACAGAGAGGTGAGGAGCCCTCTTGGATGAGAAATTCTCCAATAGATGTTTTGAACAAACTCTTTTTGGAAATTTCAAATTGTTTGACCCAGATTTTCCGTGCAAGGGATTTGTGATCACATTTGCATGTAACAAGAATGCTTTGGATAACCTCCAGCATCAAAACGCACATTTCATGATCAAGACTTAAATCATACAGTTTTGCCAGATGGACAACCGTCGTCTTCCCTAAGATTGCTAATGTTTTCTTGGTGAAGAAAAATTTTTCAGGCTCGAACTTCTGCAGGATCCGTGGGAAACACCAATCTCCCAGAATGTCGCCTCAACAGACTCAAGTGAAGCTTTGTCAAGATAAAATCTTTCCTTGCTTCAAAATTGAATTCCCGACAAGTTTCGGGATCTTTCAAAAGAAGGGATGAGGATAGAACCCTTTTTTCAAAAATATCAAACAGTCCTAGCTTGACGTGGAGAACCCTCGTCATGAGACCCCTTTTCAAAGCAAAAAAAAAAAACAATGGTAGAAACCGCCTGAAGGGTCAACTCATGGTAGAAACCGCCTGAAGGGTCAACTCAAGGTAGAAACCGCCTGAAGGGTCAACTCCTGGTAGAAACCGCCTGAAGGGTCAACTCATGGTAGAAATCGCCTGAAGGGTCAACTCATGGTAGAAACCGCCTGAAGGGTCAACTCAAGGTAGATACCGCCTGAAGGCTCAACTCAAGGTAGAAACCGCCTGAAGGGTCAAACCAAGGTAGAAACCGCTTGAAAGATCAGCTCATGGTAGAAACCGCCTGAAGGATCAACTCATGGTAGAAACCGCCATAAGGGTCAGCACGAAGTAGATACCGCCTTAAGGATCAACACAAAGGTCCGATCCACCATACGGATTAAAATCTCTGGCGAATCCTCAAGCGTGGGATGCGCCTTCCTTAGGTTCCTGCCAGTTAGGAATCCAATAATGGTATGACCTACCATACAGGTCAGAGCTTAATCTCCCTAGGATATTCTCAATGATGAGTCCTAGGTATCTTCTTGAAAGTCATCGCAACCGGCAGCATCCGACGGGTGAGCTTCAGGTAAGCCTCTCTCACTCCGGCCCATGTTCAAATTGTTAGAGCAAATCGGTGATTAATTTGAGCTTTCATCAAAGGGTCTTAAGGATTCGAGGTCGTAGCATTTATTCTTTCATTTTCCTAGTTGAGTCGGTTAGGAACCAGGTGCCGTCTTATCTTTGAGAAGAACCTCTAACGAGATTCCTCTCAAAGAGGGGCAGCTGTTGACACCTGATTTTTGACCATTTATTATTGTGATTTTTATTCTTTAAAATTAATTAAAAATATAAAAAAAATCATAAAATTGCAAAATCAACTTTGGAAGCCTTGGCCTAGCCTTAGGAACCATTTTGGACAAAAATATTTTTTTATTTTTGGAATAAAAAAATAATAAAAAATAAAAAAATAAATAAATAAAAAGATGGATTTTGGGTAATGATTTGGTCTCTGCCTTTTTTTTTCTTTTTTCTTTTTTGACCGTCACACGCTCTCTCTCTCCCTCGGGTCGTGCGAAGACGCTCCCCCCTGACAGCCATTATTCATGGTCTTCTTCTTCTTGGTTTTTGGGGGGTCTTCTTTTTTTCTGGTCCTGGTTTTGGTCGAGCAGCAGCGTCCACCCGACTGAGCCTCCAACCAACTCCACGGCTGTCTGACCCTGCCACCTCGCCGGCCGTTTGTGGTCGCGACGCCAGCTTAGCCGGCCGAGGCCGAGCCTGTCACGACCCTGACGCTTCTCACCCGTTGCACCCGACGACCCCCATCTCCTTCATTTCTCTACTTCTTTCTGCTTCTTCTTCTCGGGTTACTTCGGCCAGCGACCTCTGCCAGCGACCCCATCCCACCGTGGGCGGCCAAAAACTCAAGACCATCCCTTCCATGCCGTGACAACCATCACCACAACCCACTCTCGCGTCGGTATGAAAGGATTAACGCGGTTTGCGCCGCTGTGCCCAACCACTATGAGATCCCAACCATCGCCGCTTTGTCCAGTCACTCCACCATAAGAAGACACGATCAGCGGCATGTATCGTGGAGCGATGAGAAGGGTAGCCGCCGCCATCTTCATCAGCTTCTTCGCAACCGCCGCCATCATCAGCGTCTTCACAGCCGCTGCCATCTTCATCAGCGCCTTCACAGCCGCTGCCACCTTCATCAGCTTCTTCGCAACCGCCGCCATCTTCATCAGCGTCTTCACAGCCGCTACCACCTTCACCAGCATTCTTCGCGGCCGCCGCCTTCTTCACCAGCTTCTTCGCGGCCCTCTTCGTCGGCTTGGCTGACTCCGGCCTCCTTGTCGATTTGGCTCTCGCAGCAGGAGCCGCCTCCTTCGGCTTCTTGGCAGTCGCCTCCATCTTCTTCGGAGGCTTGGACGAGGGCGTGGCGTTCTCTTTCTTGCCCGCCTCGGAGAACTAGTACGAGGCCTTCATCTTGGTCAGCTTCCCCTGGAGCGCTAGGATCGCCACCATGTCATCTGGAAATCCGAACTCGCCATTGGACCCGTGAAGAAGACGACGTGTGAAGAAGGTGAGTAATAGTGAATGCATGTTACTTTTCCTTAATTGTTCGTGTGGGGGATGTGTAGAATAAAAAAAAGCAATCAAAGAAAAGGGGGGCAAAGAAGAATAAAGAATGAATTGTGGGTTATATCTGTGCGGATGCGTTTCTGTGGATGGGTTTTGGGTTTTAGATTAGTGTATGGGCTTAGTTAGAAATTTAGGCCTTAGGCTTTATAATACAATAGGGGCCTTTATAAAAATAATAATTAAAAAATAATAATAATAAATAATATAAGATAAAAAAAATCTAAAAATTCAGAAAAATTCTAAAAAAAAATTCTAGAAAAATCTCAAAAATGGGAAATGGCCACAATCAACCGGCCATGGAATATTTTGGGTAATTCGATATCCAAATCCTCCAAAAATTGACGATTTTGCCTTTCAGGCCAAATCGCCTCCAAATCTTCCCATTTTATCCTGAACCTGAAATCACACCTTACTTAAGCCTTTATTGCTGTATTAGGAAGCCTTTGATTTGAATTGATGTACATTGATGTGATTTATTTATGTATTTGATTGCGCTTGCATTTAAATTGATCGTGGTTGATAGGAACAGTCTTCCAATCTGCATGAATCCCTGAATCAAGCCTACCTCACCTAAAATTGCGCCTGCATGAATTCTTAGCCAGGAAAATCACTCGCGTTAGGTACCGAAAGGGCGTTGGTAATGACACCAGCGTAACCAAGACCCCGAACCTAAAATCTCTGGTTCCGCAGAACTGATCGATCTCTCCCAATCGATCAGTAAGGTTTCCGGTCTACCCTCCAAGAAAGACCGGTGGCGACTCCAAATGCATGCACAATTTGCACATGTCACCACGACCACACTGAAGGTCGAAAGCGATCGACTCTTATCGTCGAATCCTTTGAAAAAATACTCCCGCAGCGATTTGGTATGGGCCTGGGAGGGCCCGCGCCGATCCGAGACCCGCGATCGGTAATCCATTAGCCGCGTCCGCTTTTCGGACGGGTCGCGACAAGCCTCTATGTGATAGTATTAAAGCGGTCGAAGGGAATGAAGCAAACATTAAGTTGCTGCTGAATATTCACAAGTTTGCTAGTGAAGGAGAACTTCTAGCATTCGCAGATTTGCCTGCACGAAGTGTTGAATCGATGACTGTGCAAATCCCTGAGACAGTCTCTCATAAGAGTAAAGAGAAAGTAGTTGGAGTGAATGTGTGGAAACCCAAAAAGACTCCTTCTAAGGGTGTTGTGATAAGGAGTGGAGATGAAAGTGAGAATGATTTTAAAGGGAAGCCTGATGATGTGATGTTCAAGGGCTTCAAAAGTGTCATGGAATTTTTGAAGGATAAGGATTATCAGGATCCTCTATTTGTGAGTGCAAAACACAAGGACAAATTTGAGTGTCTGAAGAAAAGAGGCGTGATACCTCACATAGTTTTCGATTTGAAGTATTTCGATAGTGCTGGCATTGCTATTCGAAAGCATCTGAGACAATTGAAACTGGAAGATTTTGCAATTCAAAGAAGGAATGTTTTTCCAGATGTGGCTACGTATTTCTATTCTAATATTTGATTCAAAGACTTTGACTCTTTCTTCTATATTGTTGGCAAAGATCATTATCATGTGCTTGTCAGAGATCTAGCAGTTTTAATGGGTGTTAATGAGATGAACTCACACCATTGCATGTTACACCTGATGAGGCCTATGGTTTTCTCACTGGGAAAGAAAGCTTCTCAAGTGATTCAAAGACTCATACGGAATACAGTGATTTTCCACTAAAACTCACTATTATGCATAAAGTTGTAATTGAGAGCTTGAGACCCAAAGCTGCATCGAAGACTGATATCTCTAAATATGAAGCTAAACTGATGTGGGACATGCTGAATGGAAAGAAAGCATCTTTTGCACACACTGTTATGCTTCATATGTACAGGACAGTCCAGAATGTTGGGAATTAAGTCAAATTCATTAAGTGTTATAGTGACCGTTCGACTCCCATGGCATAATTAGTATTCCGATGTAATTATGACTCCCATGGCTTAATTAGTATTCCGATGTAATTATTGTTTTAGTAGACATAATTAGTTGAGTCTATCATCTTTTAGGATGTAATTGTTGTTTTAGGATGTAATTGTTGTTTTAGTCTTTTCACTTTCCTAGAGAGACTCAAGAGTCATGTTTTAAGCCTATAAATAGGTGAGTCTTGTAACCATTTCAATATGGGTGAATCGATTGTGAATACAGTATATTGAAAAGCCACCTTCCGTCTCATCTTCCTTGTGTGAACAAAGTTCCTTTGAGAGTGCTTGTTGAGAGCCCTACAGTCGATTTATCCCATCAAATTGGTATCAGAGCTTCACGGTTTCGTGATTATGGCGTCAACAAGCAACCTTCCTTTTCAGTATCCAATCCTCACCAAAGAAAACTATGGCAAGTGGGCTTCCAGAATGAAAGCCATACTCGGCGCCCATAGTGTGTGGGATCTTGTCAACAATGGCTATGATGAGCCAGATGAAGATGTCGCGTTGACTCAGGCTCAGAGGAATGCGTTGGAGAAGACTCGTTCGAAAGATCAACTCGGGTTGTCAATCATCTTTCAAGCCTTAGATGATTCTATGTTCGAGAAAGTCTCGAATGCTACTACATCCAAGGAGGCATGGGAGATTCTTCAAACCACGCACCAAGGTGTTGAGAAAGTAAAGAAGATCCGCCTTCAAACTTTGAGAGGCGAGTTCGAGGTAATCCGTATGAAAGAATCTGAGTCGATTTCTGATTATTTCACAAGAGTTTTAGCTATTGTGAATCAGATGAAAAGGAATGGCGAAGATGTTCCTGATGTTCGTGTTGTCGAAAAAATCCTGCGGTCGTTGGATAAGAAGTTCGACCACATCGTCGTCGCTATCGAGGAATCGAAAGATGTCGATTCTATGACGGTCGATGAGCTCATGGGTTCGTTGCAAGCCCATGAAGAAAGACTGAAAAGAAACAAGTCTGAACCGGTGGAGGAAGTACTCCAATCTCGATTGAATATCCGAGATGACAAAGGCCAAAGAAGTGACCCTATGCAAACTCGATGGGTCAATCAAGATCGTGACCGAGGACGCGGTAGAGGCCGTTTCCAAGGAAGAGGTCGTGGACGAAGCGGAGGAGATTTCGTCCGAAGCAATGAGTGCTTTCATAATCAAAGAAGTACTCGTGGAAGAGGAAGAAACACAAATAGCCGGTATGATAAATCAAAGGTTCGATGTTATCGTTGTAATAAATGTGGCCATTATGCTTATGAGTGTTGGCAGAAAGAAAGTGCGGTGGCAGATGAAAAGGCGAACCTGGTGAATGATGGTGATCAAGTTCTTATGCTGGCATTTAAAGAAAATGCTGATGAAAAGAATGATACGTGGTACTTGGACACTGGAGCAAGTAACCACATGTGCGGCCGAAAGGAGATGTTCGTTGAAATGGATGAGACAGTAAAAGGAAAAGTCTCATTCGGTGATAATTCTCAAATTCTTGTCGAAGGGAAAGGTACGATTTTAATTCGTCTGAAAAACGGAACACGTCAGTTTATTACTAACGTGTATTATGTGCCAAAGATGTCGAGCAATATTTTGAGTTTGGGACAGCTTCTTGAGAAAGGATTTACTGTCCAGATGAAAAATCTTTGTCTTATGTTGAGAGATTGCAATAATAAGTTGATTGCGAATGTGAAGATGTCGAAGAATAGGATGTTCACTCTGAACATCAAAGATGATATGTCTACATGCCTTCAAGCATGTGTAGACAATCCTTCGTGGCTATGGCATTTGAGGTTCGGTCATCTCAATTTTGGCGGACTCAATATGCTTTCTCGCAAGAAGATGGTGTATGGCTTACCGCATATTGATCACCCCGATCAATTATGTGAAGGATGTGTAATTGGCAAGCATTCTCGAGCAAGTTTTCCGAAGCAGTCGACTTATCGAGCAAAGAAGCCACTGGAGTTGATTCATTCTGATGTATGTGGTCCGATCACTCCTCAGTCGTACGGTAATCATCGCTACTTTGTTACGTTTATTGATGATTTTACTCGAAAGACTTGGGTGTTTTTCTTGAAAGAAAAATCAGAGGTATTTGATACGTTTAAGCACTTCAAGAAAATGGCTGAAAAGGAGAGTGGTTATTTTATCAAGTCTTTAAGAACTGATCGTGGAGGAGAATTTACTTCTGGAGAATTTAATCAATTCTGTGATTACCATGGCATTCGACGTTTCTTAACGGCGCCGTATTCCCCACAACAAAATGGTGTGGCTGAGCGAAGGAACAGAACCATTCTCGACATGGTTCGCAGTATGTTGAAAAGCAAAAATTTGTCAAAGGAGCTTTGGGGCGAAGCTGTCAGATGTGCAGTTTATCTGCAGAATCGATGTCCCACGCAAGGACTCGATGGTGTTACCCCAGAAGAAGCATGGAGCGGGAGAAAACCTACGGTTTCTCATTTAAGAATTTTTGGGAGTGTTGCGTATGCTCACGTACCCGACCAGAAAAGATCGAAGTTGGAAGACAAGAGTAAAAAGCTCATTTTCATCGGGTATGATTCCTCATCAAAAGCTTACAAATTGTTTGATCCTGACACTTTGAAAGTATATGTAAGCAGAGATGTGAAATTTGATGAAGAAAGTTTGTGGGAGGAAAATCGACAACTTGTCAAAACCAGTCATGATAAATTTGTCGAAACCGTTCGTGATGATTCTGTCGAAATGGAGATTGAAGCTCATTCACCTTCTCCGATGTTCTCTCCATCATCGTCAGCTTCAACTTCAAATACTGTCGAAGAATCGCTAGCACCAAGATCAAGAAGACTTTCTGAAATTTATGAAGCTACCGATGAGCTTCACCTTATATGTCTTCTTGCAGATTGTGAACCACTTATTTTCGATGAAGCTGCCAAAGAAGAAAAATGGAGGAAAGCCATGGATGAAGAGATAGAAGCCATCGAAAAGAATAAAACGTGGCAACTCGTTGATCTTCCGAAGGACAAAAAGGCGATCGGTGTCAAATGGGTATACAAGGCCAAGAAGAACGAGAAAGGAGAAATCACTCGTTATAAGGCCAGACTTGTCGCAAAGGGCTACAAACAGAAAGCTGGGATCGACTATGACGAGGTATTTGCACCTGTCATCCGAATGGAAACCATCAGACTAATGATTTCCATTGCAGCTCAAAATCGGTGGCCAATCTATCAAATGGATGTCAAATCGGCATTCCTGAATGGCGTTCTTGAAGAAGAAATTTATGTCGAACAACCCACTGGGTTTGTTGTGAAAGGTCATGAAGACAAAGTGCTGAGATTGAAGAAAGCTTTGTATGGGCTTAAGCAAGCTCCGAGAGCTTGGAACTCCAGAATCGATGCTTATTTCAAGGCAAATGGCTTCGTACAATGTCCGTACGAACATGCTCTCTACTTGAAGCATGAGAAAGGTGATGTTTTATTGGCATGTTTATACGTTGATGATCTTGTCTTCACAGGAAATAATTTTGGATTGATCGACACTTTTAAAGCATCGATGGTGAAAGAATTTGAAATGACAGATAATGGTTTGATGAGTTATTTTCTGGGTATCGAAGTGAAGCAAAATGAAGATGGGATTTTTATTTCCCAAAAAAGATACGCTGAAAATATCCTTGAGAAATTCAACATGAAGAATTGCACTTCGGTTAATACTCCGATGGATTGTGGTGCAAAACTGTCGAAGTTCGATGAAGGTGTCGATGTTGATTCAACATATTTTAGAAGCTTGATTGGAAGCTTAAGGTATTTGACCTGTACCAGACCAGATATCATGAACAGTGTCGGAATTGTGAGTCGATATATGGAGAATCCGAAGACATCTCATCTTAAGGCAGCGAAGAGGATACTTCGGTACATCAAAGGTACTATCTCTCTTGGGTTGTATTATTATCAATCTAAACTATTTCAACTCAGAGGTTATTCAGATAGTGACTATGGGGGAGATGTCGATGATCTAACTGCTTTTACATGGTCATCAAAGAAGCAATCCAGTGTTACTCTGTCGACATGTGAAGCGGAGTATGTTGCTGCATCATCGTGTGTTTGTCATGCGATATGGTTGAGAAAGTTGCTCAAAGAAATCCATATGGAGCAAAAGGATGCAACGGAGATTTTTGCTGATAATGTTTCTGCCATTGCTTTGGCGAAGAATCCAGTTTTTCATGAGAGGAGTAAGCATATCGATGTTCGATATCATTTTATTCGAGAACAAGTCAGCGACAAACAAATTGAAGTTGTGCACGTGAAGACCGGTGATCAAGTCGCAGATATTTTTACGAAACCTCTCAAGATCGAAGTGTTTCGGAAATTCAGAAGTTTACTTGGAATGATCGACGGAAGAGAATTTGGCTTAAGGGGGAGTTTTGTTGGGAATTAAGTCAAATTCATTAAGTGTTATAGTGACCGTTCGACTCCCATGGCATAATTAGTATTCCGATGTAATTATGACTCCCATGGCATAATTAGTATTCCGATGTAATTATTGTTTTAGTAGACATAATTAGTTGAGTCTATCATCTTTTAGGATGTAATTGTTGTTTTAGTCTTTTCACTTTCCTAGAGAGACTCAAGAGTCATGTTTTAAGCCTATAAATAGGTGAGTCTTGTAACCATTTCAATATGGGTGAATCGATTGTGAATACAGTATATTGAAAAGCCACCTTCCGTCTCCTCTTCCTTGTGTGAACAAAGTTCCTTTGAGAGTGCTTGTTGAGAGCCCTACAGTCGATTTATCCCATCACAGAAGACTAAAGGACAACTCCTTTATGTAGGATTGATCTTCAGGATCATGAACTTCCACAATATTAAGATTCCTACAGTTCTTCTGTAGGATGAAGATCAAGTGATGACTGCTGGAGAGTCAATGCTTAAGAAGATGATATTTAAGTTGACTACAAGTGAATGGAAACATAGGAACTCAAAGGTAGTTCTTGTAGAGTTTGAAGAAAAGACAGAACAAAGAATGCCCAAGAGGAGAAAGACTATGTCCAGCAAGGGAAGAATGGTTGAGTCCTCATATGATGATGAATTTTCAGGAGAATGAGGTGATATTGAAGTGTTGGATTCAGAAGCTATTGTTTCAATTTTTGTTAAACATGGTGAGGATGAAGGAGATATAGCTGGAGATACTGTGAGTCAGCATGAGCATAAGGAACCTGATGACAAAGAAGAGGGCCTCTATGAGACTCGTGTCCAGGGAGAAGAGATAGAAAGTTCTGCTGAAAGAGCAGTGAGAGAAGGCAAAATTACGTAAGAAGAATGCATCCAAATGTGGAATGAAGATCTTACAAAGAGAGAAGAGTATACTGAAACAGTTGTACAATTTTAAGAGGAAGATGAGCTGTGGAATGATCAGAGAGTTGAGGTGGAACACGTGACAGTAGTAGATGAAGGTCTATTCAGTCCAATTTTATCGAAGGACAATATGTAGGTTGATATTCCTGAAGAAAGACCCATTGTTGATGTTGAACTAACTGCACAAGTTCCAGATCTCCTTGAACAGATTCCAAAGGATAATCAAAGTTCACTTGAAGCCTCGATCAGTATTCAGAGGCAAGATAAATCTCTAGTTCAGGTTGAGAAATGAAATAATTTCTCAGGAGGAGCAAGTTCAAAAGAAACAAACTGTCTTTATTGAAGACATGGATATTGGTGGAGAAGAAGTACCTGCTAAGGGAGACCAATTTCTGAAGGAAAGATATGTCAGTTTAAAGGCCAAAGGTAAGGAAATTGTTGCTCGGGGGGAGCAAACCTTGACAGACTTAGATGTAATTATGGAAGAGATTGATGCATCTGAACCTGTCAAGAAGCCTTTAGAAGAACAGTCTTAGGGGGAGACAAAGCTTAAGAAAGTATTAGAATTTGCTCGCAAAGAGAAAACTTTAGCTGAGAGTAAGGAAGCAAGTGCTACAACAGCCAAAAAGATAGATCCCATTGAAACTCCGAATACTTTCATTTCTGAGCTTCTTGACACCAAGGCATCTCAGAACATAGTTCAGAAGGAAATGGAGAAGTTACAGCAGATTGTACTTTAGAGATTTGATGCGCTGGAGAATGTGATTGAACATAAGATATACAACTTCGACAAAACTCTTGATCTTTATGGCAGACTATTTTATTCTGAAATGGCAAGTTTGCAGACATAAACTTTGATTCATGATGAGAAGATTGTCTAGGATTTCCTTCATCTCCAAGCCTTCAAAGATTATGCACTTAAGGTGGCAACAGATTACAAGAAGGATGATGCAAAGGAGGGTGATAAAGAGCATGGGAATGTTCCTTCTTCTTCAAAATCACCTCAACCACTATCTGCTTAAAATCAAAATTTCAAACAATTTTTGCTTACGTTGTTTTTGTTTCAAATTGAACAATGTCATGTTTTATGTTCTGAACTATCACGTCCTTCTTATGGGTTGATATTATTGCCAATGGAATGAAATTTGCAGTTTATCATATTCTTTCTTTATTGCTGATGAGGGGGAGAGAAGTCTCTTCATCTATCCTCTATATCTATCTATATTTTGCAGGATGCTAGAAGCCTACATATATGATATGAGGACTTATCAGGACATTCTGGTGATATTCTTATAATCTATATTCGATAAGGATTCACGTGTTATTTACATACTTATATTTATGAGAAATATTTTTGTGCTTACATCTCTTAATCAAACTTATTTTCATAAAATCTTTCTGATGTTGAGGAAGTTTTGTCATTATCAAAAAGAGGGAGAATTGTTGAGAAAACCTTCTCTTAGAATATTTTGATTCTGACAAAACTATCCTTATTTAGATAGAATATGTATAATATTTATAATGTTTTAATTACATAATGAACAAGTGAATAGAAGTTTATATTGATCTTTTTCTGGCATCCAGTCTCAAGAAGGAGTAGTCATGTATCTGCTTCTGAAGACATTCAGATGAAGTTGTCTCTAAAGACGTTTAGATGGAGTTTCCTCTGAAGATGATCAGATGGAGCATATTGCATCTGAAAATTTATTCGTCTGAAGGGTTATATGACATGTCAGAAGGACTTTATTGAAACTAAGTATCACGGTTCAAGTTTATCTATTCAGATTCAGAGAGTCTTTACTTCTGAAGACTACTTCTAAACACTATTCAGATTCTGCGATTTCTTTTAGACAGATTTTGGAGACTCACGAATGGCAAGTTTCCGATTAAGACAAATTCTTTTATGGAAGTTTATAATATTTGGTTGACAATATATTTTTTTAATTAGATCAAGAGGAAATCTACAATTGGATATTACCTTCCAAGACTAAGACTTGTGACTTATTTGAATCTACTCTCCTTTTGAAAATTGAAAATTTAGTTGTATAGGCGACTGAATCTGAAGAGTTCAGATTCTACTTCAATGGCTACCATATCTTCTAAGATACAGTCTCTTCAATCACGATTGATGACGTCTAATCAAAGATTGAAGAACGATCCTTTGAAGATTGTCCAACGACTAGTTTGGAAGCAAATGAGTATAAAAGAAGAACCATGGTGACTTGCAGAGGGAGTCGAGAATATTAAAAATTTCAAAGTACCTGAGTTGTTTAGATTCACATACTTATTCTAAGAGTTCTTTAGTTCTTTCATTGTGAGAATTTATAAGAGTGACTGAGTGTCTTCATCTCTTATAACCTCCATTGAATCATTCTAGTGGAATCCAGTCAATCGACTGTCATCGTGGGAGAGTGGATGTAGGCCTGTCAAACCGAACCACTATAAACTCAAAGTACACTTTTCTCTGCTCTAAACTTTTATTTTTATGTTTAGATTATCTGCACGCTGTTATACTGTTTTTGATTCTGATCGTTGTTTGAAATTGTCTTAATTCCACAATAAGGGCAGAAGGGCAACAGGAGTGCCAATATTTATGTACGGCGCTCACTTTAGTGTGTCGCGACCCGTCCGGAAGCGGACGCGGCTAATGGATTACCGATCACGGGTCTTGGATCGGCGCGAGCCCTCCCAGGCCCATACCAAATCGCGGCGGGAGTATTCTTCGACGATAAGAGTCGATCGCTTTCGACCTTCAGTGTGGTCGTGGTGGCATGTGCAAATTGTGCATGCATTTGGAGTCGCCACCGGTCTTTCTTGGAGGGTAGACCGGAAACCTTACTGACCGATTGGGAGAGATCGATCAGTTCTGCGGAACCAGAGATTTTGGGTTCGGGGACTTGGTTACGCTGGTGTCATTACCAACGCCCTTTCGGTACCTAACACGAGTGATTTTCCTGACTAAGAGTTCATGCAGGCGCAAGTTTGGGTGAGGTAAGTCTGACTTTGCACATTAACCAGTTTAACATGCTCACGTAATCATAATAAATAAATAGATGTCAATCACATAAACATCTATCCTACGTGGTGATCATGGAATTATGATTTAATGGGTCTCGAGCCAATGAGACCACATTTAATCATTTTAATATTTTAATAACGGAGAGCCGCTCTTCGCTTCTTCTTGGTTTCTTGAACTCTTCAAGAATTGGGCCCCAAAGAGCTTGCCGACTTAAAAGGCTCCTCCACGTAATCCTCGTAGCATTTACATCAACAATTGACTATGCTAAAAATAAAGATTACATGAAAAATAAAAGGAGTACGCAGCCTCCATTTAATAATTACAACCCCAAATATATAAATAATCATCATACATTCATATATACATCAATCACATTGATTAGGGATTTTTCCATGATCACCACCCTTTCACGTAAGTAATAAATTCACAATTTAAAACTTAGGAAGGCACAATAAAAATTCTACGTTGAATCATATTCAGAATTTTTACGTAAAATAAGATAGCCATAAATTTTCGATTCAAAATTGATTTAGTCTCAATTTTTGCTACGTTGATTAATTTATCATATAAAATAATCAATCTCCATTAGCCATGTAAGACGAACAATTCGTTAATACATATTGGCCATAGTATTGCAAAAATTACAAAAAAATCAATTAAATGCACGAAAACACCTAAGGATTGGCTCTGATACCACTGTTGGGATCCACGTAACACGTAGCAGAAATAAATAACAACCCATACATGTATCTCCAGAGGCGTACTTCGTGCATTTCAATCGAAAAAAATCACAAAGTCTCAAAGGGAGTAAATAGATTACCTCTCGTAGTGTGCTTGAACGGAGGTGTCGGTTCGATGTTCTTCGATCTCAGCCTCCACAAGTGTTAGGCATCTAGTTCGGACGCACCACCAATTGACGAACGGGGAGACGACTAATAACTCCACAACAATTGTGCTAGCAATATGCGGAATCAATATTCCGAACTTAGTATATTTTGCTCACTCAAGATTGTGAGAATATAGAGAGTGTTTGTGTTCTTCTCTCTAAACTCTCAAAAATTTGCACACTCTACAAAATGTCTCTCCCCTCAACCTCAAAACTCTTGCCATCCTTTTATAGCCAAAAATACCTTCAAATAAATTGTATTTAAAAATAGCACTAACAATTATAAATTCTATCTAAAAATAGCACTCACAAATAAATGACATTTAAAAATAGCACTAACAATAGCACTCACAATTTATAATACAAAAATGCTATTTAAAAATAGCACTAACAATAGCACTCACAATTTATAATACAAAAATGCTATTTAAAAATAGCACTAACAATTATAAATTCTATCTAATAATAGCACTCACAATTTATGATAAATAAATGCCATTTAAAAATAGCACTAACAATAGCACTCACAATTTATGATAAATAAATGTCATTTAAAAATAGCACTAACAATAGCACTCACAATTTATAATACAAAAATGCTATTTAAAAATAGCACTAGCAATAGCACTCACAATACAAAAATGCTAAAAAAAAGCACTAACAAAGGTGTTAAAAATAATAACCATTATTATTATTACAAGAGTTAAAGAGGTTACCAAACAGTACAAATATGCATAACGTATAAATACGTATGACGTATAAATACGTAGAGCATACGTATACATCCGTGAAACCGGGGACTAATTGAAAGAAAAATGTGCAATTAAGCCCTTTTGGTAAAAATTGATTAAATTGGAGGGCAAATTGACCTAATTGCACTTTAAGGCTTTAGAATCCAATGTCATAGCTTATAAAAAGTGAGAATTGAAAACTAAAAGACTCGAAAAGGATTTTTTTTTTTTATAGGCTCGGTTCGGGTTTATGTTTGTGAAGGAACATAGTGACCCGAGCCGAATTTTTGAGATTTAAAGTGACACACTTGAAGAGGAAATTAAAACAAAATTATCGAATATTTTTGGGTATTTTTCTGACCACGAATGGTATTTTTCTGATTTTTTGGGTATTTTTATAATTAAATAAACTCGAAAAATATTAAAAATACCGAAAAATATTTTTTGTTCAAAATTGGTTCCTAAGGCTAAACCAAGGCTTCCAAAGTTGATTTTGTGATTTTATGACCTTTTTTGATATTTTTAATTAATTTTAAAGATTAAAAATCACAATAATAAATGGTAAAAAATCAGGTGTCAACATAGTGCCAATATTTTTTTTGGATCACTTCAGTGCCAATTTTTGTCAAAAATGATCATTTCAGTGCCAAATTCGACGTGGCTTGCCGAAAATCATGACACGTGTCCCAATGTGATCTGACGTGGCTTGTCAAAAATCATGACACGTGTATTGTTGGCACTAAATGATCATTTTTTACAAAAATTGGCACTGAAGCGATCCAAAAAAAAATATATTGGCACTAAAGTAAACGTCGTACACAAATATTGACACTTCTAGTATTCTTTTATCCCATAATAAGCTTCAATTTGATTTAGAATCACCTATTTAACCCTCATTCTAGATGATATTGCTAGATTCAATAATAAGGGTTATTTTGCTCATGACTGTAGTGAGCCAAAGAAGTTAGAAATCCTTTGTACACTTGAGAGTGTTACATATGTCTTCAGTTCAATTTAGTAAGCGAAACTCGTCCTTTGTGGATAATAGACTTAAAGGGCCAAAGACCATATAGCAAAATGACATAAATGCCTTCGTGGAATTTCAACGAGTTCCACGTGGAGCAAAGAGGATAAATGTGAAAATAATTCCTGAGTGAAAGTTAAAGGGATTGGCATCTGCTAATTGAATATGCGTGGTGATCACACCATGTTCCTACATGATGTGCTATATGCTCCAAAAACTCGACGGAATTTAGTTTACATGTTAGGAATAGTTATTAAAGTATGTAGAGGTGATTAATGATATGTATGATGGTGTTACTATATGTGTGAAGGCTTGTAATGGCACATCAAATTATTTTTCAATCACAATAGGTGTACACCAAGGTTCTGCTTTGAGTCCTTATCTTTTTGCCCTAATTATGAATGAGTTAACAAAATGTCACGCCCCGTGCCCTTTGGGATCGATAACATCCTGCCACGGCCGCTTTGTACTTCGTAAGTTCCCAGGATCAAACGGCAAACGACTTCAGCGGGAAATGAAATGCATATGCGGAAGCGATAATAAAACTCCAGACAACAAACATAACAAGATGACTTAGGATGCATAAATACAAACACATAACATAACATATATCGGTCTTACAAATAGTAACATAACAGTGAATACAAACCAGGTCCGGAGGAGACTAACACTTAAACGAAAGTGTACCACTAGCTAAGTTACCACTCCTCTATCCTACGAGGGTGTCCCAAAAAGATAGGTGCTACCACTACACCTAGTCATCGTCCTCACCATCCTCAAACTCGTCGGCGACCGAATCGTACTCGGCAGAAGCATCCGATCTGCTAGACTCCTCAGGTTCGGACTCCAATGGCTTCTCCGACTCGTATTCCTCTGACATCTCAGGTTCGGACTCTTCAGGCTCCTCTGGCTCTAGCTCCGACATCGAAGTCCATGGGGTAGCTCTCGGCATCGGAGGGTTCCACAACCTCTCCATCCTCAGCAGGGTTCTCAAGCTGTGGCTTCTACTGGTTCACCTTGGGTACAACCTCAGGATCGACCATTTCGCCATCAAGGGGATAGGCGATATGGCCCCACACCGGAATCACATCGTCCGACACCTCAAAACTTCTGAGTGATCCAAAAGTAGAATCCTCATCCCGATAAAACCACGCTACGTAGGTGTAGGGCTTCCAGTAATCTCCTTCATCATCCACGTAGACTACACTACCCTTCCTAATGTATGCCTTATTCTCGCCTACCGAATACTCAGTGACTGAAGTATCAATGTCCTGAGGTACCCCAAAACACCTTGGTACTCCGACTATGGTCATGGCTTAGGATCTGGAAAAAGGTAAACCCACGACGGGATGACATTATATCTCAACAAGTTAACACTAAACCTAAACTAAGCCAATAGTACGTCCAGACATTTTTAAGACATGCAGTACCAATCAAAAATAAACACATGGCAAACAATAAGTTAAAAAGAGTCATGGTACAATGGCACTTCACAATTCTGCGATTTAAGTCAAAGGCAAGGAATTCATTTGCACAAATAAGACTAAGCTTCGTACTTAAGCATTCAATAACTCATAAGCTTGTAAAGTGATATATTACTCATGGTGGTTCCAATTCTCAATGGCCAGGCCCGCGTATGAACGGTTCAGGCTTAAATAATTATTGTACCCGCGTTAATACGCCTCAGGTTACAATGTCATTCCAGGACCCGCGTTAGTATGCCTCTGGTCAATCCAGCGACTAACGCCTAAGGATATACTTAATGTCACGCCACGCGTCCTTCAAGCGCGCCAACATCCCTCTAAAGCCGTTTCTTTAGAATGTTCCTAGGATCAAACAGCGAACGACATACAAGCAGATTGAAATGCACATGCGAAAGAGATAAATAAACTCCGTACAACAAACATGATAAGATGACTGAGAATGGATAAAACACTCATACATAGCATATCATGAAATCAATCTTACAACATTGACATAGATAGGGATACATAATTGGGTTCGAGACAAAATGACCATCTAAACAAAAAGGTAGCAGCTAGCCAGGGTACTCATCCTCTATCCTAAGAGGGTAACCAAAAGTTAGGTTCTACAGCTACACCTATCGTCAAACCTGCTATCATCCGACTTCGCTTCAATCCCCTCGGGTTCGAACTCTAGTGTCTCTTCCGGGTCCGTCTCCTCCAACCCCTCCGGCTCAACTCTGGTAGTCTGCATAGGATTGTTCTCAGCAACAGAGGGCTTCACGACGTCGTCAACAGGGGGAATGGCCTCAGTAGGGTCCACAGCTCTTAGCACATTGTCAGGTATGACGCACTCCCTAAGTGGTCCAAAAGTAGTATCCCCATCTTAGTACATCCACGCCAAAAAGATGAGAGGTCTCCAGGAATCAACGCCTTCGTCAACCCATACCGTACTAGCTATCCTATAATACATCTGGTTCTCACCTACTGCATACTCGGTGGCCACGGTCTCAATATCCATCAGCATCCCAAAAAGGGGCGGCATGGTATTGGGATCAAGGATTTAGGTCTGAAAATGTGGTCCCGTGACAGGGTGAGAATAAATCTCAGCAAGTCAAACCTAAACCTAACCTAGGCCAATAGTACCTTCGAACAATCCTAACATGCAATTCTAATCACATATACAAACATGGCAAAAACAATCAATTAGCATGGTATGACACATTGGCATTTTAACTCAATCCAATTCAAGTCACAATCTCACAATTAGGACTAAGCTTCGTAATTTAGGCATTTAATCAATCAATTGGTTCTCAAAAGGTACTTCTAACAATTAACTCGATTCTTGCTATTCAGCCCTTGCCATAACGCTCGGGACATAGCTTGATAATCACAAAGTACTAGGCATGACCCTTGTCGTAACGCCCAGGTCAAATAAATAATTCGTCTGCCCGGACCCCTCCGTAGAAACACGACTCTTAGGTCATACTTGCATTTGCTAAACACCCTCGTTGTAACGCCCAAGCTATTATGTTTACCAGGACCCTTGTAATAATAGTTATCGGGTCATGCTTTAACCTTAATAGGTTAATAAGTGATTAATATAATAAATCATTCATTTGGCCAATCAATTGGAATACACGATTCTTCATCCAATGCACACGATTCGGCCTCAAAGCCCCAATTTCCAATCATTGGACTACATGCCCCCAACTCAGCCATGCATCGCCTTATTAAAACTTCATGTTCGAGTATAATACCACAAATGATTCCTTTAGTCATTCAATCACATATCTCATCTCATGGCCGAACACATTAGGGACAAACACCAAATGAACCAATCAATTCACTAATCAAGTCGATCGTTCAGTTTTTACGAGATACTCTAAGGCTAAACTATCAAGGTGCACTCAGCATGTTAACGTTCCACTTAATCACTTGTTCGAACATTTCAAGATCAAAAGCCATGGATTCTCATCATAGATTCGGTTCTAGCTTGAATCGTCACGATTGAGCCGCTAAGTCACATTTTTCAATCCAAACAAGCGAGAATCATACCGCCACAAAATCGGCACTTAACAACCACTCAAGAACAGATTTAAACGTCATCAAATCAACCCTCATTTCCCTTATTCTCGGCCAAGAGACCTTCAAGCACAACTCAACCATCAAAAGTTAGACTCGGGTTTTACACGCCTCAAGCCAAATTCGTCCTCAAAATTTACAATAATCCCAACTACTCAAACAAATGGGGGTGTTGACGCCTCATCGTTTCCTCGCTTTCCCAGGCAGCTCCTTCTGTTCCATGGTGCTCCCAGATTACTTTAACCAGTGCAATTGTCTTGTTACTCAGGACTTGTTCTTTTCTATCTTCAATCTTAACCGGCCTTTCTACATAAGATACTCTATCGTCCACTTCTATGACTTCATGATCCAGCAAATAAGTCGGGTCTGGTTCGTATCTCCTCAGCATTGACACATGAAAAACATTGTGAACTTCCGACAAGTTTGGCGGCAAGGCCAGCTGGTATGCCAAAGTTCCAAATCATTCCAATATTTCAAAAGGACCTACATACTTTGGCTCAGTTTCCCTTTCTTTCCAAATCAGGACAAACTTCGCATTGGTGATACCTTGAGAAAGACATGATCTCTCACTTGGAATTCCAAAGGCCTTTGTCGCTTATCCGTAAAACTCTTTTGGCGACTCTAGGCTGTCTTCAGCCTTTCTCTGATAACCTTTACTACCTCCACTGACTGTTCCACCAACTTTGGACCCGTTATACTCCTTTCGCCAACCTCATTCCAGCATACCGGAATTCTGCAAGCTCTGACATACAATGCCTCAAATGGTGCCATTCTAATACTCTGCTGATAACTGTTATTATAGGCAACCTCTAACAAATGCAACTGCTCTTCCCAACCTCATTTAAAATCTATGAAACATGCTCGCATCATATCCTCCAATATCTGAATTGTCCTCTCAAATTGTCTATCCATTTGAGGATGATAAGCCGTGCTATACTGTAACTTCGTTCTCATAGCCTCTTGTAGACTTTTCCAAAATGAAGCGGTGAACTTGGGATCCCTATCCGATGTAATCGTCACTGGAACTCCATGCAAATGGACTATCTGACGCATGTACAATTCAGCATACCTATTCATGGAGAAGTCCTTTCTTATAGCCAGGAAATGCGCAGATTTAGTCAACCTATCAACGATTACCCAAATCGAGTCATGACCTCTCTGACTTCTCGGCAAAGCCATGACAAAATTTATCGTAATGTGCTCACATTTCCATTCAGGGATTTCCAACGGTTGAAGCATACCATCAGGCTTACAGTGTTGTGCCTTCACTTGTTGGCACGTCAAACACTTAGCTACATGCTTAGCCACATCCACCTTCATTCCATTCAACCAATAATACTGCCGTAAGTTCTGATACATCTTTGTGATACCAGGGTAAATACTGTAGTTACTTCGGTGAGCTTCTGACAAGATCCTTTCCCTTAACTCCTCATCTTTGGGCACGCACAATCGTCCATGAAACTTCAATATCCCATCCTCGGATACTTGGAATTTGGGCTTCTTTTTGGCTGCATCCATTTTCAGGATCTTTTGAATGTCAGGGTCCGCAGATTGCAAATCCTTAACTCTTTCCTATATCTCCGGTTCAACCCACAACGTAGCCAATAAGCTCGACAGATGGCAAACTTCAAACTTAAATTTCGAATCCCTTATTCCTTCAAGCAGAGTCCATTCCTTAACCATTAAATGTGCAATGCTCGATTTTCGACTAAGTGCATCCGTAACCTTAATTGCCTTCCTAAGGTGATATAGAATATCACAGTCGTAATCCTTAAGTAACTCTATCCATCGACGTTGTCTCATGTTCAATTCCTTTTGGGAGAACAAATACTTCAGGTTTGATGGTCTGTATAAATCTGAAATATTTCTCTGCACAAGAAATGCCTCCAAATTTCAACGCAAAGAAGATCGCGGCAAGTTCCAAATCGTGCGTTGGGTAGTTCATCTCATGTGGCCTTAACTGTCGCGATGCATATGCAACAACTCTTCCATTCTACATCAGAACGCATCATAATCCCTTTAGCGATGCATCGCTATAGATCTCATATCCTCCAGGACCATGCGGAATTGTCAATACCGGCGCAGTCGTCAGTCTATGCTTAAGCTCTTGAAAGCTCTTTTCGCACTTATCCGTCCATTCAAACTGCATATCCTTCTTTGTCAACTTCATCAAAGGAGTAGCTTGCGAGGAGAAATTTTCCATGAAACATCTGTAGTAACCTGCCAAACCCAAAAAACTTCAAACTTCTGTAACTGATGTCGGTCTTGGCCAATTCGTAACTGCTTCATCTTCGAGGGATCTACTAAGATTCCATTCTCAGAGATCACATGACCAAGAAACGCTATCTTATTGAGCCAAAACTCGCACTTACTAAACTTAGCATAAAGCGAGTGTTCCCTTAATCTCCGTAGAGCTACACTTAGATGCTGCTCGTGTTCCTCAGAGCTCCTCGAGTAAATCAGGATGTCGTTGATGAAGACAATGACGAACTGATCCAGGAATTCCTTGAATACTCGATGCATCAAGTCCATAAAAGCAGCTAGGGCATTAGTCAATCCAAATGGCATGACTGTAAACTCATAATGCCCATATCTCGTCCTAAAATCCGTATTTGGTATATCCTCTTTCTTGATTCTCAACTGACGATAACCCGTCCTTAGGTCAATCTTGGAGAATACTGATGCTCCTTGCAGTTGATCAAACAAGTCGTCTATCCTCGGCAACGGATACTTGTTCTTGATAGCCACTTGATTCAGCTGTCTATAGTCAATGCACAGACGCAATGACCCGTCCTTTTTCCTTACGAACAACACTGGCGCTCCTCAAGGCGATGCACTTGGACGAATGAATCCTTTATCTAATAACTCTTGCACCTGTACCTTTATCTACTTTAACTTTGACAAGGACATCCTATAGGGCGCCTTCGAGATTGGTTCCGTTGCAGTGCTAACTCAGTCATAAACGCCACTTCTCTTTCAAGTGGTAATCCCGGCAATTCCTAAGAGAAGACATCGGGAAATTCGCACACCACGGCTATATCATCTAGTCTTGGTTCTTCAATCGCCAGATCAACTACAGCAGTTAGGTAAGCTTGACATCCTTCGTCTAGTAACTTTGTCACTTCAAGTGACGAAATCAAAGGGATCGAGGTTCCTCCTCGGCTTCCCACAAACTCAAATCTAGGATGACCAATTGGATGAAAATTGATCACCCTGCTACCACAATCAACAACAGCCTTCTGCTTACCCAACCAATCCATCCCAACAATAATATCAAAGTCATACATGGCCAAAACAACCAAGTCTATCTAGTCTTCGCTACCACCAACGGCTATCTTACAATCTGAGCATCCTAACGAAACTAATACTTTATCTTTGGCAAAAGTACACTTTTAGTGTTAAAAGTTATGTACGGAGATCACTTTAGTGTCAAAAGTAAACAGATCACTTTAGTGCCAACTTTTTTTTAAAAACGATCACTTAAGTGCCAACTTCTTTTAAAAATGATCATTTTAGCGCTAACTCCGATTTAAGCTGACGTGGCTCGTCGAAAATTCGACACGTGTCATTTTTATTATTATTTAAGCTGACGTGGCACATCAAAGTTGGCATTAAAGTGATCATTTTTAAAAGAAGTTGGCATTTAAGTGATCGTTTTAAAAACAATTGGCACTAAAGTGATCCATTTAAAACTTTTGGCACTAAAGTGATCCTTTTATCTCCGACTTGGCATTAAAGTGATCCGTTTGAAACTTTTGGCACTAAAGTGATCTTGTTGAGAAAAACCCTAGGTAATTTTGAAGTTGACAAAACTATCTGAGTACTCTTAAGTTTTCGAGATAATGCCGTGGAAAACTTGTTTTGCAGATTATCCTTTGGTACGGGGATGCACATGATTAAATCTGTCAAAAAAAGTTTTGCTCAGATGGGATTTCTGAGGGACTCAGATGCTAGTTGGAGCTCAGACGTTGAGTGGGAATAACTCAGATGTTGAACATTGAGTGGGGATAGCTCAGACATTGGACTGATGCTCAAGCTCTGAGTGGAGTATTCACGTGTAGTAATCAGAACTTGAAGAGAACTTTCAAAGGCGCTTATTTAAAATACTACAACGGATACAATCGAGCTGGATCATTCTTGAGGATTCTCGAGGATAGAGATCAATCAATGATGCGAAATCAAGGAGACAAACATACGACTTTCCATACGAGTGAAATCATCTATGGAAATCCATGATCATAATTGTATGGGCGATTTGATCCGAACGGGGAAGACTTTCCTTTGGCAATCCCCAACGGCTACGAGATCTTCTTTTGGTATGTCTTGTCCAAACGGGAAGTTTTGGAGAGACCTCTTCTGGAAGCCTTGCAACGGGTAGATTGGAGGCGGAGGAGTATAAAAGACATCTCAAGGTCGAAGGGAAACAAGATCGGCGTTAAGAGGGAAAAGTCTTTATAATTCTTAGATTGAGAGTACTTCATTATATACACACTTCTTGATTCATCCATTGTAATTGTGATGAGGTGTACACAAGAGTGATGAGCGCTAGGTGGGGTATCCTGCATATCAAAGAGATCACTAAGTTGTAACCTCTCGAGCAGTTTACTAGTGGAATCCAGTCGATTAGCTAATAGCCGAAGAAGTGGACGTAGGCTTAATCAAAGTCGAACCACTATAAACCCTATGTGCAGTCTTCTCTATCTCTACTCTGATCATATTACATAAACTATGATAGTAGAACTGCACATGAACTATTTATATTGTCATATTGTGTTGCCATCATCTGAGACATTATAAAACGCCTGTGCAATTGACATTTCGCTAAAGAAACTTTTAAAATTGCACTATAATCACCCATTCACCCCCCCTCTAGGTGATAACGCTAGCCACATCAATTGGTATCAGAGCATTTTGTGAAGTGTTTTTACTTCCGAGCTAACGATCTTCATGGCTAGCAATTTCTCTCCCACATGGATCGAAGGTGGAAGCAACAACGGACCACCATATTTTGATGGGAAAGAGTACAGTGACTGGTAAAATAAATTCAAAACATTTCTAAGATGCCAAGATCCCCAGATATGGGATGTTGTACAAAGAGGAGTGAATCCAGCTGCAAATTTGACAACTACATCAAATGCAGGGGACATCAATCCAACATCGACTGCTACATTGTCAACCACTGAAATTACCAAAAGAGATGCTCTTGATGCAAAAGTTGTCTATTCATTCTGTGGTGCTTTATCTCCTACTGAATACAAACGTATTGCAGATTGTTCCTCATCGAAAGAGATCTGGGACAAACTCTACATTACCTATGAAGGAACAGATAGAGTAAAGAAGACCAAAGTCAATTTTCTTCTCGGCCAATATGAAGCATTCAAGATGAAGCCCGGAGAAATTGTAAAAATAAATGTTTAACAGATTCACAGAGATAGTAAATGGCCTTACATACCACGGGCAACCTGTTTCAGAACCAATGAGGGTCAACAAGCTACTGAGAGCTCTCACAAAGGAATGGGACAACGTCAAAACTTCCGTTCGAGAGACTCAGAGGATATCTCCTCTATCTATGGACGAACTCATTGGAACTCTTCAATCCTATGAGGAAGAAAGAGTTAATGAAGAGACAATCGCAAAAGGTAAGAAGTCCATTGCATTAAAATCTAACTCTGACTCAGATGTTTCAGATTCAGAAGATGAAGTTGACGATGAGCTAGCACTCATGATCAAAAGATTCAGAAGAATGGCAAAGAAAGGCAGGAACTTCAAGGACAAAAAGGATCTCAGACGATATGACCAGAAAAGATCATCTGAGACTAAAGGCGAGAGCCAAGAAGTCATCTGTTATGAATGTAGAAAGAGAGGACGCATCAAACCAAATTGTCCTTTGTTAAAGAAGAAAGGCAGGGATGAAAAACCCAAGAAAGCCTTGAAAGCTGAAACTTGGAGCAACACTGAATGCGAAAGCGACGAAGAGTACGCAAACATATGTCTGATGGCCGACTCAGATGATGATCTCTAGGTAACTCATTCAAATATTCTTGTTGAGATATCTGATTATATAGAAGAGCTATGTTTAGAATATAAAGCCACTCTTAAGCGACATTCTGAACTGAAAAAGGAATTAACCGTTTTTAAACAGAAAGATCTCTCTCAAAAAGAAAAGATTAGTTTTCTCGAAAAAGAATCTTTTCAATCAAAAGAGAATTCTGATTGTATATCTAACGAGAATATTTGTTTAAAATCAAAATTGGAAAGTCTAGAGAAAGAAACTAATTCCTTGAGAAAAGAAAAATATCTTTTTGATACAGAGAAGAACTATTTGAAAAAGGAAAAAGATATCTTTGAAAAAGAGAATATTTCGTTAAGGAAGGAAATCACGAATATTCATAAGAAATTCTCCACCGGTTCCAAAACGTTACAGCATATACTTTCTATACAAGTTTCGTATTATAATAAATCAGGATTAGGATTTCAAAAAGTAAGTGACGTGGAAAATCATTTTCCCTTTATCAATGAAAGAATCAGGAGAAGAATTCCTAAGAGATTTTACGAAAATCATTTTCGAAAACAGTTTGTAAGCTTCAAAGGTCAAGATTCACATGCATGTTCAAACTGTGGTGACTCTAGACATTCTCGCAGCTGTTGTTCAAAAATCAAAAGACCTACTTGAGATATTCTTAGATATACAAATGTTGCTAACCCCAAAGGACCCAAACAAATATGGGTACCAAAGAAAACTTGAATTTTATTGATCATTGCAGGTACCAATGAAAAGAAAAAATAAATGGTACCTTGATAGTGGGTGTTCCAGACACATGACTGGAGATGCAATAAAGTTCACCAATATTGAGAAGTTCGATGTTGGAAATGTTTCCTTTGGAGGAAATAACAAGGGAACAATTATTGGCAAAGGAACCGTGAAGATTGGAAATCTTCTTATCCAAGATGTTTCATTGGTTAAGGGTTTGAATTTCAATCTTGTAAGTATAAGCCAATTATGCGATATTGGATATAAAGTTTATTTTGCAGAGAACAAGTGCTCAGGTACAAGTGAAGACAATGAATCCTCGTTCACTAGACGAAGATATGGTAATATGTACCTGCTGGATACAACGTCTGAGAAGCAAAAATGTCTTCTATCTGTTAAAGACGATCCAGAACTTTGGCACAGAAAGCTGGGACACATAAGCCTCAAGCAAATATCAAAGCTCTCCAAAAAGAAGCTTGTAAGAGGTCTCCCAGAAGCAAAGTTTGAAAGGACTAAGTATTGTGAAGCTTGCATATTGGGAAAACAAGTAAGAAATTCTTATAAATCTATAAACGAAGTATCTACTGACCGTGCTCTGCAGCTGCTACATATAAATGTATTCGGACCTACTCGAACCCAGAGTATTGGAGGTAAAAGATATTGTTTGGTCATTGTGGACGATTATACCAAATTCACTTGGGTGTTCTTCCTTGCACATAAAAGTGATGCCTTTTCATGTTTTGAAACATTTTCAAAGAAAGTTCAAAATGAAAAAGGTTATTCTATTTCAAGCATCAAAACAGATCATGGAGGGGAATTTGAAAATCATCAGTTTGCTGAAATTTGTGATCAAAATGGTTTTCAACACAATTTTTCATCTCCATATACTCCACAGCAAAATGGAGTTGTTGAAAGAAAGAATAAATCTTTACAAGAAATGGCACGAACACTCTTGATTGAAAGCAAAGCACCATCATACTTTTGAGCTGAAACTGTTTCTACTGCTTGTTATATTATAAATCAAGTTTTTCTTAGATCATTGCTTGAGAAAACCCCCTATGAGCTTTACAAAGGAAAGGAACCAAGTATTTCATACTTTCATATTTGTTGTTGTAAATGCTACATTCTTAAGAACTCAAGTGATCTGCCGAGTAAGTTTGAGGAAGATCAAACGAAGGAGTATTCTTGGGATACTCAACTTCAAGCAAAGCTTATCAAGTTTTCAACAAGAATTCTAAGACAGTTGAAGAATCCATAAATGTACAATTCGGGGATGAGTATACTGTTCAGAAGGTCATCACCGTTAATGAAGCGTCAAATGATCAGAAATCATCATCTGAGAAGCAGGACTCATCATCTGAGAAGCAATCATCTAAGGATGAAAAAGCAACAGAATCTTCTCAGAACTTGGAAGATAAGCAACCAGCTACAACTTCTGAAGATCCAAATACTGAAGAATCAATCGAAGATGAACTTGAAGAATCGAAGAAAAACTAGAAATACAAATCCAGTCATCCTAAAGATCAAGTCACTAGAAACATCAATGAAGGAATCAGAACCAGATCTAATCTAAGAAGTGCAATAAATGCATTTGCTCTGGTTTCTGAGTATGAACCCAAAAGAATTGAAGAACCTCTTAAAGATGAAAGCTGGACTGAAGCTACGCAACAAGAGTTACATCAATTCAAACTCAATGAAGTATGCGAATTGGTGCCAAGATCAAAGAGTCATCCGGTTATTGGAACTAAATGGGTATTCAGAAACAAACTGGATGATAAAGGCAAAGTAACCAGGAACAAGGCAAGACTTGTTGCCAAGGGATACTCTCAAGAAGAATGAATCGACTATGATGAAACCTATGCCCCAGTAGCGAGACTTGAATCCATCATACTCCTACTCGCCTACGCTTGCCATCATGATTTCAAGCTATACCAAATGGATGTCAAGAGTTCATTCCTGAATAGATATATCAAGGAGGAAATCTATGTTGATCAACCTCCAGGGTTTGAAGATCCAAAATGTCCAAATCATGTATTCAAACTTAAAAAGGCACTATATGGACTCCAGCAAGCTCCACATGCATGGTATGAAAGGTTAAGTAATTTCCCTACCAACCAAGACTTTGAGAAAGGTAAAGTTGACACAACTTTATTTATCAAGAGGAAAGGAACCGAAATTCTACTTATTCAGATTTATGTAGATGATATTATATTTGGCTCCTCTAACAAAAATCTATGCAAGGAATTCTCTCAGATCATGCAGAATGAATTTGAGATGAGCATGATGGGAGAACTAACATTCTTCCTAGGATTGCAGGTCAATCAGACTAATCATGGCACATTCGTACATCAAGAGAAATATGCTCTTGAACTGGTAAAGAAGTTTGGTCAGGAAAATTGCAAGAAAACTGATTTGCCTATGTCCACTTCATTCAAACTAGATAAGGATGAACAGGGTAAACAGGTTGATCAAAAGCTTTACAGAAGCATGATCGGTTCACTACTATATTTAACTGCTTCTAGACCTGACAACCTTTTTAGTGTATGCACGTGCGCTAGATTCCAATCAGATCAGAAAGAATCACACTTAACTGCTGTCAAAAGAATTATTAAATGCATAGGAACCTATCCTAATCTAGGACTATGGTATCCTAAGATCTCAGATCTTATATTACATGGATATTCAGATGCTGATCTTGCAAGTTGTAAATTAGACAAAAAAAAGTACTTCAGGAACATGTCAACTTCTCGGATCAATGCTAGTGTCCTGGTTCTCCAAGAAACAGAACACTTTAGCTCTATCAACTGCAGAAACTGAGTATGTTGCCTTAGGGAGTTGATGTGCACAAATCCTATGGATGAAGCAACAACTGAAGGACTTTGGTGTTCAATCTCACAACGTTAAAATCCAATGTAACAACACCAACGCAATCAATCTCACCAAGAATCCTATTCTGCACTCACGAGCTAAGCATATTGAAATTAAGCATCATTTTACTCGTGATCATGTGCATAATGGTGATATTAGCATTCAATTTGTTGATTCAAAGCATCAATTAGCTGACATATTCACCAAACCACTTGATAGAATTACGTTTGAATATATCAGACAAGAATTAGGTATTACTATTATGCATGTTTAAGTTGTTATCTAGACAGGAAAATCTTATTTCAAAGCTTAAAGCGATATCTGGAAGAAGCAAAGATGTCAAAGCTTCATCTGAAAAAGTTCTATGACTACAAGGAACTCAGAACTTAAAGCATCATCTGAAGATAATATATTCTGAGTGGAGAACGACTAAAGGTTTGATCATTCAAATTTTTGGCGCGTAAGTAGTTATATTTCTGGCAACAAATAAGGTACGCATCTTCACAATCTTTCTAAATATTCTGCAAATATTGTGATTGTGTGGATTGTGTTGATTGCCGTGATTGATTTAATTAATTGTGTTGATTGGTTAAGTTGATTTATTCAAATTGATTATTTACGTATAAACTTTTCAAAAAGAAATCTTTCCATTTCTAAACAATTAAAACGAAAACCTAAGCTGAAGCATCGTCCCTCCTCGAGAGCCAAAAGAAACAACCCAGCCTCTCATACACTCTTCGACTACTTCCAAATCTTCAATTTTCTCACATAAATCCTAAATTCTCTCAAATCTTCACTCTCCCAATTACAATGGCAGACAAGGCATCCTCCACAAAGAAAAATCAATCAACAGGTTCTTGTCGATCTGGTCAACTTGAATCTCGGACACCCAGAGTCGCCGTTGATGCTCCTACCTCTTATGATCTCACCGACTCACCCAGAATGAGTAAGGACGAGAAGCGACAAAGAGAAGCCGAGAAGCTGGTCACAACAATCGAGCTTCTGGGTTCTTCTGAGACCATTGAGAAATGGAAGAAGAAGCTTCAGGACCGCCTCATGAACACAGTAACTCAGACACCTGATGAGAAAGCTAAATTGCCTGTTAATAAGAGGATACATTTAGCTAGAGCCACGAGTTACCTGATTAAAAACATGCGGGAACAGGGAAGACCCCCGCATGATATTGTAGAACTTGTGCGTAGCAATAGGTTCTTTGATAAGGGCGAAGATCAAAAGTTTAGTGAAATGATGACTCAATTTGAAATCAAGCAGACAACCAAGGTTAGTGCTGAATTTCAGCACATTAGAACTCCTGAGAAGGAGAAGGAGAAGACGGATAAATCTTCAGAAAAGGGGAAAAAAAATTGGTGAATCTTCTGTCTAAACAGAAAATGTTGATGAAGGGATCTCTGCTAGTGATCATTTGAGAGAAGATGATGATGAAGGAATTTATGCTCACTTTCAGCCTATTGTGATGAAGTTTCTGGCTGATGAGAAGGCTGTAGATAAGTTGTTTAGAACAACAAAGCACAGGAAATATTATGAGAAAATGTTAGCTCGAGGTGTCATGGCCAACCGAGCTGTTGAGTTTGACTTCTTTGAGAGAAATGGATTGCAGATTCTTTATCCCATTACAAATCTACATCTGCATCAATGTTGCTCATTAGCCACTCCTTGCTATCCTGAATTGACTGCCTATTTCTACTCTAACTTCACTATGCTTGATAGAGATGCAATTCAGTTCTCATTCCGTGAGCAAAATATCATTCTCCATGCTGCAGACTTTACAGACATTCTTCAATCTGAACTATCCACATTTGTCAAAATTCCTATCTCTGATGAAGATGTCTACAAGGAACTATCTGGGAATCCTAATCTCTCTAGAGCAAACAAACCTCATGTTGAACATCACCTCTTTCCTCTGCGAACCATAATTCTGCACAAGATAGTCATCAACTGTCTTAGGCTTAAAGGATCCTCCAAAATCGACATCTCCAGATATGAGGCCAAAACTCATTTGGGCCGTACTAAATAGCAAACCCTTCTCTCTTCCACACTTAATCTTTCTACATATGAGGAGAGCTGTGAAAAAGACCAAGGGTCAGCTACCATATGGTTCCTTGATCAGCAGAATTTTCGAGTATTTGCGAATACCAATTCCTTCAGAGCTGAGATCAGTTGAGATGCCTCAGGGTAGCACTGGTGAGACAATGCTTACCAAGATGGGATACAAGGTTGAGGATGGAAAGTGGACAGATAGAAAAAGGCAAACACTGATTGTCGATTTGCCACAGATAAGTGTGGAAACTGTTCAGAGGCAACCTATTGCCAAAACTCCACAGACTGTACCTGCAGGACCATCTTCAGAATCCACTCACAAGAGAAGGATTAAAATGGTTGCTCACAAACCTACCAAATCAGCCCTCAAGAAGAGGAAGCTTGCAAGAGTACTACTTGACAGAATTGAGCAAGAACATGACTCTGACAGCTCCTTAGTAAGTGAAAATAAACTAGAAGATTTGATAAGGAATATCGTAAAATCAACCCATGAGGATGTCCCAACAAAGACACTGGAGCAATAGGAAGAAGAGAGGAAAAAGAGGAAACAAGAAAAAACAGTGCAACTTGAAAGAGAAGCTACAGAAGAGGCTCAAAAACAGGCTGAAGAAATTGTCCGGGCAACATATCTGATTTTCTCAGAACTGAAGGGGCATTTCCTCAACGAGCTATGTCTGAAGGGGAGGATGTTGAGATAAATCTCCATGCTTCACATGCTGTAGATTCCCCAGGCCAGTCAGTATCATCTGAGCCCCCAGCTAGAACTCAGGGCGAGTCTTCAAATGTTGGTTCTCAGACTGATGATACAGATTATACTACAGACATATACCTTCTCAAAGAACTATTACTAAATCAGAGAGCTATGGATTAAAAATTGACCAACATTCAAGACTCTCTACACTCAGAGATTGAAGGTCTGAATACTAATATAGAAGCTGCAATTGCATTGAACAGTCAATCTGCTCAAGAATTTTTCGCTTCTCAGCTTACTCAGATGGACAGGGCCATTCTCCAACTAAAGGAGGATTTTGATCAGAAATTTCGTCAAATTTATAAGTTTGTCCTGGTCCAGATCCCTCAGAACCAAGCCCAACCAAGCCAGCACCAACCAACATCTGCACCATCTACCTCTCAGCCACCACCGAAAGCATAAAAAGATTTTCTCAAATGTTTTTGATGTTTTTTATTGTTCATTTGAAATTTCTCCTTTAGTACTGTAATTGCAAATTTTAAATGATTGGTTGGATTTTATTTCCATACTTTGCACAACCATGTCCTTAATGTTACATCATTCAGGGGAAGTATTTGTGCTACTCTTTATGCTTTACTGGATGAATCATATGTTCAGGGGGAGTATTACTCCATCCATGTGCTATACCTTATTACTCCATTCAATTACCCTTTTTTGTGTTGATGACAAAAAGGGGGAGAAAGTTACACAAAAATTAGGAGAAAGTTATACAAAAGTCATCAAACATGAGGACACAGGAGATATTAATGTGACTTATGACAATGAGTCAAATACATGAACAATTATCATAGGAAATTTATTCTATCTATGATTGTTCTGTGAATATCATATTCTGTGAATGATAAGTTGTTTCGGGTACAACAGTTATGCGAGAACACACAAACAGGATACTCACACAGTTTTTTTAAAAAGCTGAAAAGATGGAACTAGTAAAATACACTTTCACTATGTTCAGCAGGAACAAGATCTTAAAAGAAATACAATTTCTTTCCTAAGCCGAATATGTGAACAAGTTCCTTACTACGAGTATTTTTATGTTTGGCAAAACATGTGCCAAAACAGGTTAACTTGAGCATGTTAAAACCGTTATGATCTGAGCATGTGTTAAACTGCAAGTTCTGAGCTATCGCATAGTAACTTTATATCATAAGCAATATGCTTACATGCAAGTTCTGAGCTATTGTAATATGCTCATATATAAGCTCTGAGCTATTAAGTTGAGCTTACATACGTGTTCTGAGCCTTTGTGTAGAAATTCCATATCACTAGTAATATGCTCATTATTATTATGTTGCTCAAAATTCTCATACATTTGATTAAGTTTCTTATAAAATCAAATAGAATCACATGACAATGCTCTGAAACTATATTTTGCTTAAAATCTTAAGCATTATCGCAAGTTCTAAGGCTGCTTATATTTTGAGTATAATGACTTCAGAACTTATTCTTGCTAGAAAGTGCAAAGCGCAAATTGGTGAAATCCTTTATTAACAAGATTATATTGAGAGTAACTAAATCTTAGTTGCTCACTCTTTTTATTGAAATCATTATTACTTTTGTGGATAGTTTTTGTCATCATCAAAAAGGGGGAGATTGTTGAGAAAAATCCCTAGATAATTTTGAAGTTGACAAAACAATCTGAGTACTCTTAAGTTTTCGAGATAATGCTGTGGAATACTTATTTTACAGATTATCCTTTGGTGCGGGGATGCACAAGATTGAATCTATCAAAAGGTTTTGCTCAGATGGGATTTCTGAGGGACTCAGATGCTGGTTGGAGCTCAGACGTTGAGTGTGGATAACTCAGACGTTAAACGTTGAGCGGGGATAGCTTAGACGTTGGACTGATGCTCAAGCTCTAAGTGGAGTATTCACGTGCAGTAATCAGAACTTGAAGAGAACTTTCAAATGCGCTTATTTGAAATACTACAACGGATACAATCGAACAGGATCATTCTTGAGGATTCTCGATGATAGAGATCAATCAATGATGCGAAATCAAGGAGACAAACATACGACTTTCCATATGAGTGAAATTATCTATGGAAACCCAAGATCATAATTGTATGGGCGATTTGATCCGAACGGGGAAGACTTTCCTTTGGCAATCCCCAACGGCTACGAGATCTTCTTTTGGTATGTCTTGTCCAAATGAGAAGTTTTGGAGAGACCTCTTCTAGAAGCCTTGCAACGGGTAGATTGGAGGCGAAGGAGTATAAAAGACATCTCGAGGTCGAAGGGAAACAAGATCGGCGTTAAGAGGGAAAAGTCTTTATAATTCTTAGATCGAGAGTACTTCATTATATACACACTTCTTGATTCATCCATTGTAATTGTGAGGAGGTGTACACAAGAGTATTGAGCACTAGGTGAGGTATCCTGCGTATCAAGGAGATCACTAAGCTGTAACCTCTCGAGCAGTTTACTAGTGGAATCCAGCCGATTGGCTGATAGCCGAAGAAGTGGACGTAGGCTTAATCAAAGTCGAACCACTATAAACCCTATGTGCAGTCTTTTCTATCTCTACGCTGATCATATCACATAAACTGTGATAGTAGAACTGCACACGAACTGTTTATATTGTCATACTGTGTTTCCATCATCTCAGACGTTATAAAACTCCTGTGCAATTGACATTCCACTAAAGAAACTTTTAAAATTACACTATAATCACCCATTCACCCCTCTCTAGGTGATAACGCTAGCCACATCAGATCTCAGTACATAACTTTTGGAACTAAAAGTGTACTTTTCCTCTTTATCCTTTAATGGGGTGTTAACATGCAATATCGCATCCAACTGTTTCAATTCAGTTTCAGCCAAATCAGTAAACTGAGAAAATACAAATTAATACGATGCTCCAGGATCAAACAAGGCATAGGCAGCACGATCGCATAAAGTAACCGTACCTGTGACCACGCCAAGAGCGTTCTCCGCCTTTTTACGCGCCATAGCATACACTTTCTCTTGAGCTGGCAACATATTCAGATTGGCCTGCGGAGCAGCTCCAACTTGAGGTTATAGTTGAGGTCGCTGCGATTAAAACTGAGGTCCTGTAGCTTGATTTCCGCAATGCCTCGTACGATGGCCCATCCGGCCACACTTAAAGCACTCTCCTGACTGACTTGGGCAGGGTCCATTACCATGCTTCCTTCCACACAAGAGAAGTCCAACAATCATTGATACCCAACTTGAACATCAATGGCTCGAAGACCCGAGCAATTTCCTTGGCGATGAGTTCAATCTTTGGCTCGATCAATTTGGAGCCGGAGGACCATCGCAGTGGTGACGCGAGGCCGGTGATCAAACGTCTGATGCAAGGCATGGCTACTCGATGAAAAATGCTTCGAGAAAAGGGGTTGAATACTCCTATTGCATATGTTGTTGATCGCACTGTAAGGTTCCCACGGGAACATCTTTCATTAATATCTAGAACTAATTGCGCGTGAGTGTCAACATCACCCTTTGAGCATCTTCAAGCCGAAGGCCGTGGATTAATCACTTAATCCGTGGAGCAAGTTCCATGAACCATAATTATCACCCGCTGAGCATAATGGGATCTACCCCTTCAACACGAAATACGTTTGGCCGCGAAGCCACCTATTTGGTAAAACGATGTATCGTTCCTAAACGATCTTCAATCGAATACCGAAGTAATGTATTCTTTCTTTTCCTTCTCAGATGATAAACATGGATAAATCACTCAATGAGTCATGCGTTCAAATAGCATAACAGACGCTGCCCAGCTGGGGGCAGATGAACCATTGATGTTACAAACACTCCAAGCATGGATAGGCGGATTTGATAGAGGTTGTTCATATCAATACGCAACATCAGAATGGGATGAAAATCAAGAGTAAAGTTGTATCGTCCCAATTTGTCTTGAATTTGGGAATATGAATTAACACTTATTTTTTATCCTTGACAGGGGAATCGCCTTGGAGACGAATGAGTTTTTACATCCCACATACTACCTGTTAGGGTACATGAGGGTAGGATGTATCGTTTCTATTTTCAAAAAAATTCGTGAACATACAATGATATGCTTCTTTTACATTTTCAGGGATCTCCAGCCACGGTGGACAGGTAGGTATCCCTTTCCCCCAATCCATTGAAGATGTTAAACCAAAAACACAGAGAGAAAAAGAAAAAAAAAAGCTTTCAAAATCTGATGTCTAGAAAAGACATGGAATTCTAACTTCATTGGCATTCATGTTTTGAAACATGAGGTTGTCTGAACATGCATTGTGCACCATAAAATCCCCTTGACAGGTAAAATTTTTGGGAAAACGAAAGAGATTTTTCCGATCAAAAGTTGTTCAAAACTCTCAAAAGGATGTTTCCTCAAAAGAGAGGCAAGCTCAAATCCAAACACATCCTACATACACTTGAGAGATGAGTGGAGCGAATCAAATAGTAAAATCTGGACCTACGGAGGTAGAGACCATTCGCAGCGATTACATGGATTGGGGCGACGGAGGCGTTCATTTCATATCATAAACACTACAGGTGACCGTTGACAACCCACTTGAACGGCGGTTTTCATTCTTAACCCTGTCAAGAACCACCCCACACCGGGGCAAAAAGGAAGTAAGTCCAGCAGCATCAGGAGAAAATGGTTAGAAATTTTCTTGCTCGGACTAACATTAATCTTTGTGTGTTGTTTATATGGTAATCCAAGTGCCATAGAATGACGAGAAGCATTCATTCTCTATCCCACACACCATATCCTTTGCACAGCCAAGTTGAGCCTGCGAATTCATAAACCCCTGTTGGTGATCATGGGATGTTTCAAGATAGAAACTGCATCACCCCAAGAACGGAAGAAATCAAGAGATGGGATTTATAGAAAAATCTCATATCGGCGTTTAAATGTGCTATGATTCAAGTTGTATATCTAGCACAATTTTCTGAACATCGTAGTTCCAAAGGAAAAGAAAAGGCGGGATTTCAACAAAAAAATCCACAGCATCAAGAAAAAGCAAAGTGCCTGGTAAAAGCAAGGCCGATGCTCGTGAAAACTGTTTGATTGATCCCCAATAAAGTCTAGTTGGGAAGAGAGAAAAACCCATAAAGGAGTCAGATCAAAAAGACTGCTCCCCAAACGATGTCAGCCGTGGTGCAAAAACACGGACAGAATTGTCAATCTCTTAATACCACGAGAGACGTTCTCTAAAGGACTTGTGCACACCTCAAAAGCGGTTGCACACCTCAAAAACTGAAGATGCAGAATGGAAAAGACAGGTGACAAATTTGCAATGATCACCAATGTCAATCCCCTCATAAATTCTGGGCCAAAAACAAGCCTTTTTCGGTCCTCAATCTTACCAACATCATAACCCTGAAACAGTCTTCTCTGACTAAGACACTTGGGTTAACATATAGCTTAGCTCGAAGAAGTACGAGCAAGACTCTTTCTTTCTCATTTTGCAGGGTTCTTGACTTGTAAACCCGGAGCAGATGGTGAAGATTTCATTCAGTGGCCTCGACTCCAAAGCGGGTCCCCCTTGAAAACCAATATCCAAGCCCAACATTACGGTCCCGTGGAAGACCTCCCGACCGATCAAAATGTATGCGCTGCGAATGAGCCTAAAACCTAGGCACATGTTAGTAAGGAATTGAGTGCATCCCCTATAAAAACAATTATCTCAAAACAGGTGAGAAGACCTCATTGTCGAGAAATATTCCAATTGATGTTTTGAGCAAACTCTTTTTGGAATCTTCAAATTGTTGGATCCAGATTTTCCGTGCAAGGGATTTGTGATCACATTTGCATGTTGCAAGAATGTTTTGGATAACCTCCAGCATCAAAATGCACATCTCATGACTAAAACTTAAGTCATAAAATTTTGTCAATTGGACAATTGCTGTCTTCTCAAAGATTACCAATATTTTCTTGGGGAAGCAAAAACCTCCTGCAGACGTGGAGAACCCTCGTCCTAGGACGCATTTTCAAAAAATCAAGCAGTCTCGTCGGACGTGGAGAACCCTCGTCATGAGACCCGTTTTCAAAAATCAAGCAGTCTCATCGGACGTGGAGAACCCTCGTCATGAGATCCCTTTTCAAAATTCTGGAAATCTCATCGGACGTGGAGAACCCTCGTCATGAGACCCCTTTTCAAAGCAAAACCAAAGTAGATACCGCCTGAAGGGTCAAATGAAGGTAGATACCGCCTGAAGGGTCAAAATATGGTAGATACCGCCTGAAGGGTCAAACAAAGGTAGATACCGCCTGAAGGGTCAAAACTAAGGTAGATACCGCCTGAAGGGTCAAATCAAGGTAGATACCGCCTGAAGGGTCAATCCAAAGGTAGATACCGCCTGAAGGGTCAAATCAAGGTAGATACCGCCTGAAGGGTCAATCCAATGGTAGAAACCGCCTGAAGGGTCAAATCAAAGGTAGATACCGCCTAAAGGGTCAACACACGGTAGAAACCGCCTAAAGGGTCAACCAAAGGTAGAAACCGCCTGAAGGGTCAATCCAAAGGTAGATACTACCATAAGGATCAATCCCATGGTCCGATCCACCATACGGATCAAAGCTTTGACTAATTCTAAATGTCGGAGAAGTTATTTTATCAATCCCATGGTCCGATCCACCATACGGATCAAAGCTTTGACTAATTCTAAATGTCGGAGAAGTTATTTTCCTAGGTAAGCCTTACTGTAGGTGAACCGCTTATGGTCTGATCCACCATACGGATCAAAATCCTTGGCAAATCCCAAAGCGTGGGATACGCCTTCCTTAGGTTCCTACCAGTTAGGAATCCCCATAACGGTATGACCTACCATACAGGTCAGAGCTTAATCTCCCTAGGATAAAATGATGAGTCCTAGGTATCTTCTTGAAAGTTATCGCAACCGGCAGCATCCGACAGGTGAGCTTCAGGTAAACCTCTCTCAATCCAACCCATGTTCGAATTGCAAGAGTAAACCGGTGATTAATTTGGGCGTTCATCAAAAAGGCTTAAAGATCCGATGTCACAGCATTTCTTTTCCCCAGTCGAGTCGGTTAAGATTCAGGTGTCATTTTGTCTTTGAAAGCAACCTCTGACGAGCTCACTCTCAAAGAGGGGCAGCTGTTGACACCTGATTTTTGACCATCTTTTATTTTAGTTTTTATTTCTAAAATTAATTAAAAATAGCAAAAAAAGGTCAAAAATTGCAAAATCAACTTTGGAAGCCTTAGCCTAGCCTTAGGAACCAATTTTGAACAAAAAATATTTTTTGTATTTTTTAATATTTTTTGTTATTTATTTAATTATTAAAAATAACCAAAAAATCAGAAAAATACCATCCGTGGTCAGAAAATTACAAACAAATATTCAGAAATTTTATTTTAATTCCCTCTTTAATATTTTCACTTTTTATTAGGGAAATTTGGCTCGATTCATGGGGTTCCTTCATAAACCTAAAACTGAAACGAGCCTAAAAAATCCCTTTCGAGTCTTTTAATTTTCAATTCTTGGTTTTTATAAGCTATGACATTGTATTATAAAGTCTTGAAGCGCAATTAGGTCAATTTGCCCTCCAATTTGATCAATTTTAAACAAAAGGGCTTAATTGCATAATTTTCTTTCAATTTAGTCCCCGGTTTCACAATTTCTGAAATTAAATTTCGTATGGACATACCCATTGAAATAGAACATCTCTACCCTATAGTTTTCATCATGCTAAATGCATTGGTGGCCTCAATTTTGACTAATTCAGTCGTTTGGGCCCTCAATTTAACAAAAATCAATTTCGGATCCTAGAGACAATTTGGGGTTTTCACCAAATTTCAATCAATTGATTCGCGAAAATACCCTTATTTGATAGAAAACATGTCAAGGAGTCCGATTTTGCCATCAATTTCATGAAAATAGGTTGATTTGGGGTTCAATTAGGCGAGGAGAGTCGAACCGGGCCGGTCGGGTCGGACCCGACCCGACCCGGTCCGAACCGGGTCTGCAACTCAGTTGCAGACCCGCGCGACACACTGGCAAAAAACAAAGGGAAAAGAAAGAGAGAAAGGAGGGAAGGGGCCGGCCGGTCGAGGGGACTTTGGAGGACAACGAGTAGTGGACGTTGGGTGAGATTCCACGACCGAAAGCGGTCGGCCATGCGGCAGAAAAGGAGCCGCGAGAGAGAGAGAGAGAGGGGATGGCCGAGAGAGAGAGAAAGAGAGAGAGAGAGAGCACGGCCGAGAGAGAGAGAGAAGCTTTGACAGGAGACCGAGATTCGAGCGACGGTTCTGGACCTTTGCCTTCGCCCGCAGATCATCGCCGAAGCTGCCGTAGCCGCTGACGACCCTCGAACCGGAAAACCGAGCTCCGAGCTTTCGAACGGCCACAATTCGGACCGAGAGCTCAACGAGGCATTTCAAGCGACTGTCAACCTTCAATGAGCTTCAAGTAAGTCCTTAACCTGTCATGGGATGTCACTCGAACGATTGAAGTTGAGATTAAAGCAAAAAAAATTTCTGCATTTATCTCGCCGGAGTCGGCTCGGTGGCCGCAGTTTCGAGGCTCTTCCGACGTCCCATTTACCATGTTTTTGTTGATAGTTGATGTAGAGTTCGTGGGGGGTTGAGCGGTGCCGAAATCGGGGCTTGAAAGGGTTATTTTTACGTCGATTTGGGGTCCTCCGGCGAGTTTTCCGGCGACTTCGCCGGAAAAAGCACTATTCATCGTCTTCTCCGGCGAAGTCGCCGGCGGTCAACGCTGACGTGGCATGCCACGTCGGCAGCCACGTCAGCGTGGTGGGCCATGGCCGAGAGTAAATTAAAATCAAAATCGCACGGTGGAGAACGTGCCACGTGTCGCGATCTTGAGCGTTCGTCCAAATGTTGCGAAACGGCGTCGTTTTGGCCGTTGAGTAGGCGGGCCGGGGCCTGGGCACGGGTCCGGGTCGTGGGCCGGGTCCAACCCGGCCCTGATAATAATTTTAATTATTAAAAAAAAATTAAAAAAATTTCAGAAAATAATAAAATAATAATAAAAAAATTCAAAAATCAATAAAAAAAAATGGAAAATCATAAAAAAATAAAAAAAAATTCGGAAAATTCAGAAAAATTCTAAAAAATTCCAGAAAATAGGAAATGGCCACATTCAACTGGCCACGACCTGTTTCGGGTCATTGGACCCCCGATCTTTCCAGAAATGACGGTTTTGCCCTTCCGGCAAACCGTCTTCCAAAAAACAAAATTCTAAAAAAATCCAAGAAAATCCCCAAAAATAGGAAATGGCCACAATCAACTGGCCAAGGCCCATCCCGGGTGTTTTGAACCCCGATCCCTCTAAAATGACGATTTCGCCCTTTGGGCGAATTGTCCTCCAGAAAATTGAAGAAAAATCTAGAAATTCCAAAAAATTCTCAAAATTGGGAAATGGCCACAAACTACTGGCCATGGAATATTTTGGGTAATTCGGTATCCAAACCTTCCAAAAATTGACGATTTTGCCCTTCGGGCTAAATCGCCTCCAAATCTTCCCATTTTACCCCTGGTCCTAAATCACGCCTCCCCAAAGCCCTTATGGCTATATTAGGAAGCCGTTGATTTGAATTGATGCGCATTGATGTGATTTATTTATGCACTTGATTGCGCTTTCATTTAAATTGATTGTGATTGATAGGAATAGTCTTCCCATCTGCATGAAACCCTGAATTAAACCTACCTCACCCGAACTTGCGCATGCACGAACTCCTAGTTAGGAAAATCACTCACGTTAGGTACCGAAAGGGCGTTGGTAACTACACCAGCGTAACCAAGTCCCCGAACCCAAAATCTCTGGTTCTGCAGAACTGATTGATCTCTCCCAATCGATCAGTAAGGTTTCCGGTCTACCCTCCAAGAAAGACCGGTGGCGACTCCAAATGCATGCACAAGTTGCACATGACACACGACCACACTGAAGGTCGAAAGCGATCGACTCTTATCGTCGAATCCTTTGAAAAATACTCCCGCCGCGATTTGGTATGGGCCTGGGAGGGCCCGCGCCGATCCAAGGCCCGCGATCGGTAATCCATTAGCCGCGTCCGCTTTCGGACGGGTCGCGACAATAGGCCTCTTGCCAAACTAGCGATTGTCCCCAGTAGGAGCAAATCGTGATCCAGAAGCGGCAGCTCTTTCCCTCATGTCCCTTTCAATCATCTGACCTTGCTCGTACATTTCATCATAGGTCCTTAAATTCAAAGCTATCATCTGGCTAGGAAGGTCCAGTTTCAGCCCGTCTCATAACCTCTGTGTCTTATCCACTGGATTCTCAACTATTCTCGGTGCATACTTCGACAACCTTGCAAACTCAGCTTCGTATTGATCGATCATCAGTTGATTCTGGCGAAGCTACTGGAACTCTACCAGCTTCCGCTCTTGTGCGGTTTCGGAGAAGTATTTGCCATTAAAGGCCTCAGTAAAGACAGTCCAATTGAGGGTAGTGCCTTTAGGGAAGACTCCTCCTTTGGTGGCCTTCCACCGGTCATTAGCGATACCCTCGAGCTGGTAAACCTCTAGGATCACCTTTTCCTCTTCAATGCACCCTAAGACTTCAAAAGCTTTCTCTAGCTTCTCAATTCATCGAGGGGCGGTCTCAAGATCTCCAGTTTCATCAAACTGAGCTGGCTTTAATTTCATAAATTGTTCTACTAACTAGCCCATCTGGAGATTTCCATTTCCTTCCCCATTGCCATTTCCATTAGCATTCTCATTATTCCCATTTGCTAGGTTAGTAGCAGCTTGGGCAATAGCGGTAGCTCGATCTTGAGCTTGCATGCCCATCAAGTTCCCTATTTCCTCCAACGCTCTGATGACCCCGTCCACCCTTGGGTCTTCCACAACTTGTGGCCTTGAGCTAGAAGCTCCCCATGTACGACACCTGAACCACTATAATTCCATCTAGGAATTAGAGACCTAAGCCATCTACTTAAGTCTAGCATTTCTATGCTACTCATCACAGCAGCAGTCTCAATCAAGGCAATCAATCACCAGGTAAGCAATCAGAAGATCCACATTCATGGGTTCACATTCATACCTCAAGTCCAGACGCATCTGCAACTTAGTATAACCACAACAAGCTATCCACTCATCAAATAACCATCAACCAAACAACATTCAATGCTAATTATGAAGCTTTCTAATCCTTTAATCTCCCACGATGATGCCAATCAAGTATGCCAATCACAAGCGCTAGTTCACATTACATGCGTTTCGTGCCTAACTCTAGCGAATCCCTAAGGTCTCGCTATCTATTCATCTTGAATTAATCACTCCTTATTACTCCAGGTCTCAACCAACTTGGATCGAGCTGACCTTGCTATGATACCACTTCAACGGGGATATCACACCCCGCGTCCTTCGAGTGCGTCAACATCCCTCCAAATCCGTTTCTTTCGAATGTTCCTAGGATCAAACAACGAACAACATACAAGCGGAATGAAATGCACATGCGGAAGCGATAAATAAACTCCGTACAACAAACATGACAAGATGACTCAGAATGGATAAAACACTCATACATTGCATAACATGAAATCAGTCTTACAACGTTGACATAGACAGGGATACATAACTGGGTTCAGGATAAAGCGACCATCTAAATAAAAAGGTAGCAGCTAGCCAGGGTACTAATCCTATATCCTAAGAGGGTAACCAAAAGTTAGGTGCTACAGCTACACCTAATCGTCAAACCTTGTGTAACCAAATACATATCACTGCCAGGGTACAAATCCGCTATCCTAAGAGGGTAACCAAATACAAATCATCGCCACACTCTATAGTGGTTAAAGTAAAGATACCACACAAAATCGACATCAAATCTTGTGTTCTTCAGACAAAAGGAGTCATTATGGCAATAAATGAGAACTTCAAGGACACCCATCCAACAATACTTTCCACAATGAAAATTGAAAAATTACTGAATTAATTCATAATTTACACAAGAAAAGAAAAAGGGAAAAGCTACCCAAAATCCTAATTATGATTATTGTGACACATTTATCCTGTGACCAAAATTTCTAAATTTATACTCATGTGATACATTTACCCCAAACTTGTACTGATGTGACACTTACCTCAATTTTTTTTTATTATGACATCAAAAACCCTAAATTTGTATCTACGTGATATATTTGCATCGAAATTTGGGGTAAATCTATCACGTATTTACAAATTTGGAGTTTTTGGTTGTGTCACACGAATATAAATTTGGAATTTTTGGTGTCACAACAAAATGTTTAGGATAAATGTGTCATACGGATATGGTTTTAGGTTTTTGATGTCACGAAAAAAAATTAGGGTCATGGTGGGCATATGTAGGGTCATTGATGGGTTTTTTTTCACACAAAAAAAGGGGTTAATATCATGGAAACTCCAAGATGGTACACACATGATAAATTTATCGTAAACTATTTTTTTTCACAAAAAATTTCAAATCGGTACACCCATAACAAATTTATCTCAAACTTTTTTTTTACCACCAAATACTTAAACTGATACAACTATGATAAATTTACCCCAAACTAAAATTTCTTGCCACTAAAAATCCAAACGGGTACACATATGATAAATTTATCTTATATTTACTTCCGTTAAATCGTTAATACCATAAAAAAAACTCAAATCGCTGCACAAGCAACAAATAGAGGATAAAAATCTCAAATTGGTACAGTTATCGACTGTCATGTGTCATCCAACTTAATAATTTGATGGTAAAATGTAACGAAAAAAGTCCTCTACCGCTCTCTCTTTCCCCAATCCCCATGGACAATGACTGAACGTTTCTCGCTCGGCCCAAGCCGGTCTCTGGCCTTCTCCGACGGCCTCTCCGGCTGGAACTGCAGACCGAAGCTCGCAATCCCCCCCTCCCATCACCCCTCCGATGAATTTCCACTAACGTCCACTCTCGAGGAAGGAATCGCAGATCTGAGCCCTCGGGCCTGGTTCTGCCCGTTAGGGGACCCGCGACGGTTTCCGACTGATCTGGCGCCGACAGCTCCTTCATCTACATATAAGCTCGTAAGCCTTCCCTCTACTCACCCCCGAAGGATTTTTGCTTGTTGATTGGAGTTTCGAAGAGGATTTGGGGTTTTAGGTCTCCCGACGTAGTCGCTGTTCAAAAAGAGTTCCACGGTGGTTTCCAGTCATTTTGGCCGGCGCCGAGGGCTGGACCATCTGCATATAAGGTCACCACAACCTACTCTATCACCTCCTTGATCAATTTCCTTGCCATTCGATCTGTGAAGTGGTGAAGCTCTCTTACGACGCGGGCTTTGAGTCCGCTACAATTTATGATCCTCGGTTCACTGAGCCTACCTTGATCTGGATATCATCACTTCCATCCCTCTTACCCTTCAACTCGACTCTACTTGCTAGTCCCAGTAAGTTTTCTTACTCTGCGAGCCTCTCTTGGTATTCATTCTGCTGTCTGACTGTGGGGTGGAAGCCTGGCTTGCATGACTGGTTGGTGGAGTTTGGGTGGATGGAGGTGCGTCTTTGTAGTGACTGGTTGTTCTGCTGAGGTTGTTGTGTTCAATTATGAGTACCGCACTCGTTGATGATTTGGTGACTGAGGGGAGTCAGTTTATCCCACAGCTTGAGCCACTAATCCGTATGGTTTCTCTTGAGGAGTTAGTCCCCTCCTCGATCCTTGAATCTGGTGTTCCATCTCAATTGAATGAGGAGATTGTGGTACCGAGTAGGTGTGCTGGTGGACTGGTTGTTGGTAACCCTGGTGATAGGGAAAAGTCTGTTGGTTTTAGGCCGAACAGTGTACAAGCTGAGGTAGTTGATCCTATGGTTAAGGTTGGTAATGATGTTGCTTGCCATGCTGCTATTGGGGAATCTCTCCTTGGGCCTAGGTCGACTGATGGTCCATTGGAGAATGTAGCTGCTGTTTTAGATGGAGACCCGTGTGTGAGGGTCGGTAGTCACAATTGTCGCGACCCTCACGAGCGCCATCTAATGGGCTAGCGAGGGTTAATGGGCCGTCCGATGTTGCATGATCGGACGCGGGCCTCTCCCAAGGTCCATTACCCAAGTCGCAACTGTTGGATATACGTGATCGACCTTCAGTGCGGTCTAGTGACATGTGATGAGTGTACATGCCAAGGAGTTGCCACCAATCATTTCGTAGAGGGTACGATTGGAAACCATATCGAATAGTTGGGAGTGGTCTATTCGATTCTGCGGAAACCAGAGAAGTGGGTTCGGGGACTTAGTTACGTCGACTGTCAAAGTTGACGCCCTTTCGGTACCTAAGCTGAATGGTTTATCTGATCCTAGGATTTCATACAGATGAGTGGGGTACATATCCTAAATCTAGGAGTTCATGCAGATGGGAATTACTACCCTATCAATCACAATCAATAAAAGTAAATGCGCAAATCAAGGATCCAGTACATGCAGATAAAACGCATGAAATCAGCATGGTATCCCTAATGAGGCCCTATTAGCCTAGAGAAATATCAATCAAGGCTTAGGAGTGATTCGGACATGATTTGCCCATGAGGGGCAGAATCGTGATTTTGAATAATTCGAGAAAATTTACCCTTAAAAGGGTAAATCTATCATTTTAGATAAATTGGGAAGTCAGAAGATAGGAGAAATAGGATTGGCCATCAATCCAATCCATTTCCTATTTTTCGGGAATTTCCAGGATTTTTCTGGAATTTTCAAGTGATTTTACCCTTGGAGGGGTAAAGTCGTCATTTGGACAAAGACGAGAACTGAAAATCTCAAATATTAGGGTTGGTCGTCCACCTGACCCAAACCCTAACTTTAAGCAATTTTCAGAACTCGATTGAGACAAGAAAGACAATTTTCCTATTGAAGGGCAAAATCGTCATTTTGAGAAAAGGTGCGGGACTCGAAACCCAAACTCGAGAATTGGTCGTCTAATCGACCCTAATTTTTACCTTGGCGTTATCGGCCTTATCTTACATACACAGCAGAGGCGACTTACCCCTAAAGGGTAATGTCGTCAAGTCTCGGAAGAATGGATAAGAAACCCCAAAAATAGGGCTGACCAGTTGTCTGTGGTCAATCCTCGATTTTTGAGGATTTCTGGGGTGTCTAGGATTTTTCCACAATTTTTCCATATTTTTTGGAATTTTCTGGAATTGTTCTAGCATTTTTTTGGGTTTTCTAGGATTTTTCTGATTTTTTTATTTTTTAAAATCATTTTTTGATTTTTTAATTAAAAAATGTGATTCGGACCGGGTCGACCCGACCCACTCGGGTCGGAACCCGGCCCAGACCCGGATCCGCGAAACTCTCGGTCAAAACGACGCCGTATCACGCGTTTTTATTTTCGGATTACTCGGATTCGATCCGACGGTCTCTGATGGACCACGTGGCTAACTCATGGTCTTTGGATTGACTTACCGAAACCTACGGCTCAGATTGAATGGAGACTCGACCAGGGCCGTCTGATCTAACTACTTAAATCTACGGCCACGATTAGAACGTGGAACTTGATCTGAACCGTCTATTTTCATTAACCCAAAACGACGTCGCCTAATCCTTCATCTAAACGGCACCGTTTCTGTTCTGATTGATTTTACGATTAAAATCATTTTCGAATAATCCTAATTTCTAATCGGACGGTCACCATTTATTAGACTCGATAATCCTAGACCGTCTGATCTAATGCTGACTGGTCCTAACAAACTAACGGTCGAGCTGACTCGACACTGACGTGGACCAATGGCCGAACGCCACCTAAGGCTTTGACTCGTTGACCCGCCAGGTTGGCATCGTCTTCAACCTCGCGACCATTGCTGAACGAACGGCTACGACTCCCCGGCGATGATCCGACGGTAGAATCTTAACGGATTGGAGCGAGACCGGCGGCAATCGACTCGCGATGATCTCTATTTTAACATATCTAGGGATCGCAACATTTTATTCGCAAAATCACAAGAATCATGCAAAGTGCCGAGTACGGCCATGGGAGTTCGATCGCGTAATTTATCTAAAATCGCAGCAATTCAATCACAGAACAACACCGGTAGAGGTTCAAAAGACTCACCTCGAGCTCCGATTGAGCTCGCTCGGCCCAGATTTGGCTGGGGAAAGATGAACAGTGGCTCGACAACAGGGGTTGGATTGAAAGACTCGATTGGGCGTGTTAAGACAAAATCGATGCAAACAAGATACGCGACGATGGTCAGTAATGCTCTAGGAATAAAACGCACACAGTAATTGAAAGAATAGGCGGAAATGCTAGAAACGCCATTGAAGCTCAGTTCAAGAATCAAAGCTAAGCCTTACCTGTTCTCGCGATTTCGCGGGGCGCGACCGGCGGCGATCGACTCCGGGGACTTCGGACGACCTTCTAACGGCCTCGTAGAGCTTTGGTTTAGCCTGGGAAGGCCCAACTGGTGCTCTGCAATTCGAGCTCAATTTCTCAACAACGGGGGTCGGAGAATGAGCTCTCCCTTGCGTTCTCTTTCTCTTACGCGATTTTGTTTCTCTTTTCTCAACTGAATCCACCGTCCTCTGCTTCGCGAAGGCCCTCTGCCTTATATACCATTTTCAGTTTTGGGCGCCGAGTTGGGTAGTTGAAAACAGGCGACCTTCGCACGTGAGAACACGTGCGAAATGGTCACCGGCGACCGGCTTCTAACGGGCATCAAGTGGCAATTCCGTTCGGGGTCTTTGGCGACTGCATTTGGCATGAATTTGGGTGAATTTCATCCAAATTCTGTCGTCGTTGACTTTCACGGGCGCCGCGGCCTTGACCGGCCGATTACTCTCCGTTCCGGCGGCCATTGGTCATGATCTTGGTGTCAATCGACGGGGAATGTCGTGGCGAATGAAACCCCCACTAGTTCTTTTTTAATTGCCGCCGATTGCTTGGTTAATTTCCCTGTTGAAATCCAACCTTGCACTGTTCATTTGTGCGCAGGCTTGGTGAAGACGATGACACTGTTCTGGACCGGTTCGACCGGTCCGACCGGCGGTCTGACAGGTCAGAACCGGTTTCGACTTACCACTTTCCAAATTAAACCCAAATTAATGGGAAAATTTTGCAATTGAACCTCAAAATCGAATCTAGAGCACGAATTCTATCAGAAAATGTAATTTTGCCCAAAAGTTTACATCAATTTCAACAAAAACCCCAAATTTCCTTTTAATTGCAAATTGGGGATTTATGCAATTGAAGGTTCAAATGATCAAATTGGGTCAAATAACCTGTGCCAATCGATTCAAAATGGTGAAGCCCATTGGGCAGTATGTTTAATTTGCAATGATAGCCCTTGAATTGAAAGTAATTTCAATTATGCTCAATTTCAAGGACTAAAATTGCAATTTTATCATGCAATTTTGCCAAATTCGTGCAATTGAGCAATTTGTACAAACAATTGGGCCAAATTGCAATAAGGGACAGTTAGAATGGATGTCAAGATCCTAAAAAATGCCAAAATTGAAAATTAAAAGACTCAATTGGTATTTTTTTTCTTAAATTCAATAGTACGGGTTACAAAGGAACACCTAAAATTGAATCTGATTTTGGATTTTTTTTGTGAGGTAAAAAATATAAGGGATTAAAAATAAAAATATTGGCTATTTTCCCCTATTTTTTTAACCTCAAATGCTATTTTTCTTGCTTTTTTGAGTATTTTTCTATTTTCTAAAAATACTAAAAAATATAAAAATATATGAAAAATTATTTTTTGGTCAAAAATGGTTCCTTGGGCTTGGCCAAGGCCACCAAAGTTTATTTTGTAATTTTTTGAATGTTTATGAATTTTTTGTGATTTTTCAAAAATAAAACTGAAAAAGAATTGGTCAAAAATCAGGTGTCAACAACAATGTCTTGTTAAACAAGAACGAGTTTGCTAGCTCTTCTGTTGGTGATAAATATGTCTTGGAGGATAGGTCAAAAGATGACACGTTTGCTGCCGGTTTGTTGCCTCATGAGGGTAGTAGGCCTTCTAGCCGTGACCCTAGAAGAAGCAAGAGTAGGGGCCGGTCTGTCCAAAGAAGATCAAGGCCTCCCATTGGACAAAAAGGGCCCCTACAACCTAATTTATCTGCTGGTCCCTCTAGGACGGCGGGTGTTGCTATCAAGAAAGGAAGCCGAAGCTTGAGCAAATCAAGGAGCAGGAAATCTAGACCTCCCACTATACCTGCTGGTCTTCAAAAGGGCCCTCTACAGCCTGCCACCTCTCGGCTGGATGATAAGGACCTCAAACGGCCTCAGATTCGACCTCAATCCTGGGCCAATATTGCCAAAGTTTTGACCAAAGGCTACAACCTATCTTATGTAGCCCCGCCAATGGTGGATGGAGAACCGCTTATTCACTTCTCTCAAGAAGCTCTGGAGTTTGAGAATCCTATACTTAAAGAAAGTATTGTGGGCCATTTTCTTGGCAAGAAAATCTACTTCCAATGGACGGAGGAAGCCATTAAGAAGACTTGGGACAGCCAAGTGGTTGATGTCTGTTTGCATGGAAGTGGCTATTACTTCATCCGCATTCCGGATGACGATTTTCGAAGGAAAGTTTTGGATATGGGGCCTATCCTAATTCAGAATAGGATGATGATGCTACAACCTTGGCATCCTAACCTAAAGCTTAGGAAAGGAGTACACAACACCCTCCCTATTTGGGTTCGGCTCACAGAGATTCCGCTCTCTCTCTGGAGCTCTTTTGCTATTAGTCGCATTGCAAGTGCAATTGGTAACCCGCTCTATGTTGATAAACAAATCGAGCAATTGCAAGGGCTTGCCTTTAGCCGGGTTTGTGTAGAGATGAAGGCTACCCAACCACGCCTCCAGTCGATTAAAATTGAATGGAATGGAGACTTGATCCCGATTGGTGTGGAGTATGAATGGAATCCCTTATCATGTGATGCATGCTGCATTTATGGTCACAAGAGAGGTGCACAAGGCTTCCCATGTGCAGCCGGCCCTCAAGCTCCCACCACTAAAACCATTGGGAAACTCCCTCAGCAAAATGAAGGAGAATGGCAACAAGTAACAAGCAAGAAGGACCGTAGAAGGAGAGGAACAGATCAGGTCGTTATCCATCAAGAACAAGCCCAGATTCTGGAAGACCCTTTGCCACCTATTCGGCAAGGTGTTACCCGAACAGATTCTTCACTGATTCTGGAGGTTGATAGGCCACCTGCTCAACTGCAAACTCAGGATAAGGAGGGTATTGGCAACAAGACAGATCCTATTCATCCTAGTTTGTCTATTCAGCATGGAAACCTTCCTTTGCCGGCTTTGGTGAAGTCTCGGCCTGCTTCGATCTCTGTGGATTCTTGGCCTCCAGCCCAAGTTGTGAACTTGCCACCTCCCCCAGAAGTGCAAGTTGTTGCTGTCAACTCTCGGCCACATTCCATTGTCCAGCTTAACTCTCGGTAACCTCCAGCTATGGCTTTGCTAGCCTCCCCTGGCCTGGAAACTGGAGATCCTGAGACTTCAACTGCCCATACAACCTCTTTCTCCTGCCATTGAAAGCTACGCAGTAGCAGGTGAACAACAGCTACCGGCCAAGGCACTTCCAACCTCTCCTGATGTGAAAACTACTGTTTTTTCCTCTCGGCCAGCAAACCTCTCTGTTCAGACCACATCTCGGCAAACCTCTTGACCGAGAGACTCCAATAAGTTGATGACCTCGGACTTCCCCACATGTCTCAATCTCCAAGAGTAGATTCTATCCTCTCGTCGGCCTCAGAAAATGTTGGGGAAACAGTAAGCAATCTTGGCAGTGATGATGAGGAATCCACCTCATCTCCCTCCGGCCCGATCACTAGATCTCGAGCGACGGTAGATGCGCTCATGGATGACACTAGAGAGGAGAACATCCCTTCTTCTTCAAAGACTGGCAACCAGAAGTCTAAGAAGAAGAATGGTAGGAAGAGATGCTATTGATAACTATCTCCCCTCCTTGTAAATATGTTTTTTGGCATATGGAATATTAGGGGTCATGTTAACCCCTTAGACAAGCTGAAATACGGTCGCTCGTGAGATACAACCGTCTTTCTTGTGTTGATATAGTAGAGACCAAGGTCAAAGCTCATCGGTTTGGACCTATCTCTAGAAGCCTTATATCGGATTGGTCTTGGACTTCAAACTATGAATACTCACCTCGTGGTAGGATTTAGATTGGATGGGATCCCCAGGTGATTGAGGTCACTGTTCTCTTTACTTCTTCTCAGATGATTCATGTTAGACTTAATATGATCATCTTAAACAAGCTATGCCTTCTCTCTGTTGTCTATGGTGAGCATACTTTTGTGGCTCGAAGATCCCTTTGGGCTGACCTTATTCGACTCAGTGATTGTATGGACCCATGGATGGTAGCTGGAGACTTTAATGCTATCCGTGATCATACAGACAGGATGGGGAGTTCCAACCCTTGGATCCCTGCTTTTGATGAGTTTGGGGAGTGCTTAGTACAAGCCGGCCTAGATGATCTCAGATATGCATGCCATCGGTTTACGTGGTCTACTTCGTCCGGGGAGCCTCATAAGCAACGGAAGATAGATCGTGTACTTATCAACAATCATTGGACACAGAATTTCTCCTTCTCGGAAGTAACATTCTTGTCCCATAGGATTTCGGATCACACACCTATGGTGGTCAGAGACTTCCTCCTCATGGTTCCAAGAAGCCTTTTAAGTTCTTCAACTACTGACTCTCTCATCCTTCTTTTAGAGATATTATAACTGAGGTCTGGCACACCAACTTTGGGGGCTCTCCTATGTATGTGATTTGTTGCAAACTAAAGCTTCTTAAAGGTCGGCTAAAACTTCTAAACCAAAGCTCTTTCTCGGATATTTCTAGCTGTACTGAACAAGCCATGCAAGCTCTCTCCTCTATCCAAAATGCTATTGATCTAGACCCTACAAATCAGAATCTGGTGGATATTGAAGTGGAACATCTCAAGACTTTATCTGACCTTAGGCTCCAAGAGGAGTCTTTCTACAAACAAAAGTCGAGAATAAGATGGCTTAAAGAGGGTGACTTGAACACGAGGTACTTCCTTCACTTCGTGAATAAAAAGACAACTTCACAACCACATCCTCTCAGTGGCTGATGTGAATGGTACCATCTTGACCGAACCATCCTTGGTTCGGAACCACATTGTGGGACACTTCCAGGAGTTGCTCAACGGGGATTCCACCTCCATTTGGCCACAGTTGGATGATATTAGAGGTTTCCTTTCTCACACACTGGATGAGGACCACATTGCTTTCTTTCTCGGCCAGTTATGGAGGAGGAAATTCGCACCACATTTCTCCCTCTAGCTAGAGGTTAGGCTCCTAGCCCAGATGGTTATAATGTTGATTTCTTTAAGTTTTCTTGGGACATTGTTGGGTCATCGGTTACTTCGGCCATCAAGGATTTCTTTGACCATGGGAGGCTCCTCAAGGAAATCAATACCACCATTCTAACCCTTGTACCGAAGATCCCTAATGCTATGGCCATGAATGATTTTCGTCCCATTGCATGTTGTAATACAATTTACAAATGCATCACTAAATTGTTAGCCAACCGGATTGCAGCGGCCTTGCCTTCTATCATTTCCACCAACCAAACTGTTTTTGTTAAGGGTCGGAGAATTAGTGACAATATCATGATTGCTTAAGGACTCTTTGCAAATTTCCATCATGAGTCGTACCTTCCAAAATGCGATATAAAAGTTGACTTCAGGAAAGCTTATGACACTGTGGATTGGGCTTTCATTGAGATTGTTATGAATGCATTCGGGTTCCCAGCCTACTTTATTAAGTTGATCATGGAATGTGTATCTTCGCCTAAGTTCTCAGTTGCTATAAATGGAGAGCCGCATGGTTTTTTCTCCAGTAGTAGGGGCATACGGCAAGGAGATCCTCTCTCTCCATACCTATTCACCATGGTTATGGAAGTTTTCTCTAGGATCTTACATGCCAAGATGAGCCTTCCAAGGTTCAAATTCTTCTGGCGTTGCAAGTAGGCTCGGCTATCTCATTTATTCTTTTCAAATGATGTCCTTCTATTTGCTGAAGCTCACTTGCCCTCTATCACCTCTATCAAGGATGGGCTAGACTTATTCTCAGCTTGGTCTGGACTGAGGCCGAATTCTGACAAGAGTGAGGTGTTCCTTTCCGGTGGGTCGGCTACCCTACATGATCAGATTCTTCACTGCTTTGGATTCCGACAAGGTATGCTCCCTTTCCGGTACCTGGGTGTTCCTATCATTGCTACTAGGTTGTACAAAGGCAACTGTGACATGCCAGTCAAGACTATCACTACTAGAGTTCATGCTTGGGCTCAAAGGTTCTTATCTTATGCTGGACGCCTACAGCTCATAAAATCTGTCCTGCATTCTATTCATGTATATTGGTCTAGTGTTTTCACTCTTCCTAAGGCGATTATGAAAAGGATCGAGCTTATCCTTAGACAGCTTCTATGGAAAGGCCCTGATCTAGGAGTTTGAGGAGCCAAAGTTTTTTGGTCAGATATTTGCCTTCCTAAGGAAGATGGGGGCTTGGGAATCCGCCGGCTTGTTGATTACAACAAGGCTATGACCCTCAAACATATCTGGCTCCTATTCACAGATAAGGAGTCACTGTGGTGCAGGTGGATCCACCCAACCTTTTTAAAGAACACTAACTTTTGGGTTGCCACAAAGCCTACATTCTGCTCTTGGACATGGAAGAAGATCCTTGACCTCCGCACGGATTTCTTGCTCCAATTTAAATGGAAAATTGGTAACGACCTTACTACTTTATTTTGGTATGACCACTGGCATGACAAAGGACCCCACCATAAGCTCTTTACACCAATCATTATTTATCGTTCTAGTATTCCTCGGGACTGTACCGTCCGGGTGTTCTTTGATTCAGTTTGGCCTTCATCGATTGCTAAGGACAACATTATTTCATGGCCAGAGCCGAATCCTACTTTCATTGACTCCAGAGAAGACAAATTCACCTGGATAGGGCACTCCTCAGGCGACTTCTCAGTTACTTCAGCATGAGACTTTATCAGGCCAAGGAAATCGTTTGTACATTGGAGCTCTTTTATATGGGATAGTGTCATCACTCCACGCCACTCTTTCCTCATGTAGGTAGCCTCTCTTAACCGTCTACCTACTCAGGTTTTATTGCTTCAACATCGTAGGATTAATGATGGCACTTGTGATTTTTGCCGACTTAGATCGGATTCAGTGAACCATCTATTTTTTGCCTGCTCTATCACTAGTACTCTTGCTCTGACTTGGGCGGCAAATTGTAATCTTAATTGGCATAACTGGCCTTGGGACGACCATATACGGTGGGCCAAGGTGCATATAGGAGGCCGTTCATTCTCTCATCAGATTGCTAGGTTCTCCTTCGGGGCCCTTTGCCATATATTATGGTCTGAGAGAAACAATTTCCTCTTCCGTGATGAGCCTATTCTCATACCGAGAATTATCAACCATCTCATCAAGGTAGTGTCGCGACCCTCTCGAATTTCGCCATGGGCTCTCGAGGGCTAATGGGCCGTCCAGTCTGGTCGGACGCGGGCCTCTCCCAAGGCCCGTTACCCAAATCGCAACGGAGGTATGCGTAGTCGACCTTCAGTGTGGTCTAGTGATATGTGCTAAGTGTGCATGTCATGGAGTCGCCACCAATCATTTTTTGGAGGGTATGATTGGACCACCCTATTGAATAGTCGGGAGTTTCTATTCAATTCTGCGATAACCAGGGAAATGGGTTCGGGGACTTAGTTACGTTAACTATCAGAGTTGACGCCCTTTCGGTACCTAAGTTGACTGAGTTTTCTGACTTAAGATTTCATACAGATGAGTAGGGTACGAGTCCTAAATCTAGGAGTTCATGCAGATAGGAATGACTATCCTAGCAATCACAATCAATAATAAAGTGCACAAATCAATGAATTCAAATGTACAAATAAATCACATGGCATTCCTAATAAGGCCATATTGGCCTAGAGAAGCATCAATCAGGCTTAGGAATGATTTAGACATGATTTTGCCCATCAGGGGCAAAATCGTAATTTTGAGACAAAGGAGACAATTTGCCCAAAAAGGACAAAATCATCATTTCGGAATGAATCCGGAGTCAAAACAGGTTTGGTCACTCAATTGACCCATTTCCTATTTTTTTGGCAATTTTCGTGATTTTCGGGAATTTTAAAAACCGATTTACCATTCGAAGGGTAAAATCGTCATTTTCTAAAATGGAAATGAAATGTGGAAATCTTAGACATAAGGTTTAACCACCCATCTGGCCCATCACCAAATTCTAAGCAATTTCCACAATTCATTAGAATATCAAAGACGATTTACCCTTTGAGGGGTGAAATCGCCATTTTGGATTAAATGGGAGAAAATCCCAAAAATGAAAACAAATCAATTTTTTGTCATTTTCAGCCTTGGACAATTTTTAGAATTTTTCTGCAATTTTTCTCAATTTTTTTGTTTTTCTTTAATTTTTCCATTTTTTTGACATTTTTGATTCATTAATATTTTTTATATTTTCAGAAAATATTTTAACAAAAAGCATGTCTTTGACAATAGATAACACTCAACCAGATAAATAAGCTAACCACTAGACTGAAACAAATACATACAAATCAAGTCTATAAATGCAATATTTTAGAAAAATAATCCTGATATACGGATCGGGTACGTAAAACATACCGGATTGGACACCAGCTTTCAATCGCCCAGCCCCAGCCTGCGACCATCCCCATGCCCATTACCTGTCGATCGCCATTAGAATGTCGATAGTCAATTTCACAAATTAAGACTAAAAAATAAAAAAAATAAAAAAAATTAAAAAATTGGACACTGTTCATGCACTGTTCCGACACTGTTCATGTACTGTTCATGCACTGTTCCGACACTGTTCATGCACTGTTCCGACACTGTTCATGCACTGTTCCGACACTGCTCGGACACGGCTCCGACACGCTCCGACACGCTCCGACACGTCCGGACACGTTCCGACACGCCCGACACGTCCGGACACGTTCCGACACGTCCGGATACGCTCCGACGACGGGGTGGTGACCCGAGGCTGTTTCTGGGCTCCACCAGCGGCGCGTAGGCTCCATAAGCTCCGAGGGAGGAGGTAGGACTCCGGGGCTGTCGCCGGAGGCGATAGCGCGCTTTGGCGATGACGGATTTGGCCCGATCCGAAACAATCCCGAACCAAACTCCGAAACGGGTGGAGGCCGCGGGTCTTGGGTTATCCACGGCGGCTTTGAGGTACGACGGCTAGCGACGACGGCGGAAGGGTCGAAGGCGAAGGAAAATAGTGCATGAAGGTGAGGATTCCATTTTATTTTTAAGAAGAAGAAAAGAAGAAGAAGAAGCTACGGGAGAGGAAGAAGAGGAAGGAGGAGAAGAAGATGAAGTCGCGGGGGGAGAAGAAGCCAGCGACGGATGAGGGAAAAGGTGAGTGAATAATAATAAAAAAATAAAATAATAATAAAATAATAATAATATAAAATATTAAAAAGTAAGAATAATAATAAAATAATCAAAAGAAAAGACAAAATGATTAGTTTCCTTTTCCTTTTGAATGATGATGTTTTCACTCCTTTTCCTTTTAATCATTACTAATATTTTTGCCAGATTCAATTTTATGGTGATCAGAAAACACCTAAAATCAAACCTGAATTTTACTATTTATGAGGTTAGAAAATAGATAAAATAAAAATAAAAATACCGACTATTTTTATATATCTTTGTGACCTCAAATATTATTTTTCTTGATTTTCTTGATTTTCTTTTTCTTTTTTTCTTTTTTTTTGTATTTTTCGAAATATATATAAAAAAATGAAAATTATGAAAATTATTTTTTTGGTCAAAATGGTTCATTTAGCTTGGCTAAGGTCACCAAAATTGATTTTTCAATTTTTTCAACTTTTTATGGATTTTCTATGAATTTTCAAAATAAAAATAATAATAAAATAAAAATAAAATAAAAAAAAGGTTGATCAAAATTTAGGTGTCAACAGCTGCCCCTCTTTGAGAGGAATCTCGTTAGAGGTTTCTCTCAAAGATAAGGTGACACCTGAGTCCTGATCGACTCGACTCGGGAAACTAAAGGAAAAGGAGTCATGACATCCAATTTTCATGCTTGTCCATGTATGCTCTTTCTTGAAGGGGGAAACATTTTGACATGAGAGAGTGAGATAATAGAGAGACATACCTGCCACTTACCTGTTCGATGTTTGTGCGATTTTCGCGGTGTTTGATGGATTCAAGAGAATTTCTAGGAACTCGTTACTAGAGTATCCTAGAGAGGTTAAGCTCTGACCCGTATGGTAGGTCAAACCATAATGGGATTCCTAACTGATAGGAATCTAAGGAAGACGCGTCCCATTTGAGATTTGCCAATGATTTTGATCCGTATGGTGGATTGGACCATTGAGTTGACCATTTAAGTGATTTTCACTATTGGATTGACCCTTCAGGCGGTTTCTACCTTTGATTGACCCTTCAGGCGGTTTCTACCATTGGTTGACCCTTCAGGCGGTTTCTACCTTGAGTTGACCCTTCAGGCGGTATCTACCTCGAGTTGACCCTTCAGGCGGTTTCTACCATGAGTTGACCCTTCAGGCGGTTTCTACCTTAAGTTGACCCTTCAGGCGGTATCTACCTTTATTTGACCCTTCAGGCGGTTTCTACCTTGTGTTGACCCTTCAGGCGGTATCTACCTTTGATTTGACCCTTCAGGCGGTATCTACCTTCATTTGACCCTTCAGGCGGTATCTACCTTTATTTTGGTTTGAAAATGGGTCTCATGACGAGGGTTCTCCACGTCCGATGAGACTGTTTGATATTTGAAAAGAGGTCCTAGGACGAGGGTTCTCCACGTCATGCCAGGACTGTTTGATATTTTTGAAAAAGGGATCCTAGGACGAGGGTTCTCCACGTCAAGCTAGGACTGCTTGATTTTTGAAAAGGGGTCTCATGACGAGGGTTCTCCACATCCGATGAGACCGCCTAAATTTTGAAATGGGATCACATCCTCACCCCTTCTTTTGAAAGATCCCGAAATTTGTCGGGAATTCAGTTTTGAAGCAGTGAAAGATTTTATTTTGACAAAACTTCAGTTGAGTCTGTTGAGACGACATTCTGGAAGCTGTGTTCTCCAGGTATCCTGTAGAAAGTTCAAACCTGCGTGCTCCACTCCACGGAGCAAATGCTTTTCTGGGATTTGGGGTTTCCAAGAATCCTGCAGAAGTTCGAGCCTGGAAGATTTTTCTTCACCAAGAAAACGTTAGTAATCTTTGGGAAGGCCACGGCTGTCCATTTGACAAAATCGTATGTTTTAAGTTTTAATCATGAAATGTGCATTTTGATGCTGGAGGTTATCCAAAGCATTCTTGCAATATGCAAATGTGATCACAAATCCCTTGGACGGAAAATCTGGATCAACAGTTTGAAAATTCCAAAAAGAGTTTGTTCAAAACATCAATTGGAATATTTCTCGACAATGAGGTCTTCTCACCTGTTTTGCGATAGTGGGTTTTTTTTTTTGTAGGGGATGCACTCAATTCCCTACTAACCTGTGCCTAGGTTTTAGGCTCATTCGCAGCGCATACATTTTGATCGGTCGGGAGGTCTTCCACGGGACCGTAATGTTGGGCTTGGTTCTTGATCTTCAAGGGGGACTCACTTTTGAGTCAAGGCCATTGAACAAAAATTTTCACCATCTGCTCCGGGTTTACAAGTCAAGAACCCTGCAAAATGAGAAAGAAATAATCTTGCTCGTACTTCTTCGAGCTAAGCTATATGTTAACCCAAGTGTCTTAATCAGAGAAGACTGTTTCGGGGTTGTAACATTGGTAGGATTGGGGACCGAAACAGGCTTATTTTTGGCCCAGAATTCGTGACGGGTTTGACATTGGTGATCATTGCTGATTTGCCACCTGTCCTTTCTTTTCTGCATCTTTAGCCTTTGAGGCGCGCAACCTATCTCGCGATGTGCACCAGCTCTTTAAAGAGCGTCTCTTGTTGCATTCAGAGACTGACTCTTTCTATGTCTTTGTTCTGCGCTTGATAGCATTTGGGGAGCAGTCCTTTTGGATTTGGCTCCTTCAGGGATTTCCCCTTTTCCCATCCAGCTTCATTGCGGACCAATTAAACAACTAGCACGAGCATCGGCCTTGCTTTTACTAGGCACTTTGCTTTTTCTTGATGCCGGGGATTTTTCTCATTTTCATTTTTGAAATCCCCATTTTTCTCATCTTCATGGGATCATGTTAGACATATAGTCTAAACATGCTTTAAATATCAGTCCGAGAATTCTCTTCGTAATCCCTGAGTCTTGAACTCTTCCATTTTTGAAGTGGTGCGACATCCGTCTTGGAATGATCACCAATGGGTTCATGAAATGAATTTGCAGGCTCAACTTGGCTGTGCAAATGATACAGTGTATGGGATAAAGAATGAATGCTTCTCGTCATCCTATGGCACTTGGATTACCATATAAACAACACACAAAGATTAATTAGTCCGAGCAAGAAAATTTCTAACCATTTTCTCCTGATGCCGCTGGACTTACTTCCATTTTGCCCCGGTGTGGGATGGTTCTTGACAGGGTTGAGAATGAAAACCGCCGTTCGAAGGGGTTGTCAATGGTCACCTGTAGTGTTTGGGGATAAGAAACGAATGCCTCCGTCGTCCCAACCCATGTAATCGCTGCGAATGGTCCATACTTCCGTAGGTCCATATTTTACTATTTGATCCGCTCCACTTCTCTCTCAAGTGTGTATAGGACGTGTTTGGATTAGGCTTTGCCTCTCGTCTTTTGAGAAAACGTCCTTCTGGAAGTTTTGAACAATTTTTGATTGGAAAAATCTCTTTCTTTTTCTCCAAAAATTTACCCCTCGAGGGAATCTTACGATGCCCCATGCATGTTTTATTCATGTTCAAACAACCTCCTGTTTTAAATCATGAATATCGATGCATTGAAAAATCTCTATCCTTTTTAGGCATGATTATTGAAAGGATTCTGACATTTTTTTTTTATCTCCAGCTAACTGGGAAAAGGGATACTTACCTTCCCGTCACGGCTGGAGATCCCTGAAAATGCGGAAGAAACATGTTATTGTACGTTCATGAATTTTTCAATAAATTAGAACGATACATCTTACCCTTGGTCATGTGTTCCATTGGGTAATACACGGGATGTGAAAACCTGTTTCGCCTTGATGGCGAGCCCCTGTCAAAGAAGGGAATTAGGTGTCAGTTTGCGTTCCAAAATTCAAGACAAATTGGAACGATACCGCCTTGTTCTTGTTTTGTGTTTCCGTTTGAACACACACGCGCGGCTTGCATAATTTGGCCCTCTATCTTGTGTCCTTGATCTCCCATCTGGTTGGGCGACGAATCCTTCTCAAGAATTTGCCCCAGAGAAGATCCATTTGTGTTTTTGGGCGCACTTCAGCGCCATTCTTCAAGGTTCCTTTTATTCAAGGAAAAAAAGAAGATTTTATCAAAATGCATGTCAAAGCATGTGACGTAGGAGCGATACTTTTTACCATCCACTAGGTCTTATAATCAAAGACCATCTCCTGCAATCCTGACTTCTAAGGCCAATGATTCTATTCGCCTCCCTATTAGCGTGCTATTTTCATTTGAGGCTTTCAGCGCCAACAACTTCCTGTAAAATGAGTAAAAACTCACGTTAGGCATGTGGTCTTGGAAGACCAAATTGGAACGATACCAGGTTACCGTTCACCCAAATTCGTATCTTGGGGTTTGATTCTGATGCGGACGACTCTGTTATTGCGTCTATTGACTTTGTCAAAGGAGAGACGTCCTGAGATAAAAAGAATGGAGAAAAACTTATCCCCAGATCTGATTAAAAATCAATTAGGAACGATACGTCCTTTCACCAAACGAGTGGCTCTGCGGCCCAATGTGTTTTGCACTGAAGGGACGAATTCCACTATGCTCCACGGGTTTGGGGAATTTGCCCCCATTTTCGATAGAAATGAGCCTTATCAAGATGTATACAATACAAATAGATCCCTAATACAATCAATCTACGGGACGAGATATAGAGGATCTCAGCAAAATTAATTTTATACAAGAGGACTAAGAATGTCAAATCAATCAAAGGAATGTGGCCCGAACACTTGGAGATGCCCCAGTTCCAATCTTCGAGATGTAACTCCAGGATCACCGATTTTTTTTTTAGGTGGTTTTAGATATACCAACCATCTAAAGACATGCACATGAGACAAGGGAGGATAAAACTTCTAAAAATCAAAGGATTTGGCACCTAAGGTCAAGGTTACCACCTCGAGTTCTAGAAAGAGCCGATTCCATTGCACAGCTATCGTTGCATTGGGACTCGATCCATAGTTCGAAGTGAGCGGAATTGAAAAGTGGATTACCCCGTGTTTTTCCTCACGGAGATTCCATTTTCAATCCATTCTATTGTTTTCCTATAGGCGGCGCCCGGGGTTTTAGGCGCGGTTGTGTGTATTTTCGGTGTCGTGCTAAAGCGATAAACATGCATCTTATTTAACAATCACCGCTTCAATATAAAACATACACACAATCATTCATTCCTACGCCCAACCTGCATAAAACAGAGTTAACAAGTACTCCACCCCTTATTTCTCCAATCTGCAAAAACATTTAACACCTCAAGGGTTAAAGTACGTACCTCACCTTGAAGAGCATCTGCATAAAACATGTTAGAAAAATCAATCACCTTTTAAATCGGCTTAAGTTCTCTAAAGTCCCCAGCGGAGTCGCCAGTCTGTCGCGACCCTCTCGAATTTCGCCATGGGCTCTCGAGGGCTAATGGGCCGTCCAGTCTGGTCGGACGCGGGCCTCTCCCAAGGCCCGTTACCCAAATCGCAACGGAGGTATGCGTAGTCGACCTTCAGTGTGGTCTAGTGATATGTGCTAAGTGTGCATGTCATGGAGTCGCCACCAATCATTTTTTGGAGGGTATGATTGGACCACCCTATTGAATAGTCGGGAGTTTCTATTCAATTCTGCGATAACCAGGGAAATGGGTTCGGGGACTTAGTTACGTCAACTATCAGAGTTGACGCCCTTTCGGTACCTAAGTTGACTGAGTTTTCTGACTTAAGATTTCATACAGATGAGTAGGGTACGAGTCCTAAATCTAGGAGTTCATGCAGATAGGAATGACTATCCTAGCAATCACAATCAATAATAAAGTGCACAAATCAATGAATTCAAATGTACAAATAAATCACATGGCATTCCTAATAAGGCCATATTGGCCTAGAGAAGCATCAATCAGGCTTAGGAATGATTTAGACATGATTTTGCCCATCAGGGGCAAAATCGTAATTTTGAGACAAAGGAGACAATTTGCCCAAAAAGGACAAAATCATCATTTCGGAATGAATCCGGAGTCAAAACAGGTTTGGTCACTCAATTGACCCATTTCCTATTTTTTTGGCAATTTTCGTGATTTTCGGGAATTTTAAAAACCGATTTACCATTCGAAGGGTAAAATCGTCATTTTCTAAAATGGAAATGAAATGTGGAAATCTTAGACATAAGGTTTAACCACCCATCTGGCCCATCACCAAATTCTAAGCAATTTCCACAATTCATTAGAATATCAAAGACGATTTACCCTTTGAGGGGTGAAATCGCCATTTTGGATTAAATGGGAGAAAATCCCAAAAATGAAAACAAATCAATTTTTTGTCATTTTCAGCCTTGGACAATTTTTAGAATTTTTCTGCAATTTTTCTCAATTTTTTTGTTTTTCTTTAATTTTTCCATTTTTTTGACATTTTTGATTCATTAATATTTTTTATATTTTCAGAAAATATTTTAACAAAAAGCATGTCTTTGACAATAGATAACACTCAACCAGATAAATAAGCTAACCACTAGACTGAAACAAATACATACAAATCAAGTCTATAAATGCAATATTTTAGAAAAATAATCCTGATATACGGATCGGGTACGTAAAACATACCGGATTGGACACCAGCTTTCAATCGCCCAGCCCCAGCCTGCGACCATCCCCATGCCCATTACCTGTCGATCGCCATTAGAATGTCGATAGTCAATTTCACAAATTAAGACTAAAAAATTAAAAAATTAAAAAAATTAAAAAATTGGACACTGTTCATGCACTGTTCCGACACTGTTCATGTACTGTTCATGCACTGTTCCGACACTGTTCATGCACTGTTCCGACACTGTTCATGCACTGTTCCGACACTGCTCGGACACGGCTCCGACACGCTCCGACACGCCCGACACGCTCCGACACGTCCGGACACGTTCCGACACGCCCGGATACGCTCCGACGACGGGGTGGTGACCCGAGGCTGTTTCTGGGCTCCACCAGCGGCGCGTAGGCTCCATAAGCTCCGAGGGAGGAGGTAGGACTCCGGGGCTGTCGCCGGAGGCGATAGCGCGCTTTGGCGATGACGGATTTGGCCCGATCCGAAACAATCCCGAACCAAACTCCGAAACGGGTGGAGGCCGCGGGTCTTGGGTTATCCACGGCGGCTTTGAGGTACGACGGCTAGCGACGACGGCGGAAGGGTCGAAGGCGAAGGAAAATAGTGCATGAAGGTGAGGATTCCATTTTATTTTTAAGAAGAAGAAAAGAAGAAGAAGAAGCTACGGGAGAGGAAGAAGAGGAAGGAGGAGAAGAAGATGAAGTCGCGGGGGGAGAAGAAGCCAGCGACGGATGAGGGAAAAGGTGAGTGAATAATAATAAAAAAATAAAATAATAATAAAATAATAATAATATAAAATATTAAAAAGTAAGAATAATAATAAAATAATCAAAAGAAAAGACAAAATGATTAGTTTCCTTTTCCTTTTGAATGATGATGTTTTCACTCCTTTTCCTTTTAATCATTACTAATATTTTTGCCAGATTCAATTTTATGGTGATCAGAAAACACCTAAAATCAAACCTGAATTTTACTATTTATGAGGTTAGAAAATAGATAAAATAAAAATAAAAATATCGACTATTTTTATATATCTTTGTGACCTCAAATATTATTTTTCTTGATTTTCTTGATTTTCTTTTTCTTTTTTTCTTTTTTTTTGTATTTTTCGAAATATATATAAAAAAATGAAAATTATGAAAATTATTTTTTTGGTCAAAATGGTTCATTTAGCTTGGCTAAGGTCACCAAAATTGATTTTTCAATTTTTTCAACTTTTTATGGATTTTCTATGAATTTTCAAAATAAAAATAATAATAAAATAAAAATAAAATAAAAAAAAGGTTGATCAAAATTTAGGTGTCAACAGGTAGTAAAGGACAAGGCCCTCTCCTTTGGACGTATAGAAGACAATCTTTGCAATAGAAGATTGCAAAGCAAATGGGGGTTCTCACCTGTCATCTTTAAAGATCGCTTACATGCATCTTAGGTTATTTTTATACTGTTTTGGCTGTGTTTCACTTAGCTTCTGGCCACCGTATTGGCTGGTCTATAGCTTTTGTAGTTGATGTTCAGGCCGTGTATTGGCCCTCTTTCCCTCCTTTCTCCTTCTAGCCTTTACTATTTTAGGGCACTTTGTATTTTGTCTGTTCTTGGCTGTATGCTAGGTCCCCATTTCACACAGGTCTGGACCTCATGTTGTTGTTAGGAGTTGGTGTTACCCAGTTCTACTTCTGCCCAGATTTGCTGCTATTCGAACATGTTTACTCACTTTAGGTCAATTAGCCTGGCAGTCTTTTGGCCGACTGATCGGCTTCTTTTTTGCTTGCCCTGCTTATTTTTGCCGTATGTTTGGCCTCTTTTCTTTGCTGGTATAACCATGTATTGGCCATCTATTTTTGCTCCATTTACACAAGTATCACCCTTCTTGGCTAACTGTCACGCCCCGCGTCCTTCACGAGCGCGCGAACATCCCTTCTATGATCTTTCATCAAGATTTACCCCAGGATCGAATCGTCTAACGATACACTCGCAGAATCAAAATGCACATGCGGAAGCGATGAATAAACTCCATACATAAAACTTTGACAAGATGACTTAGGACATAAAATGGTGCACTCCTCAATATTGGCAAATACACTTCAAAGGTTACAGTCGTCCAATACCCATGGTTCAATTCTAAATCCACAAATCAAAGTAAAATTTCTAGGACCACAAGTGAGTTTATATCCATTCTCTCCACATCACTTCTTCGAATGCCAATCCATGGCAACCTCGGGTTTCCATCGCCTAGAACCTGAAAATGTTGGTCCCACAACGGGGTGAGATAAGATCTCAATAAGCTAACCCTAAACCCAAACTAGGCACTTAGTACTTCCAGACACTACCTAACACATGCAATGACCAATAAATCATGAATAAAGCAAATGGCGCATAATAATTCAAATGAGGCGGAGGCCCAGTAACATTCTTGAGCCCAGGCTAAACTCCGTACTTTGGCACTAAAATATTCATATCATAGACAGTGTACTCATACGTGATACCACCATGATTCCCATGACTAGGCCTGCGTCATATAGGCACCTCAGGCATTTCTCGTTACTTAGCCCGCGTCATAAAGGCGCATCAGGTATTTCTCCCCAATTAACCCGCGTCATATAGGCGCATCAGGCATTTACCACAATACTCAATCCCGCGTCGTATAGGCGCATTAGGATAACACATTAACCGATCCCGCTTCATATAGGCGCATCAGGATAACACATTAGCCGATCCCGCGTCATATAGGCGCCTCAGGATTTCACATCAAATAAGCTATCAATTGAGCATTTTAATAACTCAAGGCATCAATTACTATTTTTGTCACGTGGTCATTAACATATTAATATGGCCAATTGTTAAATCAAATTATCCACGTGCCAAATAATCTACGTGCCAAATAATCCACGTTAAATCTCATCAAGACCAAATATACACTAGGGATCAAATAAATATTTAAGTCTCTAAATCAAAAAGCTTCGCGACAAAGAGTAGCCATATGCAATTTAACGCTCGTAGATCGACCTACTTAAACCCTTAGCATCATGACTCATCAAGTATGCAATAAAATCAAGCCTTAGCACGGCAAAGCATTATCATTTCCCCAAGGTCAGATTCGGCCATGCATAAATCCATCGGGGATTCAATCACGAAACTACTCAATAACCTCTCTAACTCGTCCTTCGGTAACCTAAGGTCCTAATAAAGGTTTAGAACTAACTTACCAAGTCAAAAAGGCCAAGGAAACCGGCGGAAAAGGCGACGTGAAGCGCGGCACAAATCTGTCCAAGAGGTCCGAGTATGAACTCCATGAGTTAGCCAAGGATTTCTTCCCAAAAATCGCACTAAACCTTACTCACTAGCTAAACAACCCATAGGATTAAGTCTTAGGGAGGCTTACCAAGGGAAATGAGCCTACGACGTCCACCAACAAGGTTCGATGACCGGCGAGGAGCGACGGTAGAGTGGTGGCCGAGAGCGAGAGAGAGAGAGAGAAAGAGAGAGAGAGATGAGGAAGTGGTGGCGGCGAACGGCGGGCCGGCGATGCTTCCTCTTGGAGCCGAGCCGAGCAAGAGAGGGAGAGAACGAGAGTGAACGAGAGTGAGAGTACGTAAGGGAGAGAGAGATGAGGGGCGGCCGAATGTGGAAAATGGGAGTGAGGGAGAGCTTCATCCCTTCCAATAGCAAGAGTGTGAGATTGAATGGGAGTGGTTGATGGGAAGTACAATGAATAGTGCCCATGAATGACAAGGTGCAAGGGAGTTGGTCATGGGGAAAGTGTCTAGTCCATGGTCAAGTCCATCATCCAATAATTCATGGGGTCAAATGACCAAATGGTCCTCAAATTTTCGGCAAGGCTAGTGGGTGGCAAAAGTCTAAATCGCCCTTAATCATTTCTAAAGGAAAGGGTAATTATCTAAGGGTATAAAGGTAATTCCTTAACCGTCGATCCGAAATCCACTTTTCTAAGTGCTAAGGACGAATTCTAATCCTAACGGTCCCCGATGAGGCGACGTCCAATTTAATCCCGTTGGAATCCTCGAATATCCGGCCTCCAATCTCGAAGTCCAATCCGTGGCTAATGAAAGCATACTTCGAAAAAGGGCCGGATTTCAGAATGTCACACTAACCATCTCATCACCATGAGTAGCCAACCTTGATGTTTTGGTCAACATGCTTCTTGCTCTCTCTTATGCTACCTGGACGTTGCTCTGACCACTTTTCTTGGAGAAATATGCTGCCTCTTCTTTCTTTTTCTCGGCCTCTTGTTTGGCCTTGCTTACTTCTTCCGGGGTTTTATGTTAGTTAGGTCTTTGGCCGGTTGTTTGGCCGTTTTCTCTTTATATAGGCCGTCTTTGGCCTCTAGGTAGATGCGCCTTGCTGTGGGGTTTCTCTTGCAGCCGGCTCACCGTTGAACCCATTTTGGTATTTTCTATGCCAACGTTGGTTCATGATTTTTGTATCCGGTTACTCCCTTGTACTTAGCGATTTGGAAAGTCTATACATACTTAACTTACCAAAAAAATAAATAAACTAATGGTAAATTTTTCGCTAATGTACCAGTTTGGGACAAGTACATCGATTTGAGATTTTTTATGGTTAAAAAAAATAGTTCGGGATAAATTTTTCACAGATATATTGGTTTGAGATTTTTTGTGATAAAAAAATATTTTTTTACAAATTTGTCATTAGTTTGAAATTCCACGTGATATTAAAAAGAAAAACAAAGGAGAGGGAGAGAGGGGATGCCAGACTGGGATGATTGTCGCTGAGATTATTAAATGACTTGAATCTCACGGACCATGTGAAGGTGCACATGCCTTGGGAGTCTTCTACTTGCGTAATCGTAACCAAAACGAACGCGCTGACTTGTGTGTGTAGGCGAGACGTAACCCAGCACGAAATCACCATGAAGATGCCAATGCAGCCACCATTGAATGACGACCCAAGAGGAAAAATCATTTCTTTTTTTTTTTAATTCAAAAAATACCCAAAATTTGAATTCTTAAGGTTCATCCCTCAAATGACGTAACGTGTTGGGGAGGTCCATGTTCTTCTTCGATGTTAGAGAGAGAGGGGTGGAAGTTTTGTTACTTGCAATAGTGGGGTTGTTGCTGGTGTTGCGTGAGCTGTTTGAGAAGTTGCTTGCGACGCTAGAGTTTGGAGATTCAGAATGGAAGGAGCCTAAAGTCATCATGAAACTCACCCTGTTGAGAATACTGCTGTCCATTAACGATTGAGAGAGAGAGAGAGAGAGAGAGAGAGGGGGGGAGAGAGGGAGTTCCTGGTCTTGAGAGAGAAGCAAAAGCAACCTTGCTATCAAAGGACATGAAAAGTTGAAAAGAAGTCACAAGACAACGATGGTGGTAACCATTTATCACCAGGAAGACGATCAATGTCGAATAAATGAATTGAATCACAAATTTACAGCACGTGAAAAGATAGAATTACATTAACTGTATCTCGAGTTGATGTGAAGCTTTACAAAAATTCCATGAACTGAATCGAAGAAATGCGGCAACTTAACTTACTGTTAACAAAGTGTTTATTTGATGAAAAACATTTACAGCTGCCGAGCTCCCTTGAGCGGGACCTGGCAAAGAATCATGTGAGTGAGAATTACACATGAATGAACTGTACAACTTCGGGAATTAACGCCATCCTGTCAGATGATTCGTGACCTTTTTTGTACAACCTGCACTGCGGCTCACATCCCCTCAATCGCCATCCTGTCGGCCTGCTCATGGGCTATCTTCGGAGTTGTGGGTTGGTGCTTCCCCTGTTGCTTAGCTTGATGCTGAGACCAGTAAGCGTGGGCAGACATGACGCGGTCCAGGAGCTCCTGGGGCACGGGCTCTCCCCTTCTCTGTTGGGGAGCAATGCTCGCAGTGTGGACCAATGTCTTCCATTTATCCTGCACGCAGTCCACGGAGAACATCAGAATGGTTGAAACATACGAAGCTTCGTATTTTGATGCAGATTGCAAATGGATAAGAAGAGAGAACAGCTGATGGTGTCAATGATATAACTGCTAACAGAAAAAAGATGAAAAACTCCGAAGAAGGATCTCGCACCAAATATGGTCAAAAGGTTAGAAAAAGAGTCGCGTCAACAGAATAAAATTTCAGGGGCTCAAATGAATGTGGTTAAACTAACATTGCAAGAACCATGCAGAGGTCAGAAGTACAAATGAATGAGCAAGAAGATGCAAAATAATGTAGCAACCAAATTTTAAGTCCTGTGGATAAATGTGCATTGATCGTCAACCGTGGTGCACAAAAGACTCAAGTCAATCCGTGTGTGCATCATGGTCTCATCACCTGTTAGCTACTTACACATTGCTTTCCAGGTGCAATTAGTGAGCGTGAAGATATATACCTTCAAGTCCACGTATGTCCGGTGGTCTGCATTCTCGAAGGCACGTAATTTAACGTCACGCCACCTGAAGAACCAAGCATAGTCAGAACCCTATCTATAAACAACTCGACTCATGTCCAAAAGACACGTCCACTTAAACAAAATTAAGAGATCCACATTCACATAGAGAGCGAGTCGCACCTGCCAGTTCCAAGCTCCTCAACTGCCTGAACCAATGCTTCCACCTCAGACACAGAGAAAGGTCTCCTGATGCGACGCTGTGAAAGTTCAGAACGCTTGTTTTTCTGGCTCACTGGGACAACAGCTAGTGGCTCCAGGGGCATAGCGGGAACTGGAACCAGAGCTCTAGAATCTGACATCTTTTTGTCAGATGAAACGTCAGAATGCAGGGAAATGGATTCAGGGTTAGTATCTACATCATTGCCGCTATTTGTTAGCGGAGGTGGGTCAAATGGAACATCAGAAACCCCTGGATCGGATGTACAAATTTCCGGAGAACTGCAGAAAATGACGGCAAGGAATTAGAATGTATGGAAGAGCAAGTCCAACTTTGTAGCCTGCATTCGCAATTTAGAAGCAACTCCAATAATATGCTCATTAATTTGGAAATTTTCAAAAGCAACTCTGAAGCACCTGGTTAGGAGTTCAGGCATGTCATATGGTACTGTCAGAGGAACATCTTCAGAAGCAACGACTGGATTAACTTTGTGAAGGCTGGGCTCTAATGTGAAACCAAGATTATCAAGACTATCTTTACAAGATATGCCTGTCTGCAACAATGTCCTGTTATCATCTCGAATCTTCTTTCCACGGAGCAGTATCCCAACACGCAATCCACTGCCAAGAATAGCACTCACTGCTTCCACTACAGTCCTCTGTCAAAAGACAGATAAGACCATTTTAAGGCAGACACATTTCACTTTAACAAATTAAACCTACTTGCTCGAGAAAGTATACATGATGCAGAACCAAAAGCATGAAAATCGACAAGAGAATGTCGCAAATGGAAATGATGCTGATCATAGGAACCAAAATTGAACTCCCACCAGTTGAAATAGACAGAAGTTCACTGTAAGTATGGTTTTAAGCATTCTCTTTTTTTTTTTTCTACATCCATGATGAAGTATCTCCACAATTAAACCTTCTTTAGTTCTATGGAAGAATTGGGGAATGTCACAGTTCATACCTTCAGCGAACCTACAGTTGCAGTTTCAGGGACATCTATGAAAAGCTCGGGAACTCTGAAGGACTTGATGCTAAATTGCACTGTAAGAAGGGACATCAAATGTATTAATGCTTCATAAATGGCTAGATAAAATGGATTTATGAAGAGCACATTTGTTAGACATCCAATTACCATGAGAATCCTTTGCATGACTGGATGCTTGGCTACCAAAGACTGACGAGGGTGCTCCACTTTCTGCCAAAAACAGAAAAAATCAGTCATTAGAAAATTGCGGTGTTCACATTGAAGAAGAACGGATGGGTGTAAATTGCCGTAAATTTAAATGTAAGAGCACACCTCCAGGCATCATCGCAGTTGAACGATTTCTGTCACTAATCATGTTCTTCTGAGATGAGCTAGAATTGCTTTCACCACTGAAAACTCCATCAAAAGTGACAATTGAGCTTCTGTCGACGAACTTCCTCCTCTTATAAAGGTAGTCACTGTTATACCTTTCACGTTTGTAAAAAGTTCTCCTCTTGTGAGTAAAAGGCTTCATCTCACCATCTGAAACATAACAACCAAGAAAATCACCACTTGACATTGAGCACATAGAAGGATCTCAGGAATTCTAGGAAGAAACATAGTGGAAAAGAGCTCACCAGCTTTTGAAGTTTCATAATCCTTCAACTTTGGAGCTGCCCTCCAGTATTTGGATGTCAGCAGCTTCCTTATTCTGCGGTCTCCAATGCGTTGATGCCTAAATGCTTTAAATTTATTGCTACATTTATTAAACCTAGGGAAGTTTTCGTCACCATCTCTACTGCCTATGTTAGTGTTATTCCTATGCCTGGGAAAAGAGGCAACAGGATGAGGGTTCCCACAAAGTGCCTTCTGGACTCGGTCGCTTATGTTAGTCATTGCAGGATAATTGCTACAATTTTCAACTGAATCCTTCAACTGATCGGCCAAATTAACATCTCCAGTTCCAGGCTTTTCCACATTCAGACCAAAAGAGGGCCCAAAACCAGGAGTTGTCCCCGTTGAATTCCCGGACATCCCATACCTGATCTCGTTCTTGCAAATTGCAGGCTTCAAGTTACTATCCTTCTCTGATTTAGAAGAACCCGAAAATGTTGAAGTGGAGTCTAACAAGACATCATGCTGCTCATTGTTTTCTAAAGCATGTTCAGACACAAAGTTACTCTCTTCACAGCTTGCTTGCTCAATGCACTCAGCTTTCAGTGGTTTATCCACATCTTGCCTTTCCTGCTTAATGACATCTTTACGGATGGCAAGCTGATCGTTTTCTTCGGACGCATTGTTTGAAGCTGAAGAACTTTCACTCTCCTGCAACAACTTGCCAGCTAAAGAAGCAAGCAGTTCAATTGCACAGATATAGTTACCATCTGCCCGCTTTTGGTGCCGACCCCTCTGCTATAAGAAAAACCAAATCAATCATTAAACATTCCGGTGAGTAAAAATCAAACATTTAAAAATTGAAATGAGGTACACACTCTGGCGGATCTAGGAGCTCGAGGAACGATAGGGACTTGAAAGCCAATTGTTCTACTATCCAGACTCTTCTTCATAACCATAGCTCACGTATGCATTGCCTTCAAAAACACTAAATGGTCATGAAAGAGCTACACATCAGTAAATGCAGCGAACTACCAAGTAAAAAGAAGTTGCAGTAGGATGACATTTAAGGTCGACATCAAATAACATCGTAACAGATCATTGAAATACAACCATACTTCTGCATGTCATCAAATCCAAAAGAATATAGAGACAGCATTTGCTACATCCACTGGCTAATGGTCACCAAAATTCTTTAGACTCGCTTGCCTAAATTAGTTGACAATCATATAATGAACAAGACCACCCAAGGAACCATTCATAAGAATCAGAAATCAGCAAAAGGACAAAAAAACCCATAATTGATCCTGACCCAAAATAAAGTAGAAGCTATCATTTATTTCTATGATACACAAAAAACAAAGACCAGTTCAAAATTCAAAGAAATGTCAGCGCACCAAAATGTGCTGATCTCTGACCCCAAAAAAAAAAATGTGCTGATCGTCCCAATCAAATTGCATGAGTCATGTAAGTGCAGATCTTGAATCCCAATCAGATCTCCCACAACAATTCAACAGCAGAAAATTCAACAACCCAAAAGGTCCGTGATCATATATTGTAGAATTATGCACCTACTCGGATCTCGGATTCTGCAGAAACTTCTCAACGAGAACTGATTTTTACAGTAGCAAGCACGATCAAAGCTATGTTCGGTAGTGGTCGAATCAGACCATGCAAATCATAACAATCAAGAAAAAAAGAACATAAAAAGTGTTGATTCGCCAGTTACATCATACGCGAGAAAGAATTTTCACGACCAACAGAACTCCAGCTTCGGCAGTTGCAAAGCTCCGTCGAATCAAAAATAGTAGCTTTCAACGTAAAACAAAGACAAACAGCAACCCGGATGGAATCGAACTTCGCCAATCAGATCTCGATCCAAAACCGGTTTTCGCAAACACAGTTTCCCAAAACCATGACCTCAAAACCCCGAAAAGACATTTGCAAAATCGACGGAAATTCCCATCAGTATTTCGCGCAAAAAATGCAAAATCAAAAACAAGAACAAGGAGAGACAATCACCATAATCAATTCGAACAACAGATCAAAGACGATAAGATCACGATGTCAAGAACTTTCAAAACACAAAATCAACTCACCTTGCGCTGCGATCGCGGCTTTCCGAAGCTGTCCGATCGTGGGTTGGTGCGATCGAGGTGCCAAATTTTCAAAAAAAACAAAAAAAAAAACAAAATTAACGGTTTCCTTCTGGTAATCGAGCAAGAACCGGAGAATCTATCCCAACTTCGGACAATTCCGCACCGAAAAACCTCGTTTGCCGGAAGAGATCTAGGCGGAATCGAAGAAACCCAGATCAGAACGAACCATCTGCGAAATCTCTCTCTCTCTCTCTAATCGCTAAGATCTCTCATTTTCTTGGGCGAAATGAAATTCTTCTCTCCTGGGTTTATGTTAAATATTGGAATGGACAAAAGACAAAAACCCCTCTCTCTTTCTCTCTCCTCTCTCTTCCGCTATCTATCCTCTTCTTTTTATGACAAAAACCACCCAAAAACAGTGCTAAAACCCACCACCATATATATGTATCCAAACTGCGTATTGACCACAAAACCGGACGAGCCGGTAAAAAGCCTATTCAGCCACGGGCAGCAGCGGGTGGCTCCTCAACCATAAACCTCTCTTGGACCAGTTCCCAACCGTAAAACCCCTCCTTGAATTCCTAGACCGGATTGGCTTGGTGCCACGTGGAGCCCTGTCCGACAGGCGGAGGCTCTTTTTTGTCACGTTTCCTTCTCTCTCTCTCTCTCTCTCTCTCTGCCCTTTTCCCCATTTTTTTCTTTTCTCTTTTTCATTTATTTGAGGTGGTCTTCCTTTTTAAGACCGTGGAGGTAATAATTAAGAAAATGACGTCATCGGACTGAAACATTGCAGCACACGGAGTAACAAGCAACTCTGGTTTCACGAGATGTTGCACGTTTCTCTTTAAGAGGAACATAATTTTGTTCCGAGGATGCGTGGGGTACTTAATTTCATGCCCTTTTTGGAAAATTCCACACAAAAAAAAAAAAACTTTCAAAGAATGGCACAAAATAGCAGTTATTTATTTTTATTTTTTTTGGGGCTCGACGAATAGAACAGTTGTCGAAATCGATGAAGGAATTGTACCTTCCGATGCTTTTGAATTGAAGCGTGACCCCAAAAAAAAAAAAATTGAAGCGTGAAGGATACAGAGAAAATGCTAAAAAAATCTCCTGTTTAAAAATCTGAAATTTTATCGAAAAACATAATTTGTCCATCACGACATCTGAACTAAGAATCTAAAACGAAAGACCACAAGTATTTTTCCACGACTTATGCAACGAGAACAGAATAAAAATTTCTCAAAAAGTCTTAAACATGTTTTATAACGGTCAATTAAACCCTAAACTTTTTAATTGTGACATGTTTAATATTTAATTATTCTAATACTCCCCCTGTCAACTAGCGAGTTCTTTTTTTACTAGTATTTTTCCCGCTGGGTGTGTTTGTTTTACGAAAAATAAGCGATTTGGAAAACATTTTTCGAAAAGTGATTGCTTATATCATTTAGAAAAATTAGTCAATGAAAAATGTTTTCACCATCGATAACAATGTACGCCGAACTATTTTCTTTGGTGATGAAAAAAATTCATTTATTCATATTTTTTAAGCGACATAAGCGATTACTTTTTGGAAAATATTTTTCAAATCGCTCATTTTCCGTGAAACAGCACCTAGCACTGGAGGGTCAAGGGACTAAAAAGATTTACTCAGGACGTGCTCTCTGATACCATGTGAGATTATATGAGATCACTGTCAAGTGCTCTAAAAGCTTAAACTGTTAAATGAAGTTATGGTTTAATATTTAATTACTCTAACACTATATAGCACATTCAATGCTAAAGTGGACATCTTTTGTATTTTTTAAAAAATTTCATTATTTTCATTTTCTCTTTCCTTTTTTTTTTCTTGTTTCCCCATTTCCCTCCGTCAGGAGCCGATTGCCAGTAAGAGTGACCTTCGCGAGATCTAATGAGGGCAGGCTTGCAAAAAAAAAATGGCAAAAATTATTTATGCCAGCCGATTGTGCCACATGGGACAATACTTGACCGCTTCATTGAGAAATCATTGGAAGATTAGGATTATATTAGCAAATCGTTAAGAGGCTTAGGATTAAATTGGCACAACTAACCAGTTTAAGACTGAATTAGTCGTCGTACAGTAGATTTAATACTTTTTTGACATCACAAATTTCAACCCTTATTAATGGGAACAAAACTTAAAAAGGTTATCGAGACCATCATCAAAATCGAAATTATATAAAATTTTGGCGTTCTAAGTGATTTTGGGACAAAACTCAATAAAAAGCAAAATTATTCAGGAAATGAGTCAACTAAAGTGGATCGACACGATCAAGCTGACATTAAATTAGCAAGTCAAGATAACAAGTACATGAGTAATGGAATTTGTAAAAATCTTTCCTTTTAAGCGTTGCTATGCAGTTAATAAACTTCGTCGGTTGCCTTTATTAAGCAAGCCTTTGAAAGCATTTATACCTGTGTATTTATGCTTAGATTGTGGCCTGATGGCAAAGTTCATTGACACAGTTTTCATTATCTACTTTCGCATCCTCCACCATCCCCACACAAGCTTGTTCGATCTTTGTAATTTCATCTCGACCTTCGAAAACACCTATAATTCCTATAAGCATAGACCTATATGATCCGTCTATCACTCGGATCCATGGAGATTGTCGGTAGCTTTGAGTGTGCAAAAATAATAATAATCAAGACATTAAAAAAAAGGGAAACGCTATTTCCATCTCTTGTATGGCTTAATCCACCCAATTTTCACCAAAAAGACATAATTACCCTTCAATCATTCAATTACAATTTAAATTGATAGGCCAAACTTACTTTCCTTCATTTTTTAGTTCTTCTATTTCTATGTAGAATTAATCTAATTTCCATAATTAAGATTTGCCATGTTTTGTTCTTATTTGTTGTGGGTATCCCACGCATATTAGAGTTACTGTTTTCAGTTTATTGTTGTATTTTACTTAAAGAGAGATTAGTTTTGTCGGAAAGAAAACTTTTCAAAAAACCTAATTATTGTCAACGTTGTCTGACGAATTTGTGGATTAATTGACAAGTAGGGCGCGCATGATAATTATTCTATTTATGGAATAAATTTTTGACTAGAAATAGATTTTTTGTTTCTAGTTTCTGGATGAGTTTTTGAGTGACAAAATCGCGTTGACAACGACATAAAATTTATGTCCCTAGAGCACAAGTTCATTTAATAACGGTTGAAAATTTCTCCTTTTGGAATATTATTAACATAAAATATTTTACGATAAATTTCTGCTTTATTTTAAATTTATGTAAATTTCTTAAAAAATATTTATCATTATTATAAAATTTTATTTATTATTTAATAATAAAAATACTATCTATTTTTTACTCCGGCGCAATGGCCAGCGGAGGTTGGAGGTGGGTAGCGATCGATGGTTAGCGGTGGGCGATGATCGGCGGTGGGTGGCAAAAGGCAGTGGTTGGCGGCGGGGGGCCGCGGCGACATTGGGGGGGCCGCGGAGGTTGGCGACGACGGGTCAGCGACAGCCAAAGGTGGTCACGAAGTTGGGCAACAGCGACCGACGGTGGTAACGACGGCGGTGGTTGCGGCCGCAGCGGGAGGGGGCAGCCGGCGAAGGTCGATGGGGAGCGATAGTTGGTGGCTCTAGGCGGTGACCGACAAAGGAAGAGCGACAAAGAGAGTGCGATGAGGACTTGAAGGAAGATAAAGGGTTTGATTGGTTATTTTTCATTGTCATTTCTGGAACATAGAAGCTATGATTTTTAGCTTCTCATTTCTCTTTCAAATATATTTCTAGAACAAAAATTTGTTCCAAAAACAGAAAAATAGAATTGCATTAGCAAATGAATTTCTATTACAAACCTGTTCCAGGAGCAGGTTTGAAACAGAAACATAAAAATAAAATGGTTATCCTGTGCGCTCATAGAATCTAGAAAGTTTTTAACACACATTTTTTACGCAATCACTTGTTTATATACTTTCACATTTCTAGTGTGTATCACCATCCAACTATTTCTTATCAGTTGTCTCTTACTATATGCACAATAGGATGATTGATGACACTCAAAACATCCCTCTACAAAGAATTTCCAAAATAGGATCATGTCATATTCTCTAATATGAAACTTCGAAAGATGAAATGTAATTAAATCACAATATTCATAAAATAAAAAATTGATTTTTTAAGATACCAATGAAATCTCATCATTTTGGATTGATAAAATTTAATAACCTCCTTGAAGTGTTTTCGAGAAAATGTCACGACAAGAAAGGGTTTGATGGTGATTTGCACAATAGAAGTACAAATGTTTGAACATAAAATTATTTTACAAAATTTTCTATGTTAATATGTAAATTCTATATGACGATTGACTTATAAATTTGCTCGACAACATAAAAAAGAATTAGACATCTTGATTATTGTTCTTTTCGACAAAACATATTGTACGGAAGTATTATCAAATAAATAAAAAGAAAAAATAATTCCTTTGATATACACGAGATAGCCATATTAAACAAACACAGCACATGTGAAATGTTTAATTATGACAACTGGATTCTAAATAAAAACAGAAAAAGATTAAAAAAAAGGAAAATAAATAAATTTGGGGTTACGACTATAATTTGCAATCAAATTAATGAGGGTGATTTTAAATTTTTAGTGAAAAATAAAGTGGATTTAGTTATATAAGGGGTGAAAAATAGCGCTAACCTAAAAAATAACTTTTGTTTGCCAATTTGTAGAATTACCGAAAGAAATTACTGACGAATTTATAGGACATTCAAATAAGTAGAATTCGAAAAACCTTGTTTGAATTTTTAGTCCACAACTTTTAAATCAAGCGGAACCATAATTCCTATTCCAAAAAGCTCATTTGGTTGTTGAATTGGAAAACTTGCTGATGATAATTTTTTCCACCTACAAAGTACGCTGTTTTTTCATGAATTTTGAGATGGCTATCTGTCTCGTTCCCGGAGAAACTATTCAGTGATCTTCGAATGTCCAGAGCTGTTCCAGGCATGTTTTCTGGCATTGTCCAGAGCTAATTTATCGCCGTATTTTATTGTGTTTGCAATGTACTTCTTTCTGTGGGTACTTACAGATTGTCATGATTTTTTTAGGATTGACGACTGCCTACATTTGTTAGAAAAAAGAGTTAGATGTTTTGTTAAATCCATTCAACTGCGTCAATTACGAAGTTATTAAAAAATATATATATCCATAACCTCAAATTAACTCAAAAGGGGCTTCAAGGCTCCAGCCAAACTATTGTTCTAATATATAGTAAGCTCTCCAGGTCAGCATACTTACTCTAATTGTTGCTCAAATTTCTTAATTATTTATTATATGCAAAAAAAAATAGTTCTATGGAAATTAATACTAAATCAACAATCCCCATGACATAAGTAACCATACTACGTGGCAAGAACAATTTTTCACAAAAAGTAGAAGAATTCTCAATTTGCAAGAAAATGATATAGGTCGTCCCAAATTTCAGTTAGATCTAGATATAAGATGCTAAGGATCTTGTCGTTTAATGATGTCAAGGCTTTTGTTAAGCATGCTCAATATTAATACAATATCCAAAGCACCGATTGCACTTAACATGCGCAAGGGCAGTGCATTAGAAACTGTAAAAGAAATTAATTGGCTATTTACAAGTGCACCTCAGTATTAGCATGACCCTTGTTATATAAAAGAAGCTAAAATCCACTTACTCGTAAATATCAAGAAAATTTTCTACGTTAACCTTTTTTTCTACTTTCGTTAATGAAGTGATTAATGAGAGAGAGAAATTATAAAGTCGATTAAGCTTATTAATGAGCTAAATAAACTTGTAGCAGTATGTGAAAGGAACAAAGAAATATCATAAGGGAAAAATACTTAATCAGTCTCACACCTATTAAGCTACGAGACGTGCCTATAGCAGTTGTGTTCCCCATCCACATTATGAGGTGTGAGTTTGGGGTTAACTCATGCCTCCGATTTTCAGAGCAATGAAAAGTAAATTTGTTTATAGATAGTACTAATTCAACAATCATGATTAATTTCATTGCATGACGCCAGAGCTCCTGCGATCACCATTGAAATTAGAGGACATGGACAAAACAGACAAGCATCAAATCCCCAAACTACATTTATTAAACTCCCAAATGTAGATCATGAGGGTAGCTCCCATATTTGAAGCTAGATTGGGAGGGCTTAAATTCTTAGATCTAAAAGTAGAGCGGGAGAGAGCTCCCATATCTAAATCGAGAGAGAAGAAAGAACAAAACAAATGACAATAAAGTGCAAGCAAAATCAACAAGAGAGGGAGAGGAGGGTTTGAGCTCAAACCCTCCGACATGGCTAAAAATTGAAAAAGGGCGACGGAGAGAAGAGAGAAAGTTGGAGAAAAAGAATTTTAGGCTCCTTCACGGTGAAATCCTGTAAAATGTAGATAGTTGGAGATACCGTCTAATTGGTGATAAATCTTTATTTGAAAAAATGAGAGCACATTGGGCCTTAATTGAAAATTTTCCAATCATTTTTTGATTTTTTTTTTTTTGGCTAAATGGACGGACCCCATATATATAGAGATCAGATAAAACTAAGGAAAGGGAGGAATAGGACAAAAAATAAAATAAAAATAGGGGGGAGGTCTTATACCGATAGGGGGAGGGTCCCACTACGAGGGTAACAGTAGGAGGGGCCCACCGAGAGTTCCAATCAGCAATTCAAAGGTGTCGGGGGGGGAAGCTCACCTCGTGGCGGGGCTGGTGCGTGAAAGTACAACCACCAATCTCCCTCTCTTTCTTGGCGTAGCTTTTGGTAGTTGATTCCCCCTTCCTTGTAGTTTATTCTCCTCTTGGGTCGGCATATTTTTATTAGCATATCCACGGTTCGGCTGTCTTCGGACCGAGAAAACCCCGTCTCCCGATAGGTAAACCGTCGCGCTGATATACCGATCTCGCGGACCGGATAAGACGGGAGCCGAGGTTAGGGTGGACGGTCTGGAAACGGTGTTGTTTTGCGTCCGGCGGCATCAGAATTAAGCATGTCTCCGGCGCCCCGGTCAGCGCAGCGAGTCCGTCGCCTCTTCTGTCGGATTGCATTTACCTACTGTCAGATTAAAGTCGCATGGGTAAAGTAAACTTTGCCGCTTGGGGTTTGAGAACAAGTCATGGGTGACTTCATAGATAAGCGATTTTTTTTTTTTTTGAAAAAACGACTGCTTATACCACTTTAAATAATTAGTCGGTCAGAAATATTTTCATCATGACAAAAATCTATGTTTAAATATTTTCGCGAACAATAAAAATACTTTTCATTTATCCATTAATGACCGATAGAGCGGCCATTTTCAGGTAAGTATTTTTCAAATTATTTTATTTTTTTACCATAAGCATCCCGGACTGGGATCCGAAGAAACAAATGTCCCTCTTTTAAAATATTTTAAACCTTGACCGCGCGCATCTTCTTCTTTATATCCTGAGAGTCGTTCTTTACTGGTCTTATTTAAATCTCGAAGGCATGATGGCCGAGGTCGACGCTTCATCCCAGTTTGAAGAAACCATTAGTTAGTCCTCTTAGTCATGTAACATCCAACTAAGTAAGCTGGTGTGGGGCTGACAATGATTGAAGTTCTCCCTCGGATCGATGAAATGTAAACTTAAGTTTAAATGGAAGGTGGTGGAGAATCATTTCAATTAAATACCTCGTTAGCATTTGTCGAAAGTCCCATTATGCATATAAAAATATATAATAAATGCATTGAAAGCCCTAAATTTTACCAGGAAAATATAATGAAATCCTAAAACTTTCAAAAAGTGCATTCAAATCCTAAAACTTATTACAGAAGTACAATCGAGTCCTAAAAATTTCAAAATGTGCAGTCGAGTCATAAAACTTGTCACGAAAGTGCAATAGAGCCCTAAAACCTTGAAAAAAATGCAGTCAACCGAATGACTCGATTTCACCAATTCGGCAAGTTTTAGGACTTAACTGTGTTTTTTGAAAGTTTTAGAACTCCATTGCACTTTCTGATAAGTTTTGGGATTTAACAACACTTTGTGAAAATTTTAAGACTCAATTGTACTTTCGTCATAATTTTTTGGATTTTTTAATGCATTTGTCCCGAAAGTGCAATTAGGTAAATATTCCTAGTAAACAACCACAATAACACGAGCCGGAATATAACCATGCAAAATTACTTCTTTAACATGTGCATGCCCATCAACTAAAAATAGGATAACCTAATCTTGTGATCGTGGACGGTCGTTAAGAGCTTCTCTTACCCAAAAAAATAAATAAAATGAGAGGATGTATTAAATGCATGTGAATGCCATAGGAATCGAGAAAATGCTCTCATTGATCTCGAAAAAAAAAAAATAACCCGTAGATAATAAAATTACATTGGCTTGTTAACTTAGGTAACCGCTTACATTTCGGCGATTTTTCGGTATCACTTTACGAATTGTTTTAGCTGTTAATCTTAGTATTTTCTTTTTTTTTTTGCAAATTAGTCTTGTGAAGCTAATTTCTTAATTAAACCTTAATGGGCTGGCTGCGGTGTGAATGCACAGATCTATGTGTTCGAATCGTAGCATCATCTTCCACTTAGACAACTTTCAAGAGATTACGCCTATCATCCTAGAGAAGCCTCACCTGTTGAGGACGAAGGACTTAAATGCATTCGTAAAGACCAGTCGCGTCGAAGATATGTTGAAGCTGGAGGGTTCGGGGGATATTTTGATTATATAATGTTTAAGAGCACGGACAGGAACCTGGCTACATCCATGAAATCAGAAATACCATGCAAGTTCCACGAATCTGTCAAATCCAAGCCTCTGACCTGTGTAGATGGCTTTTGTCCAAGGTGATTTGCACGCAGTCCGTCGGTGTCGAAGGGACGACTCTAATTCCTGAATTCGAAATCGCTGGCCGTCTCAATTAGCTGTGCCGACTCTGGTGGAGCAACATTTGGCAGTGTAATAAACAAACGTGAGATTTTGACATTGCTGGTTAGCTTCGAACCAGTTCTGGTTGAGCAGACGATTGAAAAGTCTGGAAAAGTTACGGAGAGAGACCCGCAAGCGTAGATGCAAAGGTTTTGGTTACGTGACTCTTACACAACCTCCCTAGAATATTCCATTTGCTTTTGTACTTTTCTTTAAAGACTTGAACTCGACGGATCCCACCAAAAGTAAAAGCTAATCAACCGCTCGATTCAGATCTTCAACTCGCATTTTCGTGTTCGGTTGCCTTCGTTAAGGAGCGTGTTGGAACCGAATACTGTTAAGGTGAAAATAGAAAAACCAAAGCAAGAAAAATTTGGCACACGCCAATTTGGGTAGAATTACAGAAATGCCATGGCGATGGCGTCATCATCGTGGGTCCGATTTCGTCAGCTTCTAACAATCGAAGTTCACCACAAAGTCCAGGATTCTTTCTATCGACTCCCAATCATAAATTTTGTAGAACTCAAAAGAGGCTGCTCACGTGGCAAATAAATTCGTATTATCGCTCTAAATCAAAATTTCCATTTTACTACTATACATTTTATAGTGATTACCGACACGCAGATGTATAATCCATTGATTATTCAATGCCTACAGAGTTGAGCAGATCACTATGCCCTTGGCTACTACCTTGAAATTAGATCTCCAAATTAAGAGAGTACCCTCTTAGTAAGGAGAGCACACCGTAACAAAGTAGTAAAACAAACCGCATGAAAAGAGTTTAAGTAGGATTTGACTTGAACATTGCTTAATTTACAAAATTTTCCATTAACTAAGTTACTGAAGTCCACAAACATATATGAAATAATTTTTTATCAAGAAAAATAAATCAGGATTGACCCAATTGATCGGGGCGTGGGGATTTCAAGCTAAAATCACTCATTCAAATTCCACGAATTGCCCACAAACTTCAATGAAGTTGTAGGGTGTTTCACGAGTCTCTAGATAGCCGAGTCTTCTCATCGATACTCTTAGGTATATATATAAATACAAAACTAAGACACCCACTACCTTATAAGAATGCATATGTAGATTTAGCAAATACGTAATGAGAAAAATTAGCCTATATTTTGTAGGGAAAAAAAATGGAAAAGTGAAATTATTGACACTCAAAATAACTAACCCGTCGAGTTATTTAAGGGTACTGAAGGATACAAAAACAGTCTCCCCGAATTCAATGGCAGGAGAGCAGTTTCTAGGCAAAATGAATACTTAAGAACAGGTCAAGGAATCCGCAAAATACGAGGAACATGAGCATACCCCTCACAATCGAAAGGTAGTTAGTAAAGTGCTATCGACATTTACTGGATTGTCAAATTTCAAATCCCCGAGAAGCGGAAGACGTGGGCATGATTAACACGCGTAGAAGTCGAAGAAGGGTGCCAATATCACAAGTTATTAAAGGTCGGGTAACTGTTCAACACTGGGTCAAAAGAATTCGAAAGATTAAGGAAGGCGGCAAATGTTGGCACCTAAAGATTACCACCGCTAGAGAGCAATTATCACCTCAATCATTATAAATACCATCAGGCAACCACAGAAGAGCTCCCGAACAAATCAAAAAATTTATCTTATCTTTACTTATTGTATTACATTTACTTTTTTTAGCTATAACTTTTAGATTCTCATCGTCGAGTCAAACTCCGGGTTTATCTTTATTCCAGATACTATGCCATCGAGTTAAACTCTAGTGCATTATCGAAGCGAATTCAAGGCTTTGTCATCGACTCAAAATCTGACACTGTTTTGGTTGCGTTGGTTCGTTAGCTTTGAAATGAGTTGTGCTTGCCAAACCATTCCATCTAGTCAAACTCCGGTTTGGTTCATGTTTGTGCACTTTCTTTCAATTTCACATGTATCGATTCCTTTAGATTTGTACTTGTAGACTCTCACCATCAAGTCAGACTCTGATTAAGACAACATTTGTGTAATTCCATTGAATTCTATAAAAATTTCGCGCGTTGAGTCTTCTAACTATCGTGAACTCTCCTTCAAAATCATCACGAAACCTCTTATCACATTTAAAAGCCGAAAGATGAATTTCGGTCAAACATATTTTATCGTGGAGCAATTCCGACGAAATAGAAACATTAAAACTCGAGACGGAATCCAAGGAAGAGGCGTGAATCGATTTTACACCGTTGGCTTTTTTGCTCTTATTCTCGTTTTCTGTTCTTTTTTTTTTTGCCCTTTTACTTCTTTTTTCGATTCCGCCGCGTGTTGATAACCGACCAAGTGGAGCCTTCCGTGTCCAGCGGGTCTCTCTCTCTTAACGGGTCCAAATGGCGGGTCAACCTGCTCAAGCCAACAGAGTCGTTGCTGCGCAAGAAATTCACCAGACCCTGCCAACGCAATGTCGTTTTGGGCTTTGGCTTTGGCTTTGGTCAGCAGCTTATTAGAGTCAATTTGTCTTAACCGCTATGGAGGATGGGGAGATGAATCATGATTCCAATTTCCATGGTCTTAAAAGTCAACTGGTTTGATGAGAACGAAAGTCTTGACACTGACAACAGTGACAAGTCAACTGGGGTCGCCGTACTCGATAATAATGATAGGCAATTCTATTATCCCTTAGAAAAACAAGTTATTTTATCCTATCTTATATAGGTTAAATAAATATCATAGCTAGTATTAACTACATAAAGTATGTCTTGGTAATACATCTTATATTCTCTCTTTTTTAAAAAATAAGATGATCAAGCATTCGAGTTTTAGTTGAACTTTTTTCTCATGTCACTCTTGAGAGCCCCTTATATCTTGATAAAATATACAATTGCGCTTAAGGGTGAGCAACTGAATTGGTTCTATTCGAGATCGAATTGAACAATTTCGATAGGTTCAAGTTGCTCACACGTGATTTTGGTAAGTTCTTATATAAAAAAAAAATGGGAGAACCTATTTTTTTTTTTTAACCAGCTTTGACCGAGTTGGTTTGTTAGCTTTTTTTTATTATAATTTTTTAAATAGAAAAGATAGGTACATTAGAGATGGATTTCACACTTGAGGTGTGTTTGTTTCACCGAAAATTTCAAGACAAAAGGAAAATATTGTCCATGAAAATATCGAGGAAAGCTGTTAGTTTTCATTTGATTTATCTTTTTAGGGGAAAGTGATTTCTTTATTGCCATAATGAGAAGTGATTTTTCTTTCAATTTGAGCTTGTTTTATTCGGTCTATGAAAAACATTTTTCCGTAGATCAATTAATTTTCCGTCAGCCAAATACCGAAAAGTCGAAAAAATAAATTCTTGAAAAAATCTTCCTTCAAACAAACGGACGCTTTGACCAATTTAGAATATCCATCAATTTCTATCACTATGTACCAAATTTCTCGAGTGGTATTTTTTTTTCTAAAATAATAATTATATTATTTAAAGTTAGGTTGTGGTTACAGGATCGATCCTAAAATCGGATTTGCCAATTTTTTATTTCAAAAATAAAGAATTGGACGCCAATAGGAGTAGGCAAAAGTAACCCTAAAGGCTAAATCCCTTTATACGAGAGCGGTCGTTGTTGGCTTAAAAACAAGAAAACGAGCCCGACGTGGTCTAGTTTAGTTTCTGTTACCTGCCTCACCTCTTGTCATGTGACGAGACTGCCTAAAAGTATACACAATGGCCAAATCATCAAAAGACGTCCCTAGATTTTCTAGTTCTTCCAGTTTAAGTTACGAACTTTTTTTTTTTAATCTGCCTTTTCAAGCAAATGAAAAAAAGAGATAGTTTTCTTCTCGCTAATAGACATGTGGCCGTAAGGGGATTGGAGGGTGAGAACTCTAGTATTCGTATTCGAGGCGTGGAGTTCAATTCCCGTGCTCTGCAAAGAAACAGAACAAAAGTCAGACAGAAAAAAAAATAGAGATAAGATAGAAACAAAAAATAGTTTTCATATACCGCAATTAATTACATTTGAGCTGCTCGAAATTGAAAGATCCATGAAAAGGCAACTGGTTATAATACTCTCTCTCTCTCTCTCTCTCTCTCGAGCGCGCTGTTTGAGATTTTTCTCCTCTTTCTATTATGCCGTTAGCGAGAAATGGTGAATTGTGTCGTGCAAGCATATTCATGTCCTTTTTACAAGATTTCTTTCATTTAAGATAATTGATAATATATCGATTCATGATGATTTCGAGTACAGTCAGTCGTATCGTACAATGTCGAGTCCAGTTGGAATTGCCCTCGTGGATTCGTGTCATGTTTGAGTTGTGTTCATGTAATATATAGGGAGAGAGAGACACACACACGAATTAAACTGGAATGGTCAGTCTTGGTTCATAAGCTAAAAACAAATGGCTAGGCTTTCACTATATCTAGGAATGACTATTTAAAGTTCGTGTTCACCCGTCGAATTATTCAATCCTGAATTAAGCCACGTCGTGTCGTATCGAATTCCAACTTCTCCCGAGAAATTCATGTCGTTATTCCATTTTTTTTTTATCAAAATGTCGTTATTCCAATTAAAAAAGAAGAAAAGCAAAAGTCAGACGGTGGTCTGTCTTGATACATCAGCCAAAAAGAGGAAAAAAAAAAACTAAAAAAGAAGAGATAACTGGGAAAAAAAAAGGGTTCTATAAATAGGTGGAGACAGTGCTGGAGCCAAAGAGAAACAAGACGGAGACGTTGACGGCGTCAATTACAAGGATAAGCGGATGTTCGTTCCTCGTTGTTTGTAGAAGCAGCCTCGGAGGCACCGAAACGAGTGGCATCGAAGACGCACAGTTCCATTCGACTCATCGTTAGCGAAGGTCTCGTGTTATCCCAGCCCCATCACAAAAAAAAAAAGTTAATATAATAAAAAATCTCAAACTGATACACATGTGATAAATTTATCCTAAATTATTTTTCTGGCCACAAAAAATCCTAAATTGATACTTTTGTGACAAATTTACTATAAACTAATTTTTTTTATCAAGAAAAATCACAAGTTGGTACATCCGTGATAAATTTACTCTACGTTAAATTGGATTAATACCACGAAAAATTTCAATTGATAAACATGTGAGAAACAGATGGTAAAAATCTCAAACCGGTTCACCCGTGAACTGGAACATGCCATTCAACTTAGCAATTTGATGGTTAGATTTAACGAAAATTAATGAAGGATAAATTTGTCACATGTGTACCAGTTTGGGGTAAAGTTGTCACAAAATGTATCGGTTTGGGTTTTTTGTGGTAAAAAAAATTAATTTGAAATAAATTTATCGCATGTATATCAATTTGAGATTTTTCGTGGTAGTAGTAATAATAATAATAATAATAATAATAATAATAATAATAATAAAGTGTCCAGCACGTGATCTGCTCCTTCCCTCAGTTCCTGACACGAAAAAAAAAAACAGATTTATTTTTCAGAAAAAAATAAAAACGAAGGTAAAAGAGTGGAGAGACCCGAACTTGTTGGGTTGGATTTGGTTGGTCATCGGGGGTTACGTGTGTCGAATTCCAACTTGGTTTGGTCAAAGAGAGTTCGTGTAAATTTGGGGAATTCTAAGGATTTGGTCCTCGTTCTTGATTGGGTGTTCGGTTGGCTGCCCTATTAGCTGTTTTGAATTGGGGTGGTTGGGCTAATTCTTGAATTCTCAATGTCCTCCTCCTCTGTCCACTTGACCATTTTATAATTGTGATTATGTGGTTAATCCTAAGATTAGTGTTGATAAAGATTCTCTCCAATGGTGGTTAACCCTCGTCGAATTAAATCTTTACTGTGATATTTTTGTATCGTTCAAGCAAATAGATTACGGTCAAAATCCATTTTGAGTAAACAGTACTGAATTGAATTTCGTACAATTTGCTTTCGGCGAAATGGGTAATTCTATCGAGTTTTCTTTGGAAAAATAATATAAGTTGAAGGGTCAAATGTGGGTATTTTTCCTCTTTTTTTTCTTTTTTTTTCTGTTTATGACATCGACCTAATAATTCAGGAATAATAATTACCTTGAAAATAAAATTACTTAAATAATAAATACCCATCAGATCCGCAAGCGCAAATATTTTGTAGATGATCATTAAATGAGAAGCGATGTGCATCACATGGCTAACGTGGTAGCCAGAAACCATGGCACACGCCAATCACAAATGCCATGGCGAATCGGCGATCGCATCATCATCATCATCATCATCATGGGTTTGATGTCAGTCAGCTTCTGCAAATCCAAGTCCACCATATAGTCTGCATTCTATCTACTACCACGTTATTTTTGCAGAACTTTTTTTAAAAAAAAAAAAGTCTGCTGACGTGGCAAATGAACTTGTATTATCGCTTTTTGTAATTTTTTTTACTGATTACCCGTATGCAGATACATATTTTTAATAATTATTCGATACGTATGGAGACGAGAAGATCATCCTACCCGTGGCAACTGTGTTTCTTTTTTTACATAATGACGAATGGATTGTCACAATAATATTTGAGTGAAAAAGTAAAAATCGGTTTACATTTTGAGAAGTCAGATAAGAAGATTGGAAGTAGCCAACGAAAGTATTCAAATATTCACGGAACGTTGAAAGAAAGATCTCATTAATTTGTTAGCCAAAAAAAAAAAAACAGATAGGACATTCAATAGTACGTATACAATTAAGATGACACCATTTTATTAAGGAGAACACACCGCGGCGACGAGTAAAAAAAAAAAAAAAGAAATCTAACCGCATGAGAAGAGTATAAATAGGATTTTGACTTTGAACATTACTTGATCTATACAATTCTCCATTAACAAAGTTAATGGGGGAGAAGGGAAACGCCTCCTCCCCTCCCCCATATATAACTAAATAATCAGGATTGACCCCAATTGATTAAGACTCGGGAATTTCTAGCTCAAGAACTGAAGGTCTCCCCTTTCAAATTTCACGAATTGCGTACAAATTATTCTGGATAGAGCGACCTGCATACGCGTACATTTAACATATACGTAAACGAGGGAAGCCTGTGTTTTGCGGAGGCAAACAAGGGAAACGTGAAAGATAATAACCTCGAGAGGGAATCCAAGGAAGAGACGTGAATCAATTTTTATTCCGTTGGCTGTTTTGCTCTTATTTATTTATTTTTTTTTTTTCCTGATTCCTCCGCGTGTTGATTGCCGACCAAGCGAAGCCTCCTTCCGTATGCAACGTGACTCTCTTCTCTTGACGGGTCCAAATGGCGGGTCAACCTGCCCAATCCAAAGCAGAGTTGTCGCTGCGCAAGAAATTCACCGGAGCCCGCCAACGCAACGTCGTTTTGGGCTTGGCTTTGGGTGAGTGGCTTATCTTATCTTTAAATCATTATCGCTTTGCAGTCTCCAGTTCGAGAAGCATCGGGATTTCTACCGCTTATTTGGGAAGCTGCAAAATGGTAAATAAAAATAAAAAGGAAAAGGAAAAGGGTACTCGATTTATTCAATTCCAAAAGTGGCATCGAATTCGAACTTCTCCAGAGATATTAGGGGCGCGCATGATAATATTTCTGTTCCATAATGAATTTTTGGAACAGAAATAATCTTTCATATTTATGTTTATGGATGAGTTTTTGAGCAAAATAATACGTTTGATAACGGCATAAAATTTCTAATTCTAGAACATAAATTTGTTTGATGGGACGGCGGTCGACGGCTAGCGATCGGCAACCCACGGCGGGGGGCGGGGTGTGAATGGCGAGATTGGTCGTCGACGAAAATTTCTATTTCTATTTCTAGGAGAAGTAACTTTTTTTGTTTTTCATTTTTGCTTCAAGAAATAATTTTTTAGAATTGCGTTACCAGACGAGTTTCTGTTTCAAATCTATTTCAGAAATAGGTTTTTGTTCCAGAAACAAGAAACAGTTTATGGAGTGTTGTGATGCACCCCCTTAACATCATATTTCTCTGACAAAAAAAAAATCATATTCCAATATAATAATTAAAAAAAGAAGAAGAAGAAGAAGAAGGGTAAAAGCAAAAGTCAGACCGTCTGTCCTGATACATCAGCCAAAAAGAGGGTAAAAATAAATAAAAAAGAAGAGATAACCGAAAAAAGAAAAAAACAAAACAAGGGTTCTATAAATAGGTGGAGACGGTGCTGGAGCCAAAGAGAGACAAGACGGAGACGTTGACGGCGTCAATTACAAAGATAAGCGGATGTTCGTTCCTCGTTGTTCGTAGAAGCAAGCAGCCTCGGAGGCACCGAAACGAGTGGCCACCGAAGACGCACAGTTCCATTCGATTCATCGTTAGCGAAGGTCTCATATTTATCCAAACCTCCATCATCCAAACCAAAAAAAGAGAGAAAAGTGTCCGACACGTCATCTGCTCCTTCCTTCAGTTTCTGACCACAAACAAAAAAAAAAAACGGATTTATTTTGTAGGAAAATAAAAATAAAAAATGAAGGAAAAAGAGAGAGAAGCGACCCGAACTTGCTGGATCGGATTTTGGGTCATTTGGGGGTTACGTGCGTCGAGTTCCGACTAGGGTTGGTCAAGAGAGCTCGTGTAAATTTGGGAAATTCTAAGGCTTTGGTCCTCGTTCTCGATTAGCGGTTTAGAATTAGGTGGGTGGACTAATTCTTGAATTCTCAATGTCCTCCTCCTCCTCCTCTGTCCACTTGACAATTTTATAAGTGGGATCACGTGGTTAATCTTAATCCTAAGATTAGGTGTTGATAAAGTTTCTCTCCCACGATGGTTAACCCTCGCGCATCGCGCTCGAATTACATCCTTACAATGCTAATTTTTTTTTTGGGGTCTCATCTAATTAATAGATTACGATTTAAAATTCATATTCCAAGCTGCCGCAACGAGCGAGAAATAATTGCGTAACCGATTTTTGCTGATATGACCAAAAGCGAGAAGAGACAATTATTGCTATTATCATTTATATTACTATTTAGCACTGACCATGGGAACGGTAAACAACTCTCTAATCTATTATATCGTTAGTATCAAGCCCTGAGGTGTCAAAGGTGAGGACACGTGCTCAAAATTATAGGATATTTGTTAGGTGATCGTCTGGAGAAAACGATTTTTACTTATTAACCACACATATGCACAACATTCTATTTACTTTTATGTATTGAGATAAGATGAAGGTTTTTTTTTTGGGTCAAAGATGAAGGGTGTTTAAGACATATAAAAAGGGCACACCGAATTTGAAAGTTGGCTTCCTATAATAATATAATTTGACAGTCTCGGTTCGATATATCCAACCACAACACAATCATTATTTGGAACATCATAGCTTCTAAAATTTGCTGAATCACATTATAAGCAAAATGATTTATGATTCATTAATTCCTACGCGGCGAGCTAGGAGGAATTCCCTGCCGTGCCACCAAAACGCCCAAACGAAGTGGAGCCGACGCCGGTGGAGATACCAACTTTTAACTTCTTATACTTTGTGGGACTTAATTCATCAATTGAAAGCATTTAAGATTCACCTGCATCTCTCGCAATGCTTCTTGGAACTTATACTGTAATTTTTTTTTTTGGTCGACGACTTATACTGTAATTGAAATAACTTTTTTTTTTGTGGCAAAAGCCCTGGGGCTCATTGCTGGACATCCCAGACACTATCACTAAACCCTATATTTTTTTTTTGGCCAAACATTAACAAATGTTAGATTAATACCCCAAAAGAAAAAGAAAAAGAAACATGCGTGAAAACAAAAATTAGAGAAGACAGTTGTGTTGTCGGGGCTCAATAAAAAAGGTGGCTAAGTCGGGGAGGTCAGGTCAGATCTGAGGTTTTGGTTTCCTTCAGACACCTCCCAATTGGCATGTTATCTTTACTTACAAAGCCATCATCCATCCACAAAAGCTAGAAACCTTAGCTGTCATCATTTGCATTAGAATATCAACAGCAAGAATCTGATAAGCATTAGGTTTAAAAATTGCAAAAAAGAAAGGGAAAAAAGCATTGGATTTATAACACGCACTTTTGCAGGAGGAGAGTAAAGTATCTTCACTATCACCTACCAAATCATCTGCCTGCACCACCAGATGGTTTAGGAGAGAATCCTCCCCCACAAGAACTTTGAATCAAGACCCAGAAAAGAATAAATGGCAAAAAAAAGAAAGAAAAAAGAAAAGAAATAGGAGAAAGGAGCTTGTTGGGCAATTAAAAAACAGGACAAAAGATAAATCGGGGTGACTAACTGGGCAACGGCAATGTAGATCCATTTCATCGTATCAAACTAATCACCGTTAAGAATCTACAAGATTCATATTGAGACTCACTAGAAAAATGTTACGGTTCTTGGCCAGTAAAATCAGATCAAGCGGATTATGAGTCGACAGACTGGATTCATTCCGTAAAGTTGATTATAGAATGAATCTATGCAATAATTCTCCGATCTCTTTCTCTCTCACTAATCATGGGGATTATGGAGATTAACGAATAATAAAGTAATAGTAATAATGAAGGGAGGGAAAAGGACATGGTTGAATCTCCAGGGACAGAGGGAATCCCTGTGACAAGGAGGGGGCGAAGCCGCATGTGATCACTTGTGGCCACCAGCTTGTCTCTGTTTCCTCCGCCAGCTATAGAGAGAGAGAGAGAGAGAGAGAGAGAGAGATGAGATGAGAAATTTGTGGCAAAGAAGAGGAGCAGGTTTTTATTTATTTATTTATTTATTATAAACTTAGGAATTGAATTGAAATTAATTTCTTTCCCAAGAGGAAAAGCAAGTCATGTTGGATAAAATCCCGTTGAGAATATGCTATTAAAAGTCTGCATTTTGGTGGATTTCAGATTCTTGTTATGGTTCCACGCGTACGTCGCGTAGACCTTTTTAAAGTCCACATGAGGCCTGCGTTTCATGTTAAAAAGCGAAAAGGAAAACATAAACCTTAGCCGAGCGAAAACCGAGCCAATTTCCCCCTTTCAAGAAAAAGGCAAAAAAGAACAAGAAAAGCAAATTAAACTCAAAGATTGTATTCCTCCTCTTGTGAGAAATCCAAGTAGTATGCGTCATCGGTTCCGGTCCGGTCCCACCCTAGATCCAGGAGCCAGACCAACCTGTCCAGTCCATTATTAATTGCATCGCATTGATACTAAACTTAAAAGCCATACTAAGCATCATAAGCATATTATATTTAGATTTACCATTACTTTTGAGATTTTTATATAAAAAAAATACTATACGTTAACCAGTTCCAATTCTATGGAACCGAAAATACTCGAGCCAAACCGGCCGATCCGGTCTGTTCTCGGATCCATCGATCCATCATGCTCAGCCCTATCAAATAGAAATTTATACATGTAGTAGTATTCATGTTCGAGTAAGTACGCTTCATATTCATATGGATGTGCATATGCTGCTCCTATCTACTCCAGGCGCTCCTATAATTCGGGCAGGATTCCATCATGGTGGAAATCCGTACACTTTTTTTCACAATCTTTTACATGCTTCTGCAAAATAATTTCCGTAAATAAACTCGTTTATCACTGAGCCAACACCCTTTACGGGGAAAAAAATTACCTTTTACCAATAGAATGATACAAATGGAAATCTTTCTCGTAGCTATGAATTATAAGAAACGTGGGTACTCCTCACCGTATTATCTATCTTAGCCCGTCTTCCGCGTTCGTTGTTGTTTACGTTCCTTATGTTTCTAACAACTGTCTAATCCTAATACCTACATAATCTGGCGTGCATATGCTTATAACGACTTTAGGTAAAAAGTCTAAGCAGCAAAAGTAGCTACGTTAATTTTTCATATGTTGGAAAGAATAGATTGCTAAGGGGGTGCACTAAGGTATGATGGAAGCGCATAAGAGGAGGCCCATCATGTAGTTTGGGCCGAAAAGAAGCCCCTGTCTAGTCCATTTCTAGGAACCCTCCTCGCATCTACCAAACGTGTAAACTGACGTAAACTCGAAGCCTGCCAGCAAGTACTAGAATTAGAAAACAGACATCCATATCAAGGTTATGGTGATAAGCCGAGGACCGTCTCAAAGTCGCAGCATACATATCAAAATCACCAAAACGAGCTCAGGTTAGCACGGGTCTGAATCGTTGTCCCATAGTTTCAAGCCAAACATACACGGGGAAGTTACCTCACCAAGATTTGCAAAAAGTTGTGGTCCCCAATCTTGATAAGCGGTAGAAACGAAGTCCGAAACAGCTTCAACCGTGGACAAAAGCACAGTGACGTAAAAATTACTAGGCCTGATTTGGTTCACAGCATGCTCCTCCAAATCGCATCTGCTTCAGCAATTGTTGTGGTTCCTACAAACACATTATGAAGTAAAAGTTAACATTACAATCTCTAGCTTAATAGTTTCCTCAACACAGATGGAAATTGCTAAATGTTTTTCGCACACATTGAGTCAAACATGCTGGCACTTTCAAACTCCAATTACTGACTCTGTGTCATAGACTAGATAATAACCTGAGAAGATTGCTCGCTCTGCGCTTATCGGTTTGCCACTGCCAATATATATGTAGTATTCCCTCTTTTACTGAGGCCTTTCTTCCCTCTCTGTGGTTCCACAACTCCTGGACGGGGTACCTGCCGCTCGGATTGTACTCGTTCATCTCAAGCAAAGCCGTTGCAACGGCTGCGTAAACTTCATCCCCCATTTCATCCCTCAGGCCTTTCAGTTTTTCATCTTCAGTGTCTATTACTTCCTGAAACAGAACTCAGTGGAGGGGTGTAAGCATATAAAATTGGAATTAAACACTATAATGCAAGGCTTTAGAGGATAGCTAACACATAAGGATTCGCAGGCATGCTGGTCTATGAGACTCGCTTTATATGCATGATTTTTGTTTTTGATCGGGCTTTATATGCATCTTGACATACCAGTTCTATTACCATTTACTCGAGGCCACATTCAGATGACAGAGAGAAGATATTATACCCAAATTCACTGAATACAATGTCACCATGAAAGTAACTGTATAAAAGAACTTCATAGACTAGAATTAGAAATTCCAGCCCTCTAATTACTTCAGTGACGCAAGTGTACGTATTCCCCGCTGTTACTTTATTATCAGGAGAGAAGATGGAAGACCTAGTATTGGAAACAAGGAGCCGACAATAAGCTTAAACAGGGACTAGTACCATGAACCCATAGTCATGAATTCAAATTATGGATTTTAGAGATTAAAGCTCTTTAATATCATGTTGGAGGAGATCTAACAAATAGTAAGTGCACAACACATATCACAGCCATACCTGATGCTTCCCCTGGGCCTCGATAATCTTGAAAGGATGCCATGAGGGGTTGTTCAAACGAGTTTGCCACAAGGAACATAACAACGACGCTCTTTCTTCGGCCAAATTATCATTCTTTAGTTTCAACACTTCTAGGAATGGCTTGATATCAAGCTCACCCATCTTCTTGATACGGATATGACCACTGGATATTTTGCTAAATGCCTACATTATGAGTAGAGACAATTCATGTATGAAAAGTTCCCGAAACTTGAAATGAAGGAAGGAAAGAAGGTAGGGAGTTACATAGATCAATTCTTTCCGAGCTCCTAGCAGTTCGGCCTTGCTCTGACTCTCCATGTTGATGAGAGCAAGATTCAGCTCTTCTGTATCCTGGAGCATTTCTTCCTTTTCTTTCAAATCCCCACGCGCTGCTCCCATATGCTTCAGAAGTTCAGCCTCATTACACTTCATGACAGCAATTCTCCTCCTCAGCTGTTCAATCTCCAGTTTCAGTGCCTGATTCTCACCAATCAGACCTTCCCGATGGATGTTAGGGGAAATAAATGTCCAATCTTCATATTCATTATTCAATTCCAGGTCCTCGTGATGTTCATCTCCCTGTTTGTCCATTTCAGACCAAATCTTTTCTGTATTTATAACACATACTCAGCAGTCAGTAGTGTACAGATAATTTTAATTAAAAGCACAATTGATGAAGTACGCCGAGGTCTACAGGAATAGTGCACCATTTTGTGTGATTTCACCACAAGAAAATTCAGTTTTTGCGAATGCTACTGATGAGAAGTGTGAATCCTAAATTAATTTTAGATAAAGACCTTTAAGAGAACGAAAGAGGAGATTCTAACTCAGACATAAAGTAGCAAATGACTTGGTTCGCCATGAGTGACTAGTTCGCTGGTTTCATTCTCCAACCATGGCTCAGAAAGATGGAGTTGGAATTAACATGGCTGGAACAAAGATAGATCAACCAAGACTTCAATAACAAGTCTCTAAAGATCAAGCTTCTATATCTATCCAGACAAAACAAAAACATATACAACAAACCGACCAAAATCTCGGGAAAATTAACTCAATTGTCTAGAATTATTGATACCTCAGGACACTAACAATCTCTATGTCATGCGAATAGGTCGAATGCACAAAGCTATCAGTCCACTGCTGAACATCAGATCTAGTTGATCCACCTTCTATCTGTTTTGAAGGATCACGTCATACTTCTTACTCCTCCTCACATGAAACAAAAAAAAGAAAAGCCCAAAATGAGATATCTACTCATTAGGAAAATCTTCAAAAGGTGATAAATGTTTGTCTCACTGTTAACCTCAGCTATGTCACGCTTTACATCACTAGTATTTAACCCGTGGACCGAGCAGTGTCAAAGACATTAGGCAAAGACAAGCCCTTGGGTTATGGACAACCCCTCGGTTTTGTCTAAAAAAGAGTTTACTACGTCATACGCCACTCTGCAAGCGAGCAATTAACCAAAAGGGCCACCTTTGACTGTCTAACAACAGTCACTTGCATCATTTGGTAAACAATTTTCCGCATATTTTAACAGCTTAACAAGTGGAAATATTTGAGACATTTCTGAGAAGGGTTCAACTATGTCATCTTCCTCTCAAGGACAGAAAGACACTCGGGTCATGGACAACCCCTCGGTTTGATTACAGATTAAAAATCAAAGAGTCGAGTTTCAGTCATCTCAGTGACCTTTCCTTCGGACAAAAGAAAAAGGAAGGAGACCCACATGATCGGGATCGTGATCATCGGCACGAAAACAGACAGTGCATGCAACTTCACCAGCATCAACACATGAAAAACCGAGGGATTCTCTAGAACAGATAAGCAATGATGGGCATTTTACCTGGTGTTGCGACTTGCCAGTTGGGATATCTCTCTCTCTCTCCCCCCCCTCGTTCCTTCTGAAGAAGAATGTTGCGTTTCACTCGGTTCCGTAGAGCACAATCTGAACGAGGAAACCCTCGAGGAGGAGAAACAAAACTGAGGAGGAGATGAAACGACGGAAAGAACTTCAACCTAAAGAGTGTCGTTCAAATTTTTTGAAAAGATATTTCATATGTGAGAAAAGTTACTAAAAACTTGGAAAAATTTCAAAGCATCGCCATTTTCTCAAACAAAAATATGATGTTAACTTTGTTTCAAATAAAGATTCGAAATGCCCTTATTATTTTAAAAAATAACCTGATCAAGGTTATTTTCGTCATTTATATATATATTTTTTACTTTTTTCTTTTCTCTTTTTCCATTTTTTCTCTCTCTCTTTTTTTTTTACCTTTCTCATAGAGCGACCTCGCCTGTGGCCGGTGAGGGCTTCCCTCGCCTAGGCGGTCGCGTAATTCTGAGTCTAGCTTTCAGAATTTCGCTTTCGAGCTCGAAAACTCTCCGAGTCTTTTGTTGGAGAGCTCATTGGTTTGTCAAGAATTCAACGCTCTCTTTGCATTTGTTGGTTTTTAGGCAATCGCGTCGATACGTTGAGGTTTTGAATAATGGAGCTTCCTCAAACCCGTCCATTCAGAATGGAAGATATTATTCCATTTACACACCATCTGCTCCTGCGTTCGTGGTTGCAGATTGTTTCTGGTTATCTTTTGTTATGAGTTATTTTATTATTCATTTTCATGTGTGAAAATGCCCATCGTATTATTATGTACCATATTTATTATTATAAATATGAGAGCATGCTAACTTAGAGGGTTAGATGATTCATTCATATAATTCTCCTCTTTTCTTCTTCTTCAGACATGGTATCGAAGCCAACCCTAACCGACCCAACCTAAATCCTATCCAACACCCACCATCAGCGCCATCACCATCACCACAATCTAGCACTTGCTTCTCTCTCTCTCTCTCTCTCTCTCTCTCTCTCTCTCTCTCAAATCTGCTCTCTCGGCCAGCTTTGTCGACCACGTCCTAGGCTCTCGGCTAGGGATCTCGGCCAACTTGGCCGGCCACGTCCCAAGGCTCTCGGCCAGCTTGACCGGCCACGTCCCAGGTCTCTCGACCATCTTGGCCGGCCACGTCCCAAAGCTCTCGGCCAACTTGGTCGGCCATGGCCCAGGTTCTCGGCCAGCTTGGCCGGACATGTCCTAGGCCATTCGGATTTGATTTACATGTCGAGATCTGATTAGATCTAATCAGATCTATGAAACGGTGGAGCTTGTGATTTTCTGATTAATCTAGTGTCTAGATTAAGTATTCGTCATGAGTAATACAAACACTCAAATAGCTGATGCTAAATCCGGTGAGACTGGATTAGCTATGAATAGATCTGATATGACTGAATCTGATGTGATGCAATCACAAGCTTCAACCTTTATATCTATTTCATCTAAGCTCGTCGAACGTGTTTTGACGGGACAGTCTATGTACACACTTTGGAAGAAGAATGTCTTCAAAAATTTGCACGGACAGCGGCTATCTCATCATCTTACCCAGTTTTCTCCGAGTGAGTATGGCCCAACTTATAATGAATGGTACACTATTGATTGTCGTATTTATAGTCACTTATTGAATGATATAGATATTTCTGTTCAGACTGTTGTTAGCAATATTGATACCGTTAAGGAGTTATGGGATGCTTTGGCAGATTTATACTCCTATCCGAATGATTTTTCGTGACTTTATGATGTCGTTTGTGGGTTATTGAAGCTGGCTCTTGCTGGTCGACCTCTGAACGGATATTACGAGGAATTTAAATCCTTTCCTGATGAGTTTGATTGGTTAGTCCCGTTTACATCTAATCGAGTTATTTTTCAAGAACAACAAAATCAGTTTCTGGTCACCTGCTATCTTAATGGACTTGGAGCTCAGTTTGATACTGCTCGGTCACAAATTCTTTCAGATGCTCGAGTACCTTCTCTTGGAGAAGTTCATTGCCGTATTCTTCGTATCGAAAGTTGTGAGGAAGTTAGATCTGCCCCTTCAGAAGTTGGTGAATAGGCTGCTGCTCTATATATGAACAAAGGAGGTGGCCGTGGTGGCGGAGGCCGTGACCGAGGGGGAGGTCATGGTAGCATTGCTGGTCGTGATCGGGAGACTCGTACTTGCAATTACTATGGTATTGTTGGACATCTTTGCAGCTATTGCTGGAAGTTACAAGCTGTACAGGCAGCTTCTGGTTCACGGACCACACCTGCTCATGTTGCATCTGAGACTGCGCTTATGGACCAGAAAGTCATCACAATGAGTCTAGAGGAGTATACTCGCTACTTGGAGTTTCAGACCTCAGGGAGTGGAACTACATCTGCCTCTGTTGTGAAACTACATCAGTCCTCTGATTATTCCTCTACCTCAGCATGTGCAGCTCTTCCTTCTGCTGATTAGATTATTGATTCTGGTGCAGGTGCTCACATGACGGGTAATAGAGGTATTCTTACTGCATATAAGTCCTCGTCTCCATCACGCCATATTACTATTGCGAACGGGTCATCTGTGATAGTTCAAGGACACGAAGTTGCACGACCTTCCAACGAGATCTCCTTATCTTCTGTTTTATATACTCATGGCATGCCATTTAATTTGTTATCTATTGGTCGTATCACAAGGGATTTGAATTGCTCCATTACTTTCTATCCTGATTATTGTGTTTTACAGGATCTCTCGACGCGGAAGACTATTAGTAAGGGAAGCGTCAATGGTATTGCTGAGAGGAAGAATCGCCATCTTATGGATACTGCTCGTGCTCTTCTTATACATATGCATGTTCACAGAAGTTTTGGGGGAATGCTGTCCTTACAGCATGCTATCTCATTAATCGCATGCCTCTTTCTTCTCTTGGGGGCAATACGCCTCATGGGCTCCTCTTTCCTAAACGTAGTCCCTTTCTTCTTTCTCGTAAAGTGTTTGGGTGTACTTCTTTTGTCCATGATGATCGTCCAAGTGTATCAAAACTAGATCCTCGTGCACTTAAATGTGTTTTTCTTAGTTACTCACGAGTGTCAAAGGGTTATCGTTGCTATTCTCCTACCTTAGGAAGAATGCTTACCTCTCGTCATGTTACCTTTATAGAGTCTCAATATTTCTTTTCTGCATGTGGCTCTAGTTCATCTTATCCAATCCCGCAATTGTCTGAATCCACATCTTCTGACCCTGTCTTTGTTTATTCTCCACCAACGGTCTCTCATCCAGTTATCTCTCCAGCATCTTCACTAGACAATGCCCCCATTGACAATTCTCTTTTTGTGCCAGTCTCTCCCGTGGAGGATCCTCCTGTTGAGATAGTCTCTGCTGTTACTGACCCATTTGAGACTGATACTACAAAGCAACCTATTGCTCTTTGAAAGAGCTACCGTGCCTGCAGGGATCACCCTCTTTATACACATTCATATAAAGGTTTATCAGTAAGTTTGTCGGCTTTTGTGGCCAATATCGATGCTATTTCTCTACCTGCTTCGGTTTTCGAGGCTCTTCAACATGCATGTTGGCGTTTAGCCATGGAGCAGGAAATGAGCGCCTTCCAACGCAATCAGACTTGGTCCTTGGTTAATCTTCCTTCTGGTGCTCAGGTTATTGGCCGTCGTTAGGTGTTTGCCGTAAAGGTCAATCCTAATGGAACTGTTGCTCGTCTGAAAGCTCGGTTGGTTGCTAAGGGTTATGCTCAAACTCATAGTCTTGATTACTTTGAGACATTTTCTCCGATTACAAAAATGACCTCTATTCACCTCTTCTTATCCCTTGCAGCTGTGCATTCTTGGTCTATCCATCAGTTGGATATCAAGAATGCTTTCCTTCACGGTGATCTTGCCGAGGATGTTTACATGGAGCAGCCCCCAGGGTTTGCTACTCAGGGAGGAAAAGTCTGTAAGCTTCGTCACTTTTTGTATGATTTGAAGCAGTCTCCTCGAGCATGGTTTGATAAATTCAGCTCAACTGTTCGGAGTTTTAGTTTGCTTCAGTCTCAAAAGGTGTTGACACCTGATTTTTGACCATTTATTATTGTGATTTTTATTCTTTAAAATTAATTAAAAATATCAAAAAAGGTCATAAAATCACAAAATCAACTTTGGAAGCCTTGGCCTGGCCTTAGGAACCAATTTTGAACAAAAAATAATTTTTGTATTTTCAAATATTTTTCGAATTTATTTAATTATTAAAAATACCCAAAAAAAAATCAGAAAAATAGTATTCGAGATCCCAAAAATATAAAAAAATAGCCGATATTTTATTATTATTATTATTATGATTTTTTTATTTTTTATCTATGTTCTAACCTCATAAATAGTAAAATTCATGTTCGATTTCATGTGTTCTTTGGATCATCATAAAATCGAATTTGGCAAAAAAAGTTAGTAGTATTTAAAGTGGAAAAGGAATGTTTGACCCATAATTGTGTTTGTGCCTTTTTATTTTTTATAATTATTTTACTTATATTTTATTCTTGTTGGGATTTCTCTCTCTCATTTTTTTTTTGGTCCCCCCCTCTCTGCATTTTTTTTTTCTTCTACGGACGGCCGAGAGGACGAGGGGCGAACGTCTTTGTCCTTCTTCCACGCGCGACAACAGCCCCTCCATCCGCACGCCACCGTCGTTCCCTCCACCGACAGCCGCAGATCGCCGCGAGCCAGCTCGAATAGCCCCGAAGTCGACTGCCTCTGTTTTAGCTCACATCCCTTGTTTTCACGCCGAGCTACTGTTCGTAGCTGGCGCGCCACTCGTGACGCTCTAGCCATCGCCGCTGCCCTTCACCATCATCAACCACATCCTCCTGACATCCTTCAGCCAGCTTTAGCCGTCGCCGTCCGCCTGAACAGTCCCGGAAGCCACCAGTTTCTCCTCTGTCTCTTTTGCTCTGTTTTTCGACGAATCTGCACGACCCGGTTTGTCCGAGCTTCAATGGCCCTTATGGCCGCTTCCGACCACCATCAACCTCTTCGCCATCACCTCTCCGACCACCAGGACCAGCTCTGACCGTCGTCAGCCGTCGTGCAGGAGGGCGACGATCCTTTTTGTGAACCCCCACTAGCCGTATCTGCGACTCCAGCTCATCGTAGAGCCACCATCACATGTCGTTGGGTCATCGGACCGGCCACCGAGAGTAGCTTCAGCAACCTTGACACCTCATTGTCGTCCGATTGCATTCGTTTCGATCGACGTTCGCCAGCATCTCAGCTCTTGAGCTCTCTCTTTCTTCCTCGTTTGAAGACGGCCGAACCATACCTCCTCCAGCCACCTCTGTTTCTTTACGCGACGACCATCACTGCACGCCTTCACTGAGGACTCCTCCGCCACCCCGTCGACGCCGCGGCAGCAGCCCAAAATAGAGAGAGAATGAGCGTTGGAAGCCCGACCTCACCAAAACGTCGGAGGTTCGTCCGATCATCCACGATGAAAACCGAAGCTGGCGATGGGCATCTTTGACTTCCCTGAACTCCAGGGAAGCTGTTAAGCCCATTCAACCGGCCGCAGACCGCCGAAAAGGTGAGATGCGCGTTCGAGCTCCTCCTCGGCCTTTAATGGCATCTCGCGTCTCACGGATTGGTTTTGAGATTTATTAATCTAGAATCGCTCCCTATACCCTCATGATCATTTTCGCTTTTGATTGCATATGATTTCATGGGATAAATGCTCGAGTTGACCTCCGACATCCTCCGACCGGCCACGAGCTCCACAAGCCGTTCCATGCTAAACCGAAGTTCCATGTAGCTCAGGTAAGTCCGCTGGAACTCCTAGAATGCTTCCCAATAAATTAAATCAGTCGTGTAACGTGTAGAATAGCCAGAACCAAGCTTCGCCGGTGATCCAGTTTCGGTCGGAGATGGCACGTTGATCGTTTGATATGCTGCTGTGTTTAGCTTCTGGTATGTTGTAGGTGAAGTCCATACGAGTCTAATGCCGTCGATTTCGCGCGATTTGGACGTCGGAGGGCTGAGATATCGCCCTCCGACGAGGCGCCGGCGAGGGAATGCCGGCGCCGGTTGTCTTCCCCGACGAGGGGGAAGACTGGTCAACGGTCAGCGCTGACGTGGCATGCCACGTCGGCAGCCACGTCAGCGTGGTGGGACCGGACCGTTGAGTTTTAAAACCCAGATCCGACGGTGGACAATGTGCCACGTGTCGCGATCTGGGATTTTTTGGAAATTAAAAATGATTTTCAAATTAATAAATGATTTTCGAAAATAATAAAAATATTTTGATCGGACGGTCGATATCGCGCCAAGTGGCACTCTGAGGAGCGTCCGATCTGACCGAAGATCGGACGCGCTGGAGGAGGCCACGTGGCGCGTCCTGAGCCACCCGATCCGGGGTTTTCGGATATTAATAAAAATAATAATAAAAAAACTCAAAAAATAAATAAATAATAAAAAAATCATAAAAAACTCAAAAAAATTCGGAAAATTCAGAAAAATTCTAAAAAATTACAGAAAATAGGAAATGGCCACATTCAACTGGCCACGACCTGTTTTGGGTCATTTAACCCCCGATCTTTTCAGAAATGATGGTTTTGCCCTTCCGGCAAACCGTCTTCCAAAAAAATTCTAAAAATTCTAGAAAAAAATCCCAAAAATAGGAAATGGCCACAAACAACTGGCCAAGACTCATTCGGGGTGTTTTGAACCCCGACCCTTCTTAAAATGACGATTTCGCCCTTTGGGCGAATCGTCTTCCAAAAATTGAAGAAAAATCAAAAAAATTCCAAAAAATTCTCAAAAATGGGAAATGGCCACAAACAACTGGCCATGGAATATTTTGGGTAATTCGGTATCCAAACCTTCCAAAAATTGATGATTTTGCCATTCGGGCTAATCGCCTCCAAATCTTCCCATTTTACCCCTGGTCCGAAGTCACACCTTCTTTAAGCCTTTATGGTTATACTAGGAAGCCATTGACTTGAATTGATGTGCATCGGTGAGATTTATTTATGCACTTGTTTGCGCTTTCCTTTAAATTGATTGTGATTGATAGAAATAGTCTTCCAATCTGCATGAAACCCTGAATCAAGCCTACCTCACCTAAAATTGCGCCTGCATGAACTCTTAGCTAGGAAAATCACTCGCGTTAGGTACCGAAAGGGTGTTGGTAATGACACCGACGTAACCAAGTCCCCGAACCCAAAATTTCTGGTTCCGCAGAACTGATCGATCTCTCCCAATCGGTCAGTAAGGTTTCCGGTCTACCCTCCAAGAAAGACCGGTGGCGACTCCAAATGCATGCACAATTTGCACATGCCACCACGACCACACTGAAAGTCGAAAGCGATCGACTCTTATCGTCGAAGAATACTCCCGCCGCGATTTGGTATGGGCCTGGGAGGGCTCGCGCCGATCCAAGACCCGTGATCGGTAATCCATTAGCCGCGTCCGCTTCCGGACGGGTCGCGACAGCTGGCGACTCCGCTGGGGACGTTGTTCTAGAACCTGCGGTTCTAGACCTCAAGTGGACTTAGGCCGTAATTAAAACGCTGAGTGATTTTTCTAACCATGCAGGCGCTCTTGAAGGTGAGGTAAGTCCGCTTATGATAGGTGTTATATGTTTTTGCAGATTGGAGTGATAAGGGGTGTAGTCCGTGATTAACATTCTCTTATGCAGGTTGGCGTAGGAATGTATGTTGTGTGGATGATTTGAAGCGCTGATTGATAAACTGTTGTGCATGACTTGCATCGCGATGATCAGGACACATGGACACACACAACCGCGCCTAAAACCCCGGGCGCCGCCTTTAGGAACACAATAGAAGGAATTGAAAATGGAATCTCCGTGAGGAAAAACACGGGGTAATCCACTTTTCAATTCCGCTCACTTCGAATTATGGATCGAGTCCCAATGCAACGATGGCTGTGCAATGGAATCGGCTTTTCCCAGAACTCGAGGTGGGAACCTTAACCTTAGGTGCCAAACCCTCTGATTTTTAGAAGTTTACCATCACTTGTTTCATGCGCATGTCTTTGGGCGGTTGGTACACCTAAAAACCGCACATAAGTCGACGAGTTTGGTTGGTAAGACTCTCTATACCTCGAATCTATTACAGTTCATATAAATATAGGCATTTCATTCATTGCATTCTGGTGATTAGATTAAATGCCATTTCAAGGATAGATGTGTGTGTTTTTCCCAAACGTCCTTGATAGAAGACGAAGAGGATGATATCCCATGACAAGCACCGAATGAGCAACAAAGGAGCCTATTATGGACATTATTGAGATATCGTCCAATGAAGATGACGAGTTGGGGCAAGTGATCCGGAAGTCACAGATCGAGCTTGGGGCATCCTTAAACGTTAGGATCACATTCCTTTGTTTAATTTTCCATTACTAGTCCTCTTGTATAGGGTTTATTTTTATCGAGACTTTCTCTATCTCACCCCTTAGAGTGATTGTATTAGGGATCCATTGGTGTATACATTTAGATGGAACTTGGTCGCTTTTCTTTTGACAGGTCATGGGAATGTGATAGTGGCATTTTCTCTAATCATCTGAATACTCCCAAGTCAAGTTTATAATTCCTTTAGAGGAAATTAAAATTGGAAATCCTGCACGACCCTTTTGGTCGTATAGGGTAATCCAACCCCAATTTCGCTAGAAGGAATTATACACTTGAATTGGTCCATGCATGTTTTACGTCGCTGGTAATCCACGATAATTGATCGAGAACATCGGCGTTGTTTTGAATTTAATGACGAGATAGATGTCCAAATTACTCTCGTTCTTAACAAAACGGCCTTGATTTGGATGCCGTATCTTCAATTAAATTTAAAACACGTTATTATGCCTCGCACTTTTGAATGATTCGTTCCTCTCGAAACTGATCAAAAGCGATTATTATGAATTACATTCCTTTCAATAGTATGCTTTCTTTCGAGGAATATTGATAGAAACTTTTCGCGCAAGATTAAAACCCTTGTAAAAGTTCTTGTCCTTATTAATCATGGGCAAGCTTAGGATTGAAAGGGGTTTTTGATTTCTTTTTCAAATTATCCCTTCTGATTCTGTCTTTTTATTTGCAGGTAAAAAATAGGTAATAGAGAGAAATCTTTTCCTGGACAAGTCTAAGGCTATTATCTCATCTGATCATGAGCGAGTTATAAAATCAGGACATATTTGCTTGGCTTATTGATATTATGGTTCGGCTCACCCAAGTCGAAGATGTTCGGATGCTCGAAGAAATGAACCATACAGAAGTTAAAACACACACACAAGAACATTCATTTATTTTGCTCAGCGGAGGGTTTTCAGAAGCAGGTCATACAATTCGGGGCGGAAAAGTAAAGCCAAAGTGAGCCCTAATTAACGACACAAAGGAGCCCAACTGACCCTCCATGTTGTTAATGCTCTGCCCGTACTCACGACTCCGCATGTCCTGGTCCGCGAGCTTGAGGAAAAGGTTTCTGCATTCTCCCTTAACCTCAGTGACCTTGACCTCATGTTCTTCGGTGATTATTTCCAAGTCCCGAACTAATCCATTCCCGTGAGCTATGTCTGCGGTTAATTTGTCAAGCCGTTCTTCCTGCCAGTCGCTTTGCAGCCTCAATAAGACATTGTGGCGGTCGTGCTCGCCAGCGGTCAGGGATAGGGCCAATTGATCCACCAGTTTTCTCCTCTCGCGAAGCAACGTCGCGACCCTCTCATTGGCAAACTCGACGGCCTTTTTGTGACTATCGGCCAAATAGTTGGTCAGCACCAAATGATCAGACCGATCCTGGTAACGAGCCCGCAAGACGCGAGCCACGAGAACCTCCCGATCAGCAACACGGTAGGCCTCTAAGGAGTGTGCAAAGAGGGTCGGGAAAGTTCTATATTCCCTCCCCAGCGTAGTACCTTCGAGGGAAGTGGTATCTAAGTCCTCGAGCAGGACACGGATTTCATCCGCGGTTGCAGAATGATCGGTTATGTGCGCGTAACCGCGACCCAGTAGGTTATAAAGCTTTTCCCACTGGGCCAAGACATCAGTTGAAAAAGTGCGTACGGGAGAGGAGGCCATTTGCGTTGGGTTGACTTGAGAATAAGACGAGTTTAACAGAGAGATTAGAAGGAAGAAGCTGATTATGCGAAAAACGTTAACCTTCCATACATTAATTCCCCATTTTATAGCGACTCGAGGATGATGAAGGGTCTCAGTAATAATGCTGGTGGAGCCCAGTTAGGGGGTAAAGCAGGAGGTCCCCTCACGAGAACCATTGGATTCGTTTCGGTCCGCGATTTTCGGCTCATCAATTAAAAGATGCAAAAGGTTT